>OW052100.1:6250000-7500000 GCA_932526535.1 Caradrina clavipalpis
AACTTTTAAGCGTCGCCTATGGGTCGTTATGTTAAGGAGGGACAGCGGTAAGAAATAAGAACAAATCCTAAATGAACACGCGGAAATTACGGATTTAAATCGTCTAATGAAGAAAGTTTTTTACCGTTTATTTAATGGTTTCTACTTAAATAATTCTCATACTTTCGTAAGTAGAATTCTGTAACATAATAAAGTCTTTTAGTAGGTACCTACTCGTTTACACGAAGAAATTACTCTTTGTGAGTATTAAATTCGTATCTAGTGTAATGAAGGAGGAGGGTGAGTTTACAACGTGGCTCAATAATGTGTAGGGGCCTAAATGTGTCCGTGAGGTGCAATGCGGTATACTTAATTACACACCTATCCCCTCTTAATACATTTATTAATGTTTGAATGATGTAAGTACGTTATGATAACGTCGTGTTAGATCTCTGCTTTCGATTAGGTTAAATTTATTACTAATGAGTTCATATACGTTTAAAGTAAAAATAAATTAGGTGCACAGAGAACTGGTCAAGTATACTTCTTCTTCTTCTTTATCGTGTGGGCAGTAAGGTCTAAACGACCCCACACACCCTAGTGTCCTGCGGGTTGTTCGAAAGAGATACCGCGCCCCCGGAACGCAAAGGGCACATGAAGGAACATAGACGGGTTTTAGTCAGTAAAAGTCTGACACTCCCTCCCGCCCCGCCCAGGGCGGGGGAAGTTATTTGATGATTTCCAGTCTATAAAAAAAAAAAAAAAAAAAAAACACCCTAGTGTCAGAGTTTCTAAACCGCCTCAAGGGCCTCTGACATGGTTACCGATGTCAGTGATGTCTAAGATAAACTTAGAAAGTACATATGAAGTATAAAAAGTCACATTGGTACTATACTTATACTTATAGTTCTACTTATACCATAGTTAGTTATTTTACACTACTACGAAAAACACGTTTCTTGCAAAATTAAAAAGTCCCCTTAAATTTTTAACTTTATCAGTTTATTCACACTGTAAAAAATTAAAGTATCTACCTATAGGGTTCAAATAATACAGGCCTGTGACAGAAATAAAGGGCAGATAGGGAAGTCTTAGTAACAGTGATCCGATTGGCAGTCTTTGGGTACGGACCCCAAATATGAAGAAAAAGCCGATGAAAAACTTCAATGTTCCCCAGTATTATAATTTTCCGTCGGCTTTTCTTCAGAATTATGTAGGTATCTACGGCACTAATGGTAACGGGTTTCGCGTTGATGTTCCTTACACATTGTATAGTACCTACTTTACTTCTTAATGTACCTGATTGTATGTATAATCCTAAGAATAGGTACCAGTTTTCTACATAAGTCCATTTTCCTGCTACGAAGAAGTATGTACTTAGATTGGTAGTTATATTTTCTTAATTGAATAGGCACTAACTTTATTATCTAATGTCGTTCGCGCTTCAGATGACAAATTAAGATTACAATTACGCCAAGTTCGTCAACAATTCAGGTTTAGTACAATAATTGGTTCTAGATTTTATGGTAAATAAATGGTAATACAATGGCATTCTTATCGACATTCAGTTGTTCATCATTTATCTATTGGATACATTTCTAACTCGTTATTCTAGTATCACGACATTTAAAGTGATTGGTTAAGACGCTTGCCTCTCATACATACATGACTTTGTTGATTCGAAACCGGGCACGGGCAAGTACCCATGTGATTTTCTGTATTTTATAGCATTATGTACTTTTTTAAGTTTATCTTGGACTTCACTGACATCGGTGAAGGAAAACATCGCGAGGAAACCTGAACTTATAATTAAGACTGAAATCGCCAATCCGCTTTAGCAAGCGTTATAATCAATGTTCGTGCCTTCTCTGTATGAGAAAAGGCCTTTGCCCTGCACTGAGACCATAATAGGCTGGTATTATTATATTCTAGCATGGAAATTCACCAAATTATACCTCATAATATCTAATGACCATGTAATATAACTTAGGTAGACATGTCATTACATAAAATGACAATTTTCGATCACGCTCGGGCGCTGATTGAAATTTCGCATCGCAGACGACTCAATCAGACTCTATTAGCAGCATCGATAGTGGACAGTATCGACTAGGAAATTATTGATTTGTGCCTAATTTCCGGCTGATTGGCGCCGGTCGGGCTGCGGGCAGCGGGCGTGCACGCGGTCGAAGCTGTAACTTAGCACAGGTGAACGATTACCTCGCACGAAACGAGATAACGCCTCATCCGATTGGAAATGTTATCGATATATCTACGCAATCGATTTAAATTGAAATGGTTGCACTGTAAGTACAATTGTGAATATTAATGTTGTGTTTAAGTAACGTATTGTATTATTTATTGTACTAATACACGTATTAGAAACTCCTGGTTTTTTTATTATTCCAAAATTTTACAAAATTTTATTACCATTACTTTGTCAGTCAGCTGCTGACTTTATTGTGCATGCTGTGGTCTTCTATAAGTTATAAGTTAAGGAGTAGGTACACCTTCATAATACGTTTCATAGACTATTATTTATTTGTGTATATTCTGTTGGAGTTCATAAGTAAATAAATAAACTCTATATCAATTTGTTTAGTCATGGGCTCATGGCGATGAATATTTTAGTTTGTAGGTAGTAGGTTAACCTAAAATACATTTGAGGGTTACATGGTAGGGCCATATGAAAATTAAATCAAGTGACCCGTAACGTTTAAAGCATTTTAAGCGAACACAGTCAAATGAGACGTTTATGCTAAAACAGGAAGCGAGTGAATAATCGTGAAAGAGTAATAGTGCGGGGTGGGAACCCGGCGTCGGTCGCATGACCCTCCGTAAGTTTCGCGAAAGGTTAACAATCTAAAGGTCGAACACTAAAAACCAGTCATGTATGCCTAATTTAGCTCTCCAGGGACACATTTACATGCGTACATTTAAAGCTAAATATGTAGCACATTCACGTATTACAGACTACTAAGCATGTAGATGTAAAAGTCTGGAAGTGTTAAGTTAAGTTGGTATCTCCCAAGTGTAACACCTTTGGATTTTCCGTGTTCAACTATTTGAAAGTTTGTTTTGCGTATGAAGAACCTAAGAAAGGATAGGGCTTATACAGTACAATGTAGGTCAATCTCAGTAATTAATGTTTTCCTAATTTGTAGACACATTTTAACTGTCCAAATTGTAAATGGTCCCGTTACCCCATTACCTAATTATATAGGTAGTAGCAGAATATTTAGAGGTCAATCCCTGATTATATCAAAGATATATAAAGTACCTAACCAAGACAATATTTGTATCAGTAAATTAATACAACACGACAGGTAGGTACGCGAACGTAAACATCGACGAAAACAAACAGATAATCCGAAAAATATATCTTACTGATAAGGCACTGTGTGAGCCAATCTCCCCTTGAAAATTATTTTTCGCTCGCGTCCGCGCAACGTGATACGATCTACATACAGCCGGCGAGAAAATATTTTAAAAACAATGAAGGGCATTCACTTTTATCAACGCATCGTCGCCTGAGGGGTTATTCTGAAAAGGAGCGGTGAATAGAAATCCCTACGGCAATGCCGGCAGCCTATCAGTACTGTGAATGGCTATTAACCACCTCGGGGCGACGATAACGCTGAAAGGCGACGTTACATTAATGTATACGGTGTTTGCTCTCACTCATTACCTCGTCCTCGGGCTGACGCAGCAGCATAGGGGGACCCGCGTCCCGCGGCGTATTCACTGGGGTACTGGCACTGTCACTCACTGCACTGGTATTCACCACCGTCCCGCTGTTGTCAGCCTCGATAACTTCCCACGGCACGTCGTCGTTGTACACGGCCACGTTCAGCAGCTGGTCGCCGGCGTGGAACCTCCACGGCAGCTCCGCGCCCGACATCCGCGGCCGGCGCCGCTTGTGCCGCACTTTGTGCCGCGTGAACCTGCCGAACCCTCCACCGTGTCCTTCCTCCAGCATAGCGTCGTACAGCGAGTCCAAGTTCACTTTTAACTTGTGGCGCCTGGTAGTGCGCGAGGGTGCAGTGGTCGCCGGAGCCGGCGTGGTGATCGGATCCCTGCTGAGACCCTCCGCGTCCCACAGTTGTATTCTGAGGATGTTATCGTGGGAGGGTATGTGGGCGCGCGCGTACGCGAGCGCGATCACCGCGAGTACGAGAGCGAGCGCGCGCGCGGACCCGTCCATGTCTGCCGGCGGCCGCGAGCCTACTGAAGCGAGTGCTCGGCGCTGCGATTTTCCCGCGCTTTCCCGATAACGCTACGAGCTACAGTACTACGGGCGGTGCACGCATTCGACATCAACGCCGCGCCTCCCTCGCCGCGCTACATACGCGTAAGTACTCTTTATCGCGATGTGATTAATTTGATAAGGGCAAACATTACACCTATCGTGTTGCGCCCTGACAGCGATTACGACACGCTATTACCAAAGAAACGAGTAAATAAAACAAATTGTTCAACTAAATAAATTCTATTCCCATAATTTAACACAACTGTTGTGACAACTACAAATTAATCATTTTGTACTACAATCTTAATAGCATTTGAAATGCAGCGAATCACGATACATTTATACGGAAAGTTGGGTAACTAACTGATAAGGATAACATAACAATCACGTGATGTGGAATTTCATAAATATTCTATTATTATTACGGAACAATACAACTGCAACTAACAGATATAATATTATTGCTATAGGTAGGTAGGTATACATGGGTAGGTATTACTTATAAATACAAGACAATACAAAGTTGAAATAAAAAAAAAACCTACACCTTTCTGTCTAATTGTACCATAACAATGATAGGGCAGACACATGAGACGATACTTCGCAGAATTCAATGTGCAAACTAATTCATACAAATCATTATAATGTTTGAACGAATACGCCAATATTCTTCAACAAAGCAACAATAAAATTTGCACAGTTACATTGCTACGAGTTCTCGTAGCGAGCGTAGCTAACTGCATACTAAGCGTTACGAATCCCAAAAAATGTCAACAATTACGAACTATTATACTATGGGCTACATCCATTCAACCGAAATGAATATAAGCATTTATAATTTGCTACGCGGTGTACCTACGTAGCCAATTTGGTAGAAGAAAAAATATGTTACTACTATAGTCGGAAATTCATTGTTCTATTTAGGAAACCGTGACTTTGGCCAATTTAGCCGATAATTAAACGAATCGCCCGACTGAGGCGCTGTCTTAATAGAACGCGAGTATACGATCATCGCAAGTCCGCGCGGATTTTAGTCGTACCAAGTCAATAATTAAAGATACTGATGGCGAATAGGTGACCTTATGTATGATTTCCACCAACCGGGCCGTGCCGGAGCGCATTTTACACTGTGCTAAATAAAATTCAGGCTTCTACATAACAGTAAAGGTTCATTTTTGCATGAAAGTTATACTTACTTGTCTGGAACTCTGTTAGGTCCGCGCGTATTATATTCCAAGCAGTATAAATTAGTTCATAATTTTGTAGAAGCCTCCATTTTCTTTAGCACAGTGTGAAATGCGCTCCGACGCGAACCAGCCGGCTTATTCAGTAAGAAATCTCCCTCAGTGAATGAAGGTGAAGTGAGCTAAAACTGGGCTGTCACTATACGATGCTAGGGATCGACAGGTCGCCACACGCTCACTTCACGGAAGGAAGGTTTTACAGAATAACTCCGCAGTTGGTGGATATCGTATATAATTGGAATTCGCGCGACAAAACGGTCGCATCGCTTACCCGCACCATGATCGCGTAGTTGCGTTCTATTAAAACAACGCCTGAAGCAATAATTAATTACAAGTATGATCAGATATATTTTGACTTAAATTCTAAATTATAAGTACCTTTTTCAAAATTAATCGTACAATGGCAAGTAAACCTTAACACCAAGCTTACATGTGCTAAAAAGTTAGTGAATTGAATGCTAATAATCTCCGTATTTTTTTGTGTAGGTACCAAATGAAGCACGAAAAAAATAATATGAATTATATATTTTTAAAGCTCGAACTAAACTGCCTCGTAAGCCTAGTTGGGCCAGTCCTAAGCGCGACTGCTACGCTAGAGGTCATGGGTTCGATTCGTGCCCGGTAAATTGCAATAATATGTTCGCGCCCTATTACAGGGGATCTAAACATACCGGCGAACTGTGGGTGTACATAGGTACACCTCTCCCTAACCCTTCGGGGGAAAAAGGCGTGATGGTATGTTTTGCTTGTTATTTTTTTTTTTATTGGTTTTCGATAAGGATCGTTACATTCCGATTTTAAATGCAAGATAGGAGATCCGCGTATTTTCATAAATGAGTCGCGATTTTTTTTTTTTGCTTTGTTCTATTATGAGGTTTCTTTTTATCTCTACCTTGTTAGTTGCTTGAAATAAGGCAAAACCAACCAGTTTATTTAAAAACACTCTATAAAATAAAGGGGTCCCCAAAGAGGTCGGCAGAGGTGTAAGTATAGCACACCCAAATTTTGCCCATCATGGCTAGCTTTCACGCGGATCGGTAGTTCGCCCAAGCTTTTAAGTCAAAATCTTGGAAATTAATAAACTGGTTTCAATTAAGCTTGGACTTCTAAAATGTTCTCAATCAACTAGATCTTTAAGACGTATAATTACGTATACTTATTAAGCTCACTTTTAATCAGTTCATTAATTTTAACGATTTTGGACTAGACAGTTGATCGGACTGACCGTGCGCCCACTCTTAAGTCCTATGTAATGGGGATGAGGGGGGTGGGGGTGGGGGGCGAATATGAATCCAACGAGCACAAATGAAGGCTGCTACTAAGGAATTTCTGATGGAAAAACCCAATAACACTTCACCCGACATGGGAATCAAATCCAGGACATAATGACCAGCAGTAGCGCTTATTATTAGCTTACCAAGGAGGCAGTCGAGAAAAGGGTAAATAATAATGTTTACTCTGAATCTATTAAATACACTGAATCATAATATTGGTCCAAAGAGAAAATATTATATCCAGTAGTAGTTTTATGAAAAGTACAATCGGCTACAAAAGTATAATGTTATCATAGTATCATATTATATATAGGCCATTATTTAACATACATTATTGCGTCGATAATTATTAAAAGCCTTAGAGTAGGAACTTATACATTAGTTGGCCATACATATTATTATTTATAAATAGACAATATATAGTTCTACAGAAAATATTCTTAATTCATACAAACATTATTATTTCATAAGTTTACATTTCAATAGGTACAAAATGGTTTAATAATTGTGATAAAAATCGGTGGTTTTTTAAACAGGTTCATATTTTGATAGAGTAATATAGTAGGTACTGTTTATATATTTTTAAATAGCTGTGTCCAAATATATTATTAGGAAAAAATATTATATTTGTATACTTACAGTTCGAAAAGTAGTTCAAAGATTTTATTTACATTAAGAACCAACTTCTCAAAAGACTTGTGCCCAAAATAAAAGTATTCATTGAGCAGGCAGCAAGCATAAAAGAAATAAAAAAATAGGGACGGGTCTACTTAATAAAAAAAAATGGCAATATTTTATGAATCACAACACTTAACTATCAAGTTTATTGTCATTATAGACTGAGCTTATATTGAGCTCTTACATTTTATTATGGAACATTGCGTAGTATCGTTTGGGCTCTCCGCACACAACCGATTTTTTTGGCCGATTTTTGACAGATTTCTTCGTCAGCGAGAAGAAATTTGTCAAAAATCGGTCAGACAATCGGCCGCGGGCGAAGAGCCTTATCCGTTTATTTATACAGAGTGAGGACATCGACCCGCAATTTTTTACTATGGATTCAGTTAGTACATTATTCTAGACTGTGTTGTATGTGTTTTTAAATAGACAACAAAAGTGTGTCTAAAAAAATCGTGTGTATCGGTGTCGGGGCACACAGCCGATAGTTTAACGTGAAACGTCTATGTCAGAGAATCTCTTTTAGTATTGATTGAAACAGTCCGCTTTTGTGTCTTGGTGCACTTATGTTATTTTAAAGACGTACACATACCAACACGCATGTATTCCCTGAAGGGTTAGGCAGAGGTGTACGAATGTACACCCACAGTTCGACACTTTGTTTAGATCCCATGTAAGATCGGGCGAGCCTACTGCCCCTGAACCAGGCACAAGTCCAAACTCCGAGCTGCTATTGAGAATTCCATAGAAAAACCCAATAACACTTTCCTCGACCTAGGGAATCGAACCCAAGGCTTCTAGCGTAGCAGTCGCGCTTAGGACGACTAGGCTAACAAAGCAGTCAGTCTGAAGACGTTTCATGTCAAAATGTCATTCTGAATTCATGGTAACATGTTGCGAGTGGATGTCCCATCCACCGTGTATAGAGATAGTTCAAGAAAATCTTAATCTAACCTTTACCTAGAATCGCGAGAAAATAAGGGACTGAAATACTAAGATGTTTATGAACAGCAAAAGCCTAAAAGCAAAACTTTTCTTTTAAATAACATCACAATTAATTTCATACAAAGCTTTACAGCAGGAATGTTATTAGATAAAAAACAAAAGACGGGCTATGGACTAATACGTATAAATATTACTTTCAAAATGCCGATAATAATACTGCCTTATATTTTGACATAACCCAAACATCTTAATTTTAATTAATCCCCGACTGAAGATTTTTATTTATTATGTAACATTACAGTATTATTATGATTTACAACGTTTAGCCGGTGAATGCTCTTACAATGCTACAAAATTACAAATTGTACTATAATCACTCAACAAAAAAGCTCATATTTACATACTATCTACAAGGGAACAAATTATTGAGTAGCTTGACACATTGCGTGAAAATTATCTTTTGTTATATCATTGGATGGCAAACAAGACGACGGCCCATCTTTTGGTAAGTGGTCACCACTGCGTATAGACATCTGCAATACCAGAGGCCTTGAAAACGCTTTGCCATCCAAGATACAACTTTGAAATGCCTCATGTGCCTGTAATTACACCGGCACCCATACCCTTCAAACCGGACCACAGCAACGCTGTTTTGCGGTAGAAATAAGTCAAACATTTTCAAAGTCATGACAATATTTTCGTAATGTGCCAAGTTGCTCAGCAATTTGGTACCGTAACTACACATTATATCAATTCCTGATACGTAATCTAACTATTGGTCGCATAAAGCCGATCTACACACCACTGAGTCGTAGATAACGCCCCTTCTAACCTTACACTAATATTGGGCTATTGACGCATATTTAACCGTATACCATATAAGGGGGTGAGTAGAGATGCAGTGGTGAATTAGGACGAAATTTTAAAAAGGATTCAAGCGTTGAAATTTAGTTCAGTGCCAACAAGGACACTAAGGCTCTAGACAGACGGACTGCAAATTTGCAGTTTGAATGCAGTTGTAATGCAGTCCCTCTGTCATTATAGTGTCTAGTGTGTTATTGCAGTCGTACTAACTGCATTCAAACTGCAAATTTGCAGTCCGTCTGGCTAGAGCCTTAGGCCCATTTTTACCACAAATCACTAAACATATTTAGCGCTAAATGTGTTAAATAATCATTCTGTCTCTGTCACCTTCTTACAATGTGACAGGGATGCAATGATTTTATAAATAAGTTTAGGCACTAAATGTATTTAGTTATTATGGTGGAAGTGGACATTAGAGTTCTCTGTAGCAATAAACAATATAATTTCAAAGTTAAAATTCCTTTTAAAATTTCGCCAGGATTCACCACTGCGTCCCTATTGTCCCGTTTGACAGTAATATAAATATATTTATAACCTCTCTAATCCAGCAATGTATGAACCGGCCGTTTTGGTTAAAAGCTGTGTATTCAACTATATTAAAATGCAATAATTAATATTTTGAACAACAATCATGGCATTGCTAACTAAAGTGCTAGATGTGATTACATTTAGAGAGCAAAGGCCCCATTGATCTAACTATTAGACCTACAGTACAGTCATCTTATGAAAACGCTGATAACTTTTTATAGTAAGCTCTTTTCTTGTATTGGACAACGTACAGACGCCAGTACATCAAACTATCCTAAAATGTAAAATTTTATTTTTTTGTCATAAAGTTGAAAAAGTATCAAAGAAATTTGACAGATTGAGGAAGAATCATGTACTACTGGCTGTCTGTACTATAGTAGTATTGAAACAGATTTCATTTTAGGTACCACGGCTTCATATTCATATTATTAATAAGTAAGTTTGGAGCTTCTTGCCTTGAAATTCGTATAATGAGACAGGATTGTCAGTATGGTCAAGGTTTTCATAAGGCGACTGTACATAAGCGACTAGATGCGATATATTTATCGTATCAAAACAGCAGAATAACAAGATTATATTATGCCCTACATCTTATTTATATCACACTTATTCCAAATTTAAACCTAACATTTGTCATTTTTAAACGTCAGATTTATCAGTCGGTATACTTGGTCGTATAGTTTTTACCGAGAATATTTTATTTCAACAATATTTTGTATTGGGTTATAATATAATTCTAACATCTAACATACCGTAAGTACTTTCTACTCTTTAAATATCGCATGTAGGCCAATAATTTCATAACAATACTAATTTTGTGACGATCTACGTACAGTCGCGGCAGAAAGTGTTAACTTTGTCCACAATTCACTTTTTGACTGTACAATACACTTAAAGCTAGGAGCACACCGACGAATCAAACATTATTATTGTTCTTCCTCAGGTTTGCCGGTGAACCAGGCAGGTAGGTTTTTAGTCAGTCAATGCTGAGATCGTTGGAGAAGTGTCGCGAGAGCTTCGCGACATCGAGCCCCGTGAAATCAGTGAAGATGTCGGCCGTCGCAGACCCGGGCTTAGACCTTCCCGGGGACGAACTAGTAGATGCTTGCTCGGCAGGTTCGACCACGGCTAGGCTGTCCTCTTTGCTACATACTTCGAACGGTTCGGAAATGCCTGTGAAAGAAAAAAAGAAGGTGGTTGGAATGATGTTTATTTTAGAATAATGTTTTCAGTTATGCCACCTATTTCAAACCAGCGTAATATTTTTTTTAAATGTTACTTAAACATTTTATTTAAACAAACTAGAGTGGCGACCTAGTAAACGTAAATTCAACAAAAAAAAAATATAATAAGTACATCCTAATAATATCATCCTAGCGCTTTCAAAAAACAGAAGTATTTCTTATAACCTTCTGACAGCTGATTCTGATATTGATTTGGATGAATGATAGAATTATTCCTGTTGTACACGTCCGTTTTTTTTCACCGGATAACGAACCGTTTTACACAGAATTCGCGGTGGTGTATGGCTTATAAAGAATCGGTGTACATGCACCGGATACCGGTCTGGTGACAAATTTACAGCGGAAAAAATTGGTCCTTTTCTGGTTAAAAAACGGACGTATACAAGCGGCCTTATGTATTCTTAAAAGACCTCACTTACCCAAAACACTCCTGACATCGTTATTCGGCTGGCTGAAGTAGATAAACCTGTAGAATCCAGGATGCCTCACTCCGCTGCCCACTGGGAAGCTCAGGGTTATGGTCCGAGGCTGGCCGGTCGAGGCGGAGCCCCCAGGGAGACTCACCTTCGCTAAGTACTCGTAGGCTATGTAGTCATCCAGGTTGTGGAAGTTGGCCTGGAAGGAAGATGAGGTTGATTGTATTACGGGTATGTGCGATCCGGGTGGAATCCGTATGGGCCTCTGGGATAAAAGAAGGGGATCCCGCAAGGAATAAACGTGTAAACAATGGAAAGACTGTAGCTGGTTTAACCATGTCCAACCTTATTTTAGTGCAATATAGTCTTTATTAGAAAAACAATTCGAATATAAAATAATAAACTTGACAGTAGGGTGACATGAGGGTTGTCAGGCGGCTTTAACCGCGAAAGGTAAGTAAACTCAAAAACTATCTCGAATAATACTAGACCTACGAAGCTGAACGGCAGGTAGATAGTTTAGAGGTAATGTAGGAGTCGTCAGCTAAGAATAGATTTGATTAAGCTTTTGCTAGCACGACATAAATATTCTACACACAGTCATTCCTAAAGTAGGTGATGATTTCAGATTTATTTTTGTATAAACGCACCCAAAAACTATTTCAACCATTTTTTATTTGCATACACAAAACTTAGTTGAATAATAATAATTAAATTAAAAACTATGTACAGTTAAAAATATACAGTTAAACTATTTCTGAGTTGTTTTTTAGTAAAAGCTCTTCATATTATATATAGTTTTATCCCTGGAAGGATGCCAATGACTTCAATAAATCACGGCATATGTAGTCGCCAATTCGATTCCCAAATTATATCCCAACTAAATAAATAATCTTCAGAAAAAAAATATCTTTTAATAACTATTTTTAATAGGCTGTAGGCGTATTAATCTTAATACGTACTTCGTATATGCCAATCCAATCGTTAGAGTTGACTTCAATGTCAGGTGTGAGCGTGCACTGTGTCCTGAAGTCAGCGTCACCGATGTACCAGATCCGGTTGATTGGGGCGAATTCAACCGTCTTCTCGGTGTAGTTGGAAAACGTCTGTGAAAGAAAGTTGGGTTATTCCACGCTAAATATAACACGAGAATAGATGTTGTTAGTTGATTGGTTGCGTTTCAAGAATCAATTGCTGTGGAAATGAACTTCAAAATTATTACTACAAAAGGAAATAAAAGAAGTATAAACAATCAGAAAATAATAATAGTATTCTAATATTAAAATGGGTTATTATGATGCAATGTCAAGGCCCATGGGTAATGCTAAATAATCATGCAACAACCAACATCTAGTAAAAGTATATTTAAAATAGCATCTTTACTGAATATTCTCTAAGTTTATAATTCGGGCAAACAACACACGTGTCATCACTAATAATACTTTTTAAATACAGGATGGTGTATTTAGTGAATAACCTTTGATCAGATGATAAGTTTATATTGGTACTAATATTATACAGCATATTTTATTTCTTTATTTACGCGAACACGCAGCTCAGAAATTATTGGTACTATTTGAAAAAATCCTGTTCAAAGCCCTTTTATCGATATCGATAAGTTTGTTTAACCAAACCGATACACAAAACCTGTACAATTGACACTACAAAAAAAAAACCAAGCGAGCTTGTACTCACCTCCGGCTGTTCAGCACATGCATCTACCGCATCACAATTACCAAGGATCGTCGCATGCGCTTGGATACCATCGGAAGCGGAATCATGCGCTTGGGAGCCCTCGCCTTCGACGACTGCAGCCGATATGATCATGGATCGCATTCGGATACCAGAGTGCAACATCGGAGGTTCCGCAGTTATCGTGTGTGCGAAGCTCTTGCGGACCTAGCATGCGAGCGTGCAACATTAGAAGGTTAATTCAAGCTTTACTTGTGATGGTGATTGTGAGGGTTGTGTGGTCGTACGCAATAGTACCAAAAGCGTCTTTATTTCGTTGCAGTAAGAGTGATTTTTGTAATTCAAATACGGGTGCAGACACAATAAGTCTATAATTTTAAGATACAAATTCGGTAAAAATAAAACGCTTTTCTGACCTTCCAAACTCATTTGATTTTAAATTAATATTACTGTAAAATTGTTTTAAGTCCCTAGTCAAAATTTACAGTTGTTTGTTTTATGTCATTGGATGGCAAACGAGCCAACGGCCCATCTGATATTACGTGGTCACCGCTGCCTATAGACATCTGCAGTACCAGTGGCCTTTCAAATGCGATGCCATGCCAGAGACAAACTTGAAATGTCTCATGTGCTGAATTACACCAGCTGCTTTGCGACAGAAATATGCATGGTGGTAATACTTTACCGGAAGAGCTCCTTCACAAAGAGCTCTACTACCACTAGCTTTGACATTATTTTTACCGTTAGTTAATTGATTGGCCAACAAGTGAATTCACAGCACCCTATTGTCAAACAAAATAGAATCGCGTTCTAATAGCTCATAAAAAGTATGTCAATTGATTCGTTGTGTCTACACCCGTATTGTTAGTGAAATGTCGTGCGTTTGACTCGGTCGTACTATAGGTTGCAGGTATAAACATTGTGCTAGCGTTAAGTGCAGCAAAAATAATGATAACAGGCTATAATATCGTGCCATTAAAAATATTATTGGGTTAAGGTCATTTTGCGAAATATTTAATAATTAACATTTCTTTATAATAATTATTCAAATTGCATTGTGCTTGTGCTTAAGCAACATTATGTGTATGCATTATGCAATTTCGAAATTAGAACAGAAAATAATTTAATTAATTCAAAAAGTTATAGGTAGGTAGGTAGGTCCACTTTGGGACTAACTTTAAATGTGACAAAGTTGTGAGACAGCAACACATTAATGCAATAAAGTGTTTGAGATTAACTTTTTCATAAAATTACCATACCTAAGAATATTTTTTCAAACAATTCCATTCACAAAAACCAACTTAACACAAACCAGATGTTCTAAAGGAAAAATACACCTGTTCGTGCAATATACTAAAAATAAACATTAAAAATTATCACCGACCCGCCAAACAAATTAGGAAAGCTACTGTGCTATACAAATCTCAGAGCAACAAACTAACTTATTTGTAAACGTAATTTAATCATGTTACGTGCATCAAAACAGTGATAACACTGGTCAACAAAATTTTGTAACAAGAAATTTGATGGCTAATTTTAAATTAGCTACCTATCCTCATTTTATAACCATATTTATTTTGATTCCATCAGATCTAGTTTTCATGTTACAGCTACTACCTACAAAATAAAAATTTAACCGCTTTTGTTTTAATTTTGCATTCAGAGAATTTGTTTCTTTGGAGAGCATAGTATATTGTTCTGTTTTTAGGTTGAGTGATTCCTAAATAATGTCAAGAAAGTGTAAAAATGTTCCTGACAAGTTTTGTTACATTTGTGGTGACATTACTTTCAAAACTCAGCGAAGGAATTTGACACCATTAGTAACTAAGTTATATGAACAGTATTTTGGTTTTGCTATCGGACATATTTGTTGGCCCCCAAATTAGGCAATTGATGAAAGATGATATATTTAAAAAAAAGCTTAGTAATTTAGCTTAGGATTTTTTTTATATGTAGTAGTTGTGTAGTTCTTTGAGAGTGCTTGCCGATCGGCGTCTTTCTGTGTCCACAGTTTTTTAATAAAATATTGTTGTTCGGTCTCGGAACTGTGGGTGGTGTCGTACTTTATAGTTCCGAGACAGCAACACGCCGGCTGACGCTGAAAACCAGCGCTGTGGTTCCGTGTTTCGTGCACGGACCATGGCTTTATGCTGAGCGTCAGCCTTTTCGCGCGGTAGTGGCGTTTATAGATTAATATTATTGTTATTTTTTATTTGTTTTTAACTTTTTGTGTTGTGCGTCGCTTTCGCAAGAATAAATGATTTTTCTTTCTTTCTTTCTTTCTTTCTAGAAAAATCAGCTTGGGAATCTTTCATGAAAGTAACTTCCAATTTTCTAGGAAATCGCCGATCAAGTGACTAAATGTATTTATCGCGGAGCTTTTATCTACGTATAAGGCTTTGGGCTGTAATATGTCATTGAAAATACATTTTCTACATTCACATTTAGACTTCTTTCCTGAAAATTTGGGCGCCATCAGCGATGAACACGGTGAAAGATTCCATCAAGACATTTCTACCATAGAAAAACGATATCAGGGCAAGTGGAGCCCACGTATGTTAGCGGATTACTGTTGGACATTAAAACGCGACGTTCCTGAAGCAAAATACAGACGAAAATCATAAAAGTAAATTCATATTAATGTAGCAATAAATCGATATAACTTCATTTTGTTTATCAAAATTCAAAATTTCTAAAATCGTATTACAAAAAAACTCTTCGTATTTGAAGCATTTTAATTTTATTTCAAGTATCCTTATCATTCTCCTAAACATAACTAGACAAAAGTTCTCATGTTACATGCAAAAATTGTTTTTTTGTTGACTAGTGTAATTGAATTTGAATACGTCGAATTTCCGGCCTGGACGTCAGTTCGAAGAAAAGTAAACATTTGTCTCAGTTAAGCTTTTCAACAGATTTGTATAATAGAAGCCCTAACATTTTGAACAATTATGGCACTCATTGCGCAATCTCTCTAATTTGAATGAAAACACTTCTCCATACATTTTTCAAGTATCTATCGCGCGTTTCCTAAAGCCAATATGAATGTAATCTTGTTGTGAATAATGTTGACTGTTGTAATTTCAGTTAGCCAATCACAACAGTCAAGCGCAGGACGCATAAGCAAACTTCTTATTTTAGCTCTATCTTTTTGCATTGCAAAATTGAATCGTAACAGTATTACTTTAAAACTCAAATTCTATCGACCGAGTTTAGTTATAAGCTACCTCAGCTTCGTTCAATGAGTTATTGATTGATGTTAATAGATACTCAAAGTTCGCGATATCGTAGTAAATTTGTTTTATATATAAACCCATTCGTTTATCACCTAATATGTATTAATAGTAAACGTGTTTACGCTTAAAAGATTCAGAAAAACAGTAGGCAAAGGTATATTTTTTGTCAAATATTAAAAGTAATTAAAAACATATCGGAAATCAGAAGGTCAACCAAATAATACAGTTAGGTAAATAATTGGGTAAATACGTCATACGCGCAATATTTTTCTTTCTTTTTTTTTAATATTTCGTTGGATGGCAAACAGGCCTACCTTATGTTAAGTGGTCACTTGATCACTTCTGCCTATTAACATCTGATAAACCAGAGTTTTTGCAAATGCGTTGCCATCCCAGAGATAAAGTCGAAATGTCTCATTGCGAGTTGAAATTGAAATGTCTCACGTATATTGTGTGAATTGATGACAGGGCGCTAATAAAACTAATTGGACAATTATTTTTTTGTGCTTACTTTAAATATTGATTTTAGAAGCTAAAAAAAAACAAAACTATTATTGGCGGTTTTATCTACACTATACCTTTTGTTTGAGAATTACGGGTTTTAGCATTGTTTATGATTTTACTCAAGTGTTCAACTGAATTGTCTGACTAGTTCCAAATTCAAACGAAAACCTTATTCATGAACTCACCTGCATGACTCACGACATTATCGTTTGATGAGCTCACGAAACGTACGAAAAATACCCTTTACGAGTTCGGGACTGCTCGGGAAATCCCTAATAACATTTACCAGGTGCAGTACTAAGTTACAAGTCATGCGATATTCTTTGACACACTAACCTTTATATTTACCAGCGCGACCACTGGCTTGTGGTCGCTTACAGTGTAATGCGACACGTGGTTATATGACGTCACCTCCGCCTTCAGTGTCACATTCTCGTAGTTGTTCGCATTTACTTTGTATAGGATCCTGTCAGTCCACGATGGCTTTCTCCTGTGGGCAAGAAATGTAGGTTTATAAGTCTTCAGATCGAATTTTGGTCACGGTGGCCGATCTTGATGGAGACTAGCCAAGTTAATCATAAGATATTATTGTGTGCAAGTGTGTACGCAAACACAGGTGCACTCCCTTCTGCCGTACTCTCATAGTGCGATGGGACGACTGAGAAGCGATCAAGCGCAGGACCAACGGCTTAACGTGTTTCCCGAACACGGGAGTGTCTCACCACGCTGTTACTGAGACATTCTCAATATAAAAATTCTATAGCTCGATCCCGCGATCCCTGATCCCCTGGCCAGATTGCCTGATCTGGGAATCGAACACAAGGCACTAAGACTCAGAAGACGCGTTTGCGACCACGGAACTAACTGGGCACTTTGTTAATTACTTATTGTAAGGGATATCATGATAGGCCTATAATGTTTCCCATTGTTGGAGCTCAACTAGAACAGGAATGAACCTCAAGGGTCAGCTCAAACCAAGCAGCTAAATGCTTAAGCAGTTTTCATTTTTATTAGTTAATAATGAACTCAAAAATATCAAAATAGAGCAGAAAATCGTGTACAAGATATAATGACTATCTTGCACGAAAATATGCAATTTTTAACTCTATTTTTGTTGCATGCAGTTAGCGTGTTGAGTTCACCGTACTATCACTTGATAAAACGTTGATCACTTTTATTAGATTTGGTTTCATTCAGCTCAATCTTTTTAATTGATGCGTATTACGTCACGTTTGAGGTCGCTTTTTGCGCACACAAACTTCATGTGTGGTTAGTTTTCATGGGTCGACTGTATCTACCTACACGTCTTCGATTTTTTACATTTGTTTTAATAAATACCGGTTTCTTCAATATGTTTCGTCGTTTTTGGAGCGATTTTGTGATAGAACAAACAGGACAGTTTTAAGTGCGCGCCTACTTAAATACAAACCAAGATCTACGCGACGCTGCCACTGAGCAGTTACACTCTCAATTCACACCTTAAGGCCCTATCTCACCGGGAGCATCAGCGTGTAATGTAACAATCCCAGATTCAATTTTGAGCATTACGTTACAATACTACCTTACTTACTGCCTTACTTGTCTACCTGAGCATTCGCCTGTAATCGAATAATCATGCAAACACGTAAATAATAGAGCTGACCTAGACTGAAAGCGTGTTCATTTTTGTATTAATAATGATTTCGTTTTTTTTTAAATATCCTTGGATGGCAAACAAGCCGATGCGACGGCTCGGCTGATTTTAAGTGATCACCGCTGCATAAAGACATCTGCAGTACCAGATGCAAATCCGTTGCCATCCCAAAGACAAAGTTGAAATGTCTCATGTGCCTGTAATTTCGCCGGCACCCATACCCTTTCAACTGGAACACAGCAACGCTGCTTTGCGGCAGAAATAGGTAGGATGTAGGACTTTCCCGGACGAGCTCCTTCACAGAGAGCTCTATCACTACTCATTATATTTACTTTATTTTAGATTAACTTGGTTTCTCTTTAGAATTTTATGAATACTGACGTAAGTAAGTACCTCTGATAATATTATCTTGTGAAGGAGACGATACGTAATTTCACAACATTTATATTGATTATGTTAATTATGTCCTTTTATCAAATTCTTTGTCATACTCATAACTTTAGTAATATGCTATTATATCTAATTAACATAAACATATTAATACTGTTGAATAATGCAATAAGTACAAAACTACAATCATGTTTTTCATGTTTGATTTTGAACCTTACAACATACGTAATATGAACTTTTGTATTGCTTAGATATTAATCGCAGTTGCCAGAATAATACGTAAATTGCAAAGTATTGAGTAATAGTTTAATTAATTAAATAAGTAACCTGTAGCGCGCAGATAGCAATTTACTTATCTTTGGTCACAAGAGTAATGACATTGTTATTTCATTGTATACTTGCTTTAATTTCACATCGGTCAGTACCTATTTTAAACACTCAATGCTGCTTATCTAAACGACGTCTTTTAGAGATGTCATCATCATAACAGCCGCAGGGCGCCTACTGCTGGACTTAGGCTGCCCCCGTAGGTTTCCAGAAGGACCGGTTGGACCCGGCCTGCATCCAGCGTCTTACTCAGGTCGTACGTCCACCTTGTGGGTGGGCAAGAGAGGGAGAGAGAGACAGAGATAGAGAGAGATTTATATGTGGAAGAAAAATAACTGCTTGACCGACCCTAAATAAATTGTCAAGATGGACGATGAAGAAGTCTGCTCAATTCGAATATGCTCAAAGAGAAAATAGCGCCTTTTTTTTGTTAGCCTATTCTATACTACTCCAAGGCCTCAATACAAAACCTCAAACGGTCACATAAAAAAAAAATATACGTACTTTATATCATACTCGTCTCCACCAATAAGGAACTTGTACGTTGGCGGGAACCGTATGTCATGCTCCGTGAACTCAGAGAACGCTTCGCCGGAGTCCATGACAGCTATCAGCTGATCGTGGGCGAGCAGTGACGCGTACTTGTCCTTCTCTATCTTCTGCAGGGTGGCGACAATCTCCTCGGATGTAGGACTACTGCCCGCTGGATGGTCGGTGCGGAAGTTTAGATCACCTATCCAGATTACGTAGCTGAAATGAAGAAAGAATTATGTGACAGTGGAATGTTGGAAATTTAACTTTAGTTAAGGTGTACTTAATAAGGACGCTTTTGGTAAGCAACGTCCATTTATAAAAGATAGAAAACAAATGCAGGTAAAAGAAACTGTAGTTTTTTACAATCCACAGATACATGATATCGATTAGAATGAGGGTTGTAAAACAGGAACAAAAATCAAGTTTTCAATTTCGTCAAGCTTGAAGCAAATATCTTAATCCAGAACCAATAAATGTGTAATTGCAAGAATTGTTCCAAAAAAAAAATTACTATATTTACGTATACAAATAGCATAAAATTTGACTTCTTTAATATAATAAAATTAAAATGTCTTGGTGTTTTTAAAGTTACGGTTACGGAAAAGTTTTCATGTAAGAATTCGTTTTGACACTACCAATCTATTGAGGTTTTTATGAGCTGTCAAAACGCGATTCCGCCATAAACATTGTATGGCATTTATGGCAATAGGGTACTATGACGTCACATATTTATCAACTCATTTGACTAACTGTTTATTGATTAAAAAGCAACAAAAAATCAAATTGAAAAATTATTGAGTTTTATGAGCAAAATAAAGTGATTTTTGAGAAATCGTGTTTTGGCATTATTTGTTAATGGTGTCCTAACCGTGTTAATCAGTTTATCTCTTGCTAATATTTGACAGATAAAAAGCCATGCTGATAACGCACCTATGTATAAGGAAAATAAGAACTACACCTTTCTCAAAACTTAGAAGAGCTTCATTGATAGATTGACTTGGAGATTCGATTTTCCTGTTTACACATAATTTTTACTCCAAAGCATTCAAACCATTATCAGGTTTATTCAAGCATTTTTTTAAGTAGATCTGATAAAGCACGCATGATACATAGTTATTCGGATTATCTGTAATTTAGTTAGACGATAGTGACATTTATCTGTAAATGGTATCTGCTATCGATAGATCAAAAGATATGTATGTGTCGCAGTAAGATAGATAAAGCCGTAATATAGTTATATCCCTAGGGATATAATTATATACCGTAACATAGTTATACGAAAGCGATTCATAACTATCTCACTAGGAATATAGTTATAAAACGGTCCAAGTTTAGTGATATACTTATATTACTAGATTAAGTTTAGTGAAATAGCTTTCGGAGTGTGTGAGATTGGTTACCCAGAAATGCAATACAGCTTTTAAACATTACTTTGAATGATCCTATACCAAATAAAAACTTGTCACTGAGAGAAATATGCCAAAAATTGTCGCGCTACAGAAGCGAAATTTTTAGACGGTAATATGCTAAATTGCTGATAAATGATGCAAAATTTTCATAAATATTCATCTATTAGTTTACGAGTTCCAGGTGGCTCCTCAATTCAGACGTTTAGATTGAGGAGCCACTTTTGCATTAAAATAACTAGTGATATATTTTGCTGCTAAATCTAGAATTCGTTCTGCAAAATAAGCTACATTGCTGCTAAATAATGGTGAGATCAGATTTTAAAAATCTGATGTGGCTCCTCAATCCTTACGTACATCGCTTTGGTGGCCAAGGTTATTTAAAATGTTCCTGTAAAAAATGGAATATATAGTGTTCTACTAAAAGATGTGCCTGTAAGAAGCATTCAGTGCTATGTAATTCTAGATGTCATGATTCCTCTTCTTGTCTGAACAAAAATTAAAAAATACTTTTAAAGAAACCAAGATCTCAACTTGTTGATAAGAAATAAAGATATCTCAAAACTGTTGGGCTTTAAAATATTTATAATGTTTGATTAGTTTTAATTGTATTGTTAATGTTTAAATTCCAAAAAATATGATCATTTCAATTATTATTACTATAATGCGTGTTAATGTCACAAAGTATTGCAACTAACTGCAGGATACATAAAGTTGATTTATTAATAAAGAAAAAACCAATAAAATTTGGTTTTATTTGATTAATATATTTATAACACTGAACTTAATCTAGTAATATAAGTATATCACTAAACTTGGACCGTTTTATAACTATATTCCTAGTGAGATAGTAATGAATCGCTTTCGTATAACTATGTTACGGTATATAGTTATATCCCTAGGGATATAACTATATTACGGCTTTATCTATCTTACTGCGACATATGTACTAAAGATTGACTAGGATGATTTTATAAAATTGTGCTACTGTTTTGATATTAATAAAATTAGGTACAATGATATTATCTTCCTCGTATGTAATACTATAAATACATATAATTACTATTGTCTAGCTTCTGCGATTTTCGATTAATTTGATAATTGTTACTTGTAGATAATTATAGGTTAATGGTATTAGAGCGAAGTTCTCGTAACTGAATTTTGCGCTACATTTTTTTTTTAAATCTTTCCTATAAATTTCCACCGCTGGGCAAGGGCCTCCCCCATGTCCTTCTTAATATCATTACATTTATAATTCTTAATTTGTTTTTCTGAATTTTTTCGTTTTACGTATTATGATATAGTCGATTTTATACTTTTTATGCACGTGCAATTAAATATGTAGGTACACAAATATTCTAAAACGTTGATTTATATCGAGGGTATAGTGCTAAAACCCAATAAGTGTCAAAAAATCAAAAATTGCTTTTTTGGTCCATCTTAATGCGTTTTTTGCGCTCTTTACAGTGGTGTAATCAAATAAGCAGATTTTACAGTATCAAGCAAATTACATGATTTAATAACCCAATAAAGTGCCAATGTTTAGCCATAACGGAAAAACCAAAACACAATAAAGTGTGTTGACTTTCTAAATGCTATTGTTGTTTTAAGGTTAAACCACATAAAAGGATTTATTTGCTTTAAGTATTTATACTTTTCATTTAAAATTTCATCAAGGCATGTGGCAATACCCATTATTCATATTTATTGGGTTTTAGCTTTAGTTAACTAAACAAGAAAACATGCAAAAAAATAAAAACTAAAACCAAATAAAAATACTTATTGGGTTTTACTGTTAAATTATATTTCGAAATAAACAGTTAATATTTAGTTATTTGGTACTTGCTTATTTCGTCTACCGACTTTCTTTAAACCTTGTTTGAGGGAGAACCCAATAAATCATGTTTTATCGGGTTTTACCCCACAATAAATACGCTATTGTTGACAGTTTGCGACCAGCTTCGTACAAGAGCACGTGACACGCGAGTATTTTTTTAAATTATTCTATTTAGTGCAGATTATTTGGGTTGAACACTTCGATTGGTGAACGAGGAAGACTACTTGTAAGTGCAACTAGCTTGCAGGAAATCCTCATGGACTGCCTCCGCCTCAGGGAAGGCGGAGTGGTATGTCGGACACCTACTGATTAAAACCCTAGAGTATTCTTTGAACTACCATTGGCCGGGACACGGGTATCGCTCTGAGCACCCCAGCAGGTATTGGCCCGCCACCACCACAAAAATCGGACCCCATCCCATAATGGGGCCCGATTTGTGGTGGCTCACGCCATCGGCCACACTAACTCCAGAAAAGGCGCGCGGGGAACACTACGCTCGATTTACTCTCGGGCCTGTCTCTGTTCGGGCGACGGACCGACCCCCAGTCCGCAGCCCGCAGGCCCCATTTCATAGTAGATCACCGGGCACCTTGAAATGAGGCCTGTGGGCAGCGAACTGGGGGTCGGTCCGCCGCCCGAACCGCCTGGTGCGTCCGCTCTTGGTGGGATAGGAGGAAGTAGCCTCCATCTCCCATTTTACCGCCTTCTTGGCGGCCACCACCTTCTCACAGAAGAATGCGACGGCGTCCCAAGCACTCTAAGTACTCTAACTCCCAACAATGGACAGAACAACGTCCGGAGCGAGAGGCTACACGCAGTTGTCGCGATATGCGACCCGGCCAAGTACAACGATACAAGTACTTCCCAAAGCACCTTCGTCAACCGGAAGGTAAGGGCACCATGACACCTCTCCAGCCACTTTTTCCACACGCTGCCGTTGTTCCGTGCCCTGCGCTGGGTCACCCAAGTCGATCCCCCCATTCCGCCACCAGGATCTGGCGGAGCTCTGCTCTTTGTGCCTCGTACTCTCGAGCCCATGATCCCTACGTAGAACCTCCGGCAGGTACAAATGCCCCATCGAGATTGGGCAACAACAGTGCGAGAGCAGCCGTCGTGCCCATTTATTGGGGGCCAGGGAAAACATGGATTCTCTGATTTTTGCAGGCCACGAATCCTTCCAACAACTTTTGCGACCCCAGCTGTCACCAGTATTGTCGCTAGCCGGTGTGAGTTCCCCCGTGCCGTCACCAGTATGTCATCAGCATAAGAAATGACGCCGACGCTGTGGAGAAACACACTGCGCAAGACCCAGTATTAACCGATGTTCCACAGAGGCGGGCCAGAACCGATCCCTGTGGAACACCACACATCATCTCTCGCCGACCCCATCTTTCCTGGCCCGGGTATAGAAAGGCCAGTCAACTGACTACCCTCTCTGAAAGGCCCTGATTATACGGCAGATCGGCAGAGGTAGGTAGGCACCTTAAGATAAAAGAGCGCCTCCCTGATGCAACTCCAGGGCGTTAAAGGCGAAGTGTTGAAGGCGTTGGCGATGTCCATGTGAGACATCGCCGAGACAACCTCACCCCGGGATACTGCTTCATCCACAAGGACACCGGCGCCCCCGGCGAAAACCAAACTGATTGTCCGCCAGGGCCGCCCCTTATTCCTCAGCTGGTGTCGGACGAGACGGTCTGCAATTATTATTCTTTAAAACAGTTTACCCACCTCGTCCAACAACACGACGGGGCGGTATGCGGACGATGAGTCGGCCGGGTGCCCCGCCTTCCTAAGCAGGACCAGCTTACTGGTTTTTCAGCGGATTGGAAACTGGCCCCGCTCCAAACATGCGTTTTAGAGCCCCGTTAATCGGGGCCAAAGAGCCCCCAGGGCGAAGACCCATACACGACCTGGTATGCCGTCGGTTCCCGGAGCGGTGTTTTTGGCCTATAGCTTTTCGACCTATCGGTGCGACGCAGTTTTTCTCCACGTCCTGCTTTTAAGAGCGACGAGGAGTAAATAAATCTTCGCTTTTTTGTTTAATTTCTACTAAATAAATTGATAAAAGTACAATAAATATTTTATTTGTTTTGAGGTAAAACCCAATAAGTCGGTACCCAGTGCAACTTATAATTTTTTTATTAAAAAAACATACCACTTAAAAATTTAAAAGTTCTTTTTAATATTAATTGAATTTATACGCTTTTAGGAAAAATAATAATAAAAAATATTTTATTTATATTTCATAAATATTTTTGTCCTTGAACCTTTAGCATTGAATATCTCGAAAGTAACAATTTCATACTTATTGGGTTTTAGCACTATACCCTCGATATATTCAATGTTTTTTTTATATTCTTCTCCATACAAAACTACCTTTTGGAACGGTCATCTAGATTCAGCCACTTTTTTTCTTGTATATGACGTCTAAAAGTGTGTTTAATGGCTTAATTGAAATAAATGATTTGACTTTGACTTTTGCCATCGACACGATAAAAAAAGAGTACTTAAATAATATGAAGCTACTAGGTTTTTCCCGTGATTTCGTCCACGTGGATGTCTTAGTAAAATAATAAAAACAGCATAAAATCGATAGGGGGACCGACGGCGGGAAGCAACTTTTTTTTATTCTATGTAGAATTATAAGAACATTCAGAATAACATGTAAAGAACTCGACGACACGGTTGGCGCAGTGGCCGAGCTATCGACTGCTACGCTGCGTGTCGCGAGTTCGATTCCCTCATGAAGCAAATATTTGTATGACCTACAGATAGTTGTTCCGGCTCTGGCTGTTTATTTATGTGAGTTTATATGTTTGTAAACGCACCCACGGTACAGGAGAAATTCCTGGTGGGGGGTAACTTAAAAAAAAGAAAAATCTAATAAGTAAATACCTAAGTATTTAAAAGAAATCCATTAAACAAAAAGAATAGAAAACAACGAATGACGTAGGTCATTCGTTGACCAACGAAAGACCTACGATTACTTAGGTACGTTTTTACGATTCGTTAACATATAGGTACATAAGTACTGACAATAACCTTAAGTTCACTGACATCACAATTCTTAAGAAAGATAAATTACTATTACGACAATATTTATTGTGACGTAATATTTCACACAGACCGTAATATTTTTCTGTATTTGAACACTTTCAGCCTTAGGGCGCGTTCCCACTAAGTCGTGACGGCAGATTATTCAAAGTCAAAACATTTATTTCAATTAGCAACTGGATTTGAACTGCAGTGGCCAATCTGGAAATCTCTTAACCGATTACGGACCCAGGTTGGCGGCTAAAACTAATTTGGCCAAAATAAAGGAGAAGATATTTTTTTTTGTCTGATTTTGGAATCGGGCCCAGGACCTCATGCCCAGCAATCGCGTGACTAACAGGCAGTAATGTACTTACTCATGATACAAAATGTTGGTAGTCTCGCTGACATGGTACATGTGTTGTTTTATGATCGTGTTGTAGTCATTGATGCGATCGGCCAACAGATGCTCGTGAGCAGTGAGGTGGGAATTCACGAGGCAGACCGAACACCCGTATATGTTGAATCGTATGCTGACAGCCCCTTTGTTACCCTGAAACAAGAAATGTTATGTCAATTACTATGTATTGTTAGAATTTGCATGGACGGACGTTTGGTAGATAATTTAAGTTGGGGATATTAATGTTCTTTTTTTTCGTATCGGTTCGGAACGAATTCAAAATAAATAATATACTGTCTTTTAGATATTACTCATAAAGCGAACACGCGCTAATCTAGGGAACTACTACGGAATCTGAAAATTCGAGAATAGGAAGCTATGTAGGTTATATTCAAGAAATTGGGATCCGGAAGAATAGTCACACGGACGAAGTCAAGGGCAAAAGCTGGTACTTAAATTTATTTATAGTATACTGTTAGCGAAATAGCAAGGACGAGTATAGCCCCCTCTAGAGATTATTTCAATGAATACGTTGGATGCCTGATAAGACCCGCACTTGCCGGTTCGCAATCACGCTGAAAATTTGCAAGCGTATCCAAACGTCTTTTATAATGCGCACTGCAAAGGCGTGGGATTTTCCACCTGCGCCTGTATTTTCGAGCGCAATCAACCCTAATCTCTTTAAAGTTAGAGTAAACAGGCTTCTTCTGGGTATGCTCACTCCATCGCCAACATTGTCCTTGTCACTTCTGACCTAGACTAGAGTCAAGAGCATACCCATCTCGAATACGGGCCAGTGGAAGGTGAGCAATGGTTAGCTCACCGTCCGTACATTAAATAACGACAGGCAGTGTCGACGGCGCGTTCGTGTTCCGAGCGCGCCTCAAAGAGATGCAAGTTGGTGATGCCAACCAGGGCCGATGCCTGCCAGTGCTGCGGGTTGTTCGGAAGAGATGCCGCGCCCCCGGAACGCAAAGGGCACAAGAAGGAACATGGATGGGTTTTAGTCATTTGATGTTTTCTCATCCGAAAAAGAAAAACCCATCTTTAATAAATAAAATAGCTCTTCAGTCAGGTACACATGACAACATGAGCTGTGCAGATCATTTGAGTTTAAGGGTTCTCAAATACAATTTGTACAGAACCTGCATCTAAATACTTGACGTATTACCAATTACTTAGAACTAAATATAGCAGATAAGCCTGCTTAAACTCATATAAAAACTGCCGCTCCGACTGCATAGTTTCGATAAACATGATACGATAGTTATCTAGCACTTACTATCTTGATGTCATCTACGTTAGGCGACGAATGACGTAACCGAAGAACAAGCTAACAAAAAAATGGTGTAATGATCTACTACAGAGCTAACGTCAGTGGCGGGGGTGGCAACACCAAGTGCCTTGTTTTTACAGGGGCCTCGCATAATCTTACTACTATAAATGCGAAAGTTTGGTTGATGGATGTTTTTTACTGTCTGGAATACCACAGGCTACTTTTTATCCCGGAAAAAAGTCCAGTTCCCGTGGGATAATATTGATTTGACGCGGACGAATACGCGAACAAAAGCTAATAAGAAATACATTTTAGAAATGAATGTCCCACATTTATCATCATCAATAATTTGTCGTCTTTATGTTTATAAACTTTTATAAGTCTTCTAACATAATATTTTACAAATCTAACAAAATATTTTAAAAATGAGAATGTATTTCTCATAACTTGTATTTCTGGTGTACCATCAGAGATACCTACTTTAGATTCATATACATAGCAAAAACTACAAGGGCCTCTCAAAGCGTAAGACCGCCGCTGGCAAAAATCTTGACCTCCAATCGATTTGGTACTTGCCCGATAAAATAACCACCTGTCACAATCGATTAACCGATTTCTTTCTTCAACTTCCCATCAAACAGTGAATATACAAAACAAAAAACGTTTGGTTTTTTGTATTTTATATTTACCTACTATTGTGTTCTTGCTATATGTATTGTTCAGACCGATTCCGGCCACGGCGGCTAATCTTAATGCATACTAGCCAAGTACGCAAGCAAGAGATAATAGAGTGGACAAACAAGCACTCCCTCTTCCCTAACTCTTATGGTCCGATGGGCTGCAATCCGACACAACCGGGGAGAGATCAGGCGCACGACCAACGGCTTTACGTGCTATCCGAGACACGCTATCTTACCTACTAGAATGCACAAGAAAGAAAAGTTTGAAATTTAAGCTATAAATACTGGTCAAATTGTAACCAAATTGAACATCTGGTCTTCTAGAGCTCCTAAACTTGGATATTTTAGCGCAAGTAAAACTGCGGGCATTAGCTGTACTAAGCATCAATCATTACGACTCTGAATCAACGTGTGACTCGAAGGTCCATTTGTGTAATAAAGTAATTCCTATTGTTTCCAACAATAATTAGTAGCGCTTAGTGAGACGCGACAGGTCAAACAACAAAAGGTTTCGTATGGGTGGCATAAAGTCACATAATCAAGTTCTCATAATCCAGCAGTAAATTTGTTTACATTACAGTAGATTATACCTTAAGATCTTTCTTTGCCCAGGGTTTACACGAAAATGACAAAATGTACAAAAACACAATTTTCGCGCCGGATTTGAAGTTAGCTGCCATATAATGAAATGGAGTATGCCTTAACTTTCATATGACATGGGTCTCATCGCTGTTGAGCAATTAAAAGTGGGCCCAAAAACCATACAACGGTGCCAATGGTCCTTTAATATTCTTATTTTATTTATTAAGGTGTTCTGTCGTTTCTACATCTGCTGTGATTATTCCTTCTACTGTTGGCTTATTGCCTACAGTCAACTCATAACAGTGATCTCTTTCATGAAATAGGCGACCTATATTTTATAATTCATTATGTATTCGTCTAGGAACGTGGATATTAACTAGACATAAGCTGTGTTTTTTCCTTATGACATTAATCTAAACGACACCAAGTCATGGTCACATTACAGCTATGCAATAAGAGGGAAAATTACCCTTTTGGGGAAATCCCATAAATAGAAATATGTACCTAACTACCTACTATTTATGCGATGTGATGCGATGGCTGACTTTGACCGACATGCGGGCTTGCGATATTGAAGACTAGCTTTTGTCCTCGACTTTGTTTGAGCAGATTTCAGAATTAAGATATGGGAACAAACGAGATAAAAACTATCTAATGTTTTAAGCTATATAAATTTCTATGAGTTCAAAATTTTAGCAGAATCCGCTCAGCCGTTTCAGCGTGAACATTCACAAAAATACAATCATCCACACAAACTTTCGCGTTTATAACAGTAGTAGGATAGCATAGTATCATAATTTGTAGTATTAAAATTCATATTCTGTTTATCAAGGCTCTAATTACAATATCTTAAAAATTTGCACAGTCAGGGTAAGCGCAATCAGAGCAGCAGCATATCCGAGCAGTTTTCATTATTGATAATGTTCTAAAAATACTACAGAAATAGAGTTTAAATTGCTTAATGGCGTGCAAGATAATAAGTACCACACGCAATTGTATCTTGCACACAATTTAAAACTCTATAGACTTTTGTTGAAACTCGACCGATACCGGGTACGAAAATATTTCGGCAATAAGTACTAAGTAAGGGTAAGTGTAATTGTGATTTAGTACAAATTGTGGTTCAAACAAATCTTTCAAGGGCGCGATAACGGTTTGTGCACACAAAATTTTCCATTCAAGGCCTTATCGATTTACACAAGTAGCTGAAATAGGTATGAAGAATCAAGGCATAGGCAAGCAAAGAAAATCGATCGTTAACTGTTATTTTAGGCATTCACGCGATAAGTTATCGTGATTCTTTTCGAACGATAGGTAATAATGTAATTTTTAGGTGCTTATTGTGTGAAGTCATTGAAAGAGATTCGGAAAATGTTAAGCCGAATTAGGGATGCTAGTCTGGGATTCGGTTTAGAGGGCGTCCAGGGGTCGTCCGGAAAACACACATAAACATATCATGACGCCTGTATTCCTCGAAGCGTTAGGCAGAGGTATACCAATGAACACCCACAGTTCGCCAGTATGCAGTGTGTGTGTGTTTAGGTCCCATCCCATGTAATAAGGGGCGAAGAAGAAGAAGATCGGACCGGACCGGTTTCGTCCGGAGAAGTTTTCAAAAAGTGTCTTTTTGCATTAGTTGAATCTCGATTAGAATTCTCGATTTGAATAAAATTAAAATATAAATGTAAAACTCAAATGTTTCAAACATTTGAGTTTTACATTTATATTTTACTGAATAAATAAAAATGTTGTTTGGCAGGCGTCCGGGAAATAAATCTTAATTTCAATCAATGCCATCATGTGTGTTTTTGTAATTTTTGTCTGGCATCAGCAATTTTGGTGATGGCAGCCCTAAGCAAGCACGAACAAATACGAACATCGCGAACACAGAAATTAAACACAAACATTTGGTTCATACGTATGGACCCAAATTGGAAAAGCGGATACAAACATAAAAGTTATACACGACTTCGCGCAAAACCACCATATAAAGGCTGACTGATCCTGTATAGATACAATAGAGAATCTTTTTTAATACACTGGCCATTTTTAGGGGTGTAAGTACTCATTAATACAACGAACGTATACTACGGACCAACTCTGCAACTTGGAAAAAAAGGAAGCTTGCTCTATACATTTTAATCGTGTAATAACCTAGTGCATTTTTTAAGCAATGAAGAAAGAAATTCGTTTGCACTTTACCCCCTAAAAGATGGCCAGTGAATTAAAAACCATCCTGTGCTCTATTTCAATAACCTTGAAAATGTTCGGTAGGTACCTAGTGAAGTAACCAAAATATCAATTTAGTTACGTAAAACTATTATAAAAGTTATCCGTCCACACTGAATGTGCTAATTAGATCGCCACGAACGTTTTCGACGAACACAGTGTTTGATGTTCGCTAGTAGTACGCACGTGCAAACAGCTATTGCGTATCAGCGTCTTTACATAAACAAGGCTAGAACGCAGCCATAGGAAACTGCTAGGGTGTACATTGTAATGCTGTTTTTAAATATGTGATTAGAATATATATTACGTGTTAAATATTAGATCATTGTTGTCCCACTGCAGGGCAAAGGCCTCTCGAGCCTCATACAGAGAAAGCAAGAGCATTTATCACCAAGCTGGCTCTTTCAGACTTACATTAGTTATAAGTTCAAGTTATGTGTTAGGTTCTTTTGTACCCTGCAGACAGAAATAGGACGTCAACCCTACCCAAGAAGACGGTATTTTTTAAACTGATTTCCCCCCGCCCGCGCCGCTTCGTGCGCATCAAAGTTCATACACTTATTATCCTACAGGAATCGTACATTTTTCCGGGATAAAAGTACCCTGTGAGTAGGGTTGCCATATGTCAGGAATTTTCCGGACATGTCCGGAAATTTAGTGCTTTGTCCGGAATGCGGGGGGAATCCTAAGCCGTCAGGAATTTCTACAATTTAAGTAAAAACCACAATTCCATAAATCTCACATCCCTACCGCGCATCAGAGGAGAGGCGTTTCCTTCACAATGAGCAATTTTCAGTTAGGTTAGTTTTAAATATCATCAAGAGATGGCGGTGCCATCTTTCCTCCACTTTTGGTTATTTTCTTTTTATTTGATTTGTGGCGGCACTGACTACTTGATGATATACCTACGCGTATATTACAGATAATATACGCGTATATTTATAGAGGTCAGTGTATGGGAAGAAAGATATGATAGTGAAAAATTTTTTTTTGGAAATCCGGAAATTTCATCCGTTGTCCGGAATTTTCTCCGGAATTTCGACTTTTCAATCTGGGAACCCTACCTGTGAGCGATTCCAGACTATAATCTTTCGCTGTCATGATTTGTTCAGCCGTTCTGCCGTAATTGAGTCACAAACATACATCCATCCATCCAAACTTTCGTATTTCCATAATAGTAAGATAGTAAAGTAGTATGTAGGCACAGTAGTTTAATTTACTGAGCTATCCACTATACTTGTTTGTATGTTTCAGCCAGTTAACTAAAAGCTTGTTGATCAGTTCAGTACACCGTAAAGTGGTAGTTGATTCTTACATACGTCAGTTGGTGAAGTACACACTCACTGAGCACTACATTGTTACGATATAATAAATCGATTTATTTGCCTTGTCGGCTTATAAATAATATAAATATATGAAAACGGTACATATATGACTACATTCGGATCTATAGGAACATGATTAATCCACGTACTACTGATGTATTGATTGAAAGACCTTAATAAACCATCTCCTTTAAACCAACCTTTTCCAATTAAAAGGTGATTAGATACCTTTTTTTTTTTTTTTTTTAGACGGGAAATCATCAAATAACTTCCCCCGCCCTGGGCGGGGCGGGAGGGAGTGTCAGACTTTTACTGACTAAAACCCGTCTATGTTCCTTTCATGTGCCCTTTGCGTTCCGGGGGCGCGGTATCTCTTTCGAACAACCCGCAGGTGATTAGATACCTTGCATTCTCACCTTATACAGATACTAGCTTTTGCCCGCGACTTCGTCCGTGTGGATTAATAGTTCCCGATCCCGGGGGATTTCCGGGATGAAAACTATCCTATGTCCTTTCTCGGGTCCCAGACTATATCTGTACCAAATTTCATTGAAATCGGTTCAGTGGTTTAGGCGTGAAGAAGAGACAGACAGACAGACAGAGTTACTTTCGCATTTATAATATTAGTACGGACAACACGCTGCGGGTCTATGTTTGTTTATTTATTTATTTATTTAGAATCTCTAACAAAAGATACACATACAAAATAGTAAACAAAAGGAATACCTTTTACATAACATACCATCACGCCTGTATTCCCTGAAGGGTTAGGCATACGTGTACACCCACAGTTCGCCGGTATGTTTAGGTCCCATGTAATAGGGGGCGCGCCCGGTTCGACTCCAGGGCTGGCCCTGGAGTCGAACCGTACTGTAACACCATTAAACTACCCCAGATTAAACTGCATCCTATTTTGACTGGTTTAACGAGTCGTATGTCTCCAACGCGTTTAAAATTAGCCACAGTTTACCCCGCCTTCACATGTTTGCCTCAACGCGAAACGCGACATCACAGAAAATAGCATTGCCAATTTTGGGATCAATGCTATTTTCTTGACCTACATGTTCGACCAGTGGCATTAGAATTAGATGTGCGAAGCGGGTCTTAGGATCAACACCCAATTTCAATTCATTACAAAATATTATTCCTACTCTAATATAATTATTTACAGAGCACACAAGACGCTGTATTAATTACTAATTCTAACTATAATTATTACCTAGATAGATCTGACACGCAATCTAAGAACTTACTACTTACAAAAAACCATGCTTCTTTTTTGTATGTAGTTTTAAATATTGTTGTACGAGATCCCATTTGATATTATTATATTTTTACTATTTGTTACAGCAGTAATAAAAATACACACTCTATGTAAATTTAGTCTGTACCTATTACAGTTCATAAGATAGAGCCTGCTGACAGACAGACTGAAGAACAGACAAACATACAGGGGATGCTTATTAATACAAATCTTTTAGTACAGAACCCTAAATACTTAAACTAAATCAGATATGAAATCTAATTTTAGCTGAGTTTGTTCACGGTATCACAGATTACGGTATGTAATAATTGCATAACATGATGTTACAAGTAACTTGAAGATGGAATACATTGCAATGTTCTGTTGGATAGCAGATGATTGTCAGAACTGCAATTTGTTCCATTCTAAATGCAATTTTAATTGGGCAGAATGTTTGGGTGGTTGTTGCCCCACAATTCATAAGGCCCACGCAAGATGGGGCTAAGAATAACTTTCCTTATTATTCATTTAACAGATATTTGTAAATGACAGTTATGTTAAGAACAGGTATTATGGTAAAGGTATTCTTGTGTCATAGAATGTATTAATTACCATATAATTTTTTTATTTATAATATTACATTAAGTAACGGCTTTAGTCACTGCAGTAAAAAGTCCATAATGATCGTTTTATTTTCTGTTACAAGGATTTTTTCAAATCAGACCAGTAGTTCCTGCGAATGTCACATTCGAACATACAACATTTTCAGTTTTATAATATAAGCATCCATCGCATCAAGTGATTTCCCGCGACCTTCAGCAGGTCATTGAGATTGACTATCATTACACAATATGCAGAATGTGTTAAAGAATGCTAAAACGGACTTAATGCCTTTAAACCAATAGATAATTTAAAAGTTAATATCATTTGAAAATCGGAATAGTTGTATTTGTGGCATTTGGTACAGAATTCAGCCAGCCAGCCCAGTAAAGGAAATATAATTTAAAAAAAGCTGATGCAATTGTTTTTATCTCACTCACCCACATTCCTCCGAGTCCAGTCTTAGTGTACTGAGCCTCAATATCCCTCAGGTGTACAACATGTTTCATCTGGGTGTACACTAACAATAGGATGCCCTGCAATCTGGTGCTCTTGGCAATGATGTACCCTTGCCGGCAAAGTATTTTGTTGAATGAAGATGTCCAAGCATCCGTGAACAGAGAGTCCATTACCATATTCTGTGGTTGGGATTTGACTTCTTGCAGCCTGTGATAAAATTTCAATCTAAATTTATTTATTTCAGGCATGCCTAACCCAATACAGAAACACAAAAATAAAAACTATTTTTTTTTAATGTTTAAAAAAACTATTTTTTTTTAATGTTAAACAATAATTATTTGTCTTTGTACTACCTATTGTTTTTTTTATTACCAGTTTTAGAAACATACTTTTTTATGTAACTAGATTATGTTAATCTTTTCTTTTATAGTATTAATACTATAAAAGAAAATGTTAGCATGACTTTTAACATTACCATTTATTTATATTAAATAAGCATGTTAAAGTGTGGTTGACTTATAATACTTGCTTTACAAAATACAGATTTTTATCAATACCAGTTTTTTTGTTGTACTTATTTATTGTAGCATGAGAATTAATGTACAAACATTGTATTGATATTACCATTTATTTATATCATCTGTTATCTAATTATGAATTCCTGGTACTATTTTATACTAACCATGTTTACAAAATTTTCCTTTGAATGAATTAGTATGCAATTTTGTAGCAAATTTTATCATAAAGTGAAAGTAGGTCAAATATAAATGAGCATGGCCAGATAAGAAAGATATCATGTACCATGCTCATATAAGAAAATAGTCATTTATAGTACAGTTAATTATATATAAAACAAGTTGAGCCCAAACAGAATATTCATTCAATTAATTTGTATGTCACATTGACCTAGAAATAAAGTAGGCTACACACAGTAAACATTATGCAAGTAAGCAATCATAAATCACATAAGAACTTACCCAATCACAAAAAAGTCCGGTAAAGGCTTATTTTTATTAAACTGTGATGGAAAGTCTAATAAGGCATTAAGATCTTGTCCTGGATTCTTTGTTGCCACATTCCAGGTGACAAAGTAAAACCTGAAAATTCCATTATTATTATTTCTTCATGTTTAACCATGAAGAAGTAAAGTATAACAAATATTTAGACGTAACCTTGACTCCTTCTGACGCAGGTTGTAGTATAATAATCTACGTATATAGGTAACTATACTCACTTGAGGGTATCCATTTTCGTCCAGCTATTCTATATCCTGCAGAAACCTTTGCTATCTAACTAACACCAATAGATAAAAATGTACTTCAGGTATAGATAAGATATGAATCGAATAAATTAAATAAATGAAAATATTTATCACGACAGACTATAATTAAGTTATACCATGATGAGCGTCTTTTAATTATTGAATATTCAGCAGGATAATCATGCGCTATCGTAAATTTAAGCAATATTTTTTAAATAAATTGATTATTTTATTTCACCATCACAAAAAATCACAATACATCTCCCACTGAGCGCAATTTTATGACTGTCACTGTCAGTGTCAATTTAATCCATCATCATGCTATGTCAACTCTTGGAAGTTTATCTCGTCCCTACCAGCACAGAAAAAATCAGAAGTGGTTTTTGACGTTGCATTAAATCTTACTTTACTAGCTCACATGACCTTCAGTAACTATAGTAAAAATAACAATAAACAGTGCAGCAAGGCTTTGAACAGTGCCAGAAAAATGACAGAATAGTGCATTTGTTATGTTCCGAAAAGCTTGTGTGTAAAACATGTTGATCAGAATTTTGACAGGAAAGTCTGTTATCTAGTTACACTATATTATTGACGCTAAGTTTATATAATTAACAACATTTTGAAGTAACGCTTCCCTACCACGCTTCTACAAATTTCAAATAATGTCCGTACTGTCTAATGTGACTGGGTTTTATAATATTCAAATACAAGCCTAAAAGCCTAGGTGTGCTTTGAAAAAAGATCAGTTACTTGTGAGTTTCTTGGCGGGAAAACATGCTGTCAAAAAGTATCTGTCACATCAGAAAAGTGTTTATTGTCAATCGTTGTTCGTTGTGAGCTGCTGAATAAGGCAATTAATAAGTTTCTACTGTTTATTTTCTTCAGCTGAAAGTTACCATTGCATCTTTATAAACCGGTCAACTAGAAAAGCATTACCATGAGCACTCAAGAGCTTCAGGTAAGTAAGGAAAAACTTGTGTTTCTTTTATGGCTTCCTTGTGCTCGTTCTTGATTAACTTATTTTCATCAATTTCAATGTATTTGATTACTAAGTCTTTTGCCTGCGTTGTAGGAGACGACAAGAGTTACGAGGAGATCCCTCAAAACACTTCAACATACTGCTTCAGATAGAGAAAATTTAGTGGGTAGACCATCAAAAAGTTTGAAGCACCAACTTAGCCAGGAATCACCCCCTGCGTGAGTAGTAACGTGATTTTATTAAAGAATTATTCTACAAGTTGTAAATAGAGTTATTTAACAGACTTAATATTGTTATGATTTTAGTGATGTTGAGGTTAAACGCAAGAACTTGTCTACCAAAGAAACTCAAGCAAACCTTGATACTAAAATCACTGTCGATGATCTGACCAATCCTGAAGGACCATCAGAAAAGTATTGGGAACTTCTAGCTGAGAAGCGTCAGTAAGTAACTATACCTTTATTATTTGTATCTATTTTAAGTGTCCATACAGTACACATTATGAATATTTTTCCTTTCCTTTTAAACATAGCAGAGATGAAAAGTAGTTTTACCTAATGAAACAAGAAATACAATAGGGACTTTTGTTTTTTTTTTTCATTACTAACAAAGATACATTGTTTTTTCAGAGTCGCATTACAAGATGCTTTAGATGAAAATGAAAAGCTCCGTAAGATCATTGAAGACTTGAAGGAAGAGAATGCTTTGTTCAAACAGATGTTGGATGAGGCTAACAGTTTTGTTGAAGTCATCAAGGCAAGTTTATTTCGCTGTAACAATATTTAAAAAAAGAATACATATTTCCTGTGTATTATGATTCCGTTCATCCGAAAGTTGTTAGTGAGACATTGATAATAACAATGCACAACATGGTAAAAGTTTTTTTTTTAAATTTGGAATGCAGCAATATTATTCTTTTTAAAGGTACAGTTGCACAAGCTCATTACTAGCACTCCTAAACTCATTGATTTTCACATTTACCATTGGGTGCAGGCGAAAGTGGGCCAAACCAATGGGTTTGAACATGCTAGTTACCTTAAATCTCTGTATGTCATTTAGCTACACAAGAATCCACAGAAGATATGTTCCATACCTTATACCTCGTTTTGCAATTGATTGCAGTATATTGTTTATTTTAGTTTCTTGTTTGATGGACTTTTTTCTTCATCTTAGGATACTAACATCTACTGTTGCCGTATACCTAAACATTTATTTATTTTTAATTTACAGGAGGAACTAGCAAACAGCAGCAATAATGACACTGGAATTGATGTCAATGATGTCAGTACTGCCGATGAAACTACTGACGATGTTGAGAGCAAGACTGCCAACCAGGATTAGATCAAATGTTCTTTAGCACTTGATCCTCTTGTGGGAACTAAGCATTAACTTTTTAGTATTATGTGAGATAACACCTCATACAAAATGTTTTTCTTATACCTCTTAATGATATAACAGTTACAAATAAAATTGTTTCTGTATGAATGTGACTTTTAGTGTATAAAATGAACTATTAGACCATAATGTTGATCGATCGTATGTTGATGTATGACACCTCTGTCTAACCCTTCGAGGTATTCATGTGTGATGTTATTTTGATTAACATTGTCTTATTACACAGTAAATGTTGCATTGTACTTAAATTACCCTGTAATACATAACAAACAGTATAAGAGCAAGCTACCTCTGTAATTTATTTAATACTAATATATTCTATCTTTACTAAATGCACTGTTTAGTTTATTAATATAAGCTTAGTTTTGTTTGGCAGGTTTAACTCAACAACATGATCAATTATCATAGCTCATGTTTTTTTTCATATTTTATATGCATAATGTACTTTCTAGAAGTGTATTTCTCATAGATTTTTACATTATATATTCTTATTGCTTTGATGTTTTCTATAGTATATTTTGTAATTTAATTTTAAAGGATCAATCTTAGTAATAAGATTTGCATTGCCTTAGTAAAATTTTGTATTGTAATATTCTTTTTACTTGTACTGTCTTATAGTGTGCTTATAAAGAGAGTTATAAAATAAAAACTATTAATTTCTACGAAAATAGTGTTTATTTGATGCAATTTGATATCAGGTACAATAATTGTATACAGTATAAAATAAGAATACATCACTTAATAAAATAAATTATTATATATGGCAAGTGCAGATAGTTGCAACAAAGTTAAAACATAAAAGTGATTACAGTAATTCTACATACTCACGCTTTCTTCAAAAAAGCTTTGAATTGCTCATCAAAGTTTGTTTCATATGTCCAAGGCATCAAGTCGGGATACATTGTGATACTCATAAATAAATCCATATTTGCATTTTGGGGCAACACACTTCTTACCCTCTTGTTAAGGCACCCTGTGGCATGTATGTAGTGATTAACAATAAGGTTATAAATAAAATTAACATATTTATGGTCCAAGTTGTCAGATGTATTAGGAACTGCTGGATTGTGGGACTTGATTTGTTCTATGTAGCCAGTTGTTATGATGGGTATGATGATATCAGCCTGAAAAAAACAACAGGAAAATTGAATTTTGGTTATGACTACTATTCAAGAATATAGGAGATAGTGTACCAGTGCATACAAACACAGGTTCACTCCCTCTTCCATTACTGTTGTGTATGATGGGTCAGCAATGTAACACTATACTGGGGAAAAATCTAGTGCAGGACCTACCATTTCATGTGACTAAGGACCAGGGTCAAGGAAAAATAAGTTCTTGCCTAATATTAAAATAACAATAATTTTCACACACCTTTTCAAAATATTCCCTTATAAACTTCTCAGGATTTTGATACAATTCTTCTCTTCTATTGTTCAATGTGATGACCTTAACATTTGGGACATCCAACCAGTTTTCAACATACTCTTGAATATTTAATGCAGTTGGAAAACCGTCTTGAGAATAAGTCAAGAAAAATATAGGACTATCATTTACTACAGGCTCATTTGACGAGGCTGGTGGTCGCAGTAATGGCTGCTTTGGTTGTTTAGGATCCTTATTTTGAATAACAACTTTTTTACTCAAAGGTGCTGGTAAACGACAAGGCAGTTTTATGGTTACTATCTCCCTCTGCCCAGAGCTTTTGCTTTGATAACCACTGTCATCCTTATTGAAGTACTGAGCAATATCACTTAGTGGTTTTTCTATTGATTTCAATATGTCATAACGCTCCAGTTTTGTTAAAGCATCGAGAATTTTGTCAATTGTTGCATTATCATTTTGTCTGAACACTTCCAACACCACATCAACGGGATCTTCATTCACAGAGTGCATTATATACTGAGGAGAAAACATATTTGAAATAAGTATACATATTTAGTATTATACATAGTGTACATATTTTATTGTATCTTGTAATATTATCAAGTGTTATCTGATGATCGAAAAATTGGCCCTAATTGTATTACTTAGTATTTATAAGTATTTCCTTTTGCAATTTTATTTAAATCTAGGAAAATCAATAACTTGAAAATTCAGTAAAAATAAATAACACATGGTGCAAAAATACATGAAATTTCAGTAAAAATAACACATGAGTCAAATAAAAAAATATGAAAACTTACATCCAAATCATCTTGTGAAAGGCCTAAGGAGAAACCAAGCTCTCGCCATCCGTTGCGAGTGCCGCCTACTTTTTTTAGTAACGTGACCCATAATTGATAGCATGCTGAACCCATGGCAGAAGTTGCGTGTCGATAATACAGAAGATTTGTGTGGAGAAAACTGACTTTTTTGCTCAATGATTGCAACTCTGTTATTTCTTTGGCTCTTTCCTTCTGTACCATTTGTTCAAGAACTAATGTATCAACGCTGACTGTATCAGCATCCCCGTACTCGCTTTGGAAATCCCTGTAATAAGCAAGATAATTTCTTAGAATTACGTAGCCAAAGGAATTATTCGAATCGTATTTATTGAAATAAAACTTACATTATTGATGACTTAACTTTTAACTTCGTTTTTAAAACAATATAGCACACATTAACTATGCAATTATTAAATTATAAAGTAAGACAGACTAGTAGCGATTGAACATAGGAATCTTAACTTAGCAGAAAGTTGACAAGGAAACAGGAAAAAGTTTCACAAAAATATTTGTCTTCTTGACAGTATGACAGCTGATAATGATATCCGGTTGTTGATGTCTGGTGTTGCCCACCTGCCGTCAGACGTCACTGTTTTTTGGTGTGGTAACTCTGGTTATTTAAAAAGCATTATTACTTCATAAAGTTGACTTTGTAAATAAAATAGAAAATCGGAAATCAACATAACTAAGTAATAGAATTCATTTTATTTAAACTCACTTTCGAGATTTTTTATAAGGCTTTGTATCCAATGACAATGTTCATTTTTATGGTGCCCATAAAAAATAATCTTTGTAGAAAATATAAATGTCAATGGTAAATAATAAAAAGTAAGGGTATCTAAATGATGTCTATGCCAATAAAATGATTTGGCGGGATTTATAAAAAAAAACTATTCAATTATTTAAAGTGAAAAACGTATTTCCAAGTTTGTTATTTATTTAAATTACTTGAATACAATGAATACTACTCTGTGAGTTATTTTTATGTATTTTTTAGTAGTATGTTTTACATACCTACCTACACAATTTTTACATTCATTTCTTCTAAGTTTTATACTTTGTTATAATTACGTAGTATAAATAAGCTTAAATAGGAATATTAACGGTATAAAATTATTATTAACGTATTTTAGGGCAAGCTTTACAGATATTTTGGCTGATGAAATATGCAACTCCCAACCACTGTCTCTGTCGTCGTCTATTGAAAGTAGACCATCAACTAACAATCCTTGTGTTGATGATATAAGGATAGAGCGTCCACGTAAAGGTACTGGGCAGCGTGGCCAGTTCCGGAGTACGGAGGAAATAGGTAAGTATTACATAAAACATATAATTAACTATGTAACTGGTGGGTAGTATAGTATTGTGTCTAACTATATACATAATCCTGGCAAGAGTTGTCAGGATCATGTACCTAAGTAGACTTAAAATTGTAACGAAGAAAAGGCGATGGGCTCCAAATATAACATAATTAGATGGTATAGCATAATAATACCTACTCACAGTATTGCGCCCTCCTAGAGTACCTAGTCTAAACACGTTTTTTTTTTTTTTTGTAATCATGCCTATTAAGAGAGACCTATGTAGGTAAGGTAGGTACCAACTTACTATGAAAGGTGGGCAGCAATAATGTTTTGGACTAACTTATTTAGGATACCTACCATGCATATATGTCAGTACATGTCATCAGTTATTCTTAAGAAACTTGTTTTTTTCATCTAGGTACCAAAATTTTCATAGTAGGTATAAAAATGATTTATAAACAAAACAGAACATGTTTTTCAGATTCAAAATACCGTGACGTGTTTTTATATCCATATTTCAACCTAGTACAATCAAGGGTCATTGAAGATGCGTTATACTCAGGTTAGTTACCTATTTTTAAAAATATGGCTACACGTATTTTCTAGATCGATAAGTTTTAAATATGGAAAATTGTCAAGCTCTTGTAAGCTGCTGTGATTGGTTTACTGAATTATCAATGGCCAATCACAGAAGTCATTTCATTTTCGTTTTTGGAACTGTGCGTACAAAACACGTCGTTAGTCATACCGTGTGATCTCTTTCTGAAAGCTAGTGTGTATTGTTGCCAATTTAAATACTGGCTTTTTATTACAGATAAATCTATGGTTGTATGTGCACCGACGGGGTCGGGTAAGACCGTTGTATTTGAAATGGCTATAGTGCAGTTACTGATGGAGTTAGAGGAAAAACAGTACACTGAGGACTTCAAAATTATTTACAGTAAGTTCCCTTTAGGCTTTAGAGGTAACGGCAGGTACTAAAGATCATGTTCATAACAACTCATTTGAATAGTTTATTAGATACAGAGGCCCCCAAGTACCAAGTATCAAGTTACCCCAGTCTGTCAAATTACTTTAATCGATATTCAACTTCATGACAAAAAGTTAAGGTTCAAATTTAATTGAGAAAATTTGACAGTTTGGGATAGCTTAATGTGCGTCTGTACTTAAAATAGATGTTGAGACTTTTCTGAAATAGAAGATTAGAATCTTAACATCCATGCAGTCGCGGGGACAGCATGAAAAATTATTTGACATGAACCTTAAAACGGGTACCGGATTCGATCCCCAGGTCGAAATAAGAGGCCGATAATAGGCCGGCAATATTCAAGTAATCTTCAGCATGCTTGTTCTGCGGGCTTTTATCGCCTACTCTGGTTATCTGCCGGATCACCTCTGTCCGGATAAAATCATTACTAGAGCGGACATGCACCGAAATACAAGTCTATTTTAAACAATTTAATTTGTAGTGGCCCCCGTTAAAGCGTTGTGTACAGAAAGATTGACGGAATGGTACGCGAAGTTCACGAGACTCGGTTTGCTGTGTATTGAAGTTACTGGAGACACAGATGTTGACTTCACACAATTAAAGCCATACAAGTAAGTAGATATTAAAAAAATATTGTAGACAATTTCAGCCATATTTGTCTTAGCGTGTCTGCTTGCGTAGCGTATTCTCATCTGTTAATGAGTGACAACAAAAATGATTTTCTGATGATTCTTGTACTGAGTGTGTGAGTGGGTTAGTACCCAATTAATGCAGGTATCTCTACAGTCGCAAGTATAAATATGTATTCACTTGGCAAAATTTAAAAGCCATTTTCTAGTGAATGAAGGATTGCAATATTGAGATATTTTAAGAACGATTTCATTGTAGGTACTTTGGGATCCAGAACATGATATTCGCAACACCGTTACATTTTAATCAATCCGATGGGATGAAATTGCTTTAGAATGGTGCTAATCGTATACATATTTATACTCGTGACTGTACTTACTTGTATTGCTGGCACTGCCACCTTTTTACTCGAAACAGCGACATTGCTAGGCGCAAACAAGTAGGTACTCGTACAATAATCCACCTAGTTACTAAAAACAAACTCTCTTCAACAAGGCGTTGTTACTAAATATTCGTGTCTTAGAATAATAATAACGACTCCTGAGAAATGGGACATGTTGACCCGCCGGTGGCGCGACCACCGCGCGCTGGTGGAGGTCATCAAGTTGTTCCTGATCGATGAGGTGCACATACTGAACGACGAGACGAGGGGGCCTGTTCTCGAAGCCGTCGTTAGCAGGATGAAAACTATTGAAGTAAGTGCCCGTGGGAAATCATAACAAATCATCATCATCATCATCATCCTTCCAAATAGATTTCCAAATGACCGATAAGAAGCGGCCTGCATCCAGCGTCTTCCGGCGGTCTTATTCAGGTCGTTCGTCCGCCGGTGCGTGGTCTCCATTGAAGAATTTTGCGGCCCCATCGGCGGTCAGCTCTGCGTGTTCTGTGCCCTGCCCTCTGACACTTCAACTTGCTGACTCGTTGGGGTATGTCGGGTCATAACAAGTTGAGAATGATCAGAGCAACTTTTTAACTTTTTATTTTTCACCGAACGTTTTTTTGTCTTTGGATGGCAAACATGTCGATGGCCCACCTGATATTAAGTGGTAATCGCTGCCTATTGACATCTGCAATAACAGAGGCCTTGCAAATGCGTTGCCATCCTAGAGACAAAGTTAAAATGCTTCATATCTCTGTAATTACACCCATACCCATACCCTTCAAACAGGAACACAGGAACGCTGCTTTAAGAAATAAATAGGTATGGTGATAGTAATTCCCCGAACAAGCTCCTTTACAAAGAGCTCTACTACATTGTAAATTGTCGCTAAAATGTTTTCTATTTTGGAATGGCATGTCCCAGGTCGCCCTAGAAGGTTGTGCACTGCTTTCAAGAATTGTAGCATAATCTATTACGAAATATATATAAAGTTGCATAGAAGCGGTCTTCTGTCAAAAAAAAATCATACCAAATACCTATTAATTTTCAGAATTCAGCCCAATCAGTCCACCGCATAGAACAACTCCAGAAGGAAATTCAAGGTCAAACAGTATCCAACAAATCGGCTCCAAGCATTAGGTTCGTTGCAGTGTCAGCGACCGTCAGCAATCCTGAAGATGTTGCCAAATGGCTTGGGACTAGCAGTAAACCAGCTGTGTTTTATAAGTAAGTGTAGAATGTTCTAGAATTTCGTTGTCAATAGGCGCTCAGTCACAATACCCCGTGTACGATAAGAGCGTTTACCAAAAAGCTACAAACAGAACTTCAAGTCGGCACATTAATGTCTTACAATTTTATAAGGCATAAACATGAAAAATCTTATTGGACTATACAAAGTATGTTTGTATTTTAAAGCCGTGTAGAAATACGTCATTAATAAATAATAATGGAATTACAAGGACGTAACTCATTTGACGAATAGTGTAGGAGACATGTGCACACAGGTGAACGTGCTTGTAACATAGACTACCGTTGAACGGGGTGAATCGGGAAGGAATTTTAAAAGGGATTTTAACTTTGAAATAATATACATAGTTTATTGCCATCAAATACACTAAATCGTAAATTATAATTCAGATAAAACATTAGAGTTATCTTTGGCAAAAAACGATATTACTTATTTCAAACTTAAAATCCCTTTTAAACTTTCGGTCCGATTCACGCCTTTTTTTAAAGATGGTAAAATCATCAAATGACCCCCCCCCCCCCCGTCCTGGGCGGGGCGGGAGGGAGTGTCAGACTTTTACTGACTAAAAACCATTTATGTTCCTTCATGCGGTATCTCTTTCGAACAACCCGCAGCCTTTCGAACAACCCGCAGCCCGATTCACGCCTGCATCCCTATTTACCTCGATTGACTGTACTAAAATCATAACCTCCTTTTGCCTTTATCGTAGTTAGGTAAAAACAACTTGCACTTTGTTACTTACAACGTCGATGTACAATCTCTTCCTCATATAGGTTTGGCGATGAATGTCGCCCTGTGAAACTGAAGCGCATAGTGGAAGGGTATCCGTGTTCTGAAGGCACCAGCATATTTAAGTTCGACATCATACTAAACTACAAACTGTGGCCAATCATACAGAAGTATCATTTCGGGAAACCTACTCTGGTAAGTCGGGAATTTATCTACCGAAAAAGTTAACATAAATATTATCGCACGCACATTTTTCCGGGACAAAAAGTAGCCTATATGCTATTCCAGACTATAATATACTGCTCACATCCTTGAAGCAGGCTTTCCTTCACCTTGATAAGGCGTAAGTGTTACTCGAAGATTTTCCTTCACCATTTTAAATTTTCCTGAATTTTTAATTTGATAATGTGTTGGGTTTCAGGGATTAGTTAAACCTCTAAGGCCTACTAACGATAGCCAGGGATATCTTATAACTCCGTATTAGTCGCTAACACGCGCCCAATATGTATTTGTAAAAAATTAGCAACTAACTCATTGGGGCATTTCTACAAACTTTTAGGAACGATCGCAATCAAATCTGTCTTAATCTGTTATGTCATTTTTGGTAAATACATAATTATGTACAGGGTGTCTGGTGGCAGATTTATGTTTTTGAAAGGGTATATCTAAAAAAGTTATTAACGGTGCAGGGGGAGACTGGTGTCATTCGATGCTCCATGAATGCGGATTTGTTAGTCACAATGCCGCAGTGGTCACGGCAGCTACGTGCGTAAGCTATTGAGTGGTTTTTTAAGAGTGGTGATTCTAATGTGACTGCGCGCTGACCTTTTTGTTCCCACTACAATATCCGGCGATTAAGCGACAGATTAAGTGTAAATTTGATTAAATCGTGGAAGCAAAGGTTTCGTCAGACATCTTCTGCTTTAAACAAGCCTCAGCCGGGACCCAGCGGAGCATCAAGCTCCACAAACGAAAACGAAAAAGTTCAGGAGGTCTCGTTTTTCTTGAAAATTTTCGGGCCGATGCTTTAAATGTCTACAGTGAAAGCTATGGACTCATGATTACTGAATATTTTTTACCAAATTTTGCGAGCACATCCATCCTACTCGATGCACACGTGGTTTCAGCAAGATGGGGCGACTCCGCATACAGCAAGGACGTCTATCGCTTTACTTCGTCAAAAATTTTCGCATAAATTGATGAGCCGCTTTAGAGTCATCCCGTGGCCACTAAGGTCACCAGATTAAACTCGAATGGACTTTTTTTATGGGAGCTATCTCAATGCTTTTGAGTTTATGCAGTATGAGTTTATACAATAGACAAAGGATTATTGATCCTTTGTCTATTGTGCAGTTAAAGGAAAATATCCGCAATGCAATTAAGCAAATCCAGCCAAACTTATTGCAGCGCGTAGCCCGTAATACGGTGTCCCGTTTTAAACAGTGTGTACGTCTAAATGGACATCATTTGGCTGAAGTAATTTTTAAAAAGTAAAATCCGCATTATTCATGTATTTCCTGAATTAGTTAACAAAACCACAAGTTCATAAGTTTTTCTTTTATAAGCTTTCAAAAACATAAATCTGCCACCAGACACCCTGTACCTACATTTTTTGACATTGACTATCGCTAAGACTGCATTTTGAACATTTTTAATTCGTCTGAGTTACGTTTTTGGCTCAAGTGTTTATAAAATGTTTGCTGTAAAAGCGCCGTGTAAATCCGCTTGAGTCTTCATTAAAACAGTTTCACATTACCAAAAACAATCATCAAAGAAGAACATTTCTAGATGTAGGCTCACTGTTGCTCCCTTAATTGTGACACCAACGATGGCCACACATCAAAACATAATTATTCAGCAAAATTGATGCACTTAATTGCAACACAAAGCTAATTTAGTTAACTTTGTACAACATTTCGCCATAATTAGTTCAGTACATTTCTCTACATTCAGATATTTTGCAACACTCGTAAGAGCGTTATATTGACGGCGGAGACTTTGTCTCGGGAACTGACTGTTAGCTTTAATGCAGAACAAAAGGCGAAGTTAACTGCTTTAGCTTCTTCTATTAAGAATAAGAAATTGCAGGTAAGTTGGTTAAGAACTTCCATTTTATTACAATAAGATCTTTTTATATTTATTTATGTGATGTTTCGTTAATTAATCAGAACTTTGATAGAAAAAAAATATTCGTGACAAAAAATCTCAAGGCCGATTTTGCGAACTACCCGCGACTTCACTAGACTTATTTCTCCCGCGAGTTACGTCTTCAGTTACTGCTCCGCTTCCGTGTGTTGTAGCGTGATGATATACATCCTATGGTACTTACAAATAACGTGGCTTTCTATGCTTTATTTCAAAATCGATTCAGGAGATCCAGAGATTACCCCCGTACAACCTCACAAACCCACAAACTTTACCTGTTTATAATATTAATATGGGCTAAAGAAAACCTTATTTTACATCGGTTCTATAGGCCTTAGTAATGAGTGGGGTCGGATGCCATCACGCCGGGTTGTTATATGAAGAGAGGCAAGGTGTAGAGACCGCCTTCAGAAATAGAGATTTACCAATATTGATAACAACGACAACCTTAGGTAAGTTCAAATTTTGTGCGTTTATGTCTTTTGTTCGTCTATACTGCGATTGTAGATGAAAAACCAGTTTAAAAATGAAAACGACCATTTTTGATCTATGATTAGTGGCATGCCATTTTATCTTGTCACATAATTGTGCTTGGATTTGAAACTTAAATATCATGTAAGTACTATGTAGGTTCAAAATCATCAACATTGAAAAATAAAAATGAAAATCAGCTCATCCATACATTTTGGATCGTATCGTAATGTGTTTTTGAAGGAAACACCAGATTTTTGTCTTTCATATTTTAGAGTTGGTCCCATAAGAAAAGTTTTTCATATCTTTTTCTTCTGTTTCGATGACCACCTATATTATTACAATAAATTATATTGTTGCGGCCCAGAAGTTGGCCACTTTGACTGCGTTGTCGGTGGCAGTCATTAAATCTTCCTGCGTGCTGATGTGAGATGGGCCATTAGTATTTCATATTTAAGAGTACTTTCACCCCTAAAAGATTGGTTAATTAAATTATAGGTAAGCCACCCTGTACAAAAAGCGTCTGAAATCAAAAGATTCTGAATGTTTCAGCAATGGGCGTCAACTTGCCTGCCCATCTAGTGATCGTCAAAAATACACAGCAATACGTCAATGGAGCGTATCAGGTAACTGCTTCACGCCTACCTCTCATCGTTAAGCATTGTTTGTAAAGATAGCGATGGATTTAGTTTGTACCCAAAATTCAGATAAAAAACAGTTTTCATGTAAAGACGATTCGAAAGATCCGACTAGCTAAAAGTAAGTTTTCAGTAGCAGCCCGACGTTTTGAAGTTGGTAGTGTGACACTCCCGTGCCTCGGAAACCATGTAAAGCCGCTAGTCTTTGCTGTCATTTGTAGACTCTCTTGACTGACACTCTTGACTGTCATTACGGCAAGTGAGAAGCCCGACAATCTGGGTTGTGGAGGTCAAATAGGTCAGATAGGTTAAACTAAAACCGACCCGTTCTACTCAAAGCCGACCTCAACATAGTTTGGAAAGGCTAGGCAGATGACTTTTACATATTTACTTACATACACAATTACTCATACATACATACATACATAAACCCAAACCCAATAGGCAGAAACTTAGAATGTCACCCACAATATTTTTTACCTTCTGCTTTTGTTTCCTTCTTCATTCTCTATACTCATATTACCATAAAGCGACAATTATATTATCATCAACTTAAAAGAAAAGATACTGGAGTTTCTTGCTCGTTCTTTTCCATAGAGACCTAAGTTTTGGAACGAGCAACTAGCTTCAACTTTCTGACTAACCGACTTCTTAACAATTCTAAAGTGCTATATTGGTGGTGAGGTTCTTCAGAAAGGTCGGGTGCGCAGTACTCGTAACCGGCATCCTTGTATGACCTGATTTATGAACATGGAAGAGGCGAATGATGTATGTAAGGATCGTAGTAGGTGGCGTTATGTGGTTTCTGGCTACCCCCATGGGAAAAAGGCGTGAGTTTATGTATTTATGTCCAAAGTGTCTGGAAATAGTTTAAGTGTAACAAATACTTTGATTTTCACTTCACACAGGAGTACAGTATAAGCACAGTGCTGCAGATGGTGGGACGCGCCGGCCGACCGCAATTTGACACCGAAGCCACCGCTGTCATCATGACGCGTCTCGTTGACAAGGTTAGTCTATTTTAGAATCTACAAGGTGTACCTCGCGGTTTTACCTGCGTTTAGTTATGTCGTTGGTCACTGCTCCGCTCCCGTGCGTTGTTAGGTCCTCTGTTTCTCACATTACGAGTATATTCCAACATTTGAGGAATACTAGTTGTTCTTGTCGTATATTACGGACATAGGTCAGTCGTCTTTCAAATTTCGAAAATCGACGCGAGTCGAATACTTTATCGTTAACGCGCTCGTGATAGGGCTTTTTTATTTATTTTTGCCGATGGGAAATCATCCAATGACTTCTCCCGCTCTCAGTATAGACTTTTACTGACTAAAACCCATCCATGATCCGTTTTGTGCTCTTTGCGTTCCAGGGGCGCGGTATATCTTTCGAACAACCCTCAGCTCCGGCATTCATCGGCCCTGAGTGGCCCCTCCAATTCAGGCTAGGCCTACTGCACTGTTTTCACCACGGAAAATACTATATAGACCTACATACCAATAATAGGCGCAGGAATTCATTACACACATCCTTATGTAATGTCTATCGTATAAAGTAATAATAGGACTCTTGTGGTAGACACTGAAACGGCCGCGGTCACAATAACACGCCTAGCGGACAAGGCCACACTATTATAATATTATCATGTAATGTTATACAATACTTCAGAGCATACTCACTGCCGCATCCTTATTAAAAAATCGTTGCTCACGTCCACTGGAATTCAGATTACCTACGTTTTTATTCAGATTATGTTCTTTTATCTTATTATAATGATTACGGTGACGAACGAAAACTTCAATTTATAACATTATTTTGGAGAGCTTCTGAGTTATTTTAATTAAGTCCAATTCTCGTTGTTTAAATTGTTCAAAATCTACTCGAAATCTTATTTCAGGGACAATAAAAAAGTTTTTGCCACATTGAGATTGGGATTAGAATGCCAACATTCCTGACTGACATTAACCCCCGCAGTTATGATAATACCAAAGTATTGTTGTCATAGCAACAAAACTTTTTGGTTCCTAATTATCCATCCTTGAAGAAGGATAACGTTTATTTGTTATGAGACTAAATCACTAATCATAATTCATATGATATTGGGATGTTTATAATGTTATCGACGAAACATTTGTTTGTACAAATAGAGAATTAACCTAGCAATAGTACTCGCCATTCAGTCATCACTTTGATTTGTCGCAAAATGTCTTTTAGAAATCTATGAGGGAGGCCTATGTCCAACAGTGGACTACGGCTGATATGATGATGATCTTTTTCTATTAACTAAAACAATAAAACAGCATTAAATATTTCAATACAAAAATATTTATCAAAATCTACATGCAAATAAGTACTAATTGATATTCATACAAAATTATAATCTACGTTACAATTTTATTACGTTAAATATCGAACATGGCCTATAATAAAATCGTTCTAATTGATCACAGTATCGGTAACTTGATATTTGCGGTACACCAATTATCGCAGAGATCGCTGACTGTACTTAACCTTATTGGCGAATGAGTTTTGACTATATCTAGATTAAATTATAGAATACACTTATAAAAAGATACAATCAAATTATAATATAAAGAGTTATATATCGTAGAAAAAAGTTACAGGCGTTTTCCTTTAAACCAATGTTTCTTGAGTTGTGCCAAATAAATTCTTCTTCCATAGATATTACAAATTAATCCTTAATTTCATTATTAAAGATCCCTGATAAAATAACATATTCACATTTACATTCTAATAGAAAACCAAAGTAACTTTCTTCGTATCGACTTCTGAATTTCATGTTTTCAAGTCGCAAAATTACAGAGATGGAGACAAAAAACAAAGTAAATTTTGGCCTTTTACCGAATTAATAAAGGGTAAAATCTACTGTAGTGAAACAAAATAAAAACAAGTTATTTAGTATCATGAAATTCAGAAATCAAAGGGTTAGTATTTGAACTATCAATCAATTCATCGCGAAACCAGTCTTGTAAGCATCATTGTACGGTTTACTTTCCTTTGCCGAAGGGGCTTGCGTTGTCTTCGAAGGTGATTTTGGGAACAAAGCCGCTTTCTCCTTCTACGCTGTACTCGACGGTCATGAGGCGACCGTCGGGGAGAAGCACTCGGTATCCTCCGATGACCTTGCCTTGGGCATCTCCTGCTTCGTTAGCTCCGAAGTAGAGAGCTTTCTCTTGGTCCTCCACGTCGTATTTGTATTCGTACTGTAGATGAAAATCGGTGTTAGTAAATTATTAGCTACGGGTAGATAAGTCGGGATAAAATAGTCTTCTTTAGGTCAGGGAGATGACACTGGTTGAACTTTTGTTTAGGTACCTACATGTCTATTCAAAACCAAATTTCTATTTGTTGAACTTTTGAAGGATTGTTTGTATGTATCATTGCGGGAATGATTGCACCGACTTACTTAAACTCAATTAACAACTTAACTCTTTCTAGTAGGTAAGTAAACAAAATACAATAAGAAGTTCCTCTATTTTGCCGCAAGAGTTAAATGAATGCATTTCTCGAAAATGTTAAACAGACAATTAACCAATTAACAATCTCATAAAGGCTACAGAGAGATTGTTAACCGTCTACAGTTTTGTAGTTCATATCAAATGATAATTTGAGATCCACAACACAATGCAGCGGATTACCTTAACAAAGTTGTATCACCATATCATAAATCATAAAAAGTTATTCAAATATTCCATAGCAGTCACTATAAATAAAAAAAAAATGTCTAGCATTACTGCATTTCGTAGATTTTATGATTGATTGATGACCGACAGCTTTGTTTAATTAAATAGTACCTATTACTACCTTGCTGGTTTTGCAATACCTCGTCTCATGGCAATAATAATATTAAATAATGCCTAACAGCTAATCTACCTACTTTTCGTTTCACTAATTGATATAATAACAGTGTCCTTCCTCAAATTGATGTTACTGTGCTTAACAGCGATTTATGCGAAAAATGTGACGGTAAGCTATTCAATATTCATATTTTTATTAAACATTTTGTAATCAAACTCATACATGGTATTTTCACAACAGAATGGCATAACGATTCCCTTTGAACAGTGTTACACAATACGTAAGTATTTTATACTCATTTATGCTAAATAAAATTTCACCACATTCATTTATGACCGAGCATGACATCGAATAAGTTGTTTTGCAAGCTTCATTCTTATGCAAAGACAAAGTGCTTGAAATGTGAAATAATTAAAATTAGTAGTAGACACAATTGCGTTAATAATATTAACGTATAATGAGAATACAATTTCAATTTTCGAGTGTGTATTTGCATTATTCTTTGGTACAAATACATGCACGTGATTTAAATAGGTTTTTATTGTGCAGTGTTTGCAATTAATCGAGATAAGCCGTATAACGCTCACAAAGACGGTTAAACGCAATTGCGTCCAATTAGTAGAGTTTGCGTTGCAAATGTTCACATCGTTAACATAATCGTCGGCAAGATGGGTCCGATAATGCACGGACGTGCTAGCAACTATACTTCAATGCCGGCGAACAATACTATATCAATGGGGTGGAGCCGTAGAACAAAGTAGGTATATGAATGAATATGGTTGGGTGCACATGTTATACCTTAATAGCGGTACTTAAGAACGAGGACGTATCAATTTTACCGTAACTGTTTTATTGTATGAATAATATTCACACTACATACATAATTTACAAGTTCTAAAGTTATAATGACTATACAGGAAAAATTTTTAACCAGTGCGTAAATTTTGCCATAATAAACTTCAACACGTTTTATTAAACACGTATATTTTATTTTGATATGTCTTAGTACTAAAAAAAAAAGTTATCGCTTACGAAACATGTATACTTAAAAACCATATTTTATTGTTACTCGGCGCTAGCGCATTCCCCACCCCCTCACCCCAGCCATGCGCCCGGGCGGCGACCAAGAGTTGTCATTGATAGTATGGCGAATAGATTATGTCCATGTTTTGCTTATTTCAAACTCGGATAAGGATGAAATTTTTTTAATTTTTTTTTTAACTAAACACGGAAATGTGTTCTATTACTGACACTGAACTACCAAAACAAATTTACGCACTGGTTAAAAACTTATCCTGTATTGTATACCTATTCCAGTCAGGACCCGTGAAGTCTGGCAACCAGTCTTACCAAGAGGTATCAACGTGTTACCCAGTAACTGGGTTGTGGAGGTCACATAGGCAGTCGCTCCATGTAAAAGACTGGCATTCAGTATTATCCATTTAGACTGGAAGCCGACTCCAATATGGTTGGGAAAAGGCTCAGTAGATTGATTGATCGACCAAAATTCACCATAAATGCGTGATCTCACACAGATAAAACTACAAGTATTATATTTAGATAATGACTTAATGTTCAGTTACAAACAATTAGAGATAAAACTAAACTCAGGAAGCTTAAAAAAAAACAACAAAAAATGGAACGATTAAAAACAGTTTCACGCATACATCAAACCAGAAAAAAACGAACATAATAATTATTTCGATCTTCATGTTATCATTACATTTGAAGTCCTTGGTAGTCTAATTATATCGCTAACGTAGGCTTAGTAAAAAACTACATTATTTTGGAAACAAAATACCTACAATATACTTGTCATGTAAGCTTGACTGCAAATAATGATCGACCAGCTTTTTGTACTATGTTCAGTCATGGATGGTTCACCTATGATGAAATTTTGTTTAGCATAATTTATGCATTAAATACTTATCGTACTTATTTTGTAACTTCGTGGTTGCACAATGTTTCAATAAAATATCAAATAAATATTTAATATCTTTTTCATTGAGGTAGAATTCGAACAATTAGCCATATTAGCATATCGCTAATATGCTAATATGGCAAACCGCTCGTTACCCACGACTTCATCCGTTTAGATTTCGTACTTCCTCTACAAACTCATAAACCTTTAGTCCCCCTGCAAGGGGTAGTTAAAAATAAAGTAATAACCTCAAACTTTATTATTTATTTAGGTTCACATTCATGTTAGGTTTTAAGTTAATTAACCCGAGGAACAGGATTTTTCAAACAATCGAAGTCCTTCCTTTTCACCCCTTTACATTTTAAAAGGAAGACGTAAGGAAAGTTTCAGGGACGTCATCTGCTAGTCATGGGCCGCCCCCATAGATAGAACTTACTACATATGTAATATTTTCTGGTATTAAGCAGGTTGTAGTAGGTTAGATAACCCTCTAATTTAATGAGTCGATGTCAAAGATCGCAAGAGTTCAGACTGCCCGTCGCTAAATGATTAGGTACATACAGGAGGTAGCTACTTATTACCTACTATATTATTATTACAATACACCTAAGTACTCTTAAGAAAAAACAATATATGAAGTTAATCACGAAAAAAAAATCAAATCGATATCAAATTAATCAAACGCATTCTTCTTTGTAACATCGATTATTTCTGATTATTCAGCGTTCACAAAGCATACTTATAATGCTAATACCTATTTACCTTATAAAGTACTTTTGACAGGGATTGTTTTATAAGAGTTATTGCCTCGGAATCGTGTTAATAATCGTGATAAAACCTTATTTTCCCTTTAACGATGCATTCATGTCTGACAGCCTATTAACGCCATTGCTGTAGGTAGTTGCTGATTAATTGTTTTATAATCCCTTTATCTGCGTTAGGATCTGTCCTGTCATTCAGGATGTTATCAGAATGCTTGTGGAAAAACCGTTTCTCCGTTTTTTACTAGTCTATCATCTTCATAGAGTTTCAAACTATAAATCAAACAGCATTATAATGTAGTCTGTAACAATAGTGTTTATATTATGATTGTCAAAACATTCAGCCAAATGATTGCATAAGAAACTTGTCACTACAGCCTCTGCACCTAATTATGCATTACCGAATACCAGCATTGACACATCCTTCACGTTATTTAGAGTTTATTGTTAGCTTGAATATGTCGTAATTTAACATCTACCTGACTTAAACTTGCCATAGTCGTAATGGCGTAGGTCAAAGGTATTCACGTTTTGTTTAAATTATTGCCAACGTACGAATATCCTTGCAGCTTCTCGCTTATATGTTAAGGCAGTCAACTTTTAGTTGTATAAAAACAACTATTATAGTGTAATAATAATGTGGATTTAATAATTTAACGACACAGTTTAATTAAGCGTAAGATGACGGATTTACGCGTGAATTTTAAATGTTTTCACGCATACCATACAGGTTTTGGAACTAATTGTTTTGCTTTATGGTTTTACCTCCGATTACATTGATGTTGGTGGATAATTATGTTGGATAATTAAATGTTAGCGTTTGTGCTTAACCAAGTATTGTTACTTGTCAAATGCCACAAGTTATGTTGGTCGTAAACACGGATAAAATGGGTAGTATCTAGGTACCTACTAGTACGAAATATTCCTCTTTGGGTCGTGTCAAGTGTTAACATAAACTGTTGACTCACCCAATAAATAGATAATAACTGTCGAGACAATTTTCAAGAGCTTGTGCCATTGCACGAATATAATAAGTGCATGATTATTGTATGTATTAACGATATCTTAATGCGCAACATCCAACAACACAATATCTCAGAATCAAGTAGGACATCTATCCTATAAATAGCATTAAAATGTGAAGATGTTCTCTCATTGTCATTTAAAAGGGCATGAGACCTTACGAGGTAACATATTCGTTCAATAACAATTACAGTTGCATTCTTAGAGTACCTACGACGAGTTGTGGAGCAATTCAAGATCGTAACATATGTATGAATTTGTTCTACATACGGATAAAAATGTTCGTGTATTCCTTTTAGTGAAAATACATGCATAACAATAATATGCATGTCTGTGTTATCTGCAAAGCGCCATTGAAATAGTTATGGTAAATGCTACGGTGTAAGACATAACGGGGTAATTATTTTAATTAATTATTAAACATGTAGTGTACTATTTTCTACTTAGTAGGTATATTTATAAGGAATAAAAACATTGCATCTTTAATTGGACAAAATGAGACCCAAACGATTTAAAATATCTTCCAAAGATTTTAAACCTATAAATCTATGCATCACACACTACCATATCTAACATAATATACACGTATGGTATAACCATGAACGGATGAGCTTTATAAATAGTAAGCTTGTTCAACAATTATCAAGTCGATAAAGGCAGCTTCTAGCCTTCTATTTTGTTTTTAATGCTAGGTACCTACTTGACATTTAACATAATTGTACAAAACCCTTTATGATGTTGTTGTTTACCTGAATAAAGCACCTCATAAGGATTTTAATAACGAAAAAAAAACGGTAATTTAAAAAACTAAAAAACCCGACTGCTATTCTTTAAAAATCCCTAAAACAAGATAAATTGTAGCAGTCGGGACCCATTCTAGAAATGGAGGATTAGTGAATTGAGAGCACATACCTATATTACATTGCAGATGATCCCGAATGGGTCCCGACTGCTACAATTTATCTTGTTTTAGGGATTTTTAAAGAATAGCAGTCGGGTTTTTTAGTTTTTTAAATTACCGTTTTTTATTTTTTACTTTTTTTATTTTTTATTTACCCATTGTCACTTTCACAGTAAATACGAATCTAATGACACCTCTCAAGCTAAAATCCATTGAGCCGTTCAGGCGGCAGAGCGATCCAAACATTTGAATTTAGCGCCAAAAATCCGCCATTTTGTTTTTTTTTATTTTGATATACCCAGTGTCACTCTCACAGTAAATACGAATCTAACGACACCTCTCAAGCTAAAATCCATTGAGCCGTTCAGGCTGCAGAGCGTGCCAAACAATTATACATACATACATACATACATACATACATACATACATACATACATACATACATACATACATACATACATACATACATACATACATACATACATACATACAAACATACTCTCGAAAAACATAACCCTCCTTCTGTCGCAGTCGGGTAAAAAATTGTCAATGCTAATGCAATTTAACTTAGTCAACTGCGAAATGTCAACTGAAAATTCGCTGTGATGAATATGTGTGTACATTCCTGAGCCATAAGGTTAAGTTGATCATGAATTATGGTCTTTTACATGTACAAACAAAACTGTTTTATGATTAATTACACATACCATCACGCCTATATTCCCCGAAGGGTAAGGCAGAAATGTACTTACACCCACAGTTCGCTGGTATGTTTAGGTCTCATGTAATAGGAAGCTAGCCTATTGCCATTAACCAACGAAACAAATCCTAACTCCGAGCTACTATTGAGAATTTCATAGAAAACCCAATAACACTTTGCTCGACCTGGGAATAGAACCTCTAGCAGGCGCGCTTTGAACCACTAGGCTAACTAGGTAGTTAATGATTAACTCAGTCAGTACCAATTAAATGTGATTGACGAACATTATATTAAAGATTTGCTCTGAATATGCTCCTGAGCAATTAAAAGCATTATTTGTGAACGAAGTCTTGGTTAAAAGAAAATATGATACAAGAACTCACTGGCATAGGCGGGTACTCCTGCTCCTGAGGCGCGGGCGCAGCTGACGCTTGCCTCACGCTGACACACACCACCACAAGCGCACATACTAACCACTTTGTTGACGACATCTGGGGAAAAACAATTGTTATTTATTACTACGAAAGGGCAAAGTAACAAAGTTCAATAGTTTTGAGATACGGGGGTGATCATCAAGCGAATTATAGGTCTTTACGCCTTCTGGCTTATAAGTGCCTGGTGCCTGAGGGATGTTTCTATGAAAATTACTTGGACCGATAATCTATTTGGTAGATTGTTTGTGGTTCTCAAGTTGAGAAAATTGATTACCCACGAATGTTTAGGGTATTAGTTTTTATAGAATTGACTAATGCTTCTTCCCTGTACTGTGTACTTTTTTATTAAATCAGAAAAAAGAAAACATTTTGCTAATTCTGCAATATCGCGATTAAGGCGTTTTAATTTACCTATAAATCTAATCTAAGAATACCATTATTTGGACACCTGAGATTAACATGATTTAACCATTATGCTCAATGGTTTTTTTATTTAGTGATTTACATTTCGAACGTTGCATTTGTGTATTGGGTATCAAAGCTTTTATAGCAGTAAAGCAACGTTTTATAGGTTTTATAGCGTCATTATTTTTTATCCACAAAACAAAAAAATAAACTTTAATTGCGTCAGTGACTTTACCCAATGGTAATTCCTACATAAATCAGTTTTGTGCCTAGATAAAACCAGTTTCAGTAGTTAGATATTTGATAGAAATACGAGATAAAAATACTTGGTTGTCAACATAACGAAAAACATTTTTTGAGATCTAGACATTTTTGGCTATGCTCAGATGCTATGCTCAGATCCAAATCGGTAGCTCAGAAACACCTAAGTAAGGTAGATGTAGGTACTGGGTCGGTTGATTTAAAATTTTATTAATTAATTAAAATACTTTCTAATTAATTCCCCGTTTTCGTAAAGAAAGGGCACGGATAAAATGTTTAAATTACTCCCTTTTAATGTAACGTTGGTATTTAAACCCAAAAACTACAACAAAAGCGAAGAATTGTTTAGTTTATTAGAATTCTTTGTCGCGATTGTTTACCCTAATTCATTATTAAAAGGTTTTTTGGGAATGCGACCTGAGTGCCATGCATTTTTTTTTTTTGGAAAAAAGATCGTCCCAATTGATCTTTTTTCCAAAAAACATTTCTTTACCCTTTTAAAAGTAGGTACTAAAGCAATTTCTCAAAATCTAAGGATATAACATTTCGAGAAATTGCTTTAATACTTTTCTTTAAAACTACATGTTGATGAAATTCGTCTTGCCAACTTATATGCGTTGTAGCAATTCAAGATCTTTAAAATTAAATCTTCAACCAAACATCTTGCGTATAATTAACTCGGCACAAATTAAATCATTTACTCGACGTACGATAATTGCCGTTATATACCACAGTCGTGTAACGTGTATTATTTTAATATTATAATGATTAATTTTAATTCTATGTACGATGTTCAGTTTCATGAGCATTTATCATTTCCGTGGATTCTTCAATCAAAACAATAAGTAATTAATTAAGCTAATGTGGGTAAGGAATGTCAACGTTCAATCTTCAGTACATAAATCTGTCGTTGTTTATTTTGAGGAGCTAAGCACTAGTTTAACAAGTTGAATATTTTAGTGACGATGGTGTTTTAGACTTTAGCTAGTAATTTCTATAGCTGCTGTCGTGTTGCTGAGGCGATCCCATTTATTCTGATTCATCAAAAATTTTTACAGGAGAAATACTTGATGAATTTTTGAGAACACATGAGAAAATTCCTAATCGTGAAAGAATTATTAGCTTTTTTTATTGTTTACTGACATAATTTTCCTATTACCACTTAAGGCTGTATAAGATCATCTCTTAGGCTCTTCGGCGTAAGTGTGGGAAGGGAATACCGTACCGGGGTGTATTTTAGCCAGTATGAGCCTGACTGACTACACAGAAACCAAAAAAAAGGACTGTATGTTGTAAGAAAATAAAAATCAGATGTGCTCTGTCACGATTCCAGGTGTGTGTGAGGGCTCCAAGTCACACTCGATTGAAGCCATAACATTACTGATTTTTCAATATATTTTAAATAACGTGCTCACTATCCGAGGATTCCAAACATAAAAAACCTTTTAATTTATTTTTTTCTCTCGAACACAGTGTTTGGATAAAACTTAGCAAACTTTTCGGCCAGGTTAGAATAGAATAAATCTTTATTTGCTCAGAATGTAGACATACAACCACTTTGTTTGGCATACAACCTAAATCCTTCCCATGTCACATGTTTTTTCCGGAATTTTCTTGGGTCAATATTTAAATATAAACAAATCAAGTAACGGTATTTTACGGTATTACTAGCTTTTTCCCGCGACATCCTCTGCGTAAATGTCAGTTACCGCAGACGCGGTGGAAGTCGTGGAATAAAAAGTAACCTATGTCCTTTTGCCCCTTGCCAAATTTCATCAAAATCAGTTCAGTGATTTAATCCTGAAAGCGTAACAGACAGAGTTACTTTCGCATTTATAATATTATAAGGATGTAATGCTAAATCCGGTTTCTCAGGACTTTTCCTAATATTTAAATAAGTCATGCAACACAGGAATAAAAACGTGTAATTGTAAGATATCGATGATACAGCTATGGAATAAACACCTCGTTATCGACACTGCTATGGAGTGACAATTACTGTAATTAACTACAGTTTTATGTTTTTGTAACACGCACGGTTTGTGGCCTTTCCCACACGAACGAGAATTAAGTAAATATCTAGGTATCTGTACGACTTCGTGTTTTACGAGTATTTCGGGATTCAGACAACACAATACTAGAGGACATATCCTCTAGTATTATACGATCTTGCCAGTATGTAGTCTCATAACTAATTTGTCCCTGAAGGTTCATTTCGATCAGCTTTAACCTCCAAGAGGCTTCTATGTTCTATGTTAGGGGGTTTGGTTTCCGCACTTAGTCCTACAATGGACCATTGTGCGTGCTCCAAGAGGCTTTGTTACTTTTTCAAATAATGTGAGAGCCATTTCTTTTTTATGGTTGGGAAATCATTAAATGGCTTCTTCCACCCTGGTTGGAGCGGAAGGGAGTGTCAGACGTTTACTGACTAAAACCCATCCGTGTTCCTCCTAATGCCCTTTGCGTGTCAGGGCCGCGGTAACTCTGTCGAATAAATTCCACAACAATGGCGCTCCCAATATATTCTAAATAAAATATGGTTTTTATTTCACGGGCTATTAGGTCAAGGGAGGCAGCTCCCAAGGTCTAACTATTTTCGCATTCATATTGTCGATGCTTTAAACTGGCTAATAATTACAATATTAGCAATCCGTCCGTACAAGCTACATCAAAACCACAATTAGTCAGCGTACCTATGCATTTGATAATAATTTTCAGAAAACAAATAAGCTCGCTCGCTGTGGTTTTGTACCATCAAGGCAAAATTATACAAAACCTTTTTTTCGATTGCGTAAATAACGACATGATTGTGTTAAATGTAATTTAAATTCACTCCGAAAACGATTTTAGTTTTATTCGTTTTTGAGGTCAAAAAAGAAGAGTGTAGATTTATTTTGAAACCACTACCCATTAACAAGCTTAGTTATTGTTATTTTTTTTTTGTCGAGATCGTCTTTCAAAGAGACTTTATTTATTTTGGGGACAGTTTATTCATAAATTACCTAAGTGTTTTTATTTAAGACTAGCAAACTATCCGCGACTTCGCCCGCGTGGCTTATTTCACCCGCGTTAAGTTAGTCCTTGGTTACTACTCCGCTCCCGTGTGTCGTAGCGTGATTATATAGACTATGTTAATCAGGAATAATGTAACTATCTATTGGTGAAAAAATGGTTAAAATCGGTGGAGTAGTTTCGGAGCCTATTCGTTACAAACAAACAAATCTTACCTCTTTATAATATTAGTATAGATGAACATTATGTCAAGCAGATAGTAGCTTATTTCTACATGTAATAATAAAATTCAAGTAAGTATAAAAAATCATAGAACAATTTCACTTCATTTTAATAAACCCATAATAATAAGGCACTGAAAGCACAAAAAGGCTAATTATCATAAACAATACCTGATAGGGAACATTGGCGGCAATCTGCATAAAACATTGACGCAGGTATGCCAATAATTGAGATTTGTCTGGCCTTGCGTGATCGATTCCTGTGGGGAATTGCTTTGTCTTGTCGCGTCGCAATCTTGCGGACGTGTGATTGCACGCTTATTCGGTGGTTTTTATTCGTGAAAAGCCAAGGAAAACACGCGTTGACTTTGAAGTTAGCAGAGATAATGTATTGTGTGAATTATTGAAATATTTTGTAGCGTATGGGAAAGATTGATTTGGAGCAATATTTGTAGGAGCTTAAAAAAATCATGGCGCATATGCAGTCATATTTTAAGACCTGCTGGGTTTGCTGTACTGAGTTCCAGTTGTACAAGAACAGATTCTAAATCAATTTGTAATATGATAATGATCTACCTACTGAAATTTATATTTTCATGCATTACTTATAACTTTGATTCTACGTTCTGACTTCACCTGAGCTCGGGTCCTGTTTGATTTGTTAACTACTTGTTCTGTTTTACATATAAACGAATATTTGTTCCGTGCGGGAATCGAACTCGCGATACGCAGCGCAGCAGCGAATCGCTCAGCTACTACGCCAATCGTGTCGTCAATTTTGTATGGCATCATTCAGCTAGTTTGCTATTATGTTCCTAAGCATAGATTAGGTATGGATAATGATAAAAAATATGATATTGGTATACATAAGTTAACCTAATAATTAACCTATATCACAAGCTCAATAACTAACACAATACTGTACCGCTGATTGTATCTCTTGTTTGTTACTTATCAGCCTATCTTTCACATGACAATTGAACTAGACTTTTTATTTCACGACCTTTTAAGTCGTGAAATCTCATACACATAAAAATTCCATTTACGTTTTGTTCCGAAAATTCTAAGCATTCTTTCTCATAGTCGGACTCGGTAACTGTATTTGGCAGTCCTTGCTCTCAATAAACAATATTAGTAAAAAAATCCCATGGAACAGAATGTTCTTATCACATGTGTAATCGGTCAATGGCGACAAACAGAATGACATTCTCACTGTTTCTAGGTTTACGACGGCAAGCTAACGAAGTGCGCGTGCGACCCGATCGTTCACGTCGCGTAGGTAACGTGTAATTTCGGTTTACTATCAAGCGAAGCGTACAGTATAATTTGCAGAACAAATCGTATAATTTTGGAAAGACAACGCACATGACCTGCGTATGTGTTACGTGTTAATATGCCATCGTCACATAATATACGTTGACTCTCAAATATGTATAATGTATTTTTTGTCAGTTCGGGTAATTACATGAACCTAGTTCATCCTACTGTAATTGAAAGTCAATATGCTCAGTAATGAGACAACGACACGGTGAAGGAAGAGGATTCCGTAACATAGGAATCTATTGAACTTTACATTACCTTACCTTTAATACCACACTGACTGTGGTACTTGGCTTAATAAATGGGAATTGAACTTCAGATTGGGTCGTTCATCTTCCCATTTTGCCATCACCACCGTCAAAATGGCATCAAGTGCTGAACTTATGCCTCTGACAATTGTCATTTTATATTTCATTCTCTTTAGACCGATAATCTATCTTAGTCTATCCATCAGCTGTCTACAACATTTTTTACGTTGAACGCACTTTATGCTCCGGTTGTACCGTGGGAAATGCTACTGTATCAGAGCCTTCCAGCCTCTTAGCTAGGAAGAAATGGCAAAGGTGACGACATTGCATTTTCGCAGTTGCTTGCTCATTTACCAATGGTAATGGTATGCAATAAATCAACGTTGTAATGCATAAACTCACACGTTTTTCACAACTGAACAATTGATTTTATGGCAGTGCGCAACTGATAACGGTCTAAGATAATCGAAACTAATTATGGATGGAAAAATATCGATGGATTAAGTTAATTCAAGGTTCGGAATTCGGTAAAAAAGTTAATTAATGTAAAATATATTATTTAATTACGATACTTGATGAAATGAATATGTTTGTATGGAGAAATCGTATTAAATAAATAAATGATGACTTACTAAAGAAATAATTGACATGTTACTTAAAAATATGGTTTATGCAGTTACAAAAAATGATCTCTATTGATATTTTACATACATACATGCATAAACTCACGCCTTGATTAATGAGTTTAGTATGAATTGAACAAAATCCTTCTTATTTTAAGTTTTCACAACCCATAGATAGTTAGGTATCCTAGCGACAGTATAAACTTACAGCGTTAAAAGTTAAGACTAGAAATACTAGTTTTCATTTCATAAGAAATTGATGATTTTAATACTTTTTAGGTACTTGACAGGTATAGTTTAGTACTTTTCAGTAATTGACTTTTCCATAGTAATGTATTCCAATCAATCCTGCGAATACGTAGAAAATCAGAGCGCTAATTTAATTTGCACATTTTTATTACCTGTGTTTTTGGGAAATAATACATAAATTCTAGGTATACTAATACCATAAATATTAGCACTATGAAAAATAAATGCTGACTGGTTTTAAAAGCACATATCTCAAGTTTTAGAGAAGAATAGGTCCTTAATTTCAGCGTTCATATACCATCATACAACTTCGGTGCAAACTCACCTTAGAAGGAACGTACACACAAATAGCACGACACTGTACACAACTTGTAACTATCGGTACCGGTGACAATGATCGTTGTTTAGCGTGCAAAGCTGACTGGTGGCGCGCCCCGGCCTCGTCCGCGTCTTATATACGCACCCCACGACTCCCCGACGCAGCGAAGATGCCGCAATGTCGCCCTATCGTGATGGATGTCCCTCCGAACGTACGGATCTCGGCTCTGATAGTACGTCGATAACCGTGACTAAATATCACCGTTTCCACCTACGTATCCATCGAATCACACACGATAACATGACGTACATGCAAGCTCGTACATTGCTGGCTAAACAAGCACCATAACACCCACCTTACGGTTCTATGCATCAATAAGCGCAATAAGCGCTTCATCGCGTGATCAATCTTCAAAAAACGTAAAGTTTTCGTAACACGTGTGTATCTGCCTTTTGTTGGCATTGTACCGGTAATTATTTCATAATGTGATGACTTTATGTCTGCCTTCTCGGTTATAAACCAATTAAAATACCAAATTAAGTGACCGTGAACCTTTATTTTAATTATTTTGAAGCTTATTGCGTCGGTCTTTAGTACTCGTTAGTCCTTAATCGTTAGCAGAATTGCTAGGCGCAAAGTCTTTAGGTGTTCCCGGGTTACCACTTAATGGAGATTAACTAGAGACTGTTGTATAATATAGACTTAAAGTATCTGAATAGTACTATGTAGACCCGTTAGGTACCTTATTATGAATTTGAAGAGATTCCATCCAGTACTTTTGGCGTGAAGCTGAAACATACATACAGGCGACAGATAGACATAAATTCGAATGGTTCTTTCAACGATGCTCTAAGCTTCAATTAAAGCTTTTAATGCCGGATGGACTGCTATAGTCTCAAAGTGGTGCGACCGGGCGTCATAATGGCCGCAGACGTTTGTCGGTTTTCATAAAAAAAAAAGTTGCCATGCAATGCTTGTCGTCTAGTCGTCGCACATGCGCGCCTTTCCTCATGAATCTAGCTATCATAAGCAAAAATATTGTTCCTAATACGACAAGTAGTTTTAGAGATTTAACGCGTTTAAACCAACTAACAAACAAAAAATGTCTAGATTGATTATATTAGAATAGATGGATAATTATTAGAATATGCTGATCCCTTTGGACTTGCTTACATTCTATAGCAATATAACCTCTTGTCCAATGCATATGCAGTTTTATTTGCTCAAATCTATCATGAATAATACATTTTGCTTTATAAGCCACACATAAAATAACATATGTACCTACTCATGCATGACAGATATAAATTTTCAATTCATTAATGTTTTGTGCTACTGTTAAAGTTGCACAAACCAGAAGAAACCTCTACTTATATTGATTTTATCTCAATTTTAACAAGGAAGCTTTTGTAACATCTATCTAACTCAAAATCTTTGTATGTTTGTATCACAAGACGTGCCGAGAAACTCGGTGATACCATACACATAACAGCACTATGCACGTCTAAAATAGTGCTAATACAGCTTAGGGTGATGCCACATGGGCGTTGTGGTTACGCTGCGTCGTCCCAACGCAATGATTTCAACGCAGTGAACGCCATACGAGTGCAGCGTTAGCGCTGCGTCAACGCAGCTATATGCTATTAAATACTGTGCTGCCGCTCCGTCGTTTCAACGTAGCTGCCTTCTCCACCTCGTGTCCCTCCTATCCTTTCGTGTTGCGCGTCGGTTGCGTCGCCGTCCGTAAATTTTAACGCACCCTTCAGAAACGATGGAGCGCCATCCAGTCGGTAGCACCTCTCTTGCTAGTTTACAAAACGTGTGCATCATGCTTGGGGTTGCCATCTCTAAAATCTGCCAACCAGGACTAAAAGCATGACAACTTCTTGTTTTGGAGCTTAAAACCCGAACTTGATGACAGAGGCTTTGCTTAAGTTCCTCAGTAAAATAAAAATACGGACTACAAATGAAACCCCGCCGGGGCGATCTCTCATTATCATCATCATATAAGCCGTAAGACGTCCTCTGCTGGACATAGATCTCACCCGTAGATTTTCAAAAGGGCCAATTAAAAGCGACATGCATCCAGCGTTTTCTTGCGATCTTTTCCATAATCAGGTCATCTCCCCCGCTCCCCATCCTCGACCCTCCATAAACTAGTAAAAATCTGGATACCTAGACTCGGACGAATGGCAAGCCTAAAGTACAATATAGTTCGTTATAGTAAGTAGGGCAGAGCTTCTTCCTTGTAGTTATCCTTGCTGCATCGAGCGGTGAAAGCGACTATCTGTCAAACATTCATGATGAGGAAGTGAATCATATGTGCAAGCTTTTATGTTCTTTCTCAGTTTCGCACGCTCGCTATATTTGAAATATCGATAGTAAAATACTAGTGAGCTGACTGCGACTTTGCCCGCGTGGTTTATTTCACCCGCGTTCATTTACGTCTTTGGTTACTGCTCTGCTCCAGTGGGTCGTAGCGTGATGTTATAGTCCCTATGTTACTCAGGAATAATGTTGCTATCTATTGGTGAAAATATGGTTCAAATCATGGTCCAGGTCTGTTTGAACTTATTCGGTACAAACAAACAAAAAAAGTTTCCTCTTTATAGTTACCCGACTGCGACAGAAGGAGGGTTATGTTTTTCGAGGGTATGTTTGTATGTATGTATGTTTGTATGTATAATTGTTTGGCACGCTCTGCAGGCTGAACGGCTCGATGGATTTTAGCTTGAGAGGTATCGTTAGATTCGTATTTACCGTGAGAGTGACACAGGATTTATTATTTTTTTTTTTTTAAAACACTGAAAAAATAAAAAATAAAAAACGGTAATTTAAAAAACTAAAAAACCCGATTGCTATTCTTTAAAAAGCCTTAAAACAAGATAAATTGTAGCAGTCGGGACCCATTCGGGACCATCTGCAATGTAATATAGGTATGTGGTCTCAATTTACTCACCCTCCATTTCTAGAATGGGTCCCGACTGCTACAATTTATCTTGTTTTAAGACTTTTTAAACAATAGCAGTCGGGTTTTTTAGTTTTTTAAATTACCGTTTTATACTATAGATTCTAATAAAATACTTGCATATCTTATGAAAATAAAGCCCTAAAGTTATCATAATGTATGCAAAAATGTTACGTAGAAGTTGAAAGAAATAGGGTCTTACTTATCACGTCATTATTTTGTAAACTTTAAATTTTCGTAATAATAAATGTCATCTCACTACTTGTTGCGGCATACTATAGTACGCAACGTTATTTTATTGTGATAGTGATAATCAGTAATCGATCTGCATTTACAGTACCTATTTAATTTATTTGTTCCAAGACAAAGCTTTCATGATCTTCTTCTAATAACGGCATTATAAAGAATACAGAACTTAATAATTCTTTTTGACTAATTATTATGACCTAAATCATAGCATGGAAGCAAACGGGATAACAGTATTATGCTTTGTATAAGTTGTATCAATATCTATATGTGTGCCTTAGCTAAATCCGTTCAGCTGTTTATGCGTGAAAGGGTTACAAACAGGGGCGGATCTATTTATAGGCTATTCGGCCTGCAGCTCACGGCCCCGTGAACAAACACCCCACTCCACCCCCCACCGCACTCATTGAACACAAAACGAATATTAAAAATATAATCAAGTGTCCATTACGCTTTCGTCTTCGGCTTGGGCTGCAATTTAGCCTCGACAGTAATGACGAACTGAGCTGTTATTAACAAAATGCCAATTTGTTGAACTAGGTAGGCCCCTAAAATCTAGTGATAGCCGAGGGCCTCACTAATTCACGGTCCGCTCCTGGTTACAAAGCTAAAGATCAATCCATCCTTCACGAATTTTCCCCGTGAAAATGACATGTACTTATATAACAGTAGCAGGATGTTTGGAACAATTCGTTCTGTGTGACTGTTAAGGAAGCATGTACCTACTACGTGACTTTAGACTGCTCCCTCGGTAAATTAAGATAAAGTGAACTTGAGGTGAACTGTCTATCCATAGCATTAACCAGTCTTAACCTTTCGGTAGAAGATTTTCACAGAATAAAGCAGCCGATCATATTTTGTTTTTTTTTTCACAATTTAATATATTTGTGCTGTATATAGGATACTGTAAAATACCTTGAAACTACTAAGTAGATAATGAGATTATGAATATAAATAATGAAGATTGTGAAACAGCCTAAATATTTTTAAATAACGTGCGAAAGTGATTATCACAATAGGTGTTAGTTCACCTACTTATGTACATGACCACACGCGAAGTGCAAGGTTAAAAGAATAATAATATTTAAAATATTTTGACACAATAGCAATACCTAGTTAGAATGGTTCGCGCTTATTTTCGTTCGCACATTATGAACTTGCATTTGAGGAAGAGCTATGTACTCGTAGAGATCTACACTCAACGTCAAAAATACCGCAGCTCCTAAATATTGTTGCCTAGTCTCGTGGTAGATATAAATTGAATTCGATTGAAATTAGTAAACCTATACCTTCACCTAAATACATAGTTTAACTAAATAAATGTACCTTGAAATAAACTACCATTTATTTTTTGAAAAAATAATGGTCTCTCGTAATAGTGACGTTACGTTGTAAGGAAAAGGTCCCGTGCACAGGAATATAAAAAAAAACAACTTATATCTTTGGTCCCGTGGCTTACTTGTTGCGCTGTCTAAAACAGGTATGAAAATAAAGTTCATTATGTACGTACATGTTTTCGCAATTATTAGACATAATTCTGTTAATGTATGATTTTATAAATCTTATTGAAAATTAGGGTTCATAATGTTTATTTTTCTTTTTTTTCAGTAAATCTGCTTAAACAGAATCGACAATACTTTACGTACCTACTTCATAATCTGTCGACTGGTATTCAGTAGTTCTTTTAACGGTTTGAAACATTAATAGGAGATATTTTTTTCTCTGACGTGGCGCCGCTGTGTGTAGATCGAAAAGGAAGGACAAAAGGAAAGTTACAAAACCCTGAAATATTCGAATAAAACTACCTTATACCTTTTACATGAATAGTCTTTAATTTAGCGTCAAAATTGGAAATCTAAAATGATAATTTAAATTGTCATCTAATAAACCTACAGGTACAAAGTAAATATTTTAGTACAGGAATAATAAATCTTAAAAGTGAACTTTTAATTACTAATTATCTAGGTACGTTGATGTTAAAATGTTGATCAATTTATTGAAACCATTATTATCAATATCGTTATAGTTTTATATTCACCTATCTCTATAATTATGCGACACGCAATTTATAATAATAGTGACATCGTTTGCGCCTCTCAAAGATTTTACGCCCTTAAAGCCGGGGTCAGACTTGTGTAATGTAATGTATTCGTCGTTTCGTCGGTACTACGACCATTGCCCTTATACCGACAGTCGGTTATCGGTTTATATTCGTTTTTACTTGAACACAAAATAACTATCCGTGCGCAGTAGGTACACATTGAGTTCGTGTGCTGTTTATACTATTCGCGTTACATTACACTATGCAAAATTACATGGCAAATAACTTAAGTCTGCACCCGGTTTAGGATACAACGAGCGCGTGCGATGCTTGCGCCGTGATTGACGAAATACCCAAACGTCACATACGACCCCTGTGAAACTGCAAAATGTTACGTCACTGTTACCGTTGACGGAAGAGTTTAATGAGCATCGTGCTACACTAACACGAAAACAAAGTGTGCTAAAAAAAATTAAGATTACACCATATCAATACTAAAATAATGCACTATACTTTGCTGTTTTACTAACTTCGAAGCCTGCATCTATTGCAACGGGACGGAAGCCAGACTGTGCAGCCAGCCCCTGTTGAGAATTACGGTTGGTACCTGCACACGAGCATGGTTTCGTTTCAGGTTCCATGTTATCTTCACTTGACTCTTGGATCTTACTTAATATAAAAGCATTTTCTTCTTCCAACAATAATTTCTCGCGGAACAAAGCTCTTTTTGATAATTCTGCTTTTGATATCCTCTGCCATAGTCTTGTCAAACCACTCGTTGTTGATAAAGCATTTAAAACTAGTGAATCATCCGATTGTTGTTTACGAATATTTAATTTCGATGCAGTTGGGGAATGAGGTAAATATGAACCAAAGGGTAGAACTTTTTCATGCTGTGTCTCAAATTTTCGACAAAGCCCTGCCATACGCAGGATTTTATCAACTTTTTTGTAAGCTTTTTCTAACCATTCGATAGTATCGTCTGTTACTTTCACCAATATTGCTAACTGTTTTACATCCGTATCGATACCAATTAACATATTTGTTTTCATCCTGAAAGCAGCATTCCTATGCCTGTTACGGCGTTCTCGGAAAACCGCCTGTTTTGTGCCAGTTTCATAAGCTGCCAATTCCGAACGTAGTTTTTTGAGCACGTTATCACTATTAGCAATTTTTTTGCCTTGAGAGGCGATTATGTCTGCCATCATATTTTCTTTTTTCCGTAATTTACGCAATGCTTTTTGATTTTCAGCAGTACTTTGAACATAATCTTTAAGTACAGCCTTGTACTCATCCCATAATGCATTATAATTGTTCTCAAGAAACGATCGCAAAGTTTCACGCACATCGGCGTATGTATTGCGGTCTTCGTCTACTTTTACCATGTTCTCACCTCTTGTTGTCCAAGCTAAAGTATCAGCTGTGGTATGGGCATGATACAGTAGGAGTTGTAAATGTGTTTCGGCCGCAGTGTGATCAGTCATAATATTGGCTGTGTCTTCATCAGCTCTCGCCAACAGGTCATTCGTTCGAAAATCGTTATCTCGTGACATGTCCTCCAAGTCAGCTAAAAATTTGTTGATCATTTTGTCAATAGTGTCACAGAAACTGGCAATCGTTCGTTGGAATTGGTCATCAGCAACTTTCATGAGTTCCATTGTCAAATTAATCAAATGATCTTTTTTATCGTAAGCCCTTTCGAAGACATGCCACAGTACTTCAATATCCTGCTTAAACACAGGTTCCTTTATCTTAAGCATCATCGCGCGCCAACTTTTGTCAATTTCATCTCGTTTTAAGGCTTGTGCGACTAGCTCACGCTTAAGCTCTTCACGTTTTACTCCTTTCAGTTTTTCTCGTTCTAATCTTAGCTTCTCCTGTTTTTTCTCCTCCTTTTTGGCTTTTTTCTCTTCCTTGCTTAGGCCCATTTTTTAAATAAAATTTGTGAACTTGTAAATATAATCAAAATCTCTAAAAATATAATAGCTGTCAATGGTTAAATAATCTCAATCTTAAAATTACTTTTGTGTATTATGTCACGTAACGTCATCTGAAAAAACAAAATATTTTCCGGACAGTAATAAAGTATTAAGTAAGTACTTAAGATAATAAAAAGTTTTGAAATGATGGACAGTTTAATTTTGTCACCATTAGGTACTCGCTTGATATAATTTTCATAGATAGACTTGTTTTAAGAAGTGCCTTTGTGCACTTGAATTTGCGCACTTTAATAAATTAACTACATTGAAATATCTCTAACAGCCCCGCTACCAGGCGCTGGTGGGTGGTTGCGAGCCTTTGCAAAGCTATTTGCACAAACGATTGGCAGAAAATCTGAACAGTGAGGCGGCCTTAGGTACAGTTGGCGATGTTGCTCAGTGTGTACAGTGGCTACTTTCTACTTTTCTGTACGTACGCGCAGCTCGGGACCCTAAGAAGTAAGTAAAGTATGATCGATAAAATTTTACTTTTAGGACAGGTAGGCCTACGAAAGAGTTAAACTAAAAAAAAATATCAGCAACAAAAGTAGATTAAACTTATTCCTGAAGGGTTAGGCAGTGGTGTACCAATGTACACCCACAGTTCGAGATATGTTTAGGCCCCATTTAATAGGGGGCGAGCCTATTGCCATTGACTTACTACTTAGTCATCGTTTAAGTTTTTAAAGTAAGAATATCATGCTAACCTAAGTATCTCCTCACAGGTACCTCGGATTGCCACAAAATTCACCGCAGCATCTTATCTCCAAGAAAATTGAGGGTAAGTTTCCATTTCTGATTTTTGACATAGTTTTTGCCATTGGTCGCGTGGTGACAAGCGCGACTGAAGAGCACGGGGTCCTGGGTTTGATTCCCAGGCCGGGCAAAAAGTGTTATTGAGTTTTTCCATTATGAATTTCTCAATGGCAGCCCGGAGTTTGGAAGTTGGTGGTGTGATACCCCCGTGCCTCAGAAATCACGTAAAGCCGTTGATCCCGGCTATCATTCGTAGATCTTTGACAGTCGTTACGGATAGTCAGAAGCTAGAGAGTCTGTCAACCAGTCTTACCAAGAGGTATCGTGTTCCCACTAACTGGATTGCGAAGGTCAGATAGGCAGTCGCTCCATCTAAAACACTGATATTCAGCTGCATCCGGCTAGTCTGGACCTGAGACCAACATAGTTGGGAAAAGGCTAGGCAGATGATTTTTGTCATAGTTACCTAATATTGTAAGCAGAAATTTTAATAAATGTGAGAAGGTACCTAATTATTACGATTTTAATACCTACGCTGTTGTAATAAGACGCAAGGCAGTTAAGTTTTGTTGCGCTTTCAGTGCCTTATTATAACCCCAGTATTGATTGCACTTGTAATAAAAATACTTTAATTAAAATTAACCATTTGACCTATCGATTCTCACAATTATTAATGTTTTTCGACTTTAAAAGATGTGTTACCTGAAATACACTTAACCTATGTTTAATACTTTAATGATTTTAATCGTAGATTCAGTATCTTCCTTTGTCTAAGGTTTTAATTGATGAATTAAGTTAAATTACCATTTAGTCTTGAAAAAAAACCGCTGGACCACAAATTTGACAATTTTTATTTTACTAAATTAGTTATTTTTGTATATTTTGCCGAGGTTGGTCTGTGGATGGGTGACCATTTACCATAGCGAGTTTCCTCCGTGCCTCGGAAAGCACGTAAAGCCGTTGGTCCCGGCTGTCATTTGTAGATCTTTGATAGTCGTTACTGTTAGTCAGAAGCCAGAAAGTCTGACAACCAGTCTTACCAAGAGTATCGTATTACCCATTACTGGGTTGTGGAGGTCTGATAGGCAGTCGCTCCATGTAAAATACTGATATTCAGCTGCATCCGGTTCGACTGGAAGCCGACCCCAACATAGTTGGGAAAAGGCTAGGCAGATGATGATGAGTTATTTTTGTATATTTTGTGCTATTTAAACAAACAAATAATACTCAGCATGTTGGGCCTATTACCAACGTAAATTTTTTCGCCACCTTGGTTTCTTTTAGCCTCTTTCGAGGCTAGGCCTAACTAGGTTCTTTTTCGTAGTCAGATAAATAAATTGTTTATAAATAAATAAATAAAATATGTTTTTTAATAGTTCCAAATCACTAGTTTTGCCGGAAAAACCCATCAAAGGAAAAAATATATATAATTGTTACGATAACAATATTTTATTGCACAAAAAACATAGGTCATTATTATAAAACTAGCTTCTGCCCGCGACTTCGTTCGCGTGGCTTTATTCATCCGCCTTAAGTTACGTTTTTGAATACTGCTTCACTCCCGTAAGTAGTAGCGTGATGTTATATAGCCTATAACCTTCCTCGATAAATGGGCTATCCAACAAAAAAAGATTTTTCAAATCGGACCGGTAGTTCCTGAGATTAGCGCAAACAAACAAACAAACAAACTCTTCAGCTTTATAATATTAGTATAGATAAAAATAAAATTTGAAGGTCTACCCATTAAGTAATTATAAATGGAAAAAAGCTTTAAGAAGTAAATTACTTCTACACATTTGAAATATGTCGTCAATAACGTCGTAATATCATAACAAATATAATTTACTTGCAGCATTCTATAGATGAACACTAATGAAATATTCAACATAACCTTATCTATTTCTATAATCTGCAATTTTAATAAATTCATAACTGCTTATACAATAAGTGGCAAGAATTCAGTGGCATCATCATCGTCATGTAATTGTTACAATTCATTTGAAAAAAATCGTAATCTTCTTATAATTGCACCAACAATACCACACAATACGCTGCATATATCAACGTTCCTTGTTAGGGCAAACCACGCAGCCATTTGTCTTAATTATTTATCTGTGTTACGTACTTACTGCTTATAGCGTATCGATAAGAAAATCTCGTCTAGTTTTTTTTTATATATTTGGATAACAAACACGCCGCTCATCTGATGTTAATTGGTCACTGCTGACATCTGCAACACTAGAAGCCTTGCAAATGCGTTGCCAGCCCATAGACAAAGCTGAAATGTCTCATGCGCCTGTAGTAATTACACCTGCACCCATACCCCTTAAACCGGAACACAGCAACGCTGCTTTGCGACAGAAATAGTTATGGTGGTAGTACATTCCCTAACAAGCTCCGTCACAAAGAGTCATCTTCAATCAATCATCATAATCATCTTATTATACAGCAGTCTATTTCTGGGCATTTAGACCCCAGACCTCATTTAGTTTACTCACACAAAACGGTGTGTAAAAAGGCACATCTCATAGGTAATTTTGTGCTTACGGGTGCATTCAGTAGTACAAGGGTAATGGGGTTGTGGGGGGTGTTTTCGTAATAACTTTTATGTACTTTTTTATCGAAGTTTTCCTTATCTATGTGTGGAGGCTTGTAATTAGCTATTTGTTAATACCAAATTCTGTATACACAGGTTTATTATAGTCTGTAAGCCTTCTGTAAAATAAAATAAATAAATAAATAAAAACACGTAAAATGAAGTTAGATATCTACGTGACCAGAATATACCCAGGTATAGATCAGAACATGTTAAATTCATCTTCATTGAACGTCTTTTTACACCCGTTTTATCCAGCCGCTATCAGTCACATTGTTCATCTAACCTGCCCATACGTTCCTTGAAAAAAAAATATATTACTTATCAATTGAGTGATTAACTTTTTGTGTTTTTAATTATGCTTGCCATGGCAAAAGAGCGTGTATTTTTTTGATTTTCACATCACCGTAACTAATCACTGCCTATGTCGCAATCTGCAAACAAAATAACTTCAGTGAGCCGATCTTTATGAGTTATCGTTGTGCGAGCATAATGCCTATTCATATACCTATCACTATGCCAAAACCGTGCTATGAGTCTTTTCAATCCAGAATTTTCTTGACTACCTTTGTCTGGAACAATCCTAACTACCAAGCAAAATCAATCTAGCTCTTTCGCGGGACTGCACTAAAGAATATTATATCTTTACCACGTGCCTACATGGCCAATGTAATGGTTTCCACATCATTGTAGCCAATCAATTACTTATCAGACAAGCAAAGCGATCATCATGGCCTTCAACAATAAAGACTCGATTGGCGAAATCATTCAATACACAAATGTCCACAAGCAAAAACATATCTTGTACCTATATGTGTTACAACAATTTTGTTATAACCGATGACCTTATATCATCTTTCTTATAATCTATCATTGAGTTAGTAGCGTGTCACTCAAGTTCGCTATCCCCGGTCCCGAGCGGCCTCGCTTGAGTTCCGGATCGTGATTGATGGATGAGCGTCGTCGACACGCGCTGATCCTTCGCATTTGGCGATGCACGCGATCCTCTTATTCTTGGTGCAAGTGAAAGGATAATGCGTGTAAATCCAATATTTGAATAATATAGGATTAGATTATAGTTTTAAAGTTATCGCATGTACATACATACTACCTTTGCTACCAGCTACGTTACTAATCAGTAAATCGTTGCAAATTGGTTGTGTTTGGAGGGCAAAGTTCCTATAATATCTTACCATATGTTTTCATACTTACCTAAAATAACTGCCATACGTATTTTATTTTTATTTGAGATGGGTTTGCCCTTGACTCTTTGATTGTTTTTTCATCTAATTATCCATGATATTATTTCAGCAAAAGACATGCACGCTGGCTGCTTTAAGTAAACATAAAGTCAGTTATGCGTGCCCTTTAAACGTAGGTAAAGCTATTTCTGATGTCGTTCGTCGAAGTGTGTTTGTGCTAAATCGTAGTAAACGCTTGTAAATATCACGTCATTGGAATGGCAATTATGTTTATTCATCTTCATTTTATTTCAATAATAATTGCTGTGTTGACTCTTGATTGCATCTTCTCTCCATCTACGTTGTCATTCTTCAATGATGTCCTTACTTGGGAAAATTGAAAGGCGAATGATGTATCTTCGGACCATATACAAATCTGTTCACCATAGAATGTAGTGCGTTTGTTGTATGTGACATTTAATTACTTTATGTCATACTCGTGACTACTTATAGGTACTTGGGTACTTGGTAATTAAACTTTTAGACTAGGTACTTGAAAACCATGTCATATTATGTTAGTATTCAAAAGACACTTGAATTGAATTCTGCGAACACAAACCCAAAAATTCCTGCTGACTTACCTACCTCATTTTAATGATTTTGAAACGCTTATTCATATTATTTTAAATCTGATTCAGATTCTACACTGAACTGCAACATTTGGCATATTAAATTAATTTTAGTACACCTAGGCTTAATTATTGTTTTAAATTGTACCTAGCTGTCTTAGGTACCTACCAAATATTTTTGCCCTCAACGAAATCGTTACACGACACGTTCTGTGTATAATCTTTATAACCTGTACCTGTGCCTTTTAAACACAATGTTATCAGCTCACTTGATCGAAACCCTATGATATTTACCTACACATCCTTCTCGTTTACAGAGTTGTGTGTAAAAGCGATGAACGGCTTAGCCTCTTCAGGGCTCATAACAATGGACGAGGCAAGTTGCATAGAGTCAACTGAAGCCGGGCGACTTATGTCCATATTTTATTTGGACTTGGAAACTATGAAGCAGATTATGAAGGTAACGTTTATTTCACTACTAGCTTTTACCCGCGACTTAATCCGCGTTAAAAGTTGATATATTATTCCACGGGAACCGTACGTCTTTTGGAATTAAAAGTATCCTATGTGTTATTCCACACAGCGATCTATCTCAGTGCCAAATCTCATCCAGATCCGTTCCGCAGTTTGAGCGTGAAGAAGAGTCAAACATACAAAGTTTCGCCTTTATGATATTAGTGTGATGTGATACCTACAGCTTTTTTTTAAAAATATGTATCAGGCCTTCCCCTACATACATACATGTACAGTTTTATTCCGCTCAGACTATGATAGGCTGTTTAGAGGTAAGTACCAATTATATACTAGGTACCTCTAAACAGCCTAATAAAAAATATAAAAAATAAATATATAAATATCCGTGTTGTCTTTAAAGTAGAAGATATCCTCTACTTTAAAGACAACACGGATATTTTGGCCCCAAAGTCCCAATTCTATTCCCTCGCAGAATAAAGCTATCTAGAATAAATTAGGGTCTCGTTATCTCGTGCAACTTGTAGGTTTATAGGTTACCCGAGGGAACTGCGTTGTATCATGTTGTACCTAGCGATGCTCAGAGCCACTAACAATTTAAAAAACTGTCTTATCCACCCACAATTTAAACTCTATGAGCTTCTTTATCCTACATATTTAGCTATTTAAAGAACTTGGTGCCTTAACTTATTCCAGTGGATGTACCGTCTGTTTTACTTTCAAGTTCCGTCCACAGTCGTTATATTGTAGTTCAGAAAAAATCTGCCGTCCTTATAGCCGATTTTAATTGTTTCTAATCGAATCATCTTTTCTTTGTTAAGAACAATGTGTCTAGTTGTGGAAAAATATAAAGGTGCATGATGAATCATTACCTACTTACTTAGATACGACTTACCTACACCTGCATACTGTAAAGTTCAGTACGGTACTGCGAGTGTCATCATGTGTAAGTTTAATTATTCACCTTTTTGCAAAGGTCGAAATGAGCTCTTGGGCTTAATTGAAGAATAATGAAGTAGGTACCTAGGTACATACTGTAATGTGATGAGATGTACAACTTTTTGCTTAAAGACTAACTAACCTTAGGTTTAGTGTCTAAAGCAAAAAACGAGACATTGGAAAAGTCAAGTTGGTTAATTAAACACAAAATATAGCTGAATTTCTTAATTCTGTACGGTATTATTTTAAGTCGTAGGTACCTATAATAATTATACATATGTGTTATTTAAACGGCAGCTCGTAAAGCCGTTGGTCAAGGCTGTCTGTCATTCGTAGATCTTTGACAGTTGTTACGGATAGTCAGAAGTCTGACAACCGGTATCCAAGAGGTTGTGGAGGTCAGATAGGCAGTCGCTTCATGTAAACACTGGTATTCAGCTGCATCCGGTTAGACTGGAAGCCGACCCCAATGTAGTTCTGAAAAAGCTAAGCAGATTATGATTATTCAAACGGCGGATATAATTTAAGAGCCACCCGCATCACCTCATTAGAATGTCATGCTCTGCTGGACATGACTTTGCCATAAATTACGAAAGAAGTACGCGTGTGCGTCACCCTATGTATGCGAACTTTCAGAATAAAACATTGACTATTTAAAGGTCGTGGAGCTTTAAGTACAAGTACTTATTGCTCGTATGTCTATCGACTAAACTACCCGCGACCTTCACAGTCGTCGGCCCAGCTTGTAGATAGATACACATGCCTACAGTATTGCCTTGAAAGACTTAAATAAATCAAATAAAATTACTACACCTAGTGTATAAATAATAAATACTTGATAATTTAATTGATTATGCTTCACGGTATTTCAGAATATATGTCTTTCAACCAGTTGCGTATGCGGTAGGCATTGTCGAGAAATTGTTTCACCGTGTGCCCCGCCTGCCAAAAACCTAGCAGCAAGATTGCTATTTCTGATTCAAAAATAAATTACTAATAATGAAAACCTATGTATTTTATTATTGATTCGTGTTGCGACACACTAGCATAAAGACGGTAATGCAAAACTACACCTTGTAATTATATGCCTAGCGATTATTGTAGGTACACTGACTGCCAACCACAACTCATCCTGAAACATTCGTCAAACGTATTTTGTTCCAATCATTTTAAACTATCCCTTCTTTCCCATCAGATAGAAGGCACGGAATCTCTAGAACGTCTGTTGGTGCTAATATGCGAAAGCCACGAGTTGGCTGACATGCACCTGCGTGTGGATGAACGAAGAACTTTGAACCTGCTCAATAGGAACAACGCTGCGGCCACCATACGGTTTCCTATGAAGGGCAAGATTAGTACGCGGCAGATGAAATTGAATTGGCGAGTCCCTGTTTCTTTGCATTCCTTACAAGTGGTGTGTGCGGTTGAGTTGTCTCATAATCCTCATTTTGTATTTTTTTTTAAGTTATCTATTCTGCAGGGTGTTTGGCAGAACGTGGAACATACGAAAATGGTGGATAGGTGGGGTCATCTGCTACTTACTCAGTTTATTTGGCCCTGGCCAGAATCTGCCAACATTAAAGATAAAAAAAAACAGGGGGCCAGGGCCAAATAAATTAGCTACGAGTACGAGTATGAGTAAGTAGCAGATGATCCCACCTATCCACCATTTTCATATGTTCAACGTTCTGCCAAACACCCTGTAAAGGTACTGTAGGTATAGTAAAACAACACATACTTTGAATGTTTTAATTATTTTGTTCTTTGGTACATTTCACTTTATTTATATTGGTACCTAGGTAATTATAATAAGTTTCTTTGTTTTTATTTCAAATTTTGCCGCCGCCGTAAGTTTAGTTTGTCCAAAACTCCGGATCAACGTATAAATCAATTTGTTACATAAAGAACAATATCTACAGAGGTTATATGCATCCCTAGACATTGTTCATAATCATCATACCAGCTAGTAAGGCCTCTAGGCATTATTTAAAGCCATAATTCATCATAGTATTTACTGACTTGAGTAAACTTGTGTTATTTCGGTGACAAGGACATTATTAAAATATTTTGTGAATAGGTAGCTGAGTACTTACCTAGTACAAACACACGACTACGGTTTTACCATTTAGTTTACCTATAAAAAATAACATTAAAAATGTTAGGGCTTTATCTTGGTCTAGTTAATCATTTTTTTTTTTTTAAATTACTCGCTGACCCTAAATCCGATAGATAGGTAACTACTTAAATTACATTTTTTTTAATGTAAATACCCGCAACGTTCTAGATTCCTACCGCAGCTAACAAAAGAGCTGATAACTTTGAAACGGCTGAACCGATTTTGATAAAACATAGCTAAAAACACTCCTATCCTTTCAAACAAAAAAAAAACAGAATCGGTTCATGCGTTCGGGAGCTACGATGCCACAGACAGACATGTCAAACTTATAAAACCCCGTCGTTTTTGACGTTTTTGCGTTGGGGGTTAAAAACACTCGTTGATGAATGAATGATGATGAATCATTAAATAATGATGTTATATCGTTTACAGTGTTATTCAAGCTGTCCTCGGATGCCTTCCAATACCGGATCCGTCTTTAAATCAAGAGGCCATGAAAATCATGAGAATAGCTGACAGGGTTTGCAAATGTTAGTAATAGCCAAGATTAATTTATTGTATAAAATCATTAGGTGTCTTTTAAAAGTCCTGCCTATAAAATCTGTTATTAAAATATGTTTGTGTAGGTAATAAAACGTTATAGGTAAACCTTTAATAAAATAGAAGGGGATATATTGAAGATAATTGGCATAAAAGTGACTGCCTCGTTAGCCTAGTGGCCCTAAGCGTGGCTGCTACGCTAGAGGTATTTGGTTCGAGTCCCAGGTCGAGCACAATATTATTGGGTTAAAATGAAATTCTTAGTACCTAGCAGCTCGGAGTTGGGATTTGTGCCCGGTTATAAATGGTTAAATGGCAATAGGATCGCCCCCTATTACATGGGACCTAAAACATACCGGCGAACTGTGGATATAAGTTAGTACACCACTGCCTAACCCTTCGGGGAATACAGGTGTGATGTTATGTGTGGCATAAAAGTAACAGAATACTTCGTAGTATGTAGTAAGTATTATGCTTCCTTTCTTCCGCGACGCAGCAGGACTTTTTGACGCCATATCCTTCGTTATTATAAATGCAAATTACGCTAGAATAACAAATCAAGCTGGTTTACCAAACTTTCATCATCTCCCAGGTCTAGTCACATACGTCACCCGTCCAGATCTGATCTCGCAGCAGCCACAGTTCTTCTCAGCGGTCCTGAACTCGATAGTCCTAGCGAAGTGCGTCGCAGCTCATCTATGGGACAACTCGGCATTTGTGAGCAAGCAGCTGAAGGGCATTGGACCTACGTTTAGTACCTTGCTCGCATCGGCTGGCAAAGTCAACTTTATGTTGCTTGAGGAGAGCCATCCTAGAGACTTGGAAAGGGTGAGTGAACACCGTCATAGTTACAAGCCATAGGTTGAATGAAGTTTTTCTGAGTCTGAACACTAGGGCAGTTCAAACTGTAAGTGGTTCCACATTTTTATCAAAATCGCTTGATACTTCACTTTTTGCTAAGTATTGACCTTATTTTGTTATATATTTTATGTATGGTAACCCAGATGACGTGAAGAGTGTCCAACTTCAAAACACGACAATGCTTGGAATTCAGCCAATTTCGAATAGGTACAGGTGCACTGTTAATTCGATTTGGGCTGAGCTGCCTATTCAAAATGAACATTCATAATAGAGCATCGTCTATATAGGGGATCCCAAACTGCTTCGCGACGCCCTGGGGCGTCATGATAGTCTTGTTATGAGACAGCCGCGCGAGGCGGCAGGCATCGATCGCCGACACACGACGTCCTTTTTGTTGATTGTAATACAAGTAGAACCTCGATTATCCGAATTAATTGGGACCGGTACTAATTCGGATAATCGGAATGTCGGTTTTTTGGAACAAGATCAAACAAAAACAACACCCTTTCTCTTAGAAACTGTACTGTTAAAATTTGACAAACATATTAACTTTGAAATATAAAACACCTAAAAAAAGTCAAATGCTTTCCTATAAAATAGTCAATTTTTAATTGTCAAACAGCTGCAACGCGTTTTTAGCAACAAATTCTCGCCAATGTTCGGATAAACTAAGTGAGCGTTCGGATAATCGAGGTTCTACTGTACAATCATTGTCCGTATAAATAATACGAGTAGTAATTTAAATTATAATATTATAAAGGTGTTTCAAATTAAAAATATATTTCCAATTTTCTTTAATTTAATAATAAAAGTAGATAGATAATCTTTAATGTCTGCTAGCCCTACACGCAAATAACTTCTTTTAAAAGGAAGTCGCAGTACAGAATAGATCGGTAGCCCCAGGTTTATAAAATAAATACATGCTTAAATTACCATTTCCATAGATAATGAATAAAGGACCCCCGGCCGGTAACGTCCTCCGCAAACAAGTAAGTCTACTGCCAAAGTACCAGCTGACGATGACACCGGTAGACGAGAAGATAGTGACCGTACAAGTTGTGCTACTGAACCAATCCTACATGGCCGAGAATATGGAGAACTTGACAGCCGGAGACAGTCACAAGAGTTATATCATTGTGGGAGATTCAAACAATAATCTATTGTTATTGGTGGCTTTCAAGTAAGCTTTTTACCAGGTTTCCAAAAAGCGTTACGATTTTGGTTAATTAATGACTAGATATAAAATATAATACAATTTGTTAAACCTATGTCATTACTGTGTTACAGGGACAGGGATTTGATTAGTGTTTTTGATGGCACTATAACACATGAAATAAGACGTAAACATAGTTTTGAACACAAAATATTTGCTCACTGCATCAGTTCCAGTTTTGGTTAGTTTACTCTAAAATAATAAGGATACTTAATTACTATTTCTTGGACATTCCATAAAGTAACACATAGTACTACTTAATATTTTTTCATTTTTATTTCCAGTCGGGATTGACGTGCAGTCAGAATATGTTTTCAATGATTTAGAACCATTCTTTGGAGGACCAGCACCCTCTACAAAAACATTACAAATTCCAACACCAGCTAAAAAAACGGCAGAAAGGCAAACATGCATAACTGATACATTTAAAGAACGTAAAAGAAAAATTAACCCGGATGCCATTGAAAAGTGTAAAGAAAAACGGAAACGGGAATGTGCGATTATTGAGAACTTTAAATATCTCAAACAGTCATTTGAAACAGCTACTAAAAATGTCAATCAAAATCCGTATCAACATGGTAAACCAAACAAAGATACCTTAAATGATAACGCAGATGCATGTTATTTAACCAATAATCCAATAAGTAATGCACCGTACGCTGTAAATAAAAACCAAGCAACAGACAAATTAAATTCTTTATCTGAGCTAAATCCATGTAATGAAGATATGGATAGCAGTGAGTTTATAGATGATGAAAAGATTGACAGCATACTAAACGAAATTGAGAATGAAATGGGTATAAGTAAAGCAAGTTTAGATAGCGCAAAACCTAATAGCAATCCATACATTGTTGATAGAAATATTAATATTCAAAATCCTTTTTCTTTCAAACAAACTGGTAATTCTGTTATGTCTAATCAGAAACTACTTAATTGCAAATCGGTCAGTGCACCAAGAAAGCGTAAACCTATAACTTCAAAATCAAATTATAACTTCATTGAGTTATTAGAAAGAAAATTAAGTTTGAGCGACGACGAAGAGAAAACTGAAGTTCCACAAAAAAATAACGGATTTTCCGATACTATAAAAAGTCAAATACAAAAGTATTTGTCGAAAACAAAGGCGAAACAAACTTCTGTACAGGATTTAAAAATATTAGATAAACCTCAAGGTGGATTGCCAACTGATGATGAAATCACTCAAGTAATTGAACCTATCAATGAGAATTCTCAAACATCGGATACTGGCATGCATAGCTCATATCCTCGATATGAAATAAAAGAAATATTAGGTGCTACAAATTTAGTAGAACAAAATAGTAACATACAACAAAAAAAGAAAGATGAAAACTACGACGATCATTCTACGCATTACGATACTATGATGAATAAAAATATTATTGAAAAGCAATATAAATGTTTCGAGTTAGACGCAAGTCATTGTGATACCAAGGTAAAAGCTTTATCACCTTTGCATAATATAAATACTATAGTATTAGATGATAAAGATTCTAGAAACAATAGCGAGAATGAAGAGAATGATAACTGTTCAGACGAAACATTAATTATAGACTACGATAACAGTGATGAAGTGCTGCCAAAGAAAAATCCTCACAGAAAAGTTGATAACTTTAACGAGAGTAATGAAAATGACATTATATGTGTAGAAGAATATAACTTTGAAAATGATAACAATGGATGCAGTAATTACATAACAAACTTAGATCCAGATGTAATAGTGATTAGTCCTAAAACAGTTACTGACGAATTTTCAAATACGAATGACAGAGACATGAACGATCAGTTTTCGAATATAAATGAACAGAACATAATTACAGAAAGTATTGCTGACATGGAAAGCAATAATAATCCAAGTTACGTTCTACTTAACAATAACGATTTTCAAAACCTTAATGAATCTACTAAGACAGGTGCCCTTGCAAAAAACTCTGGTACAGATGTAGTTGTGTGGAATATGGGCCAACTCGTTGAGGGTTACACGCCATCGCATAATAAAACCTTGGTGGTAGAAGATGTCGGTCGTACAAGTAACGAATCAACTGCGACAGACGCTTTACCAAAAATACCAAGCTCAGACATAGAATTAAATACTAAAAATCAAAACGTTGCATCGCATGATGAAACAGTGGCAATACAAAATATGGGTCGTAATCTAGTCACTAAAACAGATGATCTAGCTAATAACCCACACTTAGATATCGTTCTGAAAAATAGTCATCATCTAGTTGAGGGTGACAGGCCATTGCATAGCCGTAATACACAGTTTAATCCAGCACAAAAATGCAATAAAAGCATTTGTTATCAATCTCTTTCAAATGATCCGAACCAATCCTCTGATTTTATGAAAAGTCAAAACATATCAAATAGGTCTTCAAATAATGTAGAAATGAATCATCAGAAAACTGAATACGTTAAAAGATATACTTATTCAACTAGTAAAATAGATGTCTGTACTAAACAGACCCCAGAATATTGTGTACAAGTAATTAAAAAAATGAAAATGGACTTGGATATTACAGCAATAGTATCCCGTAAACAAAACTCTTATCAGGATAATAAATCGCATTGCGAAGGAACCTCTAAAAATAATAAAAGTGTAAAAATTATTGAACTACCAAAACATGCAAATACTTTTCAGAAGACTACAGACGACGATAGTATGAAAAACATAACTACGTTTAACAATGAATTAAGAAATACAGCACAAATAAACTTACCAATAATGTCCAAATCCGAATTTTCAACGGAAATGAATGTGGCAAAGCTAAGTAAAGCTACCGAAGATGAAAATGAAATCAATAAAGTAAAAAATGAAAATATGAATGAAGCTTCTAAGATAGGTGATTTCATAATCAATGAAAAATATTCGGATAGCGACGCTAATGAGGTACGAAGTCCTGAAAGAACAAAATACAGAGAATTAGAAGATCCAGATATTAACTTCAACAATACAAATGGAAAGTTACGAGAAACCGGACATGGAAATAGTCCAGTCATTAGTGAAAATAAATTAAAAAATATATTACAAAAATATAGCAAAATATTAGCGTAAGTTCAATTTTTATATTTTATAATGTATAATTTTCAAGTCTGTAGCTACATAAGTACTTACTGACTCATATCTTTATTTATTACATTATAATATTTTACAGAAAAAATGCAGTTAAAACGGTAACTCCAACTAATAGAAACGTAACTTGCAACAGTGCAACCACTATTAAACCTCGAAAACCGTTCAAGATAACCGATATTCATAAACTACATGCCACATTACCAGAAACGATTGTGAATAATAAGCCCGAATTCGAAAAAGATATTCTACAAGTCCCTAGAGTTAATCGCTATGTGGAAGCTAACAACAAAAAACATGATGATTTAAATTCAAGTGGGCACACTCAAAGTACGGAAAGGACACATCTCGAAGAAATTCCGAAGTACGAATCCATAACTGATTTGGATTTGGAGCCGCTCCATTTACCTGTCAATGTTGATTTAGAGCCATCTAACGACTACAAAATAGATCAGTCAATGTTTGATCCGAAAACTCTTTTACAATGCGCTGCTGATGATGAGAGCGATGAGATAGTCCCGCCGCCCCCGGAGTTTTGTGACGGCCTTATTTACTCACCTGCCTACGACAATATTGAAACTTCTATGGCTGATGATAGATTAAGAACACGTCAGATTGATAATTTTACGGAAAACGATATGGAATACGATGAGAGTAAATTTGACAATTCCTGTGCTACTGATTTAAATTCGTCTACGGAAATAGAAACTTGGAATTTATCTCAGGAAGCTGCTAGTTGGGAGCCTAGCATTACAACGAATTTAAGTCCTGCTAAATCATTCACGGTGATCCGTAATAATACTAGCGCAGACTACAATATTTCGCAAAATAGTGGGATGTCGAGGCAAGGAAAGTTGGGCATATTTAGATTTAGACAAAAAAATAGGCTAATAATTAAAAAATGAATTTTCTTTATTAAATATCTTTGTATTATAGTAGGTTATAAATAAAGTTACATTTGTACAATAGGTATTGACACCCATTGGAATACTTTAGCGTTTCGAATCTCAGAATATGTCCATTGCTTGTGGACATCGTGCTAGGCGGTTGTGGTGCAATAACTGCAATAACTTTACTAAATTATAAAGCCAAAGAACTTGTTTTTTTTTTAACCCCCGACGCATAAAGAGGTGTGTTATAAGTTTGACGTGTCTGTCTGTCTGTGGCATCATAGCTCTTGAACGGATGAAGCGATTTCAATTTAGTTTTTTTTTTGTATTAAAGGTGACTTATGTGCGAGTGTTCTTAAGACATGTTTGATGAAAAATCGGTTGAGCCGTTTAAAAGTTATGGGGGTGAAAGTGGGGAAGAAAATCTAAAGATGATTGTCATGATTACATTATTAGGAACCTATATATTTATAACTTAACAAAATCGACATTATAATTGTACCTATAAAAAGAATAAAATTAAAAATTAAAAAACCCCTGACAAAATCCTAAGGTCCCTTTAATAAGTAAAAAAATAATAAAAGAACTCAATCTTAAAGTTCCTAAGTGTTAATAATTTTTTTAAAAAAAAAACGTCGCGTTGGGGTACCGCTCGGGACGGTCGTAGCCTCAATGCAACATCGGCCCCCCAACGCGACGTATTTTTTTAAGAATTAAGCGGCTATTTGGTCTTACTGCAACCGACACAAAACACATGGATATGTTTGTTATGGTAGCGTTCTAAACGAGTAGGAATCAATATCGTAATTTATCCAGTCCACTTAGGGTGTTCCCACATTTATCGACGCGGAATCGGCTTAAGCAGAGTGCCTATCACCACACTACTTGTACGGCTGCGATCAGCTAATTGACAAACGGCTCGTTTCGCCGTCGGCCGGCGCCGGCGTCGCGACGCGTCGTCCGAGCAGAGCCGATGCGAATGGTATTAGTAACACCCTTATTATGTAGAGAAAGGCTTTTTTGACTGGTGTTAGCCGATTCCGCGTCGATAAATGTGGGAACACCCTTAGGAAGAAGATTAATGTTTCATATAAAATAGGTGGGTTATGATAAATGAAAGAGTAGGTATATTGTAAGCAACATCAAATTTATTTAAATTAGCGCAGAAATAATTCATAGCAAAAATGAAAGTTAGTCTATTACACATTAAAAAAAACCATTTCACATACATAGGTGAGAAGTGTGATAATGTCCACAAAGTTGACAATAATCTACAATTTATTACTATTTTATATCTTGAGAATAATCACAAGAACAAGTAAAACCAAGACTCACTAAACATAAAAATAAAACATTTACTTCAATGCCACGACGCTCGGACATTGTAATTTTATTTAGTTGGTCTTGGTTGAACGGAACTCCAATCCTTTACTCGAGTAGTCTTTTCTAACTTGAACAGTGCGATGTTTTACAAGGGCAGGTTGAACTCACACCATTCAATTTAAAAGAAACTTGGTGCGTGCAGGATCCTCGTCATTGCCCGTCATGTAAAGGCAAAGCATCGACGACGACACTGTACAGTTAGAAATTGTTACAACCTCTATACTTTGCATTAAAATAATGCCCATTTTCACAGGCAAGGGATCCTAACTTCGCAACCACTAATTCCAGTGATAAATTCACTCTAGCACGTAGTTCTCAGCTTCCCTGCAAAGTTAACCATCTTGTATTCAAAAGAAAACCTAGACTCACTGGTTCAAATTCAAATAAAAACACTCTGCAATCCTGCCTCACATGTTTCATCCACAAATTCCAACCCTTGCGTTTAATAAGTTACACATTCAAGTTCAAGTTGAGCGCAATGTTGGAGCTTGTTACAAAGCAAAGGTCGGGCAGTTCGTCAACAAGACATTACTAGCTGAGAATAATTTTTCCGTTTAATGCTCAGCATGTTAGATAGCTGCTTAACACACGACACTTAACTAATTTTATGTAAATAAGTATATATCCGTTTAACAAAAAGAAAAATATGACTGGCTATGCCATGATTATAATATACATTAAAAGCTAAGACTTCAACTTTTGTTTGATAAGTATACATTTTTATTATTAATATGAATGCAAAAATCATGCCTAAATAATGCTGAATATTAAACTGGAAATATCCACACGTATTTTTTTTTTACATTTATTTATTTTATATTTTTTTGTATTTTTTTATTTTTTTTTAGTAATTTCCACGCTGGGAAAATTACACTAATTCTATGCAAAGTATAGCTTGTATTTGTTATGTAACCACTCCATACTTTGTTTCATTTAAATTTACGGGCTATGCCATTTACCCTCGCACGTTGGCAGTAATAGTACAAGTGAAAAGTCACTTGCCGATGTTAGATTAAGTATTTAAAAAGAAACTCAAACAGCAATTTTTGAAGAAATGCACTAATAAGATGGACAAGTGCAAATTGAAATGTAACTAAGAAAAAAATAATCACAAGTAAGATACTGCAAACATGCCAGTTATAAAGCATAGCCCGAAGTGCTGTTGGCACACAGGCATAATGCCATATTCAAATGGGAAGTGGTGATAAAGATAAGTATAGGCTCAAAACCTAGCGACATCAATCACCACCATAAGTGCCGTGAATTCACCACTAAAGGGTTATTTGTTACAATAACTCATTTTAAATCATAGCCGTACTGTGGAGACGCGGCAAGTGGTGCTGATGTCGCAAGATATTGAGGCATTCACTTTTTAGTCATGATCTTGAGGTACTCAAGAGCATTCTGAGCTGCAGACGACTGCGCATCCTTGCTGGTCAGTCCGGACCCATAGCACACAGCAACTGGCAGCGTAGACAGCTGGACAAGGCATTGGCTGCGACCAGTCATTGACTTCTCTTCAATATCCACATAAGTAACTTCAAATGACTGTTCAGAAGCAATCTCTTGCAAGAATTGCACGAAATTGAAGTCTTTGTTGTTCAGTGGGGTCACCTGTTGCAAGATGTCATACATATTAGTAAACTATCAACCACTTCTTTACAAGCCAGGATTTACACATAAATAATTTCTTACTTCCAATTCAATCCAGTACCATTAATTAATTTATAATTAAAGATTTGTGAGACATCCATGCATAATAATTCAAAGTATAGCATACCTGCAACTTGGCCAGGTTAGGGCCGACAGACTGTTTGAGATGTTTGTGAAACTGCGACACCTTGTGGCTGTGACTTGTAGTTAGAGTGGAGATTTTACTATCTTTCAAGTCAGCATAACGGGCCGCGACTCCGCCCTAGAACATAACACCAAATATTAAATCAGAATATAGTAAATTTATACGCGAGTGACCCTTCCTGTCCATTCATGCCAGCAAAAGCTGACTGAAAGATAGTAAAACACCTGGCCAAGTGCAAACCTCTCAGGGAATGATATAAAAGAGCCACTCACATGGCTAATGTTAGTCAAGGGACCTGTTAACCCTTTAACTGCCAAGATTTGCTACTTTTGACTTACCTCCAGCGCCCCACATCCCTTTAGCTAAGTTGGAACAGTGTTGGGAATACCTAATATTGATGCATGAATTATTTATTTATCAACTAAAATAAAAGTCAAGTTAAAGAGAAACAATGTATTAAATATTAATCACACAATATTTAAATCACTCTTTTTAGTTGTTGTTGGTGAGGACCTAATACAAGCACGTCATATTAAATTGGTCATATCGTCCAAGTAGAGCGAAAGTCATAAAGTCTAAAAATAGCCAAAATGAGTTTTCAATGTCGCTAACATCACCATTTCTTCTCTAAATATCTGCCTAACCATCATTTTCGTAGGGACGTTCGTTTTTTTTTTTACGAAATGAGAAGAGTAACTAATTCTATTGTTTAGATCCCACAGTATAATGGGAGAAATAACTACATTAGTTAATTACTAAAATATTTATCGAAATTTTTTACTTTTCTCTGAAATTACTAAGCAAACATACATGTTCAGTTAAATTTTTGAAAACATTAATTTGGAAGAACACGCTGACGAAAATTAACTAGCTCAACAGAGTGACTACTCACTCTTTATTTGCAAATGATTTGTACAATACTACAAAAGCGAAAAATGTAACATTACATTCTGGCATTTCTTCAGAGTCGCGATATGGGAATCAAACTGGGAATTAAACCCAAGACCTCTAAGCGTAGCAGTTGCGCTTAGGACCATTACCTACCGAGGCAGTTATTACAAATGTCAGTGAACATAAAAATTCATGAAGAATTCAATATAGTATTGCACGACTTGATTGTCAGAAGCAATTATGTAAAAAAAAAATTATGAAATGCTTAATACCTCTTCCTCCGGCTGGAATGATTCCGGAGGGTTATCCTGCAAAGCTTGCCACATCTTGTAAGCAGCCTCACGCTTAGCCAGCTTCTTAGATTTGCCAGTTCCAACTTCACGGCGTTTCAGCAGAGTGCATATTATAGTAAACTGGCGCTCATGCGGCAGACCTTGGAAAGAAAAAGTTTCTAAAGAAATCATTTTAGTGTTGCAAATTGCAATATAAAAATTAACTCATGATTATATGAAGTTAACTTACGCCTGTTCACATTGTCATCATTATCAGCATGGTATGATGGCGGTGGCCAGAATCTAGACATGCTAAGCTCTTGCAGCCATCCAACAGGATTTCCCATCAATTTATCTTCAAATGACGATACCACAGTTCCACTGTAAACAAAGAATTGATTGTAAAACAATTTTATACCTAAGATTAAATCAATTGATCTGATTTGAATATTGCACTTACGTCTCAGGTACATTGCCATTAGTAGATTGATCAGCGGGAGCTGCCCCAGTCAATTTATCAAGTAAAGCCTTTGCTGCTGAATGTTTAGCATCCTTCTTGGAGCGTCCAGTACCCATAGCTGTAATTACATCTGTTATTACATTGTCGTGAATGTAAACACAGTTGTGTACACACATGCAAGAACTTACCAACAAGATCAGCAACTGTCACTCTGTAGCGGAAGGTTGGCTCGTGTATCATGCCCTCTATCTGCACCAGCTCATATTTAGGCACAGTTCCACGACGTGCCAGCAGCTCTTGTAAAACAGATACAGGAGTTTTTAATGGAAGAGACTCCATTTCCTGAAACAAAAAGTAATTCATAAACCAAACTATTTTATATTTCAACTAACCCCTCCTAATACTTCATAAATCTTACTAGATTTATGAAGTATTAGGAGAGGGGTCAGTAGTGAGGAAGACATGAGTATTAATCCAAACAGAATTTCAAAATAGTTTAATTTTCTTGTTGATTACTTGATAGTATTAGGTATCTGTAAATGTTGTGGTCATACATTAAGTATAGTCCAGAAAACTACAAAAATATGCAGGTGGATGGTACATACGATACTTACTCTCTTAGCTGCTTCATCGAGGGGCAAACGCTCCAAGTTGTTTGGAGGCTTTGGTCTATTTTGGTAGCGCCGTCGTGGTCCGTGCGGGGCGTGCTCACCGTCCGGGCCAGCACCATGCACCGGCATGCCATGCACCACCCCGGGGATACCGCCCTGCACCACTCCCGGGTGCGGATGCACTACGTTTCCGTCCATCTATATAAACAATAACAATAATCAATCTCCATTGCAAATCAACGACTACAATGCAATCATTACAGCCTAATTAGCAGACAGGTTACAAAAAATATCTTATAGTCAGAGTGTAACAGACCTATGCTTGGATAAAAAACCAGAGTTAAAGACCGAAACATAACGTTAACGTACCTGATGCCTAAGAACATACATCAGGAAATTTTATGAGATCGTATTGGATTGATTTGATACCACCAGTTCACCACTACACAAGAACGTGACGCTAATTTAGGATAGGTACTTTATGAAAAACTGTTTCTACTTGAAAAAAATAAAAACAACAGGAAAAACTAGCTCTAGATGCACTGGGTTGATTAATCATGCACGAGAATGCGAACTCTTGTGATTCTAGTTCTGTGACATGGCGGCCGCCAGCCATTACAGTAACTCAAAATGGCTACACCGCATGCCGGCTTCCGGCGCCTACATATTCATAACAAACTCAGTCATGATCAATTTTTTAACAGTTATTTTACATGATTTCTGCTATAATTCGGATTGAAATAAAATAAATTAGGTATTACCGTGATATTTTAATGTACTTACCATTTTCCCTTTTGTGAAGTAACCTTGCTAATAGTGAAACGGCACTGAAAATAATTATTATAAATATGCGATTAACTGTAAATATTGATTTGAACGGAATTTAATTATACAGAAAATGTATACTAACCACAAAAAAAGCTGCCCCAAGCTGCTTCAACAAGAATTGAAGTGAGCGAAGAATATCACAGAAAGACCATTGAAATTGAAATTAGATTTACCGGTTGTCAGAGTGAAAATTACAAACTCCCACGACAACAATAAAAAACAAATAGGAAATAAAATCCTACTTGACAAATATTCTGACAATATCCAAAACACGGGAAATCTGTTTTTTAATGCTAAGTAATCAAAGTAATTTATTTCAATTATACTGAATGATTCAGAGTAATATTATTTTCTAAAAGCTGTTTACCAGATAAATGTTTAGTTATACGGATACCTACTAATTTAGTTTACGCTGTGTTTTATCTGAAATCACAAACACAACTAAGCGTAAACTTATACTTTAAAATTGGTGCTTTTTTGCGTGATTTGGACCAAAGGCAGTGTAAGCCAGGGCTGCCAGAAAATAAATCGCGGCTATACCTATTAGTATCTACAATTATACAAAATTTGATCGCATTATACAAAACTATTCTATAAATCGATTTTTTTATGGCCACATGAGTTGACATGACACTCTACTGTATCATAGTTGTTACGTTGGGAATACTTTATCTGCATCTCTGTTCATCCCATACAGATGAGGGGTCAATTTTGAAAAAAGTAAGAAGTGAACTCACGTTCCATTTCATGCCGTATGTTTTTGTATCGTATTATACGAAATGATCATGGATACAATACACCGTCCGATTATACAGATTTTGTATCCAATTATACAATCTGGCAGCCCTGGTGTAAGCTTTCACTTAGGTAGCCATTTGAATCTTAGCCTTTGGCATAGAGACTTTTGGTGGTTTAAATGTTTCCCACATAATATGGATTGTTTGACATCTGGTAACTCTCACTGATAAAATACAACTTACTTTTCATTTATTATTTTGTAACACTGTCTGTTAAAAATATACTAGCGCCATTGTTGGTGTCAAACTTGTGGAATTCATAAGTACTAACCTCGACCACAAAGGCGTTATTTCCGGTATGCAAGTGCATTATTGCAAGCATTATTAATTATGATTTAGTCAAGGGATTTTTGATTTGGCAAAAATCTACAAAAATGCATACGAAATTAGTAACAGAGTACCTATGTAAGACCATTTTGTTGTATTAAATTGTAGGTAGGTTAAAAAAAATACCCACAAAAGAGGTAGGTACTTAATGCAAAAAAAATAACCTCAATTTTCAAATCAAAATATGAAAAAGGTCTTCGGTGATCTAAAATTCTAATCACAATACGTTTTTTATGATCGTAATTTAGGGTTTTTGTATTCAAATAATCTGTAGGTAATTCGTATCACTACCATGTAACAATACAATAAGTTTTTTGACCTTTTTGTTTTTTGTATTAAATATTTTTGAATCAGCGTAAGTAGGTATAGTATATCTATTGAGTGTATGTAGGTACCTAACTTGTTGTACGTGTACTTATATGGAAAATTTTAATTAATGTTTTTGAGTCATACCTAGGACCTAACAGTCATTGCTCTGCCCTTACCAGGTAGGTACTTAAGTATATCTACTATTTGCAAGTTTGCAACACAATCAATAAGCACACACGCACACTGCCTGTAGAGTTGCCAAACGGCCCATATATAATAATTACGGGACTGTACTTACTGTCGTGCAGACCCTAAAATGCAGTAAAACGTTTTGTAGATCATCGTGTTCCTTATAACGTGTTCGTTAAGGTTCAATATTCAACAAAAAAATGTCAAAGAGACCTTTTACTTCGTTTTAGGGTCTGCACGGCAGCGTAGGTATTTGGCACTTACTTATTAAAAGTCTAGAATAAAAATTTCGACTTTTTTATTGAACTTGTTTGAAACGTCCCGTAGATATTGATCCCTGGTTGTTATGGCGAGCGAGCCTATCTATCTGAACCTTTATTACCTACTTAGGTACCTTTGTGCCTACCTACCTATAAGTTATACCTACCTACTTTATTTTAGTAATAATTAAGTACCTAACAGCTTAAGGAAGATGAGTTGAAGTTTACAGCGGGCCCTTGGGTTGCCAGAGATAGACCTCAATGGAAAATGTTAGAGGAGGCCTTTGTCAAAAGGCACACTGAACTTAGATATATCCTCTGAATGAGGGAAACAAATACTCCAAAACAGACCGAAGTTCAGGATAGAGGGCTTATTGATTGATTGATTGAAATAACATCTTAGTCTACACAATATTTTTAAACATACTGTACCTAATTAAATAAAAACGTCTGAGAGATTAAAATTAGGTTTATTTTTATTGAAAACACCTGTTTAAAGAAAATGTACATAATAGGTATAAATATAAAGTGCTAGTAAAATTGGCGGTCTTAATGTTTATCATCAGTTTCTTATTATAACCTTTGAGGACAAAGTATGGAGTTAGATAGTACTTAGAAAGAACCTAGGAAGGTAGTTAAATTTTTTAAAAAGTATGTGAGTACTTTCCTAAATGTGGCTTTTCCAGTAGGTAGGTACTGTACGCTCGATGTATCTTGGCGATCCTGAAGTTGGCTGTTTGGCTGCGCAATGGATCTTCTAGGAACAAAATTGTCTACTGCGCAGCTAATTGCCTAACTTCACTACCACCAAGATACGTCCGCCGTATTGTACTCGAATCTTTGATACAAAAGATAAGTAAGTATGTAGTTAGGTTTATATTTTTTTTCATAAGCTAACAGTCATTTTCATTTCCTATCAAACTGTACCAGAATTGTTAAATACATAGCAGACGATGCAAGTATCTGAAATAAAAGAAACATAGTTTTCAATAATAATTATCTTGCTAAGATACCTATATCTAGGGTTGCCATTACGCCATTACCTAAATTGCCGAGGCCTCGGGCAAAAACTTCAAAAACATTTGGGTGAAAAGTTTTGTTCCCGGACATCCTAGGATTTTTATTATTTTATTTATCGATTATCTTTCTATTAATTGGGATTCCTCTGACACTAAAAGTGTCCGGGTTTCATCCAAACATTTTTGACAAACCCTCCCGGTCGTCCCCCGGACGCCCTCTAAACTAGGACAAATCCGGGGAAACCCGGACGGATGGCACCCCTATCTGGCTGCCATCCGTCCGGGTTTCCCCGGATTTGTATACCTATATCTACCTATATATTTGTATATATCTATATACCTACAAAACCAGTTGCCTTGCGTTAAGTACGATTTCCACCATTCACATTCATTTCACACTGTGCTAAAGAAACATTCAGGCTAAAGAACTCTGTTAAATCTACGCGAATGCCGCTCCAAGCAGTATAAATTCCATTCAAACATGAACCATAATGACTATGTACGTAGAAGCCTGAATGCTATAAAACTACTTGCTGCTCCAATGCAGTAGCTACTCCACACGGATGTTATTGTGGGGTTGGTTGTACACCAGTATTCGGTAGATGTCCGCTCTCGCCCGTGGCTCTCACGTGACTGTCCACTGAGTACACTTTTTTTTTCCCCCACCCTGGGCGGGGCGGGAGGGAGTGTCAGACTTTTACTGACTAAAACCCGTCTATGTTCCTTCATGTGCCCTTTGCGTTCCGGGGGCGCGGTATCTCTTTCGAACTTTCTATCTATTTCTATATATTTCTATCTACTTTTTATCTATTTACCTCTTCTTCATTTTGATTACCAGTAAAGTTTGATTAAGAAAGTGTTCTATGTGCCTATTTGAAATCAAGACTTTTTTATTTTCCGTTTCTTTCATACATTAAGAATTAATCTCATTTCCACCTTCCACCACCGCCTCGATTAACCACCGCGTACGCGGAGGCAAACCTTTTCACCTCCGCATCCGCGGAAGCAAATCTCTTTGCGCTGCATCCGCCTCCACCTCCGTTAAGAAGGCATCCGTTACAACTCTAGTTTCGAAAGTCAATCTTCATACACCGTGTGTATAAGATGTAACTATGTATGTAAGTAGTGGAAACAACATAGGTAAAAAAAAAATTCACCATGATTCATCATAATATGATTGGTTGAAATTTTCCGACAGTTTTATTAGACAGCTGTTCCATTGGACACTTGATCACACACTTGATCGTATAAGTATTTCACTTATGTGTGGAATAAGTACAATAACTTTTTTTTTTTATCGATGTTGGTACATACCTTGGACATCAGTGCGGCATCCAGTATAAACAACCCATATGCTGTAATTTCATCGCCTTGATACGTAATCATCGATGAAAAATGTTGTATCTGGAAATTTCCCATATGCAGAATAGTTTTTACCGCATATAATAGTAGGCAATCTTAAATACTTTAGCATGTCAATTTTAGTTCTTAAAATTAAGTTTACCTCCAATAACAATCTTATATCGTGTGTTTTCGTTGGAATATTGTGTAGCGCTCGCCCTATTTTCATCACCTAAAATTTAACATGAAATTTTTACTTTTTACTATGGATTACTTACCCCTACATAATTGATTCGTCATCTTACTTACCTCTTGTTTCAATAAGTTCCCTGTTCTTCCCATAATATAAACTTTAATGATCTGATAAATGATCCAAATAGAGCAGTTGACGACAGGGTGTAAGGAGAAGTCTCTCTCGAGAACTAGACCGTGGTATATGATGTGGGACTCACTTACTATAGAGTGAAAACATTGCAACGTTGTGATCAACAACAGCGCCTGAAATGCTTTGATAATATCTCTCTTTGCTTCGAAAGCCTTTACGTACAAAGTTCCAACGTATTGTAGTGTCAATACTTTGCTTTCCGTCTTTCCAAAGTACTCCGTTAAAATTATTTTTTCTTTCGTTAGGTTGGCTAGGTGTATCCTTATATTTTTCAGTAGTACCACCATCATCAAAATGAGCACGTAGAAAAACGCAAGCACAGTGAATTGTATCATTTGCGGTAACAAGAACGAGGTGCACACTAAAATCATTTTCCACAATGAATTATCTCTGGAGAAATTCACACATATCTGCAGTAACAATACTGCTGTTAGAAATCCCATTATCATATTCATTTGTGATCGAAACTGCCTCAATTCTTTCTTTATATTTGGCGGTTCAGTGCTGTTTGCTATTTTGTTAATTATATTCACATAAGTGGAACGGTTTTGAAATGCACAGAAGTACGCAGCCAGGCAGAATATAATGAAAATGACAAGTTCAACAATGTAGTTCATTTGAGTGAGTAGTTCCCTGGTCATGGCTGTATCACCGATGGAGTCGTACACATACTGCGCGTGCAACACTAAGAAAGACAGTAGAAGTATCACGTAAGAAATAGAACACAGAGAATTAATGTAAATCGATTTCTTGATGATCGTTAGCCCTCGTTTTCCATCATTGAATTTAACGCTATAGGGGAATAGTCCAAGCATAGATAACACAATGTAGATGGGTTTAAATATATCGCGAATGTTGAGATTCTCATTTGTGTTTGCATAAAAATATTTTTTTACGTTTGAAAACATTGTTTAGAAAAGTAGTGCAGGATATGAAGTAACACGGTTAACTAACGCTTAGATTTTAAAACATCGCGAACAAGTAATAATAAACACTATTACTTTACCAAGTGAGGTGATAGTATCTTTGAACATTATTTATTCAGTGAGGATGTCATGTATGCATGCACAACGTGGTATTAAATGTCTATCAACGGTACGAACATTTTCGCTGATTGCGTAATCTGAAATCTCATAAAAACAACCATGTGTACTGTCACATGTACATACACATTATACAACTGAAGCTAACAATTAGACGAAAAATTGCTGTGTGTATAATTACTTTGAATATAGTGCACGGTTACTCGAATTTAAGGTACCTATTGTTTGAAAAGTCCAAGGACTCCATGAAGTTCGACCTGGTGTAGAGTTGAATATTAAATGTTATAATTATGTTTCCTTTTTTGTAACGATAAATATTATTCATACATATTTTTAATTTTCAGGACTTATTAAAAAAAAAGTTAGGTTAGTTAGGTTAGCTGCCTCATTAGCCTAGTGGTCCTAAGCACGACTGCTACGCTAGAGGTCCTGAGTTCGATTCCCAGGTCGAGCAAAAAGTGTTATTGGGTTTTTCTATGAAATTCTCAGTAGCAGCTCAGAGTTTGGATTTGGGCCCGGTTGGCAATAGGCTCGCCCCCTATTACATGGGACCTAAATATACCGGTGAACCGTGGGTGTACATTGGTACGCCTCTACCTAACCTTACGGGGAATACAGGCGTTTGTAGCCTTGTCCTGCAAGATGTTTTGAGTTAGAGTGACTAAACTGTACTGGTTTTCTGTTCTAATATATAATATAATCTTCAGTTAAGAGTAGAGTTGAGTTTACCTACTTAAACATTTTATTAAAGGTTTCTCTTAAGATCTTTATTAATGTGCTAGCTTCTGTCCGCGACTTCGTTCGTGTTGTTTTAATCACCCGTGTCAAGTTACGTCTTTAGTTACTGCTCCACTCCCGAGTGTAGTAGCGTGATGTTATCAAGCCTATAGCCTTCCTCAATAAAAGGACTAACCAATGCAAAAATATTTTTTCAATTCTTACAAGCCAAGCCAGGCCCAGCGGTTAAGGCGCCCGCCTCTCATGCACGAGGTTGTGGGTTTGCAGACGAGTACGGGCAAGTACTAATTTGACTTTTTATAATTTATATGTACTTTCTAAGTTTCTCTTGGACATCACTGACTTCTGTAACCATGTTAGAGGCCCATGAAACAGTTTAGAATCTCTGACACTAGGGTGTGTGGGGTCGTTAGACCTTATTGCTTACACGATAAAGAAGAAAGAATTCGAACCAGTAGTTCCTGAGATTATATAGCGCATTTAATCAAATAAACATACAAACTTCAGCATTATAATATTAGTAGGTACCATATTATAGATACCATAGTCAGTACGATTTAAGTGATTCTTTTTCGTGCACATGAAAGACCATGAACCCCACCATTATTGTCATAGTGACAGACAGAAGAAAAAAACATACCTCAAAAACTAAAAATTTTTAGTCATGTAAAAACAAGAAAAATTATTAAAAAATATGTTAATTGGCAGATCTATTTTACAGGGGTGCCGTGCGGGAAGGCGGCATTTGTCGGACGCAGGTTTAAACGCGGTGTTTTGTGATAAATTTTGTGAGCATAATGCCAGACGGAGATACAGTACCTGCCCAACTTGTGCTGCCGGGATGAAGCTCACCATTTGCGGCGCCGCCGGCTGCACCGGTACGGACGGAACCTAATTTAGCCTAATTTACCTCTATAGAACTTAATTTAGTTAGATTTTTAAACTGTGGACAAGGAAACGTTTAAAATATAGGTGTCCTTCTACGACCTTTAAGGTTTCATATTTAAATGTCTTTCGATTACCAAAGGTGGTCATTAGAGATGACCATTAGGGATCTTGTTGGAATGACTATTAGGTCATACCGATAAGAAACTTCAAGATATTTCTTAAGCCAAGTAGATCCGACAGAGGTACTAACAGGGTCTTGCTTTTAGAAGTCTGTTAGATTTTGGGAAATATTTGTCAAATCTTTAAAATACCTATTCTACATGAAGAACACTTTTTAGTTTTGTTATTCCATGGAATAGGTATACCATATTTTTTTACTTTAACCCGAAATAAATTTTCCTCCAGTACCTGAACAGTGCCAGAGTAATTGAATGATTATAAAAAAGATATTTTCGTCTTATCTGCAGGTCAACCTTTAGCCCTTTTACTGAAACAGTGTCCGTTGCTGGATGAGATAGCCTTGTACGACATGAATGCTACCTGCGGCTTCGGCACAGAACTCAGTCATGTGGACACCAAGTGCAGGGTGACGGCGTACTCCGGGAAACACACCCTGTGTGATGCACTTAGCGTACGACACTATAATATTTAAACAAGCTACCCTAAAACTTTTTTTTTTATAGACGGGATATCATCAAAAAACTTCCCCCGCCCTGGGCGGGGCGGGTGGGAGTGTCAGACTTTTACTGACTAAAACCCGTCTATGTTCCTTTCATGTGCCCTTTGCGTTCCGGGGGCGCGGTATCTCTTTCGAACAACGCGCAGCCCCGGCAGGCATCGGCCCTCAGTGGCCCCTTCCAAGTTTGCTGACATCTCTTTGAGGCGCGCGTGGAACACGAACGCGCCGTCGACACGGTGACCCTAAAACTAACGTGGCCTTTTTTTTAAGGGTGGGAAATCATGTAATTACTTCTTCCGCTCTGGGCGGATCGGAAGGGAGTGTGACTCTTTCCGACTAAAACTCACCCGTGTTCCTCTTAATGCCTTTTGCGTTCCAAGGCCGCGGTACTTCTTTCGAACAAATTCCGCAACCCTGGAACAAATTCCGCAACCCTAGAAGACTAACGTAGCGCAAGCGCGATTGTCGCCTACAATTTTTGCGTAGCAAGCGTATATTTAGGTGCCGCGTAGGCATGACGCAACTAGCTACGAGGGCCGTAGCAGGGACGTTGAGTTTAAAATCTCGTAGCAGTGCATAGATTTAGAACTTGCGCAAAAATTGGAAGTTAATTGTAATTTAAGGAATATATGGGGTGCGTGGACGTATTATACAAGTCAAAAGGGGGACCTGTGCCTGACCATGCAGTGTTGTTGGCTGATAGTTTACGAAAAGAGACACGTTTCATTGTGAGAAAGTGTAACGTATACTGAATTGTGACAACTAAATTCGTAACTTTTCATGTAGTAAATAAAGTTATTTTTTGTATCGCTTTATTAAAACGTGCGCACAGCTTCGCGTCTCAATGTAAACTGACCCTAAGAGTGTTAATAATTCCAGGGCTCGAAGATAGTCATTATCGTGGCACGCAACATGAAAGACACGTTCGAGTACAGTGCGCCCATTTGCACAGAAATAGCGCTGCAGATCTGTAACATATGCCCGAAGGTTAGTCATGTATATTTTATTCTCTTATTTTATTCTTTTCGTTAAAGAGTTATGAATATTTATTTATTTAAAGATTTCCAACAACAGGAAACCACAGCATGCACAAGAAAGTTAAAAACTAGCTAAAAAAATCCAAACTTAAATCATGTTTATTAACATTGTATTAAAGAAGATTTTCAATTTTCATTTCATTCATTTTCCATTTCTTTTTTTGATTTCACGCACATACCATGCTATTACGCTTGTATTCCCCGAAGGGTTAGGCAGAGGTGTACCAATGTTCACCTACAGCTCGCCGGTATGTTTAGGCCCCATGTAATAGGGGGCGACCCTTAGCTTTTTCATTTCATTTAATTTTTTCTCTACCAGGCATTCACGCTAGTGGCAACCGAGCCAGTAGAGAGCATGGTCCCTCTGATCGGTGAGATCCAGCGACTCCGCGGGATATACAACCCTCGGGCACTCATGGGCTGCGTGGAGCTCAACTGTGTGCGAGCCAACACAGTGCTGGCAGACTTCTTAAGGGTTCGTTTTATATATTAATACAGAATTATAAATGACTAGCTTCCGCCTGCAACTTCGTCCGTATGGCTTGGTTCTCCTGCGTTAAGTTACGTCTTTAGTTACTGCTCCGCTCCCGTGGGTCACCATTTAACCGACATTCACGCGGACGAAGTCGTGAGCATAAGCTAGGAAATACTAATAATCCAATAATGTGAAGGTACCTCCTGAAGCCGTGAAGGTGCCGGTCGTAGGGGGCGCCACTCCGTGCAGCATGGTGCCTGTGCTGTCTGCTGCTGTGCATCCATGTGTGATGAATCAAGAACAGGTGTGTATATTCATGTATAGCGTTGTCATCTCTAAAAATCAAAAAGCCGGACTTTTGGGTGCCTATACGGACATTAAGGTAAATTAAGGGATTGAGAAACACGTCGAATAAAACACATATTTAAAAGCGGGACTTTTGAATTCCACAGCCAGTCGCTAAAAAAATATTTTTTTTACAGGGTTCGTGGGAGTATTTAATGTTTAGAGGGGATAATTATGTATGCGTAATGGGTAATTTCCATGGTTTTCGAGGCAGTCTAGGAATCTATCGGCATTTTGTGCTGCGTGAAAGGAGACGACCCCCTTTTTTTTTTTCTTTTGGACATCTTTGGCTGGCGTACAAGCCGATGGCCCACTTGATATTAAATGGACACTTCTGCCTAAAGACATCTGCAGTACCAGAGTCCTTGCAAATACGTAGCCTTCCCAAAGATACAGTTAAAATGTCTCATGTGCCTGTAATTTCACCGGCACCTAAATCCTTCAAACCGAAACACAGCAACGCTGCCTTGCAGAAAAAGGTATAATGGTCGTACTTCCCCGGACAAGCCCCTTCACAAAAAGCTCTACTACTACTACAAATGTTTTTTTTCCTTAACTAAGTCCCGTTGTATTATATTGCAGGTGGAATGCGTGACGTCCTGCATAATGAGTGGCAACGAGGCAGTTTGTGCGGCAAAAGGTTGTATGACCGCGACCGCCTGCCTCGCCGGCGCGTACGCAATAGCTCGCAACGCTATCAACGTGGTGAAGGGCTTTCAGGGGAACAAGAACACGCAGTGCGCGTACGTCGACAGTCTTGGTACTTGCGCACCCGACTGCCAGTACTTTGCAAGTGATGTGAGTACACTTCATTATTTAACTTTTTTCTACCGGTTGGTAAATTAAGGCGAATCACACGCCTCCCCCGCACTACATTCTGAGGTGCGTGGCGAAGTCAAAGTCAAATCATTTATTCCAATTAGACCAATAAAAGGCACTTTTGGACGTCAATTAACTAAAACTATTGAATCTGATGTTACCTACTATTGAAGTGGTTGCGACTTAGCGCTGAGACTGCGCAAGAATACGTTTTCTATGTATTGCACTACGCGTGTACGAATCGCCTAATGACTAGGACATTCGCAACGTGGCAAGTTTAGTTAGACCTCATCAGTCAGATCTAAAACTTAAAGGTTCATCACTGTAAGGTTAATTTTCACTTGCATCGTGCTAAGTTCATCTTAGGCGTTTTTAGAATGTTTTAAAATTGCAAAAATAATACTTCACTGAATGCTACAGGCATTGTCGCACTCACCGATGTTACTTAGAAATGTTATAGATTAAAATAGATCAATTAGGTATCAATTAACTTTCAAAGACTTTATTTATTCATCACATATTTCAATTCTTTTTTGTGCCGCTTTTCAGGTCGTGCTCGGTCCTTCTGGAATAGAAAAAAACTTGGGCATACCAGAGCTGACCAAGTTCGAAAACTGTCTTCTGTATAGTTGTCTGCCTTACGTTAGGAACGAGATAGCTCGAGGAATATGGTTGGTAAGTAACATTATTATTCATATTTCGTGCAACACATACCATCACGCCTGTATTCCCCGAAGGGTTAGGCAGAGGTATACCAATGTACACACACAGTTCGCCGATATGTTTAGGTCCCATGTTTAGGGGCGAGCCTTACCATTAACCGGGCACAAATCCTAACTCCGAGCTGGTACTGAGGTTTTTTTTTATTTACCGATGGCTTATCATCAAATGACTTCCTCCGCCCTTACTGTCAGACTTTTACTGACTAAAACCTATCCATGTTCCTTCTTGCGCCCTTTACGTTCCGGGGGCGCGGTATCTCTTTCGAACAACCCGCAGCCCCGGCAGGCATCGGCCCTTAGTGGCCCCTCCATGGTTTGCTGGCATCTCTTTGAGGCGCGCGTGGAACACGAACGCGCCGTCGACACGGTAAGGGTAAAGTGTTGGAATTGAGGTTGTTTTTCAAGATTTTCTACATTACTGATAAAGTTGTGTTCTGTTGCAGGTGTACACCATGTGCCAGCAGTGTTGTTGTCCGTCTTGCTGCTGGCACCCCAACACATGCTACACGCCGCCGATCTGCCCGTGCCTGCCTCCCACCAACTGGACCTGTGGATGTCCTGACGCCTGCAGGGACGAGTATCTCGCATCGGTCAGTATAAGCTTAAGTAAACACTTTTAGTATCAGTACAGGTCTTTCTGAAGAAGCTCGTCCGGAGAGGTACTGACCTCTCCGGACGAGCTTCTTCAGAAAGACCTGTGTATGGTGTGACCTGTGTGTGTATGGTGTCAGTACACCTTACCTATTTCTGCCGCAAAGCAGCGTTGCTGTGTTCCGTTAATTTGAGTCAAAGTTACAAAGTTATTTTTTTTTAGTTAATTTGCACAAAAAGAAATATAGGTAGAATAGAATCTGAGTGCTCCACAAAGGTAGTTTCGTATGCAGAAGAATGGGCAAGAAATTCTTTACTCTTTTAAAATATTATTATGTTTTATAATATTTTGTACTTGTAACTGCCTAGTTGGCTTAGTGATCCAAAGTGCGACTGCTACGCTTGAGGTCTTGGGTTCGATTCCCAGGTCGAGCAAAAAGTGTTATTGGCTTTTTCTATGAAATTCTCAATAGCAGCACGGAGTTTGGATTTGTGCCCGGTTAATGGCAATAGGCTCGCCCCCTATTAGGCCAGGTTCCCACTACGCCGGACCGGCAGATTTGCCGCGCCGGTAAATCTGCCGGAAGGGCTAGTGGCTGTACAATTTATATGAAGCTATTCACATTATCTTGGGTATTTTTGCGAAGCCCGGCATTTTTACCGAGCGTTTTGTCACTACGAACTGCCGGTAGAACGACCGGGCCCGGAGTAATGTGAACGAGTTTGTACCGGTATCTGTCCCCCGCTCGTGCTCCCCTCGCCCCGCCCGTGTTCCACTCACGTCATTCGGCTCGCATTTTCTGGTAAAAGTAGACGTTTAGCATGGATATTCAAGCAGAAACTTTAATTACGCTTGTCCACGCTTGACCACAACACAACAATTTCGTCATCCATTGTGCGCGCAGGTCCAAATTCAAGTGAGGTACTGTCTGAATTTCTTCCGGTATCCGATGTAATGTGAACACTCTGTCCGGTGTCCGGTTTTCGGCAGATCTGCCGGTCCGGCGTAGTGGGAACGCTGCCTTACATGGGACCTATAAACATACCGGCGAACTGTGGGTGTACATTGATACACCTCTGCCTAACCCTTCGGGGAATATAGGCGTGATGGTATGTCTACCTATGTGTGTTTTGATTGGAGCAACCATCAACATATTTCAATTATTCATGAATTCCCCATAGATATGTCGCGAGATGTCGTGCATGGCGGGCAGCACGGAGCTGTGCTGGCGCCCCCGGCAGATGGACTACGACGCGGCGCGCGCCGCCAACATCACGCACCAGCTGCCACCGCACATCCCCTCCTGCGGCACCGAATACCCCCGGAGCATCCGCATCACGAAGGAAATTCTGCAAAAGTGCCCCATCCCCAAGCCTTGCTAAGGACCCTCCCAGGCCTTTGCAAACTGTATTACTAATACGCGCCTTGCACATGGAGCAACTTAAGTTGAGGCTACTATCAACACTTTAAAAGTTTCCTGTAAAAGTGGTGTGTTACGGTTGCCGCAACTTTAAGGCAATCTGTAAGCTACTTTCATAGCTGAGTTGCTCAATCTACGCAGCGATCTTTAAAACCGGTACAATATTTAACAGTTGCTAGTTGCGGCAATTAGGAACTAACTTAGTCATCGATTAGGTACAGCAACTGAAAACTGTTCACGATCACTGGAACTCGACACTCGAGTTGCTATGTGTGCGCAGTCCAATTGAAATATGTATATGTAAACAGCTAGTTGCCAGTTACCAGTTGCTGCTATAATTGCTCATGTGCAAAGCGCCTTATGATCAGCATATTACACAAAAGGATTTAACATTTTTTGAAAATGTCTAAAGCCATGTAAATACTTAATGACATGAGCATCAAGATACTGCAGTGTTGTTGCCAGGTTGAGAAAAAAATGTAGTGTTTTTACATAAATATTTTACTTAAAATATTTCATCAGTTACGGTGAATAAACAATGTGAAATATAAACTCGGGAGCCCTAAAGAGAAAGCATCTACATCAAAAAGGGATGACACAAATAGGAAAAGAGTTCTTAGTTTAAATAGTTTGTAAAACATCGCCTCGAGTACGCTGCCAGTATTGCTACTGTCAAATATCTACTTTTCAAGATGGCATTCAAAAGGTGTTTCTCCGTCAAAATTTTATTTATTGGACATTAATGTTTTGTTTCTTAAGTAGACACATTATTAGAAGTGGAGTTTAAAGTTGTGAGTTTTAGTTAAAATAAATTGTTAGTAGGTAGGTAAATTATTGTTTTGCATGGCGACAAAAAGTTTAAACTTTCGCCGTGTATTTGTAGTTATTTTTTGATGATGAAAATTCAGTGTTATACCGAACACTTGTACATTTTGAATGTTGAGGTTTTTATCATTTTTAAATTAAGTAGATTTTCCAATAAAAAATGATACATTTATGAAATAGGTCTTTTACTTCAAACTTTTAAATACAGACTTTTAAAAAGAATCTAACAAAGTATTTAAAAGTGTGGTTGTGTAACTTTTTTTACATGTGCAACACATGTTTTATCTTCCCGCGCCAATTTTCTAACTTTCCTTTCAGATTTTCCATAATGTGTGCACAATTCCCTTCTTCAATCTGAAAAAGATATAAGTAGCAGAATGTAACGAAAAACTAGATTGTAGAAAAATTAATTGACTTATGCATTGTAATGGATCGAAGAGGGCTGCCAATAATGATGCAACCGAAGTTTAAAATTCCGAAGATTCATGAATTTGTATATTTATATTTGTATATTTATATAACATTGGATTTCATTTTCCCTTTTTAATAATATTTATTTATAACACGACTAAAAATAGTAAGGTGTAGTAATCTGAGTGGTAAACATACGTACTTAGTACCTAGGTAGCCATTGATACATAACCAAAAAACTTAAAAACGTCATAAAATTCATGGACACTTGGATGGATATACGCCTTTCCTAAAGATAGACATAATGACCAATCCAGCGTTACCCGCATCCAGCTTTTTCCTCCGTCCTTTGCCAGGGCATCGGTCCACCTCGTGGAGGGCCTTCCCACACTGCGCCTTCCGGTGCGTGGGCGCTACTCGAAAACCAAAGGGCTCGTACACATAAACGACGATATATACGACGTCGCATACTCGTGCCCCGACGCGGCATTTGTATATAATCGGTTAAGACGAAAAATGCCTAATTCTTCAAATGGTTACTGAGTCCACGAACATCAAATTTTAGTAATGGCAAATTCTATAAACGGCAAGTTATCAAAATGGCATCATCTGCTTAGCCTTTTTCCAAACTGCGTTGGGGTTGGCTTCCAGTCTAACCGGATGCAGCTGAATACCAGTGTTTTACATGGAGCGACTGCCTATCTGACCTCCACAACCCAGTAACTGGGCAACACGATACCTCTTGGTTAGACTGGTTGTCAGACTTCTTGGCTTCTATCCGTCACGACTGTCAAAGATCTACGAATGACAGCCGGGACCAACGGCTTTACGTGCTTTCCGAGGCACGGGGGGGGGGGGGGGTATCACACCACCAACTTCCAAACTCCGGGCTGCTACTGAGAAATTCCTAATGGAAAAACCTAATAATACCACTTTTTGCCCGACCTGGGAATCGAACCCGGGACCCCTTGCTCAGCAGTCGCGCTTTGCGACCACGAGACCAAAGGGGCAGTCTATTCAGTTATCAAAATGGCAAATTCTAAAAATGTATAATTAGCTTAATGGCGCATTCTAAAAATTGCATTTATTTTTATACAAAGGGAAATTAAACATAAATAATAAAAGTACTTCTAAATGAATCCACAAATTATTATTTTATTTGTATCATTTCCCATTTTACCAATTCCTTAATATTGCGTGCAAAAACGTTGAATGTGCCATTTAGAGAATTTGTTTTAGAATTTGCCGTATTACGAATCAGGCATATTTTATCACAATGACATGTGCCTAAATAAGAATTTGGTATTTTTCACCTAAACCGGTACAATCGCGGACAATCTATAGTATAATTTATGTGTACGATCCCTTCCGACCCCAATGGCCGTTTCTATACTCATTGCCACTTGAGTTTCGCATTTTGACGTTTATATTATGTAAAGTATATAGGTATAATTACTTTTATTCCTAATCTATTTCCCTTCCTTGGGAAGACAATACGGTCTAGTCCCTTTCCTAGTTCAAAATCACTTGATAATTTTAAAGTACTGTTCAAGCATTTCTGAAAAAATAACATAATATTAATGGTATGCAACTAAGCACTTGATTCTTTTAAATAAACATGATATTTTATAGGGTGTTAGGGTAATAGTCCGGTCAATTTAGACATTCGAAGTTACATAAAGTCCCAACAAGCTGAATTTCTGTGAAATTGTTCAAAACATAATTATAAACAATGTCTAGAAGTTCCCCATCATTCCCCTGTAAGGAAAAAAAAATATTCAAGGTCAAAGGTCAAAAAAAATAATTTTTCGCGATTTTCAGCAAAACGGTAAGTTTTATCATAAAAGTACCTCAGACAAAAATTGTAGATCATAAAATTATCTATAAAAACTGTATCAATACTTTTTTCTTACGAGCCACCGCTTCTGAGATATAACGATTCAAAAAGTTATAAAAGTTGTTATCGTCATAATATACACACGTTTCCACGCCACCTATGAGGTAGTGTACTTAGCGCGTTTTTTTAACCCCCGACGCAAAAATTTTATTTTATTTATTATTTATTTATTTATAAAAAGAGGGGTGTTATAAGTTTGACGTGTCTGTCTGTCTGTCTGTCCGTCTGTTGCATCATAGCTCCCGAACGGATGAAGCGATTTCAATTTAGTTTTCTTTGTATGAAAGGTGACTTATGTGCGAGTGTTCTTAGACATGTTTGATGAAAATCGGTTGAGCCGTTTAAAAGTTATGGGGGTGAACCGATGTTGCATATAGGGTGCGAGCGTCCCGACCGGTCATCCAACGCGACGTATTTTATTTTTTTACTTTTTAAAGGGTACTTAGGGTTTTAGGTCGGGGGTTTTTTAATTTTTTTATATTTTTTTTTATTTTATACTTTTTATAAGTACATACTTATTATAATGTCGATTTTGTTAAGTTGTAAATACATTCAGTTTTTCTTCCCCACTTTCACCCCCATAACTTTTAAACGGCTCAACCGATTTTCATCAAACATGTCTAAGAACACTCGCACATAAGTCACCTTTCATACAAAGAAAACTAAATTGAAATCGCTTCATCCGTTCGGGAGCTATGATGCAACATACAGACAGACAGACAGACAGACAGACAGACACGTCAAACTTATAACACCCCTCTTTTTGCGTCGGGGGTTAAAAAACGCGCTAAGTACACTACCTCATAGGTGGCGTGGAAACGTGTGCATATTATGACGATAACAACTTTTATAACTTTTTGAATTGTTATATCTCAGAAGCGGTGGCTCGTAAGAAAAAAGTATTGATACAGTTTTTATAGATAATTTTATGATCTACAATTTTTGTCTGAGGTACTTTCATGATAAAACTTACCGTTTTGCTGAAAATCGCGAAAAACTCATTTTTTTGACCTTTGACCTTGAATATTTTTTTTTCCTTACAGGGGAATGATGGGGAACTTCTAGACATTGTTTATAATTATGTTTTGAACAATTTCACAGAAATTCAGCTTGTTGGGACTTTATGTAACTTCACTCTCATTTTTTGGTCTAAATTGACCGGACTATAAACAAAGGACTAGCTTTAAAGGAGTGCAGTACTCATAAAAATGACCAACTTTCACTATAGTACGAACCGCAAAATCGCGAAAAATAATCAACTGCTGCTTACATATTTTTCATATTATGTGTTTTGCTCGACAAAATGTAGAGAACAGCTGGTTTTATTTGCAATTTTAAGTTCATAGTGAAGATGGTTTATTTTCTTAAGCACTACACTCCTTTAAAGTACGTCGCTTGTTTAACTAACACCTTGTAAATATATCTCCACATTAGCAGAAGAAGCAAAGCAAGGCTGCTAGTTATTATAAACAATATGTTTAACAGCACTAGCTACAGAATATACCGATGCAAGAGCAGCAAGATGCAAGCGAGTCTAGGGGCCTGAGAGGCTGGAGGCCTGGGAGCTGCCTATCATCATCTCTTAAAACAGTATTATTTTAAGAAGTATACTTGATAGAAACATAAGTTTATTAATACTTTACCTTGGACACGGTTATGCTTATGCCTCCCGATTTATTCGATTTGATCAATTCATTTAAACTTTTCTGAGACTTCTGAAATAAAATGTTGCATGCATTTTGAAGATAGAAGGTACCTAAATAATCATCAATCATCATATTTCATCGGTGTAATTACAGGCACATGAGACATTTCAACTTTGTCTGTGGGATGGCAACGCATATTTGCAAGGCTTTTCACATGTCTATAGGCAGAGGTGACCACTTAGAGTCAGGTGCGCCGTCAGCTTGTTTGCCATTAAGTAATATTAAAAAAAAACCATCACATTACACATTGTATTTTGTTTTTGTTTTATGCGCTGAGTAAGCTTCTAAGCAATTTTCACACTAATTGTCATCGCACATTACAACAGCACTGCTCCGACAAGGCAAATATTTTTTTCATTCAATTTACGGCAAAGCAACTAAAATTCTAAATTTTAGTTAAAAATTAATAGGGTTTTCAGGGGTAAAATAAAGTGTTTTTTTAGAGAAGTTGTGTTTCGGAATTATTGTTAAATGGTGTCTACTACCCAATTCTCGGCAACTCACATCCAGTTGCTACGAGCTACCCTGCGAAGATCGTCGTTTCACCATAATCCGTAAAATTTTCTTTGTTCTAAACTAACCTTGGGTAAGGAGATAGTGATTCCAGAGGGCTGTCCGTACGGCATAGTCTTTCTAAAGCAAGGCCCTACCGAAGCCTTTCTATCCAACATCCAAGCTAAACTTCGGCTGTGGAAATTCTATAAAAAAGATAATTAAATAGGTAACCCTTTATCCCAATTTAAAAATGTAAAATAATGGGTGTAAAAAGACAAACGTTGAAGCAGTGATATGTCGTGATGGCCAAAGTAGTTAAGGCGCCTGCTTCTTATGGCTGAAGTTGTATGTTCGATACCAATGTGACTTTCTAAGTTTATCTTGGACATCTCTGACATCGGTGAAGGTTAACATCGTGAGGAAACCTGGACTTAAAATCAATATAAGTCTAAAATCGCTTATCCGCCTTAAGCAAGCGTGGTGATCAATGATCTTGCCTTCTCTGTGTGCGAAGCGGTCTTTGCCCTGCAGTGGAGCAACAATAAGCAGGTATTTTTTATTATGTGATGTGTCTTGGCCGCAAATCTCTTTAATGGAGACCACGCACCGGCAAGCGCAGCGTAGGACGTCCACCCACAAGGTGGACGGACGACCTAATTAAGACCGCAGGAAGACGCTGAATGCAGGCCGCTTCCAACCGGTCCTTTTTGAAATCTATGGGGGAGGCCTATGTCCAGCAGTGGACGTCCTAAAAAAAAAAAAAAAAAAAAATTTATTCAAATATAAGTAAAACTATGATTTACATTAATCGTCATAGAGGAAAATTAATTCTAACTATAATGTAGACCTGCCTGAGCTAGGTTTAAGAAAACCTGTGTTTCAGGCCATCAATTTACGTCAAACATTTTTAAAAAGAGGACATAAGTAAATTTATTAGTAGCTAATTTATGGAGAAGACATATTATTTTCAATGACTTGTCAAGTAACTATTTAGGTATATAATATTAAGACTTCTATATTATTAATTATTATGTTATATTATCGAATGTAAGATATATATTATGTTACAATAAATTAACGAATAATATTAAAGTAGATAGAGTAAATTAGGTAAACAATGAGACTTTTATTAGAGTGTGTACATACATACTTTATTTCACAATTTCTAGTAGTTTTTCCGTGTCTGCATAATTGTGTTTTGCCAGGTATTCCTGAACTAGTAGATTACACCTATTATAACTTAAACTATAAATCTTTAGTACTCTGTTAAACTGGTTATATAAGTAGGGTCCCAAAAATAAGTAAAAACGATTAGCAAAAGCATGTTTCGTCCGAAGGTTAGCACAAACCAAATCTTTTCTCCTCCTATCTGAGGGTACTGGGTTAAAATAAAGTTCAGTGTGTTGTAATAGGATTACGTTCAAAACAAACAATTGACGTACTGTTAGCACCTTGCATGCTATATAAAGCTGATGTGTAGGAAATCTGAACGGACGAAAAGTAGCAACCTTTAAAACTGCTCGTTGGGCGCGTTCTAGGGGCAGCAAAATTGATTTAGCGACACCACCCCAGGATGTTATGCAGTAGGTAATAATAGATTGACACAAAGCCAAATAAACCTGTCTAATTATTCGAAAGTTGGCAATGTGACGTAAGTTTTTAAAAATGTAGATTAGTTTACGCACTCTGGTGCATAATAAATCGATGTGTTTGCGGAAGTTCAGATTTGAGTCAATCGTAATACCTAGATATTTGATATAGTCTGTTTTCGCTAAAGTGGGGCAAGTGCATGCAATGTCAGCATAATGTAAATTACAATTGTTATGCGCTTGAATGCTTAGATTAGTAAAAGTTGGATTAGTGTTTCTCATTGTAAATAATAGGTATTTTGTTTTGTCTATATTTAGTGTTAAGAGATTTTTATAAAGCCAATTAGACACAGTATTAAAACCTTTCTGTGCAACATCATAGACGTCGGCTGTCGATTTAGCTGCGAACAGTAGAGCTGTATCATCCGCATATGACATAATGACACCATTTTGAAGTGTCAAATTGCATAGGTCATTTATATATACTAAGAACAAGGTAGGACCCAAAATACTGCCTTGTGGGATTCCGTAACAGGTATTTTTAAGTTCAGAACTGATGCACTGACCTATTTTTACACACTGATGGCGGTCGCTGAGGTAATCAGACAACAGTTGCAATTGTACACCCCTATTGTCCTGTAGCTGATATGATGATGATGATGATAAAGATGACGTGTCATTTTACACCTCGTTTATGGTAGTTAAGGTTAACCTGTAGTTGCACTTTATCCAGATAGGAAGAATGAGTCCAGGAGATGACTTTTTTGTTTAGCCTCGGAGAGCAAGCGGCCTGTAACAATATAGAGCGACAATTGCGAATCATTGTTTCGAGCAACATTAAGCAATGTTGCGCGTCTTTTGTTTTTTCCATGAAGACGGAAACATTGGCATGATGCCCCGCCCTCGTCCGACTTCTTATTGCACCGATTATTATTGGACCGTTCAATTGATCCATTGTTTCGTAGAACCGACATTTTGTAGGAGGTGTACATTGGTATATTAGAATTCATATGTACCGTTTTATCCGACAAAAAAATCGGTCACCGATTGTCTGACGTAGGCGGACAGCCTTAGACTGCAACATTCCAACAACGTGTTTCCCGTACACCAAAAACGTTGCACATTGCACGTTGCTGAGCGTTGTTTAATATTACACAATTTTGTTTTTAAATGAATAGGCAATTTTTTTGCACATGTTAGTGGAGAGGACTGATAAGGCAGACGGGACGGCAGAGGATCTTAAACTTATCAATAAAAAAAACTGCTAATTTCCTCTTTTAAAAAAACCCTTGCACCACTAGTACAGTTTGCGGTATTTTGCATAAGGGTCTGCCCCCACGATCGATTATCGGGTCGATTTTTGACAGATTTTTTCTCCAGCGAGAACAAATTGGCAAAAATCGGCCCGACTAAGCTTGTGGAACGCTGTCATGTACGGCGACTTACGTCGCTGACTGCACAAATGATATAACTCCTAACATTATAATTTATCTCTTTTACAATATTTTATAAAAACATATTAATAATTTTGACAGAAGAAGTACTCATTCATTAAGTTACTACTTACACTTTCATGGTCGGTCCTACTTGGTGATGTTATTTGCAGCGGAATCTTCTCTTCGGGCTCTTGGACCACAGGCTCATCGTTCACATTCTCTGTTTCGTTATCCTAAAACATTACTATGGTTCCAGTTGGCATAGTTGATAAAATACAATTAAAAAAACCATACTGACAACCGACTAAGTTTATGAGTAAAATAATAGCTTCTACCTCGACATGACATTGTCATTACGTCATGTCAGAATCGATGATATTCGTGTTTTTATGTTCTACTAGCTTTTGCCCGCGACTTCGTCCGCCTGGATTAATAGTTCCCGTTCCCGGGGGATTTCCGGGATGAAAACTATTCTATGTCCTTTCTCGGGTCCCAGACTACATCTGTACCAAATTTCATTGAAATCGGTTCAGCGGTTTAGGCGTGAAGAAGAGACAGACAGACAGACAGAGTTACCTACTTTCGCATTTATAATATTAGTAAGGATAAGGATTTTTCAATATAAAGATAAACTTGATGCTTACGAATGATACTCGTTGGTAAAGATAGTTTAGGTAACATATAAATAATTAAGATTATGAATTAGATTTTTCAATTTCTTACGTAGACGTTCATATAAAGTTATCACGGCATGTAAAATCACAAACTTTTAAATTGTCACGAGATATGTACATCCTGCGGTGTCACCCTCGTTTAGTTACTTCTTTGGTTACTGCTCCACCTTCGTTGGTCGTTGTTCTATTAGGTATAAACCTACCTCTTTGAATAACTATTGATAAAAACGTTTTAAAATCCGTTGCGCATATCAAATCAGTCAGAGGGAAGTGTGTGGCGTTGCCCTTAAACAGGCCACGCTTTTACTGCAATATGTAGCTGCCACATTTAAAGTATCGCCTGGGAATGCTTAAAATATTGCTAGCAACTAGGGCATGCAAACCGGATACCCGGATAACCGAAAAAACCGGTTAACCGACTGATTTGAAAACCGGATTTTTTATGATTCCAAAACCGGTTTTTTCGGATTTTTCGGTTTTGCTTTTCAAACAAAATCTTAAATTTATCACTGACAAACGTCGACAGGACGGCAAGACGGCGTTATTTCCAACGGCACTAACGTTAATTAACGCAACGTTAATTTATACCGAAAAATCGAATTTGAGATCTAAAATCAAAATATATATAACTCAAAGGTGACTGACTGACTGACTGACTGACTGACAGTGATCTATCAACGCACAGCCCAAACCACTGGACGGATCGGGCTGAAATTTGGCATGCAGGTAGAAGTTATGACGTAGGCATCCGCTAAGAAAGGAATTTGATTAATTCCATCCCTAAGGGGATAAAATAGGGGATGAAAGTTTGTATAAATCTTCTTAGATTTTCGACTGATTAAACTGAAATTAAAGATTGGAGCTACTATGCTGAAGATGTCCGTTTAAATAGGATTTTGATAAACTCAACCCCCATGGGAATAAAATAAGGGATACCCGAGCGAAGCCGCGGGCAAAAGCTAGTGTAAAACAAAGAAATGTCATTGTCAAAGTGACAGTTTAGGGTTAGTCAACATTTCCCAAGTAATTCAAATTATTGAATTAGTTTTTAAATTTAATGGTTTTGGAAGAACTATGATATGAAATATAGCCTAAGGTTAGTCCTAATATTATAGGAAAGGTAAGCGAAAGGAACACGAAAGTTTTTTTTTGTTTTAACAATTTACGTTTCGCTATTAGAAAACACTAAATGAAGTGTTAATGTTTATGACCACTGCCATATTGCATGTAGAAAAAATAAGAAAAAAACATTTGCACGATTTTATTGCAAACAGCTATATTTTATTCTTGGATCGTCGTTTACGTCACTTAGTTTAAAACTGTGTGTAATATTATATTTTAATTGTTAAAGGTATGCCTACAATTTTAGAATTATGTAATAGTAATTTTGGGCAAACGGCACAATTTAAGTTATGATTTAAAATTGGCAGTTATTATTTAGATTTTTGATCTCGAATTCGATTTTTTTTTGTCTCGGATAGATCATTGTCGCGCTACTCTATGCCACGCTCACGCCATTTTCATTAAACTTTAGCATTTTTATTTCTTTACACACGTATTTCTGATTTCTTTAATAAAAATGGAAAAAAACCGAAATAACCGATAAAACCGGTTTCACCGGTTTTGTAAAATAAAAACCCGAAAAAACCGTGTCCTTTAAATAACCCGGTTTTTGCATGCCCTACTAGCAACGTACCAAAGCCTGAAGCCTGATTGGTAGGAAAGTATATCTCGTTTAAAGAGAAGCATTAAGAGAAGCAAGAGGTTGGTGGGGGATACCATACAGGGCAAATCTTTGTGACCTTTTCAGTTCATATGTACTTTCCAAGTTTATATTGCCTAATTAATGGTTATAGTACTGTTGAGAGGTGAGTTGAGGTGAGTGAGAGGTGCTGGTGGGGGTGGAGGGCACTTGTCAGTTTCACAAGCCACTGCCTTGTGCAAACAGCGTTTTACCTATACAAATTAATAATATAGAACTGTCTGTTAGCAATGTCAAAATAACAGCTATTTTTTTACTACACCGTAAGCGCTGCTGTAGGAAGGTGTGGGTGACACATGCCAGAACGGCATAACTAGGGTAGTAGGTAACATTTTGCAATTAAATTTTGTTAATATCACTGTACGTCCCTGAAATCTCGTTGCCTTTATTAATATTTAAAAATGCCTTGTTGTTTTGAATTTTATTTTAAAATATTTATTTAATACAAAACATAAAAAAGGCACTCAAAGCACAATCGATATTTAATTAAAACATTTTTTTCGTAATTACATTTTTGTCAATTTTCAAAATGGCCGCTGAAGTACTGGGCACGTTTAAAGTTAAAAAAAAATATTTAAAAATACACACAACGTTTTTTTCTATAAAAATATCGATAACCCATCATAGAAATACATTCTATCACTAAAGACGTCTGTGACGTTACGTTATATAGAACACTATGCTTAATTTTTCTTTCAGTGTGATTTTATTTGTAGACATTCATATTTTGGCTTGGTATTTATTTCATTGACTTGTTATTTAGCTATCTATGCGTCCAAGGATGGTGCCTGTGACACATGCCAAAATAGCATAACTAGGGCAGTGACATTTTGCAAATCAATTTTATTAATATCGATTGTAAGTCGATAAAATCTAGTTCTGTTTATTAATATTTTAAAAATGCCTTATTACTTAGAAATTGATTTTTAAACATTTATTGAATACAAAACATTAAAAACACATTCATTCAATCATTCATTCATTCATTCATTGCACAGTCGATATTTATAAAAAAAAATCTTTGTAACCCTTTTGTCGCGTTGCAAAATGGTCGCTTACGTACCGGACAGGTTAAAGGAGATGGCTAAATGGAAGTATAGACCACTGCCCCATGTGCCAGGTACCATGTATAAATATGGTACCTAGCACAATGTAATGCTGAATGGCTAAATATTAGTATTTCATGTAAAAAAGTTTCAGATACTTTTAGGGAATAATATAATGGTAAAATAATAATGCCTAAAAAGGAAAAAAAGATGTGTGTGACAGTATATAATTTTCTTCAACTGACACTTTCGAAAAATAATAAAACTAAAAATGAAAATGAGGTTGTATATTTATAAGCAAATGTTTGTGATGAAAAGTTTTTCTTTTTTTTTTAGATACTTTATTATGTTTAATAGTTCACGAAAGTGCTAGGAAAATATTAAACACTACATAATTCATGACTGATTTTTTAAATATTATGAGGTTATGTAAGATTCATATACATTCCAGAATGTATCTGGCCCGGGGGCAGTCATTTAGTCATCACCTTTAAAAAAAAAAATTAACATAATATGCAGTAAACTTCGTTTTCTATAAAAAAAAAATATTGATTCCCCATAACAGAAATACATCCCATCACTAAACGCATTACGTTACACACATATCACTATGCTTAATTTTTCTTTCAATTTGGTTTTATACCGTAGACCGTAATATTTTGGCAGGATTTAGTTTAATTTAATAATTATTTGCTCTTTTCCTGCAAATGGAAGGAATTGAGGGAGGCCTTTGCCCAATTCTAACGCGCTCGCAATCGAACGTCAATGGAAAAATTTACACTCGGCACCCTGGGTAGGGTACCGAGTGTGAGTTTTGTATAGGCAAAAGTTATAGCGCCAACTGGTGGTCACTAGAGGAAACCTAATTTCTCATACAAAATTCAAACCCGCTCGCAATCGAACGTGAATGAAAAATGAGAGTTTTTCATTCACGTTCGATTGCGAGCGCGTTTGAATTTTGTACTCGGCACCTAGTTCTTCAAATGTCACCCGCACCATCCCACAGCTCAAAAAGTGTAAATGCATATGAGATTTATACATGGAATTTAGAAATACCAAAAAACCAGTTTTTCAAATTTTTTTGACTTTTTTTCTTATTAATCCGGCTAAGCTCCTAAACAGCTGAACCAATTTTCACGGGGCTTTCATCGACAGATAGTTCATGTTATAAGAACCATACTAACTATTTTAGAAAAAGAACCATACCATTTTAGAAACTTTACTGATAGCAGACATTCACTCGGGCGAAGTCGTGTACATAAGCTAACATACCATCACGCCTGTATTCCCCAAAGCGTTAGGCAGAGGTGTAAAAATGTACACCCACAGTTCGCCGGTATGTTTAGGTGGTTTGTTCCCGTTGTTTTACACCATTTGTGTCACACTGTTACTCAACGGAAAAAAAATACCTATTAGTATTAGTAACACTGTAACTCAAAGCCAAGTTTTTTTTCCCCGTCAATTTACATTGCAACCTAAAAGTATCGGGAACAAAATGTATGCGATAGTTTCTTCTAATACCTTAAAAAATCTCTTCGCCAGCCTTTCCTCTTTTGTATAACAAGTGTACAACTAAACGCCGTACGCCGACAAACTGAACACCGACAATACTTTACTTGGATGGGACACTTCGCCGACAGGACTCTTCTCTGACAGAGTCGGGGAGCTCCGCTGCACGGGGCTCAAGGGTTTCAAAAAAATAACGGGGTGCCCCAAGTCCCGAGATAAGTTGCGTCGTTGATATTCGCCCTGTGCGAAGAGTCCTGTCGGCGAAGTTTCTCACTCAAGGGAAAAAAAAACGTGGCTTTGAGTTACAGTGTTACTAATCAGTATTTTTTTTTCCCGTTGGGTAACAGTGTGACACAAATGGTGTAACACAACGGGAACAAAGGGTTTAGGTCCCATGTAATAGGGGGTAATGCATAAGCTAGTTTGAAATAAGTGCCAACTTTGACTTTAGCTACAAAATCAAAATTCGCTTAAAGTTTCGTTAATTACCTCACTCGCTAATATTCTTTGCACAGGTATAGTGTCTTCAGTCTCTTCGATTTCAGGTACATTTTTCCGAGTACCATTTTCAGTGTCCTAAAACATCTCAGTAATTCAACATCTCGACCAAAAGTCTAACTACTAAGGTAACTCTTATGGAATTATAGTAAAACATAATTGGGCATTGGTAAGCAAAACTTTAATTTGCATTATTCGCACACGAGTTGTGTAATTAATACCAGGTATATTTAACTATGTAAGTAGGTACCTAAGTAATGAACTCAACGGCAGATAATGCGTCCCATGCCCTAGACTAAACCTATTTTATGACTTTTTTTAAGCTTCTTCTGGTTTAAGTGAATAATTCATTTCACATTATGCTATTCCAAAAACTTTTTCACCTCTATTGAGATCTATCAGCAGGGATTTTAAATGGAATTGAGGTGGCAATTTTAGCAAACAGCCAGGCAGTAGATGGACCCTGGATAACCATGATTCATGCTACCAGAGATCAGCACCGAGACCATAACACGCCAGTTCTCTAAATGGCCAACTTCACACCGATTCTCATTAAAAATCCCATTAAGCTTGTTTACAAACCGGTATTTATATTTTAGGCTACATTTTCTGCTGTTAAGTGAAGGTAGATTACCTATATGTGTTATTAACCTTTTGAGTTAAAACAACAAGAGCCACATTATAGAATTATCATAATGAAAAAAATACATTGAACAATACGTAAAAATATTTTTGTAAATGTTGTAGGTAACACTTGGTTGGCGAGACTTAAGGTCATCACTCACTTATCAATCTGGAAGCCGACCAGCACCGCCTCGTCGCTAGACGTCCCCTCGTTGTAAACAAGCGGCCCGCTACTTGACGACGGGTAGCCACCGAGTGGGCCACGCGCGGTTTGCGGGTGGACTAGCTTACGTAGGAAGCGAGTCGTTTTAGGGCATTGATAAATGAGTACATATGTATGGAAGTTCACAAAAAGAAATCTCATCTGCACGAGGCGAGGCGAGGCGGTGCTGCTCGGGTGCCAGGTTGATAAGTGAGTGACGACCTTCAATCCCATAGGTGTCCAGACTCTCCATATGTAAAAAATATCATATTTATTAATAATTTTATATACACAGCACAGACACGTACATGATGTTAGTAAGTTTTCAAGTGTAGCTGGCAATCTCCGAGCGTCGTCACCTACGGACACCTCAGTAACACGCCACGGGTGGACACTTATGATCTAGCTACTGGACTATTCATCACACACTATACTGGGCTGACTAAACATTTATAGCTTATCCGCTAAACGACCTACTAAGATTGAGTGACGACGGTCGGAAATGGCCAGCTGGTGTAACATTAGGGTTCGCGAACGCGTCGCAGATCGCGTGTGGTATGATGCGAGTGTAGTGGTAGGGTTAAATCCCGTCGGACATGGCACGCGTAGTAGATATGTTGTACTCGGAGGGGGTTTCATAGGGTACGCCGCAGCAGAACAGCTGACGCCAGGCGCGGGATACGCGCGACGTTCGCGATTCGGAGCGCGGCAACCCGCCCGCCTCCTCGTCGTCAGACTACAACCACATCAACACGTTACCGGAGCCACTCACGACACACGCCGCAGCGCTGCACCTGACTCTGATGCTATTCGCTACCATGACTAAGGCATACTAAACTCCGATGGTCTATGTTACGCGAGACAGAACTGAAAAAATAACTTCAGTAACTACAGTCCGTTTAGTTTTTACCTCCGATATGCATCCGAGTGATCTTTATTTTTTTAGATAAGCCTGCTATATTTGAATTAAAATAACGTTGAAGTGAAAAAACTGTGAGTCATCTGTGCTGTCGGTCATCAAATTGAAATAACTTGCACGGAACAACTAACTTTAAATAACTTTATGTCTTTGTGACTGCTATATCTACATGGGATTATTTTAACAAGATTAAATTACTGATTGTAAGTAAAATTTGTGTTCCTTTTTGATCTATTTTCGTTCAGTAAGCAGAAAAGTTTCAAAAATCTTTGGGAAAGATATTGAACGCGTCAAAAAATCGAATGCGTGGAAAACACATCCTAAATTGTAAAGAAGTTTCCTCAGAATTAGCAAAGATAATTGATCGAAATATCGATATTCATAATTTTTTGGGTTCCAAGTCTCAAAAGGAAAAGGATTCAGGTTACTATTTGAATTTCTATTTGGCATAATGATACCTATATCTTATTAACGCGCACTCACGTAGCCAAACAAAAAATAATAAATAAGTACTTATTGGGCGGATAAGTTCAATCCTAACATAAAATAGTTTAGTGATGCTGGTGGGTGAATAAAATCAACGATGAAAGACATTTGGAATTATTTATTCAATACATGTAGATACTTGACAAACTTTGATGTACAGATTTAATACAGGTTTTAGAGACTGTGTTTATTGGGATGAACTCTCCTACTGAGAGTGTCCTCTTATTATCGCGGCTGGGCTGATGACCGATGACCGATTTACAATTATAATAAAGACAACGAACTACGTAAATTGTTCGCAAAATAGTATTATCATCTCAATGCCGTGTAATCGTGTGTATCCATGCACTCTCCGTCTCGCGTCTCGCAAACCATCGGGAGGGTCGCGCTAATGGCGGTCTGCCTGTAACTTTGTTGGTTGCGTTAAGAAATGCAGACATTGCCGTTGTCTGGGCTTTGTTTAGGTATCAAACATTGGTAGTAATTTTGGCTGAGGTTGAAGCAGAGCGGCTATGTGGCGTGCGGGCTGCCGCATATCAACAGTACGATAAATACTACACAAATACATATTTGAACGAACTGAGTGCCTAGTAGGACCTAGGTGGCTGACCCCACCTTATCATAATAAATTAAGGTCCCTAGTCTAACCAGGGCAGAACTAAGTGACAACGGATTTTATGGAATAAATATGATTCCCATTTTTATCAATAGGTGGCGCTATTTCGATTTTAATACAAATCGAAGTTTACTTCATCGCAATCCAGTGCCACTAAGCACTCTGTTCAGTCCGCAAGTATAAAACTACAAAGAACCCAACTGCACATTATTGATTATATCAACAAAGCGCAATTATAAATAAAATAATCGTGTACATAATTAAAGTCACTAGTGATATTCGTACCCAGTTTCTGGATTCGGATGTCCGCAACTCGGCGATCTCTTCCGTTACACTATCGTCCTCTTTAGGTGATGTTTTGTCTACGATTTTTGTCGTCACACTCGGGCCTACTGGCGCCGGTATGGGCTGCGAGGGCTGAGAGATAACTTCGGCTCTCTGAAACATTTTCACAATACGATTCATACAAAGATATAGAAACCAGTTGCAGCGTGAATTTTAACCAGGTCTGCCGAAATCGCGCGTGCTAAGCTTCAAACATTCGCAATTGGTCAATCCGTTTATTTTCCTTACTGGCATTATTTTGCCCGAGTGCGAGGGAGACAGAGCTACACATCACCGATAGGGAAGTGAAATATTGATGGCATTAACATGTCATAATATGGCCCCTGCACAATGTTAAAAGTATCGCGTGGAATCATTTAATTGCCATCGTTAACGATGCATTCAGTCAGTTTATCATGAACAGAAACGATATTGTTATCACACACAACAGTAGCGTGATAGCAAGGTATTTGTGACAAAAAACAGTGAACGGATTCGTTGAACTCACCTTTATGTCCACCGGTAGCATTACTATCGCCTCGGGTGACGATGAACGCTTCGAAGATAATTTCCCTGAGACGACAAGACTCTGCTTTTCAGCCGCCGCTAAAATTAAAAACAAAATCTTTGTTACCCGTCATTTTGTACTCACAGATATTATTTAGTCGTTTATTAATGTTCTCTCACCGTGGTCGCGTTCCTTTCGTTCCTTGATGATAGGATTCCCACTCGATTCTTCAGCTACAGCTGCCAAGATAAAGTGATTTAAAGATACTGTGAAGAGGTCATCAGAAAAAATATCATGGACAAATGTAGACGTGCGACAGTGTAGACCTCAAAAGTATCTCTATAGTAAGTATATTAAAATGTCTTTGTTGTAAATAAGCATCTGCTTATCCTTTTCCCAACTATGTTGGGGTCGGCTTCCAGTCTAACCGGATACCTGTGTTTTACATGAAGTGACTGACTAACTGACCTCCACAACCCAGTTACTGGGCAACACACTGCCACTTCCTGGCTTCTGACTATCCGTATCGACTATCAAAGATCTACGAATGACAGCCGGGACCAACGGCTACGTGTTTCCCAAGGTACAGGGGTGTTACACCACCAACTCCCAAACTCCGGGCTGCTATTGAGAAATTCCTAATGGAAAACCCAATGACTGGGAATTGAATCAACTATTACTGTTATTTATCTGGTGAAAACTATTCTTTAAGTTAGTTCATGTCAAATGATATCACAATCCATTTTGCTTTCAAGAGCTTTTTCAATGTATGTGTTTGGTGCTGCCAAGTGCTGCACCACTGGAGCAGTTCGTTTGTCGGACTGCACACGGACGATTTTACAGTTCCCATTCATGTATGCCAAGCTTCTTCTACAAGAGCCACTTTTAAAATATTGGAAATGTAGATAGTACTTCAAATTCTTAAACCTACATAAGAATTTGACGTACTGTGTCACTTATTCGAAAATAATTTTACAGGCGACGTAGGTACTACACCTAAAATATAATTTAAGGAAATTACGTACATGGGACGGCGGGCGCTCGTGAGCGTTTGTGATGCAGTTCTATTGGGGCCTCGTCCTGCAATTCAGTGGGGCGGTACGACTTGTGCCTACTGCCTGTCGTTTGTTCCACCATCACCAATGATGATACGGCGGATGATGCGCCGCTTTTTTTCTCTTGATCCGTCATTCTTCACGACCACGGAAGTTCAAGCATCCATACGGTACTCGTACCCTAAAACCTTGTGTTTTTGTCACCAGAAAAATGGCTAACTATTTTTAGAAAAGCATAAATTGGTGAAACGTCACGCTTAGTTAATTTTGACGACTAACTTACTTGTTTTTCTGTTTCCATTTTTGAAATGGGGTCTATATCAAAAAGTATCAATATATCAAACACGATCTTGATAGAGTTACTTCTGAGAGTCAATGATTTATTTACTTTAAGATAAGGTGCTGATTAAAGAAAGAAGGTTACTTAGTTTATTTCCATTAGTATAAAATTTACAATCACTTTATTAGTGAGCGCTGAAATTTAAAAAGAAGCTGATCAATAAAACTAGGCATTCTCTTATCTTATAACAGAAAAGCAGGCATTCGCCGTTTTAAACATTCGCCGGACTGCTTAATACAATTGAAGTCTCCGATTTATCAGCGTCTTAATGATAGTGGTTGCTTATCAACAGCCTGAGTTCTTCCCTATTAGTCCCTAACAGATATAATTAGTATATTGTAATTTTCTTTACGACAACCTTACTTACCTAACCTAGGAAAAAGAAGGTTATCTAGGTCCTAATAAACATATCCCTGCACTCCACTTATGCGGGCCAGTTGTTTCGCTACTTCAATGGGACTCTCTCAGTGGTTATATTCACGGGTCCTCCCACAACGGCAGACTTGCGTGCTTATAAAACAGAATAAATATAATCGCAGCTAACTGAAATATAATGATTTTTCAAGATTATTCCTCGGAGATTAAACGTGAATAGGCAAATTGCGTGCAACCACTTGCAATATAAGAAAAGTTTGTAACAATTCAGCATACAAACTTTAAAGCTACTTTACCATAAATAGGTATACTGCTAAAGATGAAAGAAGAAAAAAAAATCCAGTCAGAACACCTGTCAGGACAATGTAAAATTTTCTTTTTACAGTAAAATCAAATTATTGTTTTAGTCACTTATCACTATAGTTCAAGAGGGTTGATTTTAGAACTATGCATGCGAAGAGGAAAATAAAATGTTATGGAAAATAAACAGTCTCCATCCAAGAAGAAGTTATTGTCCATCCAAGAAGAGAAATTGATACGTGAGGTTGATTACGACTCTCTTGCAGAAGGCTCGTGCCGCCTGCCTAACAAACAACTTCTTCTGGGTAACACTCCCCTTATAACAAAGGTATACTGACTTTCGCATGACTTCTAATAAATTGTACTTCAATTCTCAGATTTAGAAATACTTCAGAAGAGTCCTACGCACTGTCCGGCTTCACAAAGAGTTCTCGTTTCCATCAAACCGAGAGCGCACGTGCACGCAAACGCAATTAAAACGCTGTACCTAGCTGAAAAAAAGGTTAAAAAGGTACTTAATATTTAATTTCATTGAAATAATTTATGAATGAAAAATAATCGAATTTAATCCTTTTCATAAGAAACAATTAGCCTTGTATTAATTATTCACGAATATTTCAGGGTTCAGACAAGCCGGGTTCACGTCTTGGTATTGGAGACCATTCATCTTTTACCACTCGTAAGTACATATTGGGAAATTCGGATTCTGGTTTGTAACTTGTTTGTTAATACAATTGTGTCACTATTGCAGATTTCAGTGAAGATGATTCAAATGTTATAAACTCAATCGGTTGTGGCACGGCCGAGCAGCCTTATACGAAAAGTGAAATAGAAACAGATAAAGCCTCCTCGGTCACCATTCAGGTAGAAAGCTCAGCAGTAGGTTCGAAATGTTCTCACACAGGCCTCAGGCCCCAGAAGGTAAATGTGTATAATACAATACCAAGATCTGCGGAAAAATGCTATATTTATACACAGCCACAGTTAAATATGAACCTTCCCAAAATCGACGCCAAAACAGATAAAAAGACGTCAAATTCCGCTAAAGTTGATATTGCCACCTTAATTGTAACGAACACATCCTCGGAAGATTTTGTCAAACCTTCTGGTATCACAATTAACGAATTGAATAAAAGAATAGACCATTTGGAGCGTAAGATTTTAAAACAGGAAATGGTATTCCGTTCTTTAGATCCTAATATGCCTCTGTCTTCATCAGATGAAGAGCCCAAAGGTAACATAATGGGGACTGCATCTGGAACCGGGAGACCTGGGTGTAGCTATATCCAGCAATATAGCCATGTTCCTGAAACATCGGCGTTCCAGCGGTACGCACAGCAAGCAGCGCCTCTTTCTCCGAGTAAAGCTACCACTTTGGAAAAAGAACATAATTCTGAGCAATACGGTCGAGATTTCACCGCATATGATGGCATCACCGCTCGCGGCCGGCGACAATGCGCGTCTGTGCCATGCAAACGAGATGATATACCTAAAATGGCAGCTGAAAGAGTTCATAAGATTCGACACAAACTTAATCCGGTGCGTGATTATCGGCTGATGGATACAGTCCATTACTTAGCTCAAGGAGAATTCGCTCCACGCGATGATGGTATTAAATTAACACCTTCACGAGAAGCTGTACTTAGCGATATTATTTGGGAAGACGTTTGTCGCACACATTGGCCCAACGCTAGACTCGGACGCCGAATGGCTCACTCGGAGAGATGCAGCACAAGATGCGAGCTGCAGCGACTGATAGACAGCTTGCTGAGAGAGCGCGTCGCACACGTGGAGCGCAGGAGGCGACGTCACTATAGGATAGTTAAACTAAACCATCGTCATGAAAGCTGTAGACCTATGGGCAAGACTGGGGATATCATCGTGGCTAGTCATAAAAATAGACAGGGCGAGGAAGTTGCGATCAGCGACCACAACGCTGCGAGCGCTATGATCTCCGAACGAAGGTGGGACGAGTCGAGTTTACGCAGAGCTCCAAGAAGCCATGATAGATTGGGATCTGACACGCGCCACACTCGTCAATCCTTGGAACGCAGACTTGCATACGAAGATTGTTCTCCAGGACCAAGTTATGCAGTAAGCAGGTCTCCAGGGGGTAGGGAGCCAACATGTTGCTACCAGGCGTCTAGCCCGATGAAGCCGGATAGACGGGGTGCGACACCGAAGAAGCGGCGCAACGGGAGTCGTGAGTTAACTAGTGGCAGCAGTTCTACCTGCAAACCACGGACTCCTCGGCTGGTTGTTAAAAAAGTAGCATCTCATCGCAAGTACACTAGAGATGAACCTAATCTGGAACATTACATCTTATTGCCTACTCTGGTTGTTCGCACACCGTCTAATATGAAACGTCAGAAGAAATTCAATGAATTATATCATCGCATTCTTAACATCCAACTGAACAACGGTAATTATTATAATGTATTATTTACGGGAATACAATTGCATACTTATGACTGCAAACACTACTATTACTAATTACTTTTATAGAAGTACTAGCTATATATCCCGCGGTGTCACCGCGTTCAGTTACGTCTTTGGTTACTGCTCCGCTTCCGTTGGTCGTAGCGTGATGTTCTATACGTATAAACCTTCCTCTAAAATCCATTGCGTAGTTTATAAGATCGTAGTACAGACGGTAGGAAGTTACTTTGTTTTATAATACGATGTAAGGATAGATACCCACCTACTAAGGCTATATTGGCTTTTACATTTAATTGTTTTACAGTATTGTTAAAATATAACTTAACTATATACATATCTATATATATAGTTAACTGCCTCGTTGCCCTAGTGGTCCTAAGTGCGACTGCTACCCTAGAGATCTTGTGTTCGATTCCCAGGTCAAGCGAAAAGTGTCATTTGGGTTGTTGTTCTATGAAACTCTCAGTAGCAGCTTGGAGTTAGGATTTGTGCCCGGTTAATGGTAATAGGCTCACTCTCTATTATATGGGACCTAAACAAACCGGTGTACTGTGGGTGCACATTGGTACACCTGTGTCTAACCCTTCGGGGAATACAGGCGTGATGGTGTTGTGGAGGTATGAGATACTGGGTGTAGGATCCTCCGGTCAGACGGGTGTTGTGTCTAGTGGGTTACTGCCCAACGGTTGTTATCTGGATTTTGTATATATATGCTAATGTCGCGGAGAACTTTGATAGTGCGATCTAAGCAACGTCAATTTAGTTCGCATGCTGAGCGATAGATGTCGCTATAGTGTGATGGTGGTTAAAATATTGATATTCTTTTTTTCAGCGAATACCTCCATTGTTCCTGACGCCGCTCAAGCGAGTACTTCACAGGGTCCCAATACGAAGGACGTGGGACTGAACATTAACATCACATTATCCAACACTTAGATATTAGTTATTGAATAGAAGCAACAACATGGCGTAGTTAACGAATGAAGGAAACATCACGGAGTGATTTTTCCGAAGAAGAATAATAATTAAAAGAACTTTCATACATCTAAATCCTTTTAACATCATTTCAATCTTTTGAAATATAATATACCTTTGGAAGCAAGCCTTTTTTATGGTCGCATCATCATTCCATACTATACTTGCATACTAATATTATAAATGCGAAAGTAGCCCTGTCTGTTACGCTTTTACGATTAAAATACTGAACCAATTTTGATAAAATTTGATACGAAGTAAGTTTACACCTACAAGAAGATATCTTACCATAAGAGTTCCGTTTTTTTAGTATTTACGTACGCATTTTTTACTTCCTTGCAAAAGGTATGCAATTTTCATTTTCACGGTCACCGTCTTCAATAATATATTGACAGTGAAAACATATGTCGTAGAGGGCAAATTTCTACGTCGTTGTCCTAGAAATTTGTTCCATTAAATTTCTACTATCGATATTATAAGTTAGAAGAAGGTCAAGCTTGGGAACCGGAGCATTCGTTCCACGTGGCGCTGTTTAAGTAGGTACCTAGGTAACAACTTGGCTGCATTTGCATTTTTTATGATAATAGCCGGTCAGCGTGGAATAACCACCAAGGAACTCTTTTCTATGTCATTAAATAATAAATATCTACCTACTTAACAAAAAATAATAACATTTATCGAGTGATCCATTTTATCTGAAGAATCAATATAACGCCTTATGTTGAAAATCTATTAAAGATTTCTAAGCGTTATAGCGACTGGAAAGAACGAAAACGCTATGCAATCTTCATTACATCTTCAACTTAAAACCAAGCACATAAAGTTGAAGATCTATTAAAACCTACTCAGCGTTTGCGTTTATCGTTTGTTACATGGCTACAGGGGCAGGTTTTGTATAGAAATAAATAATAATAAATAAGAAAATACGCCAAACGTCCTTATTTAGTCCACAGATAAAAGTTCTTAGCTCGGCCTATAATCGTCTATTATTGATCTATATTAGGTATAAGCATTCTGGGATTTCACTGCTGATTAAAAATACATCATTCTATTCAGATTCCTTTAACCTTTACTAGTTCGTCGTCCGTATACCGAAGAAGCTACATTTACCAGCCGTGGTTTTATGACTTCATGGTTGGTGACTTGATGATCGCCTAAGGGCGTTACCACATCAATCGGTCGATCGTCGATCGATGGTAAATTGGATCAGTCGACGTCGATCGACAGTTTCTACTACATCAATCAATCGATGACCTATCAATGCCATCAATCGATTGTATAATGGATAGTCGACGTGGACTTTCGTGGGACCGACTTGTTTTAGGAAGTGTGTTGGTATATATTAGAACTCGTAATGTCCCATTCTCTCCGATAAAAAATCGGTCACCGATATTATCTGATGTGGGCGGACAGCGATGAAGCTGCCTACCCTTCACCATTAGCGAGAGAATCGTAACGATGGTCACACATGTCAGTAAAACTAGTGGACAAAATAGTTCTCACTAGTTCGACCGTCGAACCCAAATAAACCTACCAATTATCTAAAAATGCGTCACACGAAGGAGTATAATTAGAAGAAGAAAGTGTAGCGTGGTGTGATCATTAATATCGATGTCAGCTGCCTTTGTACCATCGCATTATATATTTATTTTTTTCGCTGAATCACATACAGCAACGGTGGCAAGTTCCTACCATACACCTTCTTTACGTGAACTTTAATATTTGTAAGGGTCGACACAAAAATTGATAAGACGAGGTAGAAACGCTACTAGAAATTTCCTGAACAATCTCAATGGAGTGATCTCCATTGAGATTGTTCAGGAAATTTCCGGGTTGATACCCGGAGGAGCCAGCAGGAGACACAGGAGATATTATAGTGCACAAGTGTGTGCGCAAATACAGGCTCACTCCCTCTTCCCTCATTCTTATACTCCAATGAGACGGCAATCCGACACGACCTGGGAGAGATCAAGCGTAGGACCAACGGCTTCAGGTGCTTACCGAGGGGGCCTCTTCTCGGAACACCACTAAGTGATAACCCATGGTTGTCACGTCACCAACTTCCAAACTCTGGGCTGCTATTGAGAAATTTCTAATGAAAAAACTCAATGACACTTTTTGCCCGACCTGGGAGTCGAACCCAGGACCCCATGCTCAACAGTCGTGCTTGCCACCAAGAGACAAACAGGGCAGTTGATAAATATAGACGACCTTTGAATATACTTTGAATACTTCAATATTTTCTTAACTTTAAATTCACTAATATCATCGACCTACAGTCGACTAGAAGAACCAGTATTGTGCTCATCATAGCAACTTGTGTGCTAGGTTGTACGTATTGTGCACTGCTAAACGCCACGCCTGATGTGAAGCGACGGACTCGTCCAGTTGATTATACCCTTGCCATCACTTCTGTTCTTTATCGACCATATAACTTAGTGCTACTAAGCAGGACACATTGTGCGTGATAGTGATATGACGTCAGTGCTTCGGACAGATTGTGTAGTGATACCTAACTATAGTTATAAATCTGAAAGTCAATAACCTAATCTAAAAATAGTTAAAATATAAACAATATTCTTTGTAGCCTTTGGTGTTTTTCAAAGAAAACTACAAAGTAGTTGTTGTTCTTTAAACAGTTTATCTGAATTTCAGACGCAAATACAGTTTTCTGAAAGCAATTTCCAATGCTAGGGCTAGCAAAATGATGTCAGTCGGGCATCTATTAATATTATATGTGAAACGTTTCCCATAGCACACAGTCGCTTGCTATCGATTGAATGTTATACATATATGTATAAGTATAGAACGTGACATTTCGAAGTTAATAGCAGTTTCTTTATAAAGAAAAGTATCTGTTTTGTTCTGGAAAAGTCTGAAGTTGGTAACTAATTTAAAAAGTGAAATATCTATGTCTATAAAGTCCATTTTCCAAGACCTGTGCTTTGTAGTGAATGCTCAACTTGTAGGTACGTACTTATACCAAGTGTAGTTGCTGGACGCTTTCACGTGGAAATTTTGTTGTGATAACCCGAATACACGAAGTACCTATATAAAATAACAACGAACATTTTATTTTAAACAGCTCTTAGTTTTGTTAAATAGCTGAAGGTAAGGGCAAACGTAAAAGATAGGTGAACATGACAAACCATCCCTTCTTCGCAATCGAGTGGTAATAAATATGCAAAAAGCACACAACTTAGTCATAATGCATCGAACTTCCTACTTCTATGAATCGAAATTAGATTGATACTCAGATTAAGCGCCGATTGTTTTTTTTATTTTAATCGTCCGGTATATCATAGATAAACATAAAAAATGGCGGTTTGACAGTTCTTGTATAGAGTATATGTCAAACTGTCATCGGTTCCATTCAAATTGGCGTAAAGTCAAAGCGATGTGAATAAGTGTGCCTGACGCTTCACTGCACTCAAAAAGCGCGGGCTGACGCGCGAATTCGCTTAACTTGGACGCTAGACGATGTGCGCATGCGTGCGTCATCGTACGTCGCCATGTGTCTCTCGCTTTACACAAATTAGTACGTTACTAAATAGAGATAAAGTTTAGTATACTATAACTTGTAAACACATATCACAAAACTTTTCTTGGATAGTCATTTATTAAGATAAAAGTTAAAACTAACTAAAATCAGACCTAAGTAATTTAAATTTTCAGCTGGTTAATTTAATTAAGTTTTAAGTTCGTCTATTGATACTTTGCCTTCCTTCATAAAGACACGTCAACCATCGTTAGTTGACGTTTGAAATAGAAAATTAAACTCTGTTATTACTATAGGTACACGACCTACTCCCACTCGTACCAATTACTAACATTTTATTTAATCACCCAATTACAGTTCGTTATAAATTGATTGACTATCAGTGATAGTGATACCTATGAAGTTGTTTTTATGAGAATGTGACGTGTCTACCTCGCTCCTTACAATGGAGGGCGTGAAGAAATGGCTGACGGAGCGGAATGCGAAGAAGAATGGGATGTATGTGCACTATAGTCCACCTAAACGTAAGTATTTATGTTAGTCAAACTTTTACGTCTTATTCTAAAACTAGGTTTAACTTTAGAGCAAGTTTCAACCATTGAACCTGTTTTTGGATTTTGAAATTTATTCTGACATACGTAAAGATACATACAAACGTAACCTCACGCCTTTTTCCTACTAGGTAAGCAGTAACTACAGAACGTCACCTACAATCATTACATACTCCTTTCGCCTCGTGCACGTTCATACATCCGGTCATACAAGTATACCGGTCATGAGTACTGCGCACCAGACCTTTACGAAAAACCTCATCAAAAAGGTCAGGGTAGATCTTTTTAGGGCGTCCCACCTCTGCGTTGCCACTCACATCTGCCATACAAATCCCTTTTGTTAGTCGCCTTTCACTCATCCTCTCAACATGACCGAACCATCAAGTAAGATGTTGAAAACTGTCTTGACGGTTTAAACCTGATTTAAAGATAAGGCCCGTTTTGTTATATGTATATGATGGTATTTTTTAAACTTTTGCTAGCTGACCCAGAAAATTTTGTAATAATCCAGGTTAAGACTCGTATGATACATACTAATAAATATTTTAAATTAAAGTTTATGGGGCGATAACATTTTGAAAACGAAGACGAACTTATTTCAAGTATTCAATCAAACTTTGTTAACAAAATAATGGGTAATCAATAATAAATAACCTGCGTAGGTATCTACCGACTTAAAAACACATAAATTTTCGTCTAACTAAACTGTATTTAGTGACTGCCCTCTAGAGACATTTTCTAGGCACTGAGCGTCTCCGCACACTGATTATCGGGCCGATTTTTTACAGATTTCTTCGTCGGCGAAAAGGAACTGTCAAAAATCGGCCTGATAATCGGTCCGATTATCGGTCTTAAGCGGAGAAGCTAAATATAATTCTGAAAATAATTATTTGCATAGCCAAGCATGTGGAGGTGATTGACCTTTTCTGTACCTACTTACTTCCGATTCAAGTTTTAAAACACTAGTTTCATTCGAAAATCGATATTAAAAAAGCCCGTTTAAACAACTAGACGAAAACACTATGCAAACAGCTCGATTGAAACCCGTCTGGAAAAAGTAAAGATAGCTTGCGTGTTAGCCAGGAACTATCTGCCTACAGGCGCTCAATAAAACGAATGTAAACACAAAATATAAAGCTGAAAGCATTTTCCTGTGCAAACTGCCTGTCTAACATTTAAAAAAAGTAGAGAAAATGTATTACTACGAAATGCATTAGTTGTTAGTGTTTGAAAAACGAACACGTGTTTGATTGACATGGTAGTTAAAAGAAAAAAAAGTGAAAAGCTGTAAAGCTATGGACACTTATTTTTTATTTGCCATTAAAAAAAAAACCATTTTGACAGTTCTAGATTTAAGTAATTAGCGGGAATTTAGAATTATAAAATAATGGTGATTCTTCCACAAAAGTTTATTTTATTAGAGAGTTTGTTTAATGGTAGTTAAAACGTTAAATTGAATACAAACATATTTAGTGTTCTGAACAAGTTACAGTTCCAAGTATTGTGGATTGAAGTCTACACAAGCGACTGAACAAAATAATTTCTTCGAAACGATGTCAAGTCTAGTAGGTCAAAGCGCAAAAATGTGAGCATAATAGAATGAAAAACGTAATTATAAATAATGTGGTCAATAATTTATTTAATCAAGTGGTGGTTACGACGCGAGCCGTGCCGCGTGGGTGCGACTCGACCTTAGCGTGATGTCGTGAGTCCAGCGTTTTTGCACAAAATGGCATAAGTACCTATTGCAATCACACTATATACCGTGTGACCAGTGGACCTGCTAGACTACCTACCTTCATTAAATAAATTAAAAATCTATACTTTTAATATTATAAAGAGGTAAAGTTTGTGAGGTTGTAGGGGAAAATCTCTGAATCTACTGAACCGATTTTGAAAATTCTTTTACCCATAGAAAGCCACGTTATTTGTGAGTCATAGGCTAAACATCACGCTACAAAACAAGGGAGCTGAGCATTAATAAAAGACGCAACTTAACGCGGGTAAAATAAGCCACGTGGATTAGTTCGCTATGTTACCCTAACCACAACGCGAACGAAGTCACGGGCAACAGCTATTGTCAAATAAAGTAGTAGCTAGAAGAGACGGAAAAAATAGGTGAAGGCACCTCATAAAGGAATTCAACGAGTAGATAGGTAATAATATACTTCATAACACTCATTGACGGATCTCTGTCTTGTATCTAAAGTACCTACTGAATAGGTATATCTTTAAGTACTAAATGCTATAAGTTCAACAATTTCAAACTCAGTATACAGGCTGATTTTTAATTCACTACCATTTTTAGGGGTGAAAGTACTCATGAATATGAAGATCTTCAAATATGAGCCCAAGTCTGAAATGAGGAAAAGAAAACCTCGGTTCCATTCATTTTCATTGTGTTGTATTGCATTTTAATAACTGCCCCGTTGGTCTCGTGGTCGCAAGTGCGACTGGTGTGCAAGGGGTCCCGGGTTCGATTCCCAGGTCGAGCAAAAAGTGTTATTGGGTTTTTCTATGAAATTCTCAGTAGCAGCTCGGAGTTTGGATTTGTGCCCGGTTAATGGCAATAGGCTCGCCCCCTATTACATGGGACCTAAATATACCGGCAAACTGTGGGTGTACATTGGTACACCTCCGCCTAACCCTTCGGGGAACACAGGCGTGATGGTATATTATATTATATTGTATTGCATTTTTGCAGAGAATATATAGCAGATTTTATTTTAGAGTTGATCATATTCATAACTATTATTACCCCTTTTCGATAGAAATTTAAAGTCAACCTATGTCTGAAGCTAGCTACAGCTACTTAGATACAGCCCGGTCAATGCGCATTAATGTATCCCATTTAAATTAACAAATCAACAATTAATATAAAGCCCCAATACATTGCGTTTTTCAGCAGCAGACCCTCTAATTGCTTCCCGTGTTGCTCGTCAATGTAATTCAAATTAGTAGTATGAACAAGGCAAGACTTTGTACAGGGTACGTGAATATCGGTGGGGTTCGATCACCCGCGGCTGTTCACCTATAACGATCCACTAAATGGTGTCAACACACACGTCACACCTACTTATAATATATGTTATTATTAGGATAGCTTAGACATGTATCTATGTCATATTAAGGGTTACAGAAAAGTAGGTACAAGTTGGTACGTCTATTTGAGACGGAAACTTGGAAAGGTTTTGATATTCTTAATTAAACTAATGCCCGTCAAAATGTCTTCTATTTTTTTAAGTAATTTTAGAAGCAGAAAGCATAACTTTTGGATGAACTTTGAACTGATATAGCAGCTTTAGAAATGTGTCCTGGGTGTTTGGTATAAACAATTAGTTTGACGCAATTTATTAAATAATTAAGAGATAGTATGTTGGCTCATTTTGGCAATACTAAACTCAATGATATCTTTTAGTTTTAAACGTCCATAGGGAAGACTTTTCGAGCTGCCTTACCGTCAAATAGCATCCCTTAGTTTGTAATGAAACTAATTTCGTAGTCTCAACACCCCAAATCAAAATCGAAATGGCGTCCACCGTTTTATAGGTATCCAAATATATAACACGTTGTACCTAATTAGCTAAATTTTTACACCCTACAGCACTTTCCAATCACGTGTTAATTAAAAATACTTAATCTTAATTAACCCACTTTCATGCAAACACTGAATTATGCTAGCATGAACTTGTCGCATTTCATTATAATACTGAACGTGTTTGACGTGTTAAAGAACAACAAATATGTGATTGTATTGTATAAAAACTTTTTTACAAAAAAAGAGAACCGCCTTCAAAAACTAAAAAGAGAAAAATAACTTTAGCTTTGGAAGTCGGCGGCTTTGGTTCTGTTTGTTGTTTTGTATTGCCGCCGACTTCCAAAGCTAAAGTTATTTTTCTCTTTTTAGTTTTTGAAGGCGGTTGCCTTTTTTTGTAAAAAAGTTTTTTATTTCTCGCTTTTTAGTATATTTTTTTTTATCCAAATCCATGAAAGAACTGTCATGTCATGTAAATTAACATGACACCGGTAAAAAAAGTCATAAGAAAGCAGAATACGCGATCTCGTTTACTTAGATGAGAATTTTTCAAATATTACTGTAAGTATACATCTGTGTAACTCTTTCGAGTGTACAGGCGCGATGTTATGTTGTGTAATTGCGTAAACAATGCATATTTATGCGATAGCAGCAATCGCGGTTGATTTGCTGTAATTTTTTGAAGAGTTCCGTTGTCTGTCTCCGTAATCCATCATCAGATCTATATGAAATTTAAATGGAAACATTTGGGAAGTTTACCCTTTCCAACAAAAAAAGAATAATCAAAATCGGTTCATAAACGACGAAGTTATCCGCGAACAAACATAATATAATAAAAAGTCCCTATCTCAAAAACTACTACCGTTGAGGAGTACTGTAGCATCATCATCAGGACAGCAGCATCAGATGTTGACACCCTGAAGCATATACCTGAGTAAAACATGATTACGTAACAAAAACACCATACGAGCATACAATTTTCGGTGGTTGCCCTCGATTTCTCCTGGATTCCATCATCAGATCCTGGACTGGTGAAAATGGGACCACCTCAGAAGTGAACTCTATCCAACAAAAAAAAAATTTGAAATCCGTCTCTAATTGACGAAAATATCGGTGAACATACATAAAAAAAAAAAAATATTATACATACAGACGAATTGAGCACCTCCTCCTTTTTTGAAGTCGGTTAAAAATAAACACGAATAAAGGCAAAGTACTTGCCTATAGACAAACAAAGAGACACAATCGCTTTGCTCGCTCCTTATAGACGTTATGCTCAACGAAATTATGCAAAATTTTAATTTTGCCATAGCTAATTATGCCATATAAAATTCTGCCATCTTAAAAGTATGCCCTTTTTAAATTCGGACATAAAACATCAGGTCAAAAAATTATTATATTAAATATTTTTTATGCCTTAAAAATGTTCGTTTAAAGAAGTTTATGCCAAGTCAGTTATGCCAAATAGGTTTAGGAGTATCAAGTTTCTGCCAGATTAAGGGCACCCTACCGTGGGATACTCGTAATATATCAATTAGTGAATTAATCATATAAAACTATGGGATATTTTAATTAATTTGTACTTGTGTACATTTAATTTTTTTTACTCTCGTACAATAATTTACACCTGCCGGGATGTCTCTTTTGGTTGACTGGTGGAGCATGCCTAAATCGGAAAGTCTTTTTTACATAAAGTCTAAATAAATAAATAAATAAATAAGTGAGAGACATTTTATAATTCACAATCCCACTTAGCAATTATATTAATTAATAACATAGTTTTAATTGATTTGTAAACCAAAGTTTCGAAATAAATGACTATTATAACAGACAAACAAAAACAAAGTAATCGATGTTTCTTGGAACCCTTATTTTTGCATGTGGGTTGAGTGTGTTTTTGCCCTAGGAGTGTAAGGTCAGCAGATGTCGCGATAAGTCGCGAACAACTGGCTGTTAGCGCATAAATCTCGTAATCTACCACCAGAAATAAACTAGCCTTCAAATAGGATGTTTCTTATACGGTCACGGAATAAATGTTAAGAATAAATGACTGCTTATTAATCATTTGTATTTGCAAGTAACTTAACGTCATGTATGAGTGTGCATAAAGTCAAAGTCAAATCATTTATTTCATTTAGACTATTAAAAGACACATTTGAACGTCAATATACATATAATATACAGAAATTCCTCTACATTTCGCCGAAATGTAACAGTTCCAAAGGGGAAAATTTCTGCCATTCATCATACATTTAGTTCTGAGTACATGTAGGTTGAATAAAAGCAATGATGCAGTATATAATAAAGCAGTTAGGTTTCAATCTTAGGCATCGTAAAAAGCTACAATGGATACTGAAACTCCGTGCGGGTTGAGACAGACTAAACAATAAAATTCTTATGTAGTTGTAGACATAAGAAGAGAACTGTGTTGTGATATTACCATCTTAAAGTTATTCGCCATTCTCTCTAGAAACCTTTGCTACATCAATAAGAAACTTCCTTTCAAATAAAAAAAACCGCATTCAAATCGGTGCACCCGTTTAAGAGTTATGGTGCCACAGACAGACACGTCAAACTTACTACATTTTTTGAGTCGGCGGTTAAAAAAGAGTGATAAGGGATGGTCCCGTTATCAGTTTTATTGTCACTGTGTTGGTTAAAGTATACAAGTTCAACTTTTTCGTTTTTTTTTTATTGTTGAACAATAAAGAACAGGATAAAGGAGCACTCTGTATAAAGCTAATCAGTAAATCACTGGTCGCAATATCGCAGAAGACGATCGCTCGAACTGCGCCGACAATATTTTCAGTTTCTGTGAGCTTCTGCTACCGCCGACTATACTCCATTCTAGTAATTAAAATGTGCGTGAGTTTGTAAAACATACTACAATAAAACAACTAGGATAAAAGTTGACAAAACGGATTTAGGTGAGTCCAGATGGCATTAGCGAGTAGGTAGGTGAAAAATTTTCTAAGTTTATTTTGAACATCACTGACATCGGTGAAGGGAAACCTCGACTATAATAAATATCTCTAAGTCTGAAATCGCCAGTCTGCCTTGAGCTAGCGTGGTGATCAATGCTCGTGGCCTTCTCTGTATGAAAAGAGGCCTTTGTTTTGCAATGGGACAATAACAGACAGATATTCAAAGGTGAAAAAAAAATTGATTTGTCCTGTAAGAAACGTTGTAGGTGTTGTGTTAGTTTATGTCGTAAAGTGTCTCATATTTAACATATCATTTTGATCATGGTTATGTTGTTGATCCCAGTCTGACTATGAAACAAAATCATTTCTTACTGTCAATAAATTGATCAGTTAGTCAGAGTTAAAGCTAATTGCAAGTTCCTAAACGCAGGTAGGAGAAACCGATCTACGTTTTAGATACTTGAAGTTTTATTTAGAATTTTAATCAAATAGTAATGAAGAAATTATGTCATCATTTATTAATTACATATTTTAATCCTAATAAAAGCGCGTGTACCACATTCAGATTTAAATCAGCCTTATTAACACAAACACCATTCCTCAATTAACTCTCTTGACACTTACAAAAATAACCTTAACCTTCAGTATATTTCCTCGTAGTGGTGGGTGTGGTATCAGCAGCACAGCTTCGCCAGTGGGCGCGCGGCGGTGCCGAGAACAGGCTGGAACGCGCCGTCCTGGCTGGGCAAGGCCGGCGCCTACTGGCGGAGGCCGAGGCGCTGTCACTGTCCAGCCACCTGCCCACATTGGTCGCCAAGTGTGACGCGTTACATGCCGCCGTGGAAAAAGGATCGTTGCTCGAGCTTCAGGTATTACTGGTAATATTGCTTGAATTACAGTACAAGTACGTTCTGTTGTTTTGGCTGTCATCATTATTATCATATCAGCCGCAGGACGTCCACTGATGGACATAGGCCTCCCCCATAGATTTCTAAAAAGACCGGTTAAAAGTGGCCTGCATCCAGCGTCTTCCTGCGGTCTTAATCAGGTCGTCCGTCCACCTTGTGGGTGGTGTTTTGGCTGTGTAGCTGGGAATTCTACTTGTATTATAAGTTTTATTAATTTATTTATTTACATCTTGTTAGTAACAATACATTATAACTAGCGTGAGTTAAACAAGACAGACAACAGAGGAAACAAAATACTTAACTTAATTCATATTTTTTTATTCTTAATTTTGGACACTTGTGTCCGAAGCTGGTTGTGCAGAGAATGATCAAGCAAGAGATAACCTTTCTAATTGAATATACTCTTCACAAAATGCCTCACAATACGGTCGTTAAAACACTAAGCCATTAATTTCAACTCTTATTATGTGTAGAAGTAACATCACCAATTAACTAAAACCCCGGAAATTTCGTTGGAATTTACTTTTTCCCGGTCGAATTTGTTCAAATACGGTTTACAATTACGCATGAATTTCTAAATGAAGTTTGTTTTAATTTATTAATTACTTATCTATAATTTAAATTAATTAAGTTTAACTATTTTTTTAGGTACTTATGTACATTTATCGCCTATAATGATACATTATGTTACTACCCTCTTTACAGAACCTACCTAATTCCCTAAATGAAAAAACCCATAAATTTTAACATTAATTTATCAACAACTACTTCCGTGGTACAACGTTTACATAATTCATAGACATGTTCAAATACAAGTTCTAAGTAAACATTGTACCGCGTAGCTTCATGTAACATCACTGTAAATATGTGCTTAACTTGATGTCATACAAGGCTTATGGAATAACAAGAGCTGAAGAACAGAATACCAAAACATAACATAAGTTTTTGATGAGATTTCGAGTAAAGTGTGTAATGAACGAGTTTTGTAATTAATTTGACTCGTGACTATAGGTATGGCAGTATATCTTATGAAATAGAAGAAAATAAACTAATGTGTTGCTTCTGAAATTAAAGAAACGACATATTATGTTTATTTTTCCACTTTTTTTAACATAACATTCAAATAATTCCAACCTCTAAACAAAAACTGACATGACAACAGTAACGCGAAGCGTGCCAAATTAAAAAAAAAAATATATATTAAAGAAAACCTTATTTTCTTTACATATATTTACCACGCATAAGCTATAAGCATACTTAAACGCACTGTGGTTAAAATTACCTCACAGCTTAGCTAAACTTAGCTAACGAATACACCCTTGTGTTTGTTTAATCATTTTGAAAATTGAACACAAACTTACAGCTAACCATCTCGTAGCAATTTGCTACGCCGTAGCGCTACGAACCGTAGCACAATAACTAACATAGTTTACGAGACTTTAGTTTCTCTTTGAATGTTTAACTCAGGAGTTGCTGGAGAGTGACTACAACCGGCGTAAATACGTGATGTGCCGAGATGAGGCCGGCGTCGGGCTGCTGCATAAAGCCGTCTTCTACGACTACATGGACATCGCCGAGTACCTTGTCAGGAATTACCCGCAGATGGTGCATCAGAAAGATTCCGTGAGTTATTGCTTTGTTTTCTAGTCTGTAGACTACGGGCATTTGTGACGACACAGCCGGCGCAGTGGCTGCTGCGTGTCACGGGTTCGATTCCCGCACCTGACCTAGAGATAGTCGAACCGGGTCTGGCTGTTTTTGTATGATAGTTTATATGTTTATAAACGCACATACGATACAGGAGAAATTCCTCGCGTGGGGCAGTGTTTTTTAAAAAAGAAGAAGGATTTGCAGCTTTCAACCAAATCGTCTAGTTTAGTAAAGTAACAACCTAAAATGGCCCCTTAATTAAAAAACCTAACCTAATCTTTACATATCAAAAACTGTATAATTATGTTATCACCAGTTTCGAACCCACAACCTCGTTAAAGGCAAGCCCGTAACCTCCACGCCTGGTCATGTATAACCTCAGACACAACCCTATCCCGGTCTCCACCAACTACCATTATCGCTTATTGGCACAGGAAGGTCGCACCCCCCTTCACTACTCGTCCATGTGCCGCGACTCGGCCGCGCTGTCCGCGCTGCTGGAGGGCGCGGGGGCGGCGCGGGGGGCGCGGGACGCGTCGGGCCGCACGCCCGCACATTACCGCGGACAGGCGCGGGAACTGCTCGCGTTACCCGACGTCATGGCGCGCGATAACAAGAACGCAGGTGAGTGGACACTCAGCTTTATTTTTTGTTTTAGGTGCTAGTGGAGAGGTGTTTTGTCAGAATTTTTTAACGTTATCATAACTTTTTGGAGTACTTTAAAGTCAATTCTTATTGTCTTTTTTTCTTGCAATTAAACTTTTGACCTAAAAACTTAGGGAGGGTTAAAAAGTGTCATTGCATTATTTTTTAAAGTTTTATTAGAAACAAATCATAGAAAATAAATTCTCAAAGTCTCATAAAGCAATTAGAAAACTTTTCGAAAACTTTAAAAACTACAAAATTAATTACTAAAAATTTTCAGCGCACTTTGTACGATAAAATAATCATTTCTCTTTGAAAAGGTATTGAATCAAATATTGAGAAAACCTGCAATTGGAGTCAATGATATTTTTTTTAATACTTCGTTGCCGACGGCGTATATAACTACGCGCTTTACCAGCTACTGGAAAATGGTGTTTAATGAAACACCAGTTTTTCACGTCTTGAGAAAACCAATAAAATAATTTTGTACATTATGTTTCACGAAGTAAATTGTGATTGAGTGAAGCAACTATTAGGTACAGGAAACCAGCAAAATGTAATGATCACCACACATGAATTGAGTGTGCGTGCTAGCTTTATCTAGAGCCGTGGAAGAAGGGGGACCATAGTAGTGATTTAAAAATCTTGCACAAGTTTTTACTTGCAACTTTTGCAACCCCCAGAGAAAATGGGACCGCTCAGGAGTCTCTCGACGCGGCGGCGCTTATCTTAAAAATATTATCTTACGACGCTTATCTTAAGTAGTTTCTTTTAATTGAGTAAAAAGACCGAGAAATTTTATTTTTTTACTTATTTGTGTCGGGTTACTTAAAAAAAAACATTATTTTTTTAAATTCCTCGCGGTCCCTAATTTCGATAGATAACTGCTCAAATTATTATTTTCTCAAAAGTAGAATAAATACTGGTTATGCGCCTAAGATTCCTACCGAAGTTAACAAAAGAGGTACCGAAGGTAACATTGAAACGTCTGAACCGATTTTGAGAAAACACATCTAAGAACCATCACTAGGAAACCAGCTTTCTTTAAAAAAACACGCATTCAAATCAGTTCACCCGTAAGAGCTACGGTGCCACAGACAGACACACAGACACGTCAACTTATAACACCCCTTTTTTTGAGACGGGGGTTAAAAATAATGTAAAGGGTACCTCAGAACTCGATTTGACAACTTTAAAGCACATTATTTAAAGTTTGACGTACAAAACTGGCAATTTCTTCTCTGGGATTAAAAAATTAGATCCACAAAGAGTCTGAACCTTCACAAGAGACAATGTGTTATTTTAGAAGAATGAAAGAACAGCATCACAAACCACGAAATCCGCTGCAATTTCCAACTTCATGCTGGCTAAACCGAATTTAAAACAAAATCGCTTTCGCAACACACTTAACCGTTTCCAAAGTTTTCAAGTCATTGTAAAAGAACTTTCATATTGTATTATACTGTTTGTACACGAAATTGGTGCAGTTATCAACAACCATCGAACTACTTATCCAGAGGCGTACTGTTGATTTGTGGGGCCCTGGTCTAATTGGGGGCCCATCCCTAATTAAACGGATGGCAATTTTGTTAAAAAAACTGAATAATAGTTTTCTGTAATACGGTAGATATAGGTAACAAATTAGGACAATAATAGTTAATTATGATACAAATGAGTAAAGTATGTCATAACAGTCGAGGCTCGATAATTCGAGCTGACGCCGACGGCTGAATGTAGTGATAACATATCCTAATGTATTTTGATAAAGTAGGTAATATAAAACTTATAAATAATAATTAAATTACCAAGTACTTATGTACAATTTATTTAAAAAAATACTCATAGCACATCAATTAAAAAAACTTGTCCACATCGCTATGAGTGGAGTATGGCAATGCATTTTTAAAAATTGATTTATTCTTTAATGTTTACTGGAGGCCCTGTATATGCACGGGGCCCTGGGCCGCAGTTCAAACAACATATACACAAATCCGTCACTGCTTACCTACCAGTTTAAAGTCACGAGTAGCGGCCATATCATAGTAGGTACATAATCACCCAATTGGTCGCATACATTTTAAAATTGTATGAACAATATGCATGTATATAAGCTATGCGGTTAACTTAAATGCAGTATTGCGGTCATGTGTAGGTACATAGTTAACCTTTTTTTTTACATTGGTTAAACAAAGTATTTTAAGTAATTGATTGTTATAAACTACACTTGCACTTTATACCTACTCGTAGGTACCTTTTCATTGCTGCTATAGAGAAAATTAAATTTCATTTTTTATTAAAACATAGAACTAAAAAACCCTACATGTAGCTGAGGTCATGATGTTTTTTTTGGGCGTAGTCAGGTTTTGTTCTAAGTATTTAGGCATAGGTACGTAGTAATTTATCAGCTAACAGTCCAGCAGGTATTTTTTTAAACACCGTTGGGCCGCAAACATTCCGACGGCCCACCTGGCGATAAGTGGTCATTTGTTTTCTGGTCTCATCCCAGAGTCGAAATGTGAAAAAACTGGAACACAGCAAAACACAACAGCGGTTCCCTGACTTGCCCCCCCCCCCCCCACACACACTACGCTTCAGCATAATTATATCAATTTAAAAGTCCCAACTACTTATCTATATACCATCACATATAAATACAACAAAACAAACTAGCACAAACAGCAATCGCCATTACGTTCTATAAACAGAAAAAAAAACGTTGCTCCCATAAATATTGTATCCTCCAATAGCATTACTAGCAGATATTATCATTTTGATTATAGTATATTCGTAAAAGCACGTGTCGGCCAGCTAGCCACTGGTGACACTGTACACCGAATGAAACTACCAATTATAAACACATGCCGATCTGAAACAATACCAACACAAGCCGGTAAAAAAGAAAAATAACAACAAAATTATTCTAATTTTAAATGCTACCGTGCTGACAAGCTTTTGAATGTGGTAGCATATCCTTGCACCTGTTTGTAGCCTACAGATTTAGGGTAACACAAGGAATTTCAGGAAAATATAGTTATGAGTTTCTTAACAAAACGTAAAAGTAATAATAATATTTGTTATAGTACAATATTTAAAACACTTCCGACAAATTCACCTTTCTAACAAAAAAACAAAGTCGAAATCGGTTCATGAGTTCGCAAGCTACGATGCCACAGACACAGACAGACAGACCCCGTCGTTTTTGCTTCGGGGATTAAAAAGGAGAAGCTTTAACGGCACTGAAAAAGTCAATAGGACAAATACGCAAAAGATTGCAACATTGCCACATTGCTGTTGTATGACAAATGCTGATTCTTTGAACAAAGAAAGCTCAGCCTTATGGTTATGTGAAGAATCGAAGAACTATGGGGAGTTCAGAGGTACAGTACCTACTAAGGACTACGGCTAAATCGTGTAGCTCCTATATTAATTTCCCGCGTCCGCGTGGATTATTAGTTCCCGTTCCCGGGGGATTTCCGGGATGAAAACTATCCTATGTCCTTTCTCGGGTCCCAAACTATATCTGTACCAAATTTCATTGAAATCGGTTCAGTGGTTTAGGCGTGAAGAAGAGACAGACAGACAGACAGACAGATAGATAGACAGACAGAGTTACTTTCGCATTTATAATATTAAGTACGGACTAGTACGGATAATAAAGCAAATTTTAAGTTATTGAAACTTTAAATTCAACGTGTAAAAGCAAACAACACCATATAACCTTTAACTACACAGACTAACCATGTAAAAATGAGTTAGTAATATTTAATTAAATATACTTAAATTTTTAATGTAAAAGATACTAGTTATGATAGCGCACACTATAACGCACGCAAATCATAGGGTTTATGAGTGCATGCAACAATACAGGGATCGTTGGGAAATTTAAAGTTTAGTCATAAAATTAAAACATGTTTTCGTAAAAAAAAAACTTCCTTTTACCTTCAATAAATAAGTTCACACAAATTATGAGTGTTCTTTTTTTAATTTTTACTTTTCATATTCGAATTTAAAACCTACAATATGGCTGTTTCTAACAGGGTTCATAACTGTACTTTAGCTTTAACTCTTATGTACATTTTGATATGCAAATAAATGATTATGGATATGAATATCTCCAGAAGATTTAAGTACAGTCCGGTCCAGAACAAAAAAGAAATATCGCAATTAGAGAAAGAGCATATGACTCTCCTCTTCAATGTCTTTTTTCACTCTTTGAAAAGACATTATTTGTTCTACATTTTCAACTTTAAGCATGCAGTAATTCGGGAGGAGAATTATCACATGCTAACATACACTAAAATTGCAGACTAATAAGTTTATTTTATCTCTGCATATAAAATACCTACAAGTTATTAGTTTCTGGCCATTCGTGTCGCGGTACCCCTTCACAAAGATAAGTATTTTAACGTTGAACAAGTGTCGGACGTAGCAGACATGTTTATGTTAGTCAAATTTAAGACCCAACAAATTTATGGACTTGAAAACTGCATTAATGAATTTTTTGATGCATAAGAAACATTTATGGTTTAGATAACTTACGAGGTTAGTTAGCTGTTGTTATTAAAAACGGTTTTATATATACATCGCTACATAAAATATGAAAGCATATAGAACCTTATAAAAACAAACTTTAGATATGAATTTAAGCGAGCCTTTTTTTTTTGCATGGATGGCAAAGAAGTCGAGACGTTCCACCTGATAATTAGTGGACAACGCTGCCTATAGACATCTGCAATACCAAAGGCCTTGCAAATACGTTGCCATCTCAGAGACAAAGCTAGAATGTCTTATGTGCCTGTAATTACTTTGGCACCCAAACCCTTCAAACTGGAACTTAGTAACGCTACTTTGCGGCAGAAATAGGTATAAAGAGCCTGATAAGTTTCCGTGAGTTTTCGCTACCTATTCTCAAAATCAAATTCCGCATGAAAAATATGTTTGTATGACCTAGCAGGGGAATATTCTACCGCACTTGGTGGGAAACAAACGCTTGCACGATAAGGGAGAAACTCCCTATGGAGAGGATTAGAAAAATAAAGAAAATCCAACCATCTTTCTGTTGATGACAATTTATAACCACAGGACATTAAGAACTGCAATGTACAATGGATGGATTGTGGGAAGAATGACCTGAAATTGAGAGGACGGTATGAAAAAAAACGTTCTGCGCCGATCCCAAATAACATGGGTTAGGGGCAGGAAGACGATGATGATTAAGAACTGCAGAATATCATCAATTCCAGCAATTTACCGATAAATATACAAAGACGCTCTCCTTACTAATAAAGCTGTTGTATTGTTCGTGACAAAACATAAGACATTATGTTAAGCAGGTCTTAACGTTGCTAAGTAGGTCTCCCGTCTCATTCATAATTTATCTGAGAGTCCTAGATCTCTTTATCGTGTACTTGATTCTGTCTGGATGAATTATTTATTTGTATTTCAAATGATTTTTAGTGATATATTCTTGCACATTAATTACTTGATTTACAAATAAAATGAAAAGTGAGAGCTTAATCTGCTTTGTTTTTAATGGTTTTCCGCTCTCGGTGGAGCAGAAGAGAGTGTCAGACTCTTACTGACAAAAACCCTTCCGTGTTCCTTCTAATTTCCTTAACCGTCTAGGGCCGCGGTAACTATTTCAAACAAATTCCGCAACCCGGGCAGGCCCCGTTTACTAAGAATTAATTTTGGAAATTCGAAACAAAAGCTGTCTTCTAAACACAAAGACACCATAGACTAAATTCATAGATACAAACTCCACAAACGAGGTTCATAACATATATTTCTTTTATTTCAGTGTTGCTATTTACATTCTAAGTTTATTTTCCCCCTAAATTACCTGTTTTACCTTTCTATTCCATTACAGCTCGTATTATTATAATTATCACAACAGACACATCAATAACGGTTGCATGGCGTCTCTGTCACGACATTGTCTGTCATCGGCTTGTCCATTCCGATATTACAGGCATACATTAATTTCATTAGCGTGTGGAAGGCTCGGCTTTCAGGCTTGGTGTTGCGTGGTCATGAATATTTATTTTTATGGAAGCCTTTCTACTCCGAAGGCACGGCACACCCCTTCTATTTTATTTTTATTTATAACTCCCAAAAACGATTGGTCATTTTGACCTGTAACTTATCCGCGAAGGTCATCGATTCATTACGTCATGTTTCCAGTAATAGGTAGGTAAATGCAGTTACGTAAAGCTTATTTTTACTAAAATGGTGTTTAGAGACTCTGCTATTATGTTGGCAAAATAAGTCGTTAGCATGCCCACGAAAATATGAAGTGAAATGAAAATTATACGTTTTGTTTTTGAACGAATATTTCCTACTCGTAAAATTAAACATTTTATAATAACAGAAACGTTTATGAGCTTTCTGAAGCTACTTCTTCAGATAACTAAGGCAGATCTAATGCTTTAACGTATCTACCATATACATTCATCTATACGCTATTATAATTTGTGTGAGTTTTCCTAAAGAAATGTTATCGCAGCATTATAGTAGAATTAATTAATTAGAAAATTGGGGCAATTCATTTACCTACAACACTAAAAATTATCGAAAGCCCCATTCATAACAGTATACAGCAATTTAAATTACCTGAACAATAAGTCCCACTAGGCACACTTGAAACTTAAGGAATTTGGTAATGAAGTATATCACGCGTACAATCTAGTTTGTTTTCGGACTGTTTTGTTAGTTTCCATTATGTTAATCTCAGTTAGCGTGTAGTGGCACGCAAACTTGTTGCTTCGCCAATTTAGTACCTGCATATTATTTGTACGTAATAAAATCTGATACGTTTTTATGAGTGTTGGATGTGAAGGATATTTTTCGTGGGCATAAAGCTCGGGCGTTTTAATACAATTGCTGTGTTATTCACACTCGCACTTGTGAGACTGTTGCTCGTTTTCAATAGCAATCGCGCGGCACCTAAAGTGGATAACTAGAGATTTTTGAACTGTGTCATGTAGTGGTGGCCTGATGGTTTAAACCCGGCAAGTACCAGTGTGACTTTTTCAATTCATTAGTTTATAAGTTTATCTTGAACATCGAAAACATTGTAAGGAAATCTGGATTTATATAATCGGTTAAAGTAAGTTTTAAATAGCCAATCCACCTTGAGTAAGCGTGGTGTTAAATCCTCGTGGCTTTTCTGTGTGCGTTGTGGATAGCCTATTATTGTCTTGTTACAGGGAAAATGCCTTCATTTGCCTTGTAGCAAGACAATAATAAGGCTTGTATTATAATTATATATTTCAACACTTGGCACTAAACCGAGTATTTTCCAGACATTACATTTAGGTGACCTTTAGCGTTCATGAAAACGGGCATGTGACCTATTTAACAAAGTACCTATCTAGGACCTAAAAATGACTCTCTATCGATTGGCCTTTGACCTTCTCAGGCTTCAAGTTTAGGATACCTAAGTGGGAGTTAAAAGTGTCGTTACCTTAATTTGTATAAATACTAGCGAACTGACCGCAACTTCGTTCGCGTGGCTTATCTCACCCAAATTACGTCTTTGGGTACTGCTCCGCTCTCGTAGGTGGTAGCGTAATGTTAGCCTATGACACTCACAAATAACGAAGCTTTCTATGGGTAAAAGAATTTTCAAAATCGGATCAGTAGATCCAGAGCTTACCCCCTACAACCTTACAAACTTTACCTGTTTATAATATTAGTATAGATGTAAAGTTATTAAGTAATTAATGTTAATCATGCTAACCTAACCTAAAAGTATTCCTAAAAAAATCCAGCAACATTGAATTCCATTCAAAAGAATACTTTGTATGTACTCGATGATTGTCCTACATTGAAAGGAATGTAGGGGCCGAAGGGCATGACAGGTATATGTGATCGATCGATGGGCAAGTCATTAAACATTAAAACCTATCTGTCTGACTTTCAGTCTACCTGAATAATATAACAAATGTCCTTGACACTTTGAGTCGACAGAAATGTAACTAGCCATCAATATTTACTTAGAATTTCAGCTTTAAACAGGCGCTTTCATGTATTATGCATTGTCTTGTTACGCCCGTTGGTCTCGTGGTGGCAAGCGCGACTTTTGGGCGTGGGGTCCTGAGTTCGATTCCTAGGTCGGGCAAAAAGCGTTATTGGGTTTGTCCACTAGGGTAACAGCCTTGAATTTGGAAGTTGGTGGTGTGACACCCCCGTGCCTCGGAATGCACGTAAAGCCGTTGGTCCTGCGCCTGATCTCTCCCCGGTTGTGTCGTATTACCGCACCTGTGTTTGCGCACACACTTATGCACTAAGTATAATATCTTCTGCGTACTTGGCTAGTCTGCATTAAGATTAGCCGCCTTGATCAGAATCGGTCTGGAGAGTACATACACATATATTATGTTGTTTCACTTTAATTTGGTATAACGAGAGACACATTATTAATCTGATAGTAGGTACCTGATAGTAGGTACCTGTAAAGGAGTAGAAATGGATGTCAATTATAAAATAGATAAATCATTTTATTCTCTATTGTATCATTCTCTTTCTTTGATACATTTTACCTCATAAAAATTTAAATATTGGAATTTCTGAGCATACAAATGAGGTCATATTACTTAGTAACTACATGACGTGTATAACATGAGTTTGTTCACTCATATATTCCGTACCGATATTGATTATATTGAAATAGAATTACTTACTTCACTTTATTTTACGCCAGCAAATAAATAAATGATACATTAAGATAATTAATATTGTAACGCCGGAGCATTACCGGCCTTGTTTTAATCGGTCTAATATTGGAAACTAGAATTGCCTCGTTAGCCTAGTGGTCCTAAGCACGACTGCTACGCTAGAGGTCCTGGGTTCGATTCCCAGGTCGAGCAAAAAGTGTTATTGGGTTTTTCTATGAAATTCTCAGCAGCAGCTCGGAGTTTGGATTTGTGTCCGGTTAGTGGCAATAGGCTCGCCCCCTATTACATCAGACCTAAATAAACCGGCGAACTGTGGGTGTACATTGGTACACCTCTGCCCAAGCCTTCTGGGAATACAGGCGTGATGGTATATATATTAAAATAATTAATATTGTAACGCCGGAGCATTACCAGCCTTGTTTTAATCGGTCTATTATTGGGAACTAGAATGTTCTCTACTCATTTGTTTGTTGGCACTCAATCGGAATTCGATTGATTCTACCCTGATTGGCACGCACGCCGTTAATCGGTCTGTAAAACTTTATTATTTCTCCAAATAGTCGATAGTTGTTGTTGTTTTAGTGATAAGTATCAGTTGTTTTAGGACTTAACATTTTAGGTTAGTTATATTGATTGCCCAGTGGTTAAGGCGCCCGCCTCTCGTGTGACAGGTTGTAGGTTTGATACTGGGAAAGTAAGAATGTGATTTTTCAAATTTATATATACTTCTAATATGGATATCACTAAAAACAAAACATTGTGACGAAACCTGGACTTATAGTTTTTTTTTTTTTGCTAGCCTTTTCTTTCCCACTCCTGGGCAAAGGCCACTCCTATGCCAGTCCGTTTTGAATAATATTGTGGTGATCAATGCTCATGCCTTCTCTATGTTACTTCTCACATAAGGCTATTGCAACAAAACAATATATACAATCACGCCTGAATTCCCCGAAGGGTTAGGCAGAGGTGTACCAATGTACACCCACAGTTCGCCGGTATATTTAGGTCCCATGTAATAGGGGGCGAGCCTATTGCCTTTTACAGGGCACAAATCCAAACTCCGAGCTGCTACTGAGAATTTCATACAAAAACCCAATAACAGTTTTTGGTCGACCTGGGCATCGAACCTGGGACCCCTTGCTCAGCTGTCGCGCTCAGGAACACTAGGCCAACGAGGCAGTTACTGGACTTATAGTTATTTTTTATTTTTTTGCTAGCCTGTTCTTTCCCACACCTGGGCAAAGGTCTCCCTCCACTCCTATGCCAGTCCGTTTTGAATAATATTGTGGTGATCAATGCTCATGCCTTCTCTATGTTACTTCTCACATAAGGCTATTGCAACAAAACAATATATACAATCACGCCTGTATTCCCCGAAGGGTTAGGCAGAGGTGTACCAATGTACACCCACAGTTCGCCGGTATTTTTAGGTCCCATGTAAGAGGGGCGAGCCTATTGCCATTAACCGGGCACAAATCCAAACTCCGAGATGCTACTGAGAATTTCATAGAAAAACCCAATAACACTTTTTGCTCGACCTGGGAATCGAACCCGGGACCCCTTGCTCAGCAGTCGCGCTTGCCACCACGAGACCAACGGGGCAGTCAAGTAAGGCTATTGGTCAGCAAAAATTTGACCATCATTTCATAAACATTACAATAGTACCAGCCTATTATTGTTCACAGGCTATATTGGTCAGCAGTGGTCAAATTTTTTGGTAATTGAAAAATGGGTATTAAAAATTTGAAAACCCTTCACTTATTTTTCACTTCATAATTTATTCTTTATTTTAAGACTACTTTATAGTAAACAATCTGTCCTACTGAATTTTTGATTGAAGCTTTTACGAAACTTATTTCTCCCATTATTCCATTGTTTTACATATTAATTTCCGGCTACGTAGGCACTTTCACTATTTCCATGATGATGATGATGAATATTAATAACATAATTCCTTATCAGCCACATAAAACTTTATGAACCTACGCATTACTTGCGTGGACCGACACCCAATAAGCGTTAATAGTGTTTTGATACCTGCCTCATAGGCCTAGTGGTCCTAAACGCGACTGCTACGCTAGAGGTCTTGGGTTCGATTCCCAGGTCGAGCAAAGAGTGTTATTCGGTGTTCTATGATTTTATCAGTAGCAGTTTGGAGTTATGGTTTGTTCCCGGTTAAGGGCAATAGACTCGCCTCCTATGACATGAGACTTAAACATACCGGCGAACTGTGGGTGTACAGTAAGCGCTCAGAAATCCATACCCACGCTAAGGTTCACTTTCCTATGAACACGGGCGCGATCCAGTCAGCGCGTGCGCACGTGTGTTTACGAGTGATGTCTCAACATTCCACAGATAACACACACTAATGAACCATCGTCGCACTACGCGAAATGGCATTATATTTCTGTTTACCGTACGAGTCCTACCCGACGCGCGACGTATTCTTACCATTGCATTGCTAAATTTCGCATAATTATAACATGGCCTGGCAGCTGGTTTGGATAAGAAAGGCTTTACGATCATTGAATTCCGAGTTCAAATCTTATACTATGTGTGGCTGTTTTTTGTTTCTTGAAACCATAATAATGTTAGGCAAAATCTTTTTAGGTTTATGTTGAATTATTACGTATTCATGCTTGTTATTTATTTTTATAAGAAGCAAATATTAATTATTGTATTATTTATTTAACTTTTTATGTGATTTTATTTTAACTTTTTGTAATTGGAAGTAGGAAAAAAAGGCGTGCTGTGTGATAACAAAAATTTATTTTTAAAATTAACAAACTTATGAGAATTGTAACGTCACATTCCTACCGAAATAAAAGAAGTTCTCTTGTAACTGTTCATAAGATTTTTTGTTGAATACCCACTTAGTCAATAAAATTCATAATAACATAATAAGAGAAGGATATTTTAATAACACAAATAAATTTGGTGATGCTCACGTATTAAGTTTCTGAATTGGTATTCAGCAGAGTTAATTGAAAACTAAACTATAATTCAGACTTTATGAACAGGTTTTTTTTATGTAACGTCACAATAAACTTAGTGAGGTAATAGTTTAATAATTCGTTTTCTTGATGAAAAGAAGATTGAAACTAAACCTCAATTTAAGATCATTAAATAACTATCTACGAATATATAATATAATTATGACTAAATATTTAGTTACACCGTCTAATTATTAAAACTAAAACATCCAGGTTATTAAATGTTGCATAACACCGTCTAATACTTCTTCATAAGTAGCACTGTTGCACCTAATTATTAAAACTAAAACATCCAGGTTATTAAATGTTGCATAACACCGTCTAATACTTCTTCATAAGTAGCACTGTTGCACGTCATCCCCACATATTAAAAACGAAACGTATTTTTTCTGGTTTATGATGCATGCAGCTGTTGTTGTAAACAGTATGTTATCCAGTGCGAAACCACCAAACTTAATCCACTTCGCTGTTGAGTAGGTAGGATAGGCTATCTATCCTCTTCCTCGTATTTCTTGCTCCGGAGACTAATAATAGTATTCCTCTAAAACAACAAAAAAAGTAATATTAGGCATTTATAACAAAATACTAAAGTGACTTAATTTTTTATATAATTTAATAATATTTATTTAATATAACAAATTTTAATATATTAAAACTATTTATTTATAAATTCCATAATAAACACATTTTTTTTGGCGTCATTATATATTTAAAAATCAATAATAAGTATTAATCGAAATGCCACCAAATAATTTTAGGTATCTTAGGTATAAATTTCAAATAAAAGTTTAATTTACAATTCGTTAATATAATACTCACATTCAGTCAGGTTTCATAAGATATTAATTGGGACCACTTTTATGCAGCCCAATAATAGTCGCCCTCGCCTCAGTAATATTATTTGCCTGCGTTACGAGAATACTTACAATACCACTACGAGTATCTATTAAATCACTCGTTACTAACCAACAACCACAACCAAACGATAACGCTCATTCCAATCAAGTTAAATATGCACAAAACTCATGTCTACCTCACAGAAATCTAAATTCTTTATTAGTTTTCTATGACTACCCTTTTAAATTTACGAAATGTGTGAACAAAGCGAATAAGCTAAAGAATATTATATTTCTGTTCATTTCTTCAAATTGAGTAAAAACAAAAAGACAAATATAATGTGAGATTCGAACTCGCGGCTCATTGATTAACGCCGTCAACTGGGCGCGCTTAACCGCTAGACCATCTTGTCTCATTTAGAAATATTGAAATTATGAACTACATTCACAACGATGATACATGTGTCTATTCTTGAAAGTAAAAGGTCGTAAGTCAAACTAAACGTCAACCTAATACGTTTTGAGATTGGGTATGGACTTTTGGTCGCCACTGTACATTGGTACCAGAGGTGTACTAATGTACATATTATACGCCTAACCTAATCCTTCGGGGAATACAGTCGTGATGGTATGTAACGGTCTTGCAAAGTACATAAACACCGTAATATGATTGCCTATGTAATTTTGACCACAGTGCATATGCTGTGACTACATGAGTTACCCTACAGTCACAGTATTGCCTAATAGTGTTATTAGTTACTAATAATAATAAAGTAGGTACTTTGTAGACAGTGTGGTGTTTCTTAGGGCACTGCCAGCTGAAACTTCACATTTCCTGTAATATAATGTGAAAGGTGTTACTGCACAGAATTCCACAGACTAAACTATACTCAATGTTATAAAGCTGAAGAGTTTGATTGAACGCGGAAATCTCAAGAAATACTGGTCCGAATTCTCTGTTTAAATGAATACTCCCTTTAAAAAAAAACGCTATTTTTCTTCAGCGTAGTTTACCTTGAACTTTCCCATCGATTGCAATTCCAAGTACAAGTAGTGGCACATATTGGCGGTTCCTTTCGAAGTAATGTGTCGGTAAAGCGATACCGTCATCTTGCATGTTTCTACGACGTGTGGAAGCCGACTGTTGGCATAGCACATGGCTGAATAATGTAGCAGGTATACATCACTGTGACTGACGCTATAATTGAACTTAAACTGAAACAGTTTGTGTACAATAGGTTTAGTATATTGTTGTATATTAATTACTTTAGTGGTTCTTTCTTAACCGTTTGTTTATAAAAAGGATTCTTTTAGGTGGCCCAGATAGCGACGTAGATAAGAACATTTTGATAGCCTCTTTTCGTGGGCTTTCCAAAATAGCTCCTTGTTTATTTTACATTTTATTTGTAGTTCAGAAGCTAGACGTTAAAAAAAATTAGAAAAACTTATTACTAACTGCAAATTTCGTAAAGTTCCACTTTTTCTGTTGCATTTTTCGAAAATATTTTTGTGATAATAAATCCTAGGACATAGTCTACAATCAATACAACATCCATTGTAAATCATCTTCCAAAGTGACTCAAACATAAGTCAAAGAAGAAACATAAGTGTTAAAAAAAAGTGTTATTGGGTTTTTCCATTAAGAATTTCTCAGTAGCAGCCCGGAGTTTGGAAGTTGGTGGTGTGACACCCCCGTGCCTCGGAAATGCACGTAAAGCGCTAGATCTCTCTCCGGTCGTGTCGGATTTCCATCCCATCGGGCTATGAGGGTTAAGGAAGAGGGAGTGCACCGGTGTTTGCGCACACACTTATGCACTATAATATCTCCTGCGTACGTGGCTACTCTGCATGAAGATTTGCCGCTGTGGCCGGAATCGGTCTGAAGAATAACATTTTACATACACTTTAATAACTTAACATCGCCATTCGCTCATCAGGTCTGGTGATTAAGCGCCACAACATCCGGATATGGTGCCACGACTGCGACATGGCGCGACTGCAGCGCGTCGTGTGGGAGGGGCACGGCTCCCGGCTGCTCAGCGAAGTCTCCAACCAGCCCGTCGTCAAGAAGTTCTTGGAGGCTGTGCCTTATATTATGGTAAGTTGATAAAATTTTCTCGTAGTCCACATAGGAAGAAGCTAAACGGGAATTAAGAATGCAAAAAAAAATCTTAGCAAATGTTTCTGATTATGTGGTTCTCAGAATAGATAAATTTACATCGTAATCAAAATTAACATCGTAAAAAGCGACTAAATGTTCGGTTCCTGTATGAAAAACGGACAATTTATCTTACCAGTCGTAATTCTTTTGAATGCTTGACTGGTCGTTTGAGAAAATTCTGGTGTCAATTTTGATTGTAGAAATGTTTACAAAAAATATGGATATAAACCTACCTGTATGCTGAAAAAAAACACTAATAACAGCGAAAATACGAAGACAATTGTTTGTTAGTATGATTAAACAATATGATTTAACTAATACCGGTCGATTAGTTTTACAAATCGGGCATCAGAGTAAAATAACAGGCACCAGCATCCTTGTATATTTGTTAATCAGTGGTGTGCTGCCAAATTACCGCCCTTGCGGCTTGAGTACAGATACATCATTAAGTACCTACAGGTACAGATACAGCACATAAGATATCCTATACAGTATTTTTTCCAAAATTAAACATGAACCTTATTCTTTTGTAATAAAGTTAAAAAACTATCAAAGACATTTGACAGTTTGATGTGCTGGCCTCTGTACATCTGAATGAAAGGACTACAATCCTGAATCCGTCTACTCAACGAGCTATTTAAGGCAATCTCCCGTAGCTACAAAACGGGAAATTGCCTCAATTGTACATTCTGTTAATAAATTGTGTGCACTGTTTCGTATAGACTATATACTCGTACTGACATTAAACATAATGTCTAATAACCATGTAAAGGCTTATATTTTTCTTTTCTTTTTGTTTCAGAACACCATAAGGGACATCCACACAGCTGTAGTACAGAATGATCTGGAAGGACTGATGAAGCACGCTGGGGACCCTGTGCCTCCACTAGCTCTGTCCAGTAGGGACGCTAACAACATGACCGTTATGCACAAGGTATACACAATCTTAATCAAACAACTTTTGATAGTAAGTCTTACCTAGTACCCTTCACCAAGCTATCGTTCCAGACATGACGATTAAAATGAAAATTGCACACGCTTACCTATTTATTTACGAATCGGTAAATTAGGGTCCTTTCTCTTTAAGCAACAAATTAAAAAGTAAGTACATAAGTGATTCAGAAACATGATCCGTAAGTTTAGAAACTACTTCTAGAAGTCAATTAATAGGTACAAAAAATACTGCTTCGTAAATGCATCTGCCGAACATACGAGTATTTGCCTCATTTTGATATAGATGAATAACAACCTTTGTAATACTTAATAGACGTGAGTTCTTAGAAATTATGAGTTAATAACAATAACGTCTCAAACATATTTAAAAATGATCGAACTTCTCGAATCTAACGCTAACCAAAATCATATCCAGGCTGCAGGTTTAGGACACGGCGGCATCCTCAAGTACATCGCTGAAAGGTACCCACAAGGTATTAATGACGTAGACAACGATGGGCGCACCCCGCTTCATTACGCCGCGGCCATGAGGGACGATCAGCACACATACAACACACTTGTCGGTCTCGGTGCAGATGAAAGTGTTGTAGACAACGTAAGCATGACTGATAACAATACCTACTTACAACTAGAAGGTTTTCTTAGATTATTTTTCTTAACACCGCATGTTTGAATCTATAAGTTATTATCACAAGTTAAAACTTAAAGTACCAATTTTTATTCAATACTTACTATTTTCTGGTTTTTAGAAAAATAAAACTCCAGCTTATTACGTAAATAGGCCCCAAGAAATAGATAAAAATATGTTCAAAACACTACCCGATGCACCCAGAACTCCATCGAGTGCTTACCCAAATTCTTGGGATTGGAAGTTATTGGACACTGAAGTCATAGCTGAATTAAACAAAAAATCTAGGAGGAGGAATCATAAGGCATCGAACGAAAATATTTCGTCAAAAGATACAAATACGATCACTGGATCTGAAAGTACAGATAACCGTATTGGTGGGATGAAGGGCAGTAGCACGCATGAACTCATTAATAATTTGCCTGAATTAGATGATGCTAAACCGACCAAAGACGATATTGAGAATCACATTGCAAATGTAGAAAGTAATCAGGTGAGCAGTGCATGTCACATTTTCACGGAATGTTGTTAATGTTAAGTTGCGTTGCTTTTTACGAACATCTGCATGATTTTTTATTATATGCATTTTAGGAATCAGAAGTAGTAGAAGAAAATCATGAGCATGAAAAAGAGGAAGCAAATGAAGCTAACGCAGAAAAAGCAGCTGATGAAAACGAAGAAAAAGCCGATGATGCTGAAGAAGCAGCAAATGAGCACGAAGAAAAAGCTGATGATGCTAAAGAAGCAGCAAGTGAGAACGAAGAAAAGGCCGATGATGCTAAAAAAGTACCTGATGATAAAGAAGAAAAAGCTAATGACTCTGAACAAGAAGAAGAAGAAGCACCAGTAGAAAATACCGAAGAAACAAAGCAAAAAGACGAAAATTCAGAGAATAGCCCCGAAGAAACCACTGATCATGTTAAGGAAGCAGCTGAAAATAATGAGGAGAGTACTGAAACTGTTGAAGAAAATGCAGCAGATACGCACCAAGAAGCAGATAACGACGAAAATAAACCTGAGCTAGAAAACGAAGAACCGGTTGAAACCGAAGCAGAAAAAGTTGATGATCATACTCAAAAGGAAGAGGCTGAAAATGAGGGTTCGGAACCAAATGCCGAAGAAAAGGAAGAAAGCAACGAACCACCTGAAGAGTCACATACGGAGGAAACAAAAGACGAAAACGAGCAAGTCGAATCATTAGATGCTAATCACGAAAATGAAAATCATGCAAAGGAAACTGGAGAGGATCAATCTAATCATATCGAAAAGAATGATACTAAAGACAATGAAACAAATCATGAAAATGAAAGTAATGAAGGTGAAGAGGATGATGAGGCAGCTTCAAATGAAGGTAATTCTAAAAATGGTGAACACAATGAAGACGATGATGACGTACAAGTACAAGGAGAAACACAGTCCGAATATAGTGATTCACATCTTAAGAGCACAGCAGAACTATCTGATTTGGGAAGTGCCAAGAGAGGTAAAGCCGAAATCTCTTCTGGCACTATACACGAAACAATCAAAATATAGTCCTCGTAATTTTAATCAATTATAAGAGGGTCCCTGACAAGTTCAACATTTTTGATTATTTTGCTAATTAAGGAAACGTGTCCAACGGCCGAAGTACACAAGAAAGTCTTATAGAAGGTGTTGTGAATGGTGAAGCTGAGCTGGATTCACAGGATGCAAGTATGACGCAAAGAGAAGGATCAGTGCACGGAGAAGTTCTCGTAGTTGTAAGTATATCTCTAACTTGTACCATCAAGTAAGTCAATCGACCGACTAACGAAGGTAATAAGTAAATTGATTAGTTGATTGTGGTGTTCTTTAGACTAGAAGCATCATTGTAGCACTGTGTACTCTCACAGACACCTCGTAACACCACTGTCATGAATTGATTTGCCAGCTTCTTAGATCTTTGTACTTTCTATCAAGTAAACTATTAGTCAGCGATTGTAGTTCTATCTCTAACACAGTAACCACATACTTATTTTATCTTTACGGCTAATATACTACTTACAATTCGCAGGATAATGAAATAGACCCAGAAGTCACAGATTTAATTAATAATGCAAATATGGAAATGTTGGCCACATTAGTTTTAAATGGCGAAGGAGCAAGGCTTATAGGAAGGCATTCAAGAAATTCTGAACTGCAAGCTTTCCTTGATAATGTACCGACTTACATGGTAACATCCTGTTTTCAAAAAATATATTAAATTTAGAATTTCAACAACATTGTAACATTTTCTATGTTTTAGCAAAAAATAAACAAAGTACATATTGCTGCAAGGGAAGGCAATATAAGAGATCTTCAAGCGGCACTAGACAGACGAAAATTCGCAATAGCTCGAGACCCGATATCACCGAATGGAGCAACTCCGTTACATGTGGCGACCATATTTGGGAAAACCAACATCATCAAGTATTTGGGTGGAAGGTAAGACCATTTAATATGTCATACACATAGACAGACGTGGTTTTACAAATGTTTTATTCTATTAATTTTATAGGTTCCCTGAAACTCTATCTGCAGTGGACTTTGAAGGAAGAACTGCGTTACATTACGCTGCCGTACTCCCAGATAATGGACATTACTACAATTTGCTGCAACAACTTGGTGCCAACTCGAAAGATTTAGACGACGTAAGCAAGATGATTAACTTTTGCCATTTACTAGAACATATTATACCTACTTCAATGATTGATAAACGAAATGTTATTTTAATAGAATGGGAAGCCTGCTGAAGAGTATCAAAGAAACTCATCTTTACTACCTTTTGAACAGCTGTTATCAGATTACGGTATCAGTGAAGACGCGGCAAAAACTATGTTCTCCGATAAAGGTACGTAATATCGGCGACAAGCCTCGCTTCTACAACTCATGAAAAACGCACTTTAAATGAAGATTTTTCCTTAACTTCTTTTAATAATAAAGTAATTTACGCATGTTTTAACTTGAGTGTGTCTAGTGCCTGAGGATCAAGTATCATCTCGTCGAGTTTTGGATGCGCCTGAAGCATTGGATACCTTGGAACGATGTTATCATCTCTTAGCGTCTGCAAGACCACCTCGCACGCCTTTATCAGCGTCTTCTAACAAAGCTACGCCACCAATCGTTCTTGCTCGATTCCTGAAAAAGCCAATTTTCGATATTATAAAATATAGAGTCACTAAATTAGACCACGACCTTTTTGACGTCATCTGGCCCGCTGTGAAGAAACTCCCGGATTGCAGAAATATTATTCAAACTATTGAGGAAGACTTCCCTGGAGGAATTACAGCCCCTGATTATTATGTATATGATGTATTTAATGAGTTTTTATATCCACTTATAAAAGATCTCCACAATATGAATGTGAATTCTGAGTTACCGACACACCCCAGATCAGATTTTATGGCCACCTCGTCTGCAAAGCTATCTTCTGAGCCTCTAGTAGAATTAAATATTGATCCTAGTGACGAATTCGTGCTTTCTGGGGTAGTAGAATGTTCACGTAATTTAGAAGGTTTTGAATTGCCGCTGAACCTAAAAGTGGGAAAGTTGGAGACAATAGAAAGAGTTGTAACAACACTTTTGATGAAAGAAGATTTTTCAAAATTCACCGAGCATTCTAATCCCGAATCTGACCAAAAGGGTGGAACTTATTATACGTTAAATGAAGTTTTAGAGAAACCGTCAGAAATATGTGCAGCTTTAGCGTCTAGTGGTCTTCTGATAGCTCTTTGCGATAGAGAAGAGATAGATGACTGTGCGAGATTGCATGGGAAACATTGGCCGTACGGTCGTGGTGTATTCGTCACGGACGACAGAAGTATAGCTGTATGGATTAATGTTCATGACCACATTCGTGTACTTGTGTCAACTGCACAAGAATCTCCGGGGGAAATTGGAATAGCCTTCAGTAAAGTTTGTTATATCATGACTTATCTACATGAGAAGCTTGATTTTACATGGGATGCAAAGCTAGGATATCTGTCTGCTAGACCAACGTACTTGGGTACTGGCATACGTTTCAGTCTCATCGTTAATTTCCCCGGTCTATCAAAGGATCCCGATAACATGAAACATCTCTGTGCCATGAGAGGGCTGCAGTATCGGGAAACTTTAAGTGCTGATATTGCTAGAATCAGCAACTATCAATGTTTAAGCATAAACGAAATGAACTGCTTCAACGATTTTGCGACAGCAGCTTCCAATTTACTTCATCTGGAAAAAGATTTAACAATGCAAAACTCAGCACATATTGCAACAATGTTATCAAACATTTTTCGTAAAAAAAGAAGTAGTTTAACTGGTCACGAGACCCCAGAGAAGAGAGAAAAGTTTTAGATGTTAAATAATATAATAGACTCAATTCAACTTTTATTCACCTTAACACAACCGTTCACATTTCACAAATAATTTTATCGAATGTTGGAAAGATTGTTGGTACAGAAAATGTGCCTACATATGGTTGCAGCTGAGCAACATCTAGATATCTTTTTGCATCTATAAAGTTTTAGGTCAGTACTAAACAATTTTATTAGCATCTTTGTAAGGTGGCGTGTTCGTGTGAGTCTTACACCCAGTGAAGTCACTGCAAACGTTCACGCTTGCACATCAAACAGTAACAACTAAATGCTTTTTATTAAATGCACGCTCACCATCAACCATTTGTCTTTCCAACATTAGATAGAGTGTGACGTCGAAAATGTGTTGTCCTGTTTTAGTGAGTTTGTGCTTTTTAGAAACTAGGCATTTTTTTTGTAATTATGAAACGTGAACAAAAACAAAACTTTTATGTGTACTCTTATAAATACACTATTAATGACATATTTTGTCGATATCGTTTTAAAACATAATAGCGATACTCAGCGTTTACTTTTAACCGTCGATCGATAACAATAGGCCATATCAATTATGACTGGCGAATGCTAATAGAGCCTTTCTGTCCAGTTCCCACTACTACGAACCACTATAATTATCTACCACCCACTGCCCCCACCAGCTGTTCACGTTCGCGTAAAAACCCACGTGTTTGATGTATCGCACCCCTCCCCCTCCCACGCAAACATATCGAAGGCCGACACTGAATAATTGATCGGTTTCAGGCACAAGCCACGCCGACAACGGTCATATGGACATTCCCATCTTTCGGACCGAAGAGGGCAGATATCTAGCTCAGTGTAAGCTCTCTTTAAAGTATTAAAATACTTTGGTCAATGATAAAATGGAAATTGTGAAAGACAATAAGGAGTTTGATATGAACGATGTGTTCACAGCTCTCGGCGATCCTTTGATCAAAGGTCTGACCGAGGTGGCTAATATAAAGCCTAAAGATCCGGTTGCGTTCCTGGCCAGTTTTCTTCATAACTTTCCTGAACAAGAGAAATCAAATATAGGTACACAGGTAAGCATGACATCTACATTAATATTTTTGTTTTAGGCCCTTTTCCATTTATTTATTTATTAGGTTACCGTTTTATATTAATTTGTCAGTCCTCCAGCGCATATTATAAGCGTGTTTCAAACTTCGCCAGTGTTCATGTTTTAAAGAAATAACTTACATCTACAAAGAGCAATAAAGATGAGCATTTATCAAAATATTTACATTACCAGGAATCCGAAATGCTAATGACCCGAGAAGCAGCCGAAGTAGAGAACGATCAAGCGCCGGTGATGGCAGCCGAACCGGTCCTGTCAAGCGTGCCGCTCAACAGGAACCGCACCGCCACCAAGCATCAGCGGCCCATTGACATCGTCACCGTGGACCCGCAGCCCATCTCAAGTCCTGATCAATCTCAAGAGACTGCCTTCAGCACTGCTATTAGGGTGAGTATTCAGAAAAATACAGACGGCTTTCATTTATACAAACTGTGTTGTCTCTCAGGATAGTGATATAAAACTAATATGACACATATCACGCCTGTACTCCCCGAAGAGTTAGACAAAGAGGTATCACTGTACACCGACAGTTCGGCGGTAGGTCCCATAAAATAGGGGGCTAGCCTATTGCCATTAACCAGGCCAAATCCTACCTCGAAGCTGCTACTGAGGATTTCATAGAAAAATCCAATAACACTTTGCTCATAAGACTAAATATTCTTGTATACAATCTACATCTATTAAGTTCATCTGTGTTTAACGTAAATTATTGAGAAAACAATGTTTTCTTTTTTTTTATTGATCGGCGCTAAAATGAGATTGCGACTACATTTTGAACGTTCAGAATTTATTGACCTTCATGTTTCGTTAGTTTCTGTATTTTTCAAAGTTTCTATTATTCCTATCAGGATGAACACGGCCAGTCAATGCTGCACTTCGCAGCGTCCCGCACGCACGCACGGAACGCGCTGTTCCAGCTGCTCCAGGAGTCCGACATCAGCCTCAGCTACAGAGACGAGCTGTACCGGAGCGCCCGAGACGTGTCCATTCAGGCGAACGTACCGGAGAATACTGTCGAAATTGACAGGTGGACGTTGCACATGGCTGCCAGAGGTAAGTTCTGGAAGAACAAGAGGGCAGGAAATAGTAACAAAAAAACTGACCAACTGAACAAATATAGGTACAGCCAGTTTTAAAAGCTTAGTAGATATTAGCAATAGGTACAAAGCTCTACAAATCACTCGAGAAAACTCGATTACTATAAGCGTCTCCGCGCACTACCATAAATAATGATAATCGGGTCGATTCTTAACAGATTTCCGTCGACGAGAACAAACTGTCAAAATCAGCCTTTTTTGGGATTAAGCGTCTCCGCTCAATCTCAAATAAGCTAAGTAGTGAGTTATATCAATATTTAAAACACTAAATAATAATTGAAGGATAAGAACCTATAGTAAAAAAAAAAAACATTTATTTCACTATGTGCATGTACGTTTTATACTTCTAAATAATGCCCTCTTTCTCTGGATCAGTTAATATTTAATGTCAGTAAACCTATTTTGTTATCAGGAAATACGGAAAAGATAATGGAACTATTATTGGAAGGGTACGATCACATACTGGACGTGGTCGATGAGGATGGAGTGCCGATAACAGAGGTGATAGCTCAGCGGGGTGACACTGTTATGAGTAACTTGCTCGCTTCTATACCAGCTTTTGAGGTAACTATTACATTGCACTAACAGTTTTCACATTATTATAATAAGACAACCCAATTGGGTAGATGACACCATTAAACAATAACTCCAAGACACAACTTCTCAAAAAAACAGTTTATTTCATCCCAGAAAAACCGATTAATTTTTAAATAACTATAAAATAACTCAAAAAAAAAGTCAAATCAGTAAATACTTTATGTACTACGCGGGGCTCATATATGCTGCTACGCCGTAGCGAAGTTGGCAAGGTTTTGGCGTAGTTAAGATAAGTTTGCAGATGAACACTTAGTACAAAAAACCCAAAAAACTAATTCTGCACATCTAACGACTTTTGCCAAATTAAGTGCCAGCAACAACGCAAGGCTACGGTTCCTCCACTAGAGCTTAGCTACGTTGCTAAGAATGTATCTAAATTACACCAATAGGATTGTTTTATTTTTAGCTTTAAAAATAAAACAAATCCTAGTAGTATATATCAGTCACATCGCAATCACACCCTTTAGGATATGCTGCATACGCTGCTAAACCATAACGGCTATATCCTACTGCCGTATGGTAAGTAACACTGTTTGTAGGAGTCCCGCGAGGCCCTGCACGGTGCAGTGCGGCGCGGCGACCTGCCCGCGGTGCAGGCCGCGCTGACCGGCGAGGGCGCGCGCACGCTCGCCCGCTGTCAGAACTCGTACGGTCGCACGGCACTGCATGTCGCCGTGTTGGCACAGCATGAGGACGTCGTGGCCTTCCTCGCGCAAACCTACCCGGAGTTACTGCGAGTTGGGGATAACGTGAGTCTGTTACTGCTTATACAGTTAAGCAAACCAACCATTTAATTTGTATGAAGATATAACATTGTTTTTGAGGGATAAGGGTCAGTTCACACCAAAACGCGACACGGCGCGCACATTTTAACCTAAGCATTTAACACACATACATAACATACGAACACGTACGTACGTTACATTTAAATAGAGCTACTCAAAATATAACTTTATTTACTACGCGAAAAGATACACATTTCATTATATGAATTCAGAACACGTTGCACCTTAAAATGAAATTGTCACAATAAAATGTGTATATTCTTATCTGAGATGGCCATTTTTACTCATTAATTTGACTAGGATGACCTAGTTTCAGAATGTTGGTGTATTGAAATAATTATTTCATACCCAATCCAAAATAATCTACTAATGTATTTTTTCACGACAGTTGGAGCGCACACCGCTACATTACGCCATGGGAGTAGAGAAGATTGAGTCTTTAAGCAGAGTGCTGATCAGAGCTGGGGCTAAGCGCGTTCTGAAAGACCTGAAGGGGCGACAACCGACCTATTACTTCATGAACAAATCCGACATACTGCGCCTCAAGGAGGAAGAGGACGTTTACTGATAGAACAAACACATAGTATAAACTTAGACTAGGCGTCAAAGATGGCTGTGGCTTGTACGGAAAACTTTGTAAACGGGCTTAAAGTAGGAACTAGGAGTTAGGAATTCTTTGCTTCTTATTAACGCACATTTTGCAACTCACAAACCTTTAGTTTCAAATAATCGTAGTTAATCTTAGGAATTTAGGAAAATTATCGCGTGCCGAATAGTTGATATTTGTCAATTTTCTATGGTATGTATTTACGTATAATATACTTGATGGGACCCTAATATATACCTTGGAAATTAAAATTAAAATAAAACTAAATGTCAAAATAAAACAATCTTGTTTTATTGAACAAGCGTTGAACTTGTATATGGTATTCATTAATTAAAATAACAACCCCGATAAAGTAAATAATGTGACTAAATAATGTGTACCAATAGGTATGTAATCCAAAATTGAAAATTTATTCTAAAATCCAGTACAAACTCTACTAAATAATAAGAACAATAATTACCCGATAAAGAGGGGTGAATTGACATAACGCCTTGAAATATATTTTTACGTTATTTTAATGTTGTATGCTACCTAGGTCTTGATATTTTACTTAGGTACCTACTCTATTTAGTTACAAATCACTATTTGTTTCGATTCACCCCGCTTTACAGTACCATATTTTACACAAAATTATGCTGTTGACGCGCACACAAAAATATTTTTTAAAAAATCCAGTAAATTTTAAAAGTACCTATAATTAATTATAACAATGTCATATAAGATGTTCATGTAAGGGACTGCCACGGTATGGGATTTATGTACATTTGTGACACAGAACCGCGCATACCTGCAAATAAGAGAATACACATTGAACTGAAATTCGTTGACTGATTGCTGTTGTTTATAAAAAAAAAAATGCTACACAACACAGATTGACATGTTCATTAATAAACTCTAGATGGAAAACGCAACAAATAAATAATTACTATATTACGAGTACGATATTAGATAAAGTGTTGATAGCGATAAAGTGTATCGCTATCGGTAACATGGATAAAAAAGAAACATCGTGAATTTTATTAATTTTGCACAAAGTAAAGCAACTATCTCCCCCATTCGTCATCATCATCATATCAGCCGCGGGAAGTACACTGCTGGACATAGGCCTCCCCCAAAGATTTCCGAAAGGACCGGTTGTAAGCGACCTGCATCCAGCGTCTTCCTACGGTCTTATCTCCACCATTACAAATAGCAAATTATTATGTTCTTTTTTATGAGTATGTTGTTGCATGGAACACATACGCATATGGATGAACTCGGAAATTGGAAGGAATAGGCACGAAAGTGTGAAGGATGGATGAAGCGGAGGGAGGCCTTGGAGGAGGAGAAAAATAAATAAAAATAAATATTTCAACATTAAAGTTCGACACTTTGGTAGACCGGGTGTTTTGTTAGTTACCATTACCATTGGGCCGGTATTAAACATTAATTAAGTGGGCGTGGTATTGTCGTTTCCGAGGACAAATGCCACACGGTCGCTCAGTGACGTAATAGGTACTACAGTGAATGAGGTAGGTACTGTTACGTTATTATTTATTTATGTATTTTCGTGAATAATGTGCTATGGGCCATTGTTACTTGAAATACTAATCCTACTTCCTACTAATCATCCTACTAATACTTATTATAAAAGCAAAAGTTTGTAAGGATGGATGGATGGATGTTTGTTACTCTTTCACGCTTAAACGGCTGAACGGATCTGGATGAAATTTGGCACCGAGATATATTGTAGTGTGGAATAACACAGGATTCTTTTTATCCCGGAAAAATGTACGGTTCCCGTGGGATATTATATCAAATTTGACGCGGAGAGAAGTCGCGGGCAGAAGCTAATAATATAATAAATGCAAAAGTAACTCTGTCTGTTACGTTTTCGCGCCTAAACCGCTGAACCAATTTTGATTAATTTAATAGATACCTTTTGTCGCGAGAAAAAACTTGCAGGAATTGATATGCGATGAAAGAATGTACGGGTCACGGGAGTTGGTCACTCTCACTATTGAAGATGAAACTTTGTATTTAGGCACTTGATACTCGTAAATAAATAATTAGAATATGTTATAAGAATAGGCCATGCGGAAGAAGTCGCGGGTAAAAGCTAGTAATTAATATATTATTACAAAAATCGCTTACTAAGTTCGCCCTGGTTGAGTGGCACGGGTAGAGGCTTATTTTTGCTGGTGCGCAGCCAGTCTCTATACGCGCGCTCGCCCTCCGTGCGCTTGCGCTCTTCGTCCTGCGCTATGCGCTCCGCCCTACGCTCCTCGCGCGTTTTCACCGCTGCAATGAAATCTCTTTATATATACGTACACTAGTTACCTAGTAACGTGCCTACCTAGTAGGCGTTATGATATCTTTAAAGATTGTATGACCATAAAGGTAATTGGCACGCTGCCCCGCATCACGGAGCGTGGTGCGTGGCGGCGGAGCTTTGGTGATCTGCAACACTGCACGTGAATATATCATATCATAAAAATAATATATCATATCATGAAATATATCATAAAAACACGTGTAGTCCAACACACTGGTTGGAGTACCTACACGTATTTTTGTAATACGTGCAAACAACATAAGAACACGCACTCCCGCGTGCTCCGTGATTCGGAGCAGTGTGCCAATCGCCTAAAACGTTATTTGCATCAGGGAATGTTCAAAAATACTAATAATATCACCTTTCATTTCCTCTTCTTTCCGACGTAACCAGTCTGCTAGTTTCTCCTCTTTCGCTCTCTCTCGCTTGTGTCGTTCTCTTTCCTCCTGTTCGTGACGTCGGTACTGCCGCATGATCTCTTCAGCTCGGGATCGCTCCGTCTGTGTTCGTTTGCGCTCTAGCCACTGACGATACGACTCCTCGCGTTGCTGCTGTGATGTGGAAGGCCCAGACCGACCCTTCATCTTCTCCAGGCGAGCTTTATCCCGTTTCTAAGAAATAAGGGTTGGAAAGTTTTGGATTTTAGAACTAATCTAGTCCCAAATACAATGTGATCAGACCGCAGCAAGAACCATATTCTCATTCAAAATAATAATTAGAATTGATAAAATTCTACATTTTTTTTTCATTGTTGAATGGCAACCATTCCGACGGCCCATCTGATGTTAAGTGGTCAGCTCTGCCTATAGACATCTACAATACCAGTGGCCTTGCAAATGCGTTGCCATCCCAGAGACAAAGCTTACATGTCTCATATGTCTGTAATTTTACCAACTCCCAAACCCTTCCAACCGGAACAGCAACGCAAATACGCAATTATTTTGTGTTTATCTATGTGCATTATGTAAAAGAGATTTATAAAGTATTGAAATACTCTCATCAAATGACATGTTGAACAACAAACAAATTCCTTTAGATATCATAATAGGATCGACTATCTTCAACTACTTATAACTAAATCTTAATTCAGGTCCCTACCTCTTGGTCTTTCCGCGCCACCCACTGCTTAAAGGCTTCCTGCTTTTTCTTTTCATTGCGCTCCAGTTCCGCCTTAGCTGTAGTAGTAGTCGACACGGATACCACCGATAACCTAAACGTATCAGGTCCTCCATCTTCACGATAAGTGCAACCAAAACGCGATGTTTCTTGTTCGTTACCTATAACTTGTAGTGTCTCTAGACCATCGAGCCGACACGACTTTCTCTTCACACTACCTGATGATATACTCGACTCTCGACCACTTAGCAGTGGCGTTGAGTTACTTCTATAGCTACTGTGAGGATGCGGAGTAACTTCAGAGATGCAAGAGCCTGCCTGCAGAGATGTTACAGAATGCGATGATTCCACTGGTTCGATGTAAATAGCCGGATTTATGTAGCGGGTTTTACTTTTCCTCAAAGCATCGGATTCTGAATCACTATAATATTGTACATTTTCGCCAGCACCATCAAAAACATGATTGGATTTTTTTAATTTCAATTCGTACACCGTAGTGTTGCGGGTGCTGTCGCCAAAGTTGCCTTTGTCGATATCGCTCGCCATTACCTCAAACCCTTTAACAATTTGTTAACATAATTAAATAAAAGAATAATTCCACAGCACAAAATACATACGAAGCCAAATAATTACGTAGAAAATATTTAAGTTATAGAAGCAAACTGTCAAAAGTCTTACCTTAATAGAACGTTACGTCAAAATACGGATGGTTCTGAAAATGAAACATATGTGACTAATAATAGTGGCCAGGAGTAATTATAATATGCCTAAAACCTACATCCATCCTATCCTAAAGGGTAGGTCACACACACTTAGCTGCGGCGTAGATCAGTATTGTAATTCATGATTAAAATTAAGCAAAAACATACTCCGTTTTGGAAACCAATTATATTAATTCGACGGAAAAAATCCCTTTTAAAGTTCCGTCTCGATTGACCCCTGTACCCCAATACACCCCATTTTATACTAAGACTTATGTGAACTTATACTAGCTAACCCGACGATGCGATTCTGACAGGACCACCTTTCCTTCATCCGAACACACGACAGTCCGGCCTGATGTCCATGATAGCAGTGAGTGCGGTGAGGGTTCGCGGTATGGGTGATCTAGACGGAGCAGCAGTCCTACATACTAGAACTCCAAACAGCTTGTGCTTCGCTTTTCAGAGATAATTATTGGGTACAAAACGAACGACATAGCACAGTCAATTCATGGCCTATGACGACCCATCATATCGAAATTAAACACTGAAAAAATTGCCACTACCATTTTTAGGGTTCCGTACCCAATTTAGTCAAAATGTACGCACTTCAAAGAAAACTTCTCCTGTATCTCGTGTTGTTAGTTTGTTACATCCACTGCCTACACCTTCGTTTATTCTAGTTTTCGGTTTGATTTGCCTAACTCAAATTGTTTGATAAGCCATGCAAGCTAACCCAAGTTGGCTTCGGTGTAGCCTGCGCTTGGTAGCGCGACTCCCGGGGGTCATACAAATTATTTAGTACTTAGCTGTATCCGTAGCAGTCCGGAGTTTGGATTTGTGCCCGGTTAATGGCAATAGGCTCGCCCCCTATTACATGGGACCTAAATATACCGGCGAACTGTGGGTGTACTACATCGGTACACCTCTGTCTAACCCTTCGGGGAGTACAGGCATGATGGTATATACTCTGTATCCGTATGTACGAGGTCACAACGAAACGAAAAAGTATAAAAAAAACATTTCCAAATTCACAAGAGTCCTGAATTTAATAAAATATTATCAATAATCATAGTACTGTAAATACCGTCTGACGACTAATGAAAACGACGAAAAATAATAAATAAGTTGTGTTATGTATTCTATTTATTGATTACCTTTTAAATGTTTAACCAGAAAATGGTAGGGAAAATACAAACTGCATTTATACACATTTATAGAAATGTATATTCATTATTATCGACATAGGGTACATTTTTAAATTAAATATTGACTATAAGCCAATCATATCACTTTTGGATAGAATTCAACCAGAAATACGATTTATTCACATGAACAGAAATTTCAAGATTCCATTATATAGAAATTTTAAACCACTGAGGCTTAGTGAAGGTATTATTAAGTAACAACATATTTTAGCTTAACTAAAACCTATTTTTATGAATAGTTTTGGAACAACTGTCTATAAGTATAATCATATTGTAGTTTCATAGCAAGTTTGTCTTTTTAAATACTATGGGGAATAATGTATGTCAAAAAATCAGCTTCTGTGGAACCACATTTTTGCCAATGACACTATATAAAACAAATTGGTTATAAAACCTCACAATCAAGCATGTAACCACTACGATATTATGTCACAAAGGAAAATGTTACGACACAGCACTCAGTCTCACATATTAATACGAGTCTTCATCCTCTCCACCTTGCTATAAGACCACAACACGATGTACTAACTTACTTTTTATTCACTAGACAAAAACACCTAAAGGGTAATTATGGGTTTTTTAAGGGATACCTTTACATGTCACATCAATCTAGAAATACAGCAGAACTACTACAAAATGTTTTTAAGTCATGTTCAAGCACAGTTGTTAACTTGTGTTTTGAAATAATATTTACATAAATGCTGCCTAGTGAATAAAAAAAAAGGTATAAAAGCCAGTTACAGTATTACTCTTAGATACACAATGTATTCTTACAATTGCATGTGACTAAAGAGATACTACTTGAGATTGTCATAATGCCTAGTATAGAGACTCTGCATTTGATGAACGAGGCTTTTTGATCTTCTCCAAGTTCTTGATGACAATGTCGTGAAGCGAGCAGTAGCGGTTACGTATCTCGCACATCACCAGCCATAACGAAAGATATTCCTTCTCGTCCAATTCCTGAAGAATAAAAAGTTTAATTATTATTACTTTTGATTACTGTTGATATTAAAACAAAAACGAGTGTGCTTATTTGTAAAATAAGAAAAGTTCTTTTTGTATTTCGCTTTTCTTTTAATCTATACTATAGTGTGTTTTTTAATCTCGTAGACCAAATTGACAGTTTCATACGTCAAATATAAAAATAATGTGCTTTCGGCTCATAGACATAAAGCTCACTATTTTCAAGTTTGACGTAAGAAGCCGTCAAATCAGTCTCTGAGATTAAAAAACACACTATAGTATTGTAAAGAGGTAAAGTTTGGAGTTTGTGAGGTTGAAAATTCTTTTACCCATATTATTTGTGAGTGTCACAGGCTATATAACATCACGCTACGACACACGGGAGCGGAGCAGTAACCTAAAACGTAATGTAAGTCGGGTGAAATAAGACAAGCGTACGAAGCGGAGCCGGGCAGTTCGTGTATTATGACCACATCGCGAACGAAGTCGCGGGAAACACCTAGTTTTCTATAAAATCACTTGCACATGCCTAGTTATCTATACATATAATAAAATCGTAACGAGGCCAATTCTGTACATTCAATATTTTTTATAAAGAGTAATTCTCACATGTTAAATACATTATACTGAACCCAAAATGATGGTTTTTAGAATTTTTGTCTGTTTGTTTGTTTGTTTGTATGTACGCGCATAACTTTTTAACTCCTGCACCGATTTGAACAAAACTTTTGGCATTGTGTTGGCAGTAACCTGAGCTGTAATCTTAGGTACAATTCATCACGCTATGTCACATAGGGGTGAGACAGAAACAGTATGAACACTATTAACTTAAAAATACTGACCGCGATCGGGGTCGCGGGCAACAGCTAGTCTATACATATAATAAAATCGTAACGAGTCCAATTCTGTACATTCAATATTTTTTATAAAGAGTAATTCTCACATGTTAAATACATTATACTGAACCCAAAATGATGGTTTTTAGAATTTTTGTCTGTTTGTTTGTTTGTTTGTATGTACGCGCATAACTTTTTAACTCCTGCACCGATTTGAACAAAACTTTTGGCATTGTGTTGGCAGTAACCTGAGCTGTAATCTTAGGTACAATTCATCACGCTATGTCACATAGGGGTGAGACAGAAACAGTATGAACACTATTAACTTAAAAATACTGACCGCGATCGGGGTCGCGGGCAACAGCTAGTTTTTAATATAATTGTATGACAAGTGAACTATGTTGTGAGTTACAGATACACCATTAACTTTAAATGATAATGATTATAAATTAAGCAACTTGTATATAATAGTTTATTTTTCCAAAGAAATGAATAAATAAAGACAACCTTTCCTGTTAACCAGTCAATTAAGGAAAATAGCTTGTTGTGTTTTCCCTTTTGTTTGTGGCTTAAACCGAAATACATGACTAATTGTCTATGCAACCATAAATCAAGTGGGATTCAATTGGCTTCGAAATAATATATTTTACGTACCTACACGCTTAAGGGTTCTAAAAACCTTTTAAGGATTGTGTGCAGAGAAAAATACTTACTCGGACTGCTCTCCTGTAGTCATCAATGTGTGGATACTTGGCTACTTTTGACACAATCTTCGCTCGCGAGATGAAGTACCGTGAGATTTGATCAAAGAACGCGGCGGCCTCAGACTCCACAGACTGAATCTCAGCAAGTGTATCCTCCTGTATTGACACACCGAAGTTGTTGCCATCCTCGATTTTAGGAATCATGAATGATATCCACATTTTCAGCTGGAACAATGTTAACAAATACTGAGAAAATGGTTCACTATTAATTTTATAAACCCTATAAAATAAACAATTTTGTGATTGTAACTCTTGAATTTGCCAGATCTGTGTAGATTGGTGCCAGCTGCCTTTTCACCTGCAAAAATCCCTTGGTCGCCAGTAACAACTGGATTTGAGGACGAGCCAATTGCCACCCCTCATCCTAGGTGGGCAACAAGATCGACATAACACGAGGTAATGCGAAATTACACAATGTGACGCAACTGAATGTAAGTCACCTGAAATTGAGTTAGTACTGAGGTATCGTGGAGGAATGGTATGTTGGATGAGTAGTAGCAACGTAGGTAGACCATCTAGTAGCAACAGCAACTGCTTCATATCTAGCATCACGTCACATCATTTCATTTGGTCGCTCACCTAGGACGAGGGGTTGGCCTTGACCACACCACAAAAGTAGTAAACAAATGAAGTGATAATTTGCATATTTCTCCCTAGAATAAAACTCACCCAATTTGTGAGGTGCGCAGGGAAAGAAACGTCTTATCATTGGACGGTTGCAGCGTCACGTCATACGGCGTAGTTTCAATTGGCGACTGACGCGGCGACATACGCAGTGTTTGTGCAGATGTCGATCGCGATTGAGTTCCATTAGGCTTAATAGCATATAATCAGAAAGATCTATACACAGTTTTCCAAATACATGTAGGCATGTTGTTAATAGTGAAATAGAAATTGGTTGAATTTTTAAATATAAAATACCTAATGGTTATCTCAAGTTGATTACAGTTGATAGGATCATAGTGTGTATTTGAACATAGGCCACTTTCAAGTTATAAAAAAGAGTATACAAACTGTAACATTTATTTTCCAAAATCACACTTCAGTCTCTAACTGATTTTGATATGTTTCATCTGGTGCAACTTGCAAGAGGTCTATGTCCAGCAGTGGACTACACAGAACTGAGCTGAGCTGAATGTAAAATGGAAGCTTCTTCTTCTTTATTTTGTATAAATCCTCTTGCATGGGTCCTTTCAGAGTCCTATTATGATTTTACTGTAGATTGTTATAATCTTCATGATATTCCTAGTAATATTCACATAAACGCAACTTACCAAATTGGAATCTTCAACCAGTTCCCTAATGTGTGGTTTAACAAGATGGATGAGGTCACTGAGTGGCTTGTTGCATGGGACAGTGCCATTGGGCAAGGCATAAACTCGAGTGCCTTCAGATGAGTTGCTTGACACCTCTGATGAGTCCATCCGCTGGCGCTTAGCATTTGGTTCATTAGCTGCTGAAGCAGGAGGTGGCACTGGAATGTTTAAGTCCTGAAATATCATCACAATGTATTCATTAGAATATGAAAGACAAAGAGAATGCAATAAATTTTAATATTCAGAATAGTTATTTAAATGTGAAGGAGCATTACAGGCTGACTGCCAATCAAAATCTGGTCAGTTGGTAGATAGCTTCAGGGATATGCTAAATGCGAAATAAAATCTGCCTTTGCAGTAATTTTCAGTTACCATTGTGTAACAAAAATTAAATTACGAAATAAATAAATTAAAAAACGAAATATACCTGATGTACATCAGCCAAATCTCGATTTTGGAAATTTGATGTTTCTAGAAGTTCATTTAATTTCACTATCTTCTCTGGAAATCCTTTTATAATTAGATGCTCAGCCTTCTGCTTGAGGGAATCCTTGTAGTCCTGTACCTGAAACAGGTACACGTGCCCGATTTACATGAGCCACCTAACAACAGCCATTATCCGTTCCGTTGCTACGCCTATGATCCCCCACGATCGCGCAATATGTTGAGGTTATACGCTCTTAAACTTTAAAACCTACCGCTCCCATTGTAATCATTAAACGCGCCGGTGCTTTTCCAAAGATAATCTTTTACCCAGAGCAGGATTTCACTACGAACAATAATAATATTCAACAGCACTTTTGCAGAAAACTGTGAGGTCACACACACAGTACACACTAATCAAAGTACGTTACTCATGTCAAACAAAGCGATGTATCACGGAAATTAATAATGGGTTTACCTTTTTAGCTACGTCTGCCATTGTGATAATATTATTTTTATTAGGATTTTAATTAAATTATATCCTTTGCTAATCTTGTAATACAAAATACTGTCTAAATTCCAAATCCACACAACTTTTTACGCTAACAACTCGTGTGTATGAGTGAATGAAATAAATTTCGTTTGTTGGTTTCGATTCGAAGCGTTCATTCGACGTACACAATTTTTTATGTTATTGAACTAAAAAAAAATACAACACGTCATACCGATTTCTTTAGCGCTGCGCTTTCCTGTGTAGATACATCCATTATTTTTACAAAATAATACAATATTTTTTAGACGTTATGGCGGTGTGACATAACCAACTTTTTAATTTTTTTATAAAACAATGATTTTATTTTTATTTTCGCCAACATCAAAATTGTATAAAAAGATCGTAGCCTCTTCTCCTCCCATTTTTTGTTAATTTACTCTGTGGGCTTGTTCTGCCATCATGACATGACATGGTTCTGACAGTCAGAAATGTTAAGGCATAGTTACACGTTTGCCATTACTGGGCCATGGCCCAGTAATTCCTTTGTTTCCATGTGTATATTATACACATGGAAACAAAGTCAAACGAGGAAGCAAATTAGAACTCTAGACAGCTCACTTTAAAATCTAAAATGAGGGTCTTTCTGCCATTGTCATATTGATGACAATGACACTTTTGACAAATAAATGACAATTGACAATGTAAACAAACAGTAAAAACACGCGGTGTGATTCTTGTGAAATAAATTAGAACATTACTTGTACGAAATATGACTACTTTTAGATTTAATTTTTCTGGCGAAGATGAAATTCGCAATACAATAGAAGGTTAACCTTTGATATCAAGTAGTTTAGAATTATTTTTAGATAGTTTATACTATACCTATTATAATAATACTATTAATTAATTAATTGATATACCAACAGAAACGAAAGAAACCATTCGATGGCTAGATAGCGAAGAAGTTGTACCAGATAAACAAATACAAAACCTGGATGATGTAGTGACTCGCGCTAAAATGTTTGCCTGTGGCGATGTAGAGATTGGGCATGTCGTTATAAGCGAGGCAATGTCGAGTATGGAAGAAAGTGGAATAAAGAATGCAATTGAACTAGCAGAAAAGGAACACAGTGATCTCATTGCTGGCAAATATGAAGGCGAGTAAATATTATTTAATAAATAAGCAATAAATAAGTCCTTTGAAGCTACAGCGTTGTTTACTATTTTAATATCAATATTGATACAAACTATTTGATGATTTATTTTTAATAATACACCTACTTGTACTTCTAAGGCATGTAATTTTATTTTAGGAGGACTAAAAATTTGGGAGTGCACCTATGATTTAATACAATATCTAGTAGACAATCAAACAGAGATCAAGTTTGATAAAAGCAATGTCTTGGATTTAGGATGTGGTGCTGGGATCTTGGGGATATATGCATTCTTAAATCATTCAAATGTAACATTTCAAGACTATGTAAGTGTACTCTTATTTCTTGTTATTAGCATCAATAACTCTGGCTGTTAGTAATTAACAATATAATTTCAGAATAAGGAAGTTTTGGAACATTTCACAATACCCAATGTTTTACTAAACATTGAAGAAGAAGAGAAAAGAGGAACAGAAATACAAAGGTGTAAATTTTATTCAGGAGACTGGGATTTATTCAACAAAAAGTTACCCAGCCCTGAAGAATATGATGTAATTCTTACGTCTGAGACAATCTACAATGAAGATAACTATGACAAACTCATCTCACTATTTGTGAATAGACTGAGCAAAAACGGAGCAGCATATGTAGCAGCAAAAACATATTACTTTGGTGTTGGAGGTGGTATAAGACAATTTGAACAACATCTTCAAAAACATGGAAAATTAACGAGCGAAGTTTGCTGGAAGAGCACAGGTGGTATTCAAAGGGAAATATTAAAAATCACACATAAGTAACCATAGTAATCTTTAATAATGATTTGTACTAAAATGTCTGCAATAAATGTGTGACAACTTACAATATACTGGAAGACTTTCTCTTACACAACTCAATAGGTAGAATAAACTTTTTACGGAGACAGTCTCTCATAGACCCACCCGTCTACTCCTTCATGCAACAGTTTTCCATTAGGAGTCTCTCCCTGTTTGGGTTTCCTGAATTTAATTCTATCATGAAGTCTGTCTCTTTGTCCTTGCCAAAACTCAACAGCTCTAGGACGAATTATATATCCTCCCCTGAAAAAGATTTATAATAAAAACAGTTGTTAAAAGACAATAGAACAACAATCATCTGGACAAGGACATGTATAATGTTTATGGTGACCTGGCTCTCTAAATCATTGGGTATTGTTATATTTACTCCAAGGGAAAAAGAAAACATGCTTAATGCGTAGTTAGCTTTTTAAATCTATTTTTGATTTTATTTTTAGTCTATATTGTCTCAGTATCGTGATGGCCCAGCCACCTCTTATGCACGAGGTTGTGGGTTCACAACCGGGTGTAGGCAAGTATCAATGTGGCTTTTTCTATTTTATTTATTTATTCTTTTTCTATGTTTATCTTGGACATCACTGACATTGGTAACCATGTTAGAGGCACACTCTCTGGAACTTTGGAACTACGGTGTGTGGGGTCGTTAGACCTTACTGCCCACACTATAAAGAAGAAGATTGTCTCAGTACAGCACAAAGTCCTCCCTCCCTATCTTCTTTCCACTAATATCCTATTCTACCAAATCCTATCCTTGCCTGAGCTAATGTGGACCAATTTTATCTATAAGCATCATATAGTCAAAAACAAATTACCAAAAGTTAGGCTTCGGAATTTCCTTTTCAGGGATCATGTACTGTGCTTCTAAGACCGCTTCTCTCTCGCACAAGACATCTCTTGATTCAATAGGGGTGCTTTGATAACTTGCGCAAGCTGCAATTTGGCTGGGCACTGGTCGTGAGTGGAAATACTTGGTTGATTCAGCCTCATCAAGTTTCTCCACAGTTCCTTCAATCCTAACAGATCTATTTAGGATTTCCCAGTAGAATGTTGCTGCCACATTTGGATTGCCCTCCTGGAATTAATCAAATTTTCAACTATGAAGACTCAACACTAACAAGTGTTTACATAGCACATATATAATTTCATGAATACTTATAAAATAAAATTCTCCTTGGTATACTTCATAAAAATATTATAAATGTTAAATACAAACCATTTCCGAAGCCTTCCTGCTTTTATAATTTGTAAAGAACTTAAATCCATCTTTTCCATATCCCTTACACAAAACAAATCTTGCTGATGGAAAGCCATCTCTGTTATAAAAAAGATACATTTATTATATCAACATTCTTATTAAACAGACCCTGTTATGATAAACTTTATGTAAACTGATAACAATAGTGGAAAACTAAAGAGATAATGATAGTAAGATGTTAAGTTTAGATTAAAGAAAAGATAGCTACTTGGAAACAGTTGCTAGGCACATAGCATTGGGTTCTAGAATCTCCTTCCTTGAACAGGCTTCTTCAAACCATGCCTTAAATTGTCCAAAAGGCTCTTTTGATACCAAGTGTTTCTCCAAAAAGGTTTCATCTTTGTCCTTGTATTTAATTCTCATACCTGCAAAATGTCACATAAAGTTAGTTTTTTTATTAATATAAAATGTAATTTAAATAAATATGGATCCATTACTATTTAATTAGAAATTGCTGGATACGACCGATAGACTCACGATTACGAACAATTATGTACTTACCTCCGATATCAATACTCATGTTTCGTAAATTGTTTACTACCAATTTACTGCTACAATACGTAACTAGAAGCTTTGAACCCATACAAGTTTACAAATAACGCAAACGTTTAATCAACCCTATGGACCGGCACTCAATGCTTTCCACAGTTCATGCAGACTACCTTGAAAATGATAGTTAACATTAATTTTACTGTTCAATGATCTTGTCAAAAGATAACAAAACGCTGATGTTGTTATTGTAGTTTTGCGAGCAGCGTGCGATACGCAAGGAAATTGAAGTTTACTCATCATTATTGATTTTTGTGGAAGAGATAAGGGTTCATCGCTGGAAATTGTCAATGTTTTTTTATGAACATAAAAATATTTCAAGACGTTTTTAAAACGTAATGGTAAACTAAATAAAATTTATATATCGTGAAGACACTGATTTGTTTGTATCTGTTCATCTCTATGGCAAATAAGTCAACTAATTTAAATCTATGGTGGTTGTGAAACAGCTGTGCTGTGACATCAGTGACATTGACAAGGAGACTAGACAGCAGTATCCCACATTGCCACGCTTACACATATTACGGTACAGGACACACGAGAAGTTTCTTACTGCCATATATTAGGTATAAAAGTTGTTTTTAAAGTAGTCGAGTTTAATTTAATTGATATTCTCTCTAAAGCTGGAACTCCATTAGCGGTAGCTGTGACCGTAAAAGTCCGTTTATTTAGGTATAGGCTATTTTAATGTTCTGTGAGGCTATTTAACATCACGCTATGACCCCTGGGAGTGCACCAGAAAGGCGAACTTAATGTGGGTGAAACCGCTGGGTACTATCAATATAAATCGATCGCATCAGTCTAGTTTTTAAGCTTTTGAAAGAATCCAAAAAAAACAAAAACGTGTCCTCAGCGCCTACGAATTTATTTTTAGTACCTACCATACCTACAAAATAATATTGAGTTTTATTTGTGTATAAAAGTCTGTCATGGGATCGTGACCATGGCGTGCTGGACACATTTTGGTTGGTCATCAGTTAGCATTGCCAACCGTTTGGGTTTCCCTGGATTTGTCCTAGTTGGACAAGGGCGTCCGGGGGAAGTCCGGGAGGGATTGACAAAAAGTGTCCGGGTAAAACTCGAACACTTACTTGTAGTGTCAAGGGAATCCCGATTAGTTGAAAGATAACCGATAAATTTAAACATTTTTTTCTGGGATATCCAGAAAAAGAACTCAATTTCACCTAAATGTCCGGGTTTTGAAGCTTTTGCCCGGTGTCGGCAATTTAGGTGATGGCAGCCTTATCTATTTAGGACTGTGGCGGTCATCAAAAAGTTAAATTACTTATAAGTAATTATACTTGTTATTCTTTATTTATGTACAATCTTTGTACAATATATTCTATTTCGGTACGTAAAAGTCATTGGATTCACACATACACCCCTATTTGCCATTTTATCACACAGTAGTGTCTGTGCTGCAGTAGTTCTATAGATACATAATATTTTTATTATTAATCTGTGCTGTTTGTTCTGTATTTCTGTTTCTGTTAGCCAAAAAACAACTTGAACTTGAGTGTTGGTGCGTTGGAGTTTATTGGAGAATTTACTAGAAATCTTATTTTAATATTTTTGTATTCAGAATATTCATACATTATTCAAGAACTTAGAAATGGAGTCCGAAGTAATAAAGGAAAAGATTCACACAGAACCTATGCTGAATGATCCGCGGTATATAACCTTACTGAGCGGCATAGTTCTTCTTTTTACCCTGAGTAAGTGGATTAATTCATTAACAAACTAATTAAATACTTGCTAGTTAAGTAATTGCCTTCGGTAAATCAAATTAAGCGTAATGATTATTTTCCATTGTCACTGTTGTATTTCCTTATTGTGTGGGTACTTTTTCCATATTGTAGAATGTATGCCAACATTGCAATGAAACAATACATGTGAAAGGATCAAGGTTGATTATACTTTATTAAATTATTACTTCTATAAAAAATTACATGTACTTGGTTCCTTATGTGACCTCAAACATAAATTAGACTTACCCATAAATATTTATATTTTTGTCATGTTTTTTTTTTTCAGTCTTCTGGTGGTGTTTCACAAGAAGGCGCACTCTACGTAAGTCTGTGTTGTTCATGGGACTCTCAGACTCTGGGAAAACTTTATTATTTGTGAGACTGGCGTACTCTCAATACAGGCAGACATTCACGTCCATGAAGGAAAACGTTGAAGAATACCTTACTTCCAATGTAAGTAAAGACAATAGATTTTAACAATAGTTTGGCAGAACTTTTGTAACTACGTTCTGTGAAGTTTTACAATAAAAATAAAATAAATGTACGAACAAATTAAAAAAATATGTATTGAGAGCAAAAAAAGTTTTAGTATATTTGCTTTTTTTATCTTATATTTTTTTTTTGTTAAATTTTAATAAGTAATATTTTTGTAAATATTGTATACATATTCTGAGTACTACAAAATGTATTGTTAAGAGTATAGAATACAATTACGTAGTTCACCACATAATAAATAAAATTTCTAGCTTTACATAAAAGAGTTTATGATCACAAACTCACTTCTCTGGGTCAATGACCCATTGAGTCTTGATTCTGAAATGAGAACTTTCCACTTGACTGACTACTGCTCTACATTCACTTTCAATAGATGAGTTTCTTTGTGTTCTAAACAGCTAGTTTAGTTACTGGTTGACTTCGTAATTGTTTTGGCCTCACCCGAATATCTCTGTCAATTTCTTTACATGCAGTAACTATGTAACCTATTAATATTTATTTATTTATTGCACAAAGTAACATGTAAAATTTGGCATTCAAATTTTCGATTCAGTATAATTTTTTTGCTAGCCATTTCAGTCCCACTACTGGGTCCCTCCCCCATACCTTCCACTATCCTCTGTGTAATTTCCTTTTATGCAGTAACCAAGTAACTAGTAGCAATTAATATTTAAACTGCACAAAGTAACAGGCAAAATTTGACATTAAAATTCAGCAAATATATTTTATTGTTTTTTGCTAGCCATTTTTGTCCTGCGCCTGGGTGTCCCCTCATTCCTTCCACTATCCTCTGTATTGTGCCTCCTCTCGCCAGTTCCTGAGAAAGCTCTCCAAGGCATTCTGCCATCTTCTCGATCTGCAGTAACCCCATCTTAGATTTTATTTAATCAAATTAATTTGTTCTATTTACAGAATAACTTCAGAATAGTGGACTTGCCTGGCCAGGAGAGACTAAGAAACAAATTCTTTGATCAGTACAAAAATAGTGCTAAAGCTATTGTGTTTGTCATTGATTCTGTCACCATTCAGAAGGAAATCAGAGATGTTGCTGAGTAAGTATTCTATGTATAATCTCAAGAGAAAAAGACAAGATTCAATTTATCATAATTGTTAAGCTAATACCTATATTACTGCTAATTATGAGAGATATTAGGTACTCCCTGTAAGATTGTGAGATATATTAGGACTTTTGGCCAATCATGTCAATTTAAGTTTTAAATTTGAAGTAATAGCAGTAATCTCACAGAGATCTCAATTTTACAGTACTTGTATGGCTCACTACAAGAAGCACCATAATATCTGATGGAATTTTAGAAAGGATAGCCAGAAGTATATAATAATCTGTTGAAGTTAAAAACATTTTATGATTATCTCATCATTTCAGGTATTTATACACCGTGCTGTCAGACCCGGCAGTGCAAAGCTACAATCCTCCCCTTCTAATTCTATGCAACAAACAAGACCAACCAATGGCTAAGGGCAGCCAAGTCATCAAGAGCTTGTTGGAAAAGGAGATGTAAGTACTAAAAATACCTTTTTATCTATAGTCATTGCAATACACAGAGTGTGTTAACTTACAAGTCAATGACTTTTATGATCATGTACGTAAGGTTTAAATTAGAAGGGCAGTAGTCACCCGCTCGTCGTGAAATACAATAACAATACACAGATAGATAACCTCTTTGGGTTCGAAAGGAGTTATCGCAAATATTTATTTTTAATTTTTGCTTGTAAACATTACAAAAATTATTCATATTTGAAGAATACAATTTCAAAGAGCAATCAAAATATGAATTGTGAATAAAATATCTTGCGAAATACATATCAGTCCTATTTTGAATGCTATTTGGTCCTAGTTTTAATTTTCTTTAATCGCATGTAAGTTGTATCTTTTTAAGTCTTAAACATTATTTGCAGAAACCTAGTCCGCGTTACAAAGTCCAGTCAGCTGCAATCCGTGGACCCGTCTCAAGGCAACAACGCTACCTACCTCGGCAAGATCGGGAAAGACTTCGAGTTCTCCCATCTCAGTACCCGCGTGGAGATCACCGAGAGCTCAGCAAACACCGGTGATGACGACACGCCTGCAGACATCAAGACTCTGCAAGAGTGGATCTCGAAACTTTAGTCATACGTCACGTTATTACTTTTGAGGCTTCCCTTTTTTATTTTTTCTCAATAGCCGTGCCTTTTCGCTACAGCTAAGAACAATAAAGGCCTAAACACACGATATTTTTTTCACGCACCGTCGACAGGCGTATGCATGCATAGAAGTCGCGCTGTAAACGCAACTAGTGCTGCTTTTTCAAGTTTATCCATCCAAATGCGTAAAATAACGTCGTGTGAATAGGCTCTAAGGAATAGTCATACAAAATCAGAAATGGATATTTCATTTTGTCGAAGTACATAATATTTGTAACAATTTTAGTTAAGACGCTTGTTTGCTTGTTCAATTCTTTTAAGTTTTATTTTATTTGTTTTGTCGCATATACTTGTTAAATTTTTGGGATTTTGGGGGCGGGTAGAATGCATTTATTATAAAAGGATGTTCAAAATGTCTGAAGTTGATTAATATGTATGCAGGGACACCCTTGTAAGGGTTCCCAAAGAGCATTTGATGATGTAAGTATGAAGTACTTTTACCATATTTTACTATTGTCGAGAATTTTATAAATAAAGCTTGACTGATTTTGTAAACTTGTTTATTTACTGACCCCGAATGCTTCACATTTTATTCCAAAAACTACTTAAAACACGACATTGGTCTAGACGATTAAAACAATACTATACCCACACAAGTATTTTTCGGCTCATGGTTTGTAAATGCGTTGCCAGATTTCAAGATCATACCATGCCTATAAGGTTGAAATTACAACAGACGAACTCTACTAAGAAATAGGGCAGTATTTTTTTTATAAATTGGCCGTAGAATCCCTTGGTATCAATTGATTGAAATTCCCTATTATTATTTTTAACTGCCAGGTTAGCCTTGTGGTCCTAAGCGCAAATGCTACGCTAGAGGTATTGGGATCGATTCCCGGGTCGAGCAAAAAGTGTTACTGGGTTTTTCTGTGAAATTCTCAGTCGCAGCTCAGAGTTAGAATTTGTACCCGGTTATTGATAATAGGCTCGCTCCCTATTACATGGGAACCTCAACATATCGACACACGCACGTCTGCCTAGCCCTTCGGGGAATACAGGCGGGATGGTATGAATGTATGATTGATTTTAATACAAATTCTTGGATCGCGATAATAGGTTGCAATTTGCCCGAAATTAGAATCTTCGATTGTATTATAGCCGTGTAGGTACTCTTCGTTTTAACTTCTGTACCTAGCAGGTTTTACTCCTCGATCCGACGTATACCTACAGAAAACAGTAACGCAGCGTCAGTAGCGTGTGAGTGTGAGTGAAGTGTCTCCTGCCTGTTTGTAGGGAAGTAGAAAACTAGAAATTATATTTTTTCTTACTCCACCGCTAATCTCTTCTGATTAATTTTGTTGTGGGAGAAAAGATTCAACTGTCTTGTAGACAGTTGAATCTTTCGGACTCGTCGAGCTTCATTGCCTCGGAGCTTTTCTGGCGGTCTCCACTGATGATTCTGGGTTTCATTAATTACAGTGGTTGTCGGGCTTGTCTCTGAAGTATCCACAGAATACTTTGCTTGGTTGTGTCGCATGGTTCCGCTTGGGTACTTGAACTAATTACAATTTTGCTCTACTGCTCTAGTCATACTTATTATAATGAATCTTTTTTTATTTTTCTCTCATTCACAATCGCGCAGGGCGGCAGGTGTCGTGCAAACCTAACCCTTTTTATTTGGAACTTCTGCAAATCTATTCATCTCCGAAGCACAGACTAATGATTGTATCATGACTCAGTTTAAATTCGAGATCAAAGCCAATATTATAGATTATCGTAATTGTTATTTTTGCATATTCATGACTTCTAAAATGATAGGATATCCTACCTATTGACAGGAATCGATCGCTTTGTTCTACTAATAATGCAAAAGGTGAAGGGGTTACGTTTTTGAATAGATTTTTTGCAAGTAACATTAAATTCATTAGGGATCTTTTTTATTACTCGATTAACGGCATGCATATTCATAGTTAATCATAAATTAGTAGTATTGCATGGTTTGACACTTATTATAAGCACGTACGAGTTTGATATGCAACGACCATACACGTTAACCTCCAAAGTTGTAGGGTGAAGGGTGAACTATCGGCGATAAGGTAACCCTTCCCGCAGGATCACCAGTTATTTTAGCAAAGTCATTAAATTACCAAATGCCCTTGTCATTAACCATGGCTTGGCGGTTACGGTCATTTATATAGTTCCTCTAGTGGTTGGAAGACCTACTTTGTACCTATCGGGCTTGGGCTCCTAAGTCCATTCCCAGGTCGGATGAAGTGTTATTCGGGTTTTCCGGTAAGAAATTCTCATAGGTCATCCTAAATCTGAATTTGAAATTTAGTAGTAGTAGAGCTCTTTGTGAAGTTGCTCGTTCCTAACGCGATGAGTGCAGCCGCGGGCATCGACGGTCAGACGCGGTCTTTGTTGCTTCGCGGGGAAATAGATTGCCCCACTTGGGCCCCGCTTGGGCTTGTCTGACATCCAAATGCATTTTAAAAAATGAGCCCGTAACATTACAATTGTTGCCAATAATATGTAAGCACAACTGAATGCACATAACAAAGTTTACGTCCGAAGCTGATTACGGTACATTGCTTAAGTACGTCCAATGTCTGAACAATGTTGTCTCATTAATGGCAGCACAAACAATTTCCAACTTACTTAGTGAAAAACTCGAAATATTGATCAAAGTAAAGTGCGCCGGCAACGTCGTTAAGGACTCTGGTTAAACCTGGCATAGTGCGTTCCTACCTTTTATAATGGACGCCATTTCTCGAATGAATGATAATTTTACCTCGTGTTCAGTAAATACTAAGGAGTCTTTTAACATCGTCAAGATGGGCTAGATGTGGATCATTAAGGGTATTTTAACGACTGTGGGTAACCTTGTTGGTGAACGATCTTGACCTAATGTTAAAAGAGTCGAGTCAAATATTTTATTTTAAGTAAACCTTTTGCAGGCATTTTTTAAATTATCAAGGTATCAGCAGTATCAGTCAGAAAGTTGATGCTGTTGCTCGCTTCAAACATTAGGTTAGGTATGTCGTTCGTTACCAAACGAAACCCATAGTTCAATTATTACAAGGTAATTAAAACTGGCCGAAAATATTTAGTAGGTACTGGCCGCATTTGATTTAAGCTTTTTATCCAAAAGCAGGCAGATTCCAGAATGGGTTTTAAAATTCAAAGAATGGAAGATTAGCATAATGTCATATCTGTTTTTAATACAGAGTACGATAAATTACCGCTGAATAAACGTTATACCATCATTACATGGCCATTGCCGGTGCATATTCACTTTCCGAAAAATAAGTGTTGGGTGCTATTAAATTAAATTATGATTGCACTCATCAAACAAGATGAAGACACTTATAAAAACCTGGAGGTACTTATTTTACTAATAACCTGCGCCCAGCGAATGTGTAAATCGTTAAACTTTGCATGAAAATACTGTTTTGTTAACTGTAATACTTTGCCTGAAATTGATGGCTGATTCCTTATCAAGATTGGGTCTGAGGATGTCTTGTTTAAGTATCCTGCGTTTTATAAAAGGTGGCATAAAATAATAATGCACTTCGCGGTTATGGTTCGGGCTTGTCTACTGTTTACCTAATGTGTATTGAATTTGTTACCATTACCAATCTAGTAGCTAGAATATCATCATCCTACATCATAATACATCATATTTCACTAGGCATTCTGCTCAGTCCCCATCAAACTGAGTAACTTTGAGCGTAAATCATTGCATGGAAACGACATCATTTTATTTTGGTGTGAAAAATACCTGTCTTAGTAGCGCACAATGTAACGAACGCACAAATGTTATCTATACTTATGGGTGCATGTACTGCGGGTTGTTCGAAAGAGATACCGCGCCCCCGGAACGCAAAGGGCACATGAAGGAACATAGACGGGTTTTAGTCAGTAAAAGTCTGACACTCCCTCCCGCCCCGCCCAGGGCGGGGGAAGTTATTTGATGATTTCCCGTCTATAAAAAAAAAAAAAAAAAAAATGGGTGCATGTAAGTGTAGGATGTTTAAAGATAAGATATAGGTAAACTGTGTAAAACAATCGAAAAAATGTTGGTCCTTTGACATTCAATATCACTTCTAACAAAACGATTCCCAGGTATAGTCCAAACCAAAATATATCGCAATGATGGGAACATGTTTGTGTTTGCAATGCATGACATAGATTGTTACCTTAAATGCCTCTTAATCAACGAAGGCTGATTCTTCAAATATCCGTTGGTTTTCATCGATTAAGAGTTACCTATCGTTTAACATTGATATTGTTAATAACTAAATGTAAGCACCTCTCTTTTAAAGCTATTTGCATTCGAAGAAGCTACGGAACCCAATTATTCATTATATTCCCACGGTATGAAAGGCTTGCGAGCGAGTCTCCCACGGTCATCGCAAGCCTGCCTACTTGTCCTGCCTTTCTTCAATATCCTACAGATCATGAACGCACAATAACATGAAAGAGGTTCTATACAATGTGTGACATCTCATTGTCCGGTTTGAAGATTTCATTTTTAAGTTTTTCAGTATATTTTCTACGGTTCATGTTTTTTTTTTTTTTTTATAGACGGGAAATCATCAAATAACTTCCCCCGCCCTGGGCGGGGCGGGAGGGAGTGTCAGACTTTTACTGACTAAAACCCGTCTATGTTCCTTCATGTGCCCTTTGCGTTCCGGGGGCGCGGTATCTCTTTCGAACAACCCGCAGACGGTTCATGTTTAAGGATTCTGTTTCAATTCTGTTGTTCACAATGATGTTAGTGAATTGTGATTTTAATCTCAGGTAGGTACCTACATATCTTACCTATGACCAAATTGAGTCCTATAAGACCTATCACGGCTATCACCCGATGAAAGGGCTATTTACGCTACCTACAACTGTAAAGTAACTGCTTAAAAATCATAGTCTTTTGCTAAAGATTTACGATATAAAGTAAGAAATCGTTTATCCTTTTCCACGCAACTTCGTCACCCATAAAATAAAACATATCCAATACACTCGGCAATAGTGTAGCTTCATCAGATAAATAATTGTTTAAATCGGACTATAAGGTACTTTCTGATATTTCCTTTTAAATAAAAATCAAACAAACTTTATCTCTTTTACAAGATTACTTTCTGCAAGAATTACTAGTAGAGACGAAATTCAGAGAAGCTTTTAAATGTCTTGCGAATGGCACAATCACAACAAATAATGCACCGGGGACGATGCCCATTTTATCTTGTATTGTTACAACTTATTATTACAAGAATTCATACATTTATCATCGCCGTTGCATTTTTTTTTGTGGGAATCTCTGGTAACCATAGCGTGCCATAGCCAACGGAGTGAAAGGATCAATCAATGAACGCTTTTTGCTGGTTTGCGGCTGCACTCAATGGAGTTAGGTTAAGGGGAAGTGGGTTCGTAATAAATAATACTTAAATGAAAAATATTTAAAAGCGCAGCACTTTTAATTATTATTATTTTTAAACTTTTATCTATCAGATCTGTAGATTTAGATCAGATGATTGACGATTGAGAAATCTGTTCAAAAATAATATTTTTAAAAGTCATTGCTGTAGAGCAGAGGTTCCCAAACTTATTGTGTCTACTGCCCACTTTGAGAATAAATTATTTTTAGCGCCCCCCTTTTTCCGTAACCGTTTAGAAATTAGTCATGACGGGGGGGAGGGGGGTCCTCTACTAAAATCAATCAAACAACGCCTTCCGCGTACTTCCTTTCTAAGGGTGTCTAAGAGTCCTCCTAGCTAGATGAAATTACAAATCGCCCCCCAAGCCTCTACACAACGCCCCCATTTTTTCTCTGGGTCTCTTACCGCCCCCCTTTCGGCCTGCAGCGCCCACAAGGGGGCGTTATCGCCCACTTTGGGAAAGGCTGCTGTAGAGGGTAGGTAGAAAAAATATTATTCGTTACCAAGTCGCTACAAATACCTAAATACACGCTAATAAAATCTAAAATGAACATACAAAGCAGTGTATCTAGTGCTGATATTCTGCAGGCTAATTATAACACCAAAATGTTGATGATGAATTGGTGCATCCATGCCTAGTGAGGTATTTATTTTATGTTAGGGTGATGTATGTGTGTGTGTGTGTGTGCGACATATAAAAGTCATGCGTTAGTAGATAGATTATAGTGATTGCAGGTAATGTAATTTCTTCCTTTTTTATCAATTTACGTAAAAGCTTATACCTATACCTACCTATACCGCGGCAACCTGGATGAATAATTTTATTCCAAACATCACTAAGATTGGTTCCTTTTTGGGATTCGAATTTAGAATAAGAAACGTTTAGCTTTTTATAATGGATTCTTGTTTTGCTATCTTCAGGGTTACTACTTTGCTCAGCTTTTTTAAGAAATCTGGTTTAACTTATCATCGCCTTAACGTAGGTAAGCGTGGGAGAAATGCGATGGCCCGCAAGTGCACCGGTCTATGGGAATCATACTGCGATTCACTTTACTACACTTTCCCTATCCTTGCTGTGCTTGCTTTATTAACAATATTTTTCTCAGGATCCATTCAATAGAAGCTTCAGTTAAATCTATACTAAACTGATATTGGTATACGTATTATTTAGTAAATAGGACTCAAAACATCGTGTTCAAATTATGTGACTGATATTATGAAAATTACGAAAAAATATTGTGCATTGCAAATCAAGGGATCAAATGCTTACCCTTCAGTCCTTTAGTTTATGTTAGTTTAAAAATTAATCTTCATTTTTATTATTGTAGGGTCACTAAAGCAACTTTTTCAAAGGGAAAGGATGCATCCGGCACTTCGCAAGTCCACCACACCGTGTACTAGTAACACAGGTAAGTAGTAAAGTGCAGATTAAATACAAATGACTTTACGATTTTACTAGCGTCTTAACCTTTATCAGTTAATCTTAAACGACGGTTAATTATGTCGATCTGGTCGACGCTGCTAATCGTTATGTTCTCAATATGTATTTATGTGAAGCAATAACTATATTTCTTTGCATTCTATTGCTATTGGCATCGACAACACCAGGCAGCATTTACGTAGATGCTTTCCTATATTTTACGTAATGACGCAGTTATTGATAGGTTCAATATTTAATTTGCATTGTTATTAAATAATGATTGCAGACGACCTGATTAATCAGCAGGAAAACGCTGGATGCAAGCCGCTTCCAACTGGTCCTTTTGGAAATCTATGGGGGTGGCCTACGTCCAGCAGTGGACGTCCTGCGTCCTACGTGGACGTAATGATGATGGTTATTTAAATGTTACGTGTGAATACGAACATTTTGAAGCTGTCCGTTGTGCGAAGAGCATTTTAATAAAAGCCGTTAAGTTTCAGGCTAAAACTTCAATTGAAAGTTTATGTCAACGTATTCAAAATGGATTGTAATCTCATTAATTTTTCGCATTGGTTCGGGTGGTGGTCGCCGATTCGCTGTCGGCGAGCTCCGTAGCGAATGGTTAATTATTTTAATGAAGGATTAATCGAATTCTTTGTTGAGGAGATGAAGGAGATTGTGCGCCGTCGTCACATGTCATGTGTAGTAATATGCGCACTAAACCGTTAAAATATCGCGCTCGCGCAGTACAAACACGCCGCGCTGTGTGTGGTCCACTGCGCCCTAATGGAAATCAAGGCAAATTTCAATATTTATCAACGAAATGTGAACTCGATGCGCCATTGAGATATGTGCTTATGCAAAATACTTAATAAGTGGAAGTTGTTCAGTTTAGAATGGTGCATTTTAGTTGCCTACTGCGTGCTTTTTACTGACTTAAGTTTTAAACAACTGTCTGTGTTATTTCTAGGTCTTATAAACATTGCTCCCGCTAGTTTAGATTGAGATATTTTCACAGTTAGTTTAGTTTTAACGTGTTTTCATGTGCCTAAACTTAATGGGGTTTCTGTAGTTGACATTAAAATATAAAATCTTATCTACCTTAAAATTAAGCAGCAATTGTTATAAGTTAAATTAAGAGACACATATAAGAACTTGACAGTTCAGATATATAACTTTAGTGTTCTCAATGAACACACGCTTTACAGGAATTAATTCAGAATGAAAATCTTAGGTCTTACAAATGTTTCCAGTGTTCGAGTTCGAGAGGGAGTATCAGAGTTTGTTCGAAAGAGTTACCGCGAGCCTGGAACGCAAAAGCCATAAGGAAGAACACGGATGGGCACACGCCTTTCCGCTAGAAAAGGCGGAAGAAGTAATTTGATAATTTCTCACCCTTAAAAAAAAGGACTTACAAATGTAGTTCAAACCAGAAGAGTCTGTTGTACGGTTGTACTAACAGAATGGAACACTTCTTTACTTCATTATACATTTTAATAAACGTTTTGTCTGCTACAAGTAGGTGGAGGATTCGTCTGCGGGCGATAGTGGCACTCGTTAAGGGTGTAGGTACAATTAACCGATTACTGTGAAATAAGCGTGGCGGGCCGCGGATGCTCCACAACCCGACCCCGGGAGCACGTTCAGGGGTGGCACTGAATGTACATGTGAGAGAATGTCATCTAAATTGTTAAAATACAACCCAAAGTGCTTTCACTTTGAGTCCTATTTTAACGATTTAGATGCAAAGCATTTATTTCAATAGAACCATTTGCAGGCACTTTGGAAATGTCGAGCATAGTTATATATTTTTTTTATATTGCATTTTTATTATTTATTAGATATTATTTGCAAAGTACTTGACTTATACCAAGTTTCAGAAAGTTTTCTTTGAATACTGCTTTGAGTCATTATAGCAAATTTATGAAAAACACGGTATAACGTAGATTTTAATTTTCTTTAAGTAATGACCTTTCGATTTTTTTTTCTGGGGAAGTCTTAGTATACAACTGGGTGTTAAAAGTTAAGTTACCTACCTACACTTGAAGCTACATGACAAATGACAACTAGACATTACTACTTACTTGACATATTTAAACATTTTAAAAAGTAGGACTCGTTATAAACTTCCTTAGGTAAATGAATATCTTATTATAAACGCTATTCAACCGAAGTGGTATATAATTAGGTACTTTGACAACAGCCACGAAATTCAATCGATCGTTAGCACAAAAAAATCTCAAAACAATTTTGGAAAAGTGAACATAAATTAAAAATTATTAATATTTTTGGTTCAGGGACAATCCTGATCTTCCTGCGCACGAGTGTCAAGTGGCAACCTTGCCCAAGAGCCGCTTGCCTCGCCTTTGTCGGCGCACTGTGTCTTGTTGACATTTTGTGGGGCAAATCTTCATTCCGCGGCCCCTTTGATCCCAACCATCACTGTATTATTTAATTTTGATGTACATACGCCTCATACGTTTTATAAATAATGTAATTGGACTATTCTTGGCGTGCTTTTTTAAAGTTAACCTTACTGGTGAACGACTCGAACAGAGGCAGAACTTTGGGTTTTTTAAAATTATCTCCAATTTACCCCGACTCATTTGACAGATTCTTTACACCATTTAGAATTTAAATGATCAAAACTTAAGTCGCTAAATAGGAGACCTTATTACTTATTTCAAAACGTAAACATTGAAAACTATGTAGTTGATACGACTTCGCGTGAACGTCGGTTATCGCGAACCAGAATCCCTAATAACAAACAGTATTATACTTCTAAAGTAAAGCTTTTTACTGTTTACCTTATAAAATATCGCGTCTTCGAAACTACCTATACCTACTTCCTTAGTTATTATAATAGCAACTATTCACATATTTTGGACTTTTCTTTGAGTAGGACTTAATTGTTTTTTTTTTGTTCTACAATGTTCAACATCGTATAGGCTATAAGGACAAGCTTTTTAAGTCAATATCTTTTTTAGTCTGTTTAATGGCTGAACCACTTTTGGCCTTATAAACTTACTTGTAGTATGTGTTCCTAGGAACAGTTAAAATGGTAACAAAAAAGTTTTGTATTTGAAATGAGGTTGTACTTGCAAGAAATGAGTTATTTATCCTTGATGCACCTGTTGGGTTCCGCCTACCTTCAAGCCTGACCTTAAAACTATCAGCTCATTGGTCCATAAGTACATACGTAAGTACGTGTGAGTACTTAAGCATAAATAAGTAAGGCAGTACATTTAGTACGCGATAGTTTTTCAGTAGTAGTAATTACAAGTTCGATACGTGGCGAGTCAAGAATTGTAATGACACAATTATGTTTTTTATTATAGGGTTTATAAATGAATGGCCATTGCCGATGATGATCGATTGTAGAACTTGTTGATGAGGCTGTTTTTGCTCCATTTGAGCGATGTATTATAATAAAGTAATGAATTTTGATTGTAATGACGACCATGGAGCTATGTGGTCTTGAAATACAATTATTAGTGGCGTCTTAGTTTTTATGATGTAAGTATCTACGTATGTATACTCTTGTATGTAATACTATCTAAGAAAAATGACTAGATATCTTATCTCTCTTATAAATTATGTTCTAAGACATCTATATTTACTCGAAAAATAATTCGTAGAACAAATCATTTCGTAGTCTCGTAGCACATCGTAGCCTTACCTAATTTAAAGTTTAGTTAAAGCATAACTTCTGTACTACACTTCAAATGTTATAAAAAAAATAATATTTAATTTTATCGAGCAACCACAATCGAATCGTAATTGAAGCAGTCAACATGTAATCAGAAGTATCTTTAAAATTCTTTGCCGAAGTCAGGTTCACAAAACGCATTCAAAGAACCGTCATCGTTGCAGAAATAACAAATTTGATTTTTATTAATTGAACTGCCACGCAGAGCAATCATGTGGCAGCGAAAAACAACGGGCCATACATCTGCCCCATTTATTAATACCACTGACAATAAAACATTTGAAACACGTTCTTGCGAATCAATACTCGGCTCTGCGATATGAATTATTTATGTATTTTATTGTCGCTTTATCGCCTGCATCGTGCACCCTCTGGCCGGCGGATGCCGCGTCTTGCTTGAAATAATAATCAGAACATAATTTTATTTTTGACAAATAACTGGTCAGCGTATGTGTAGTCAGGTTTTTGTTGCGCGGGCGCGGCGCGGCGGTCGGCGGGCCCGATGCCGCGGATTCCGGGTCCCTCGCTTTATTGCCTGAATAAATATAAGAAGATGCTGTCGGTATTCCGATCTCGTGTAATTGTCCCCGATGAATGCGTCGCAAGAAAGTGCCTTGTACAAAGGCCGTGTGTATGTACCTACCTATCTACTTACATACGCACCTAGTTGATCCTACCTGTTTCTTTGCATGATGGTTGGTCCATTTATTTTTATTCGAGTGTACGCTTGTAATGTAAAATTAATAAATCATTCGACTGAATAAAAAGGATTACTGGCCTCCCGGGTTCTTATTCTATGGGTGTTTAAATATATCCTATCACAATCTGAACATGGAATGAGCAATTGTTAAGATTACAGTGAATCGGTTTTGGAATTTCCAACAATGTTTGGATCGCCACACGCCACACCAGAAAGTATACGTAGTTATAAATATAGTCGTTTGCTTTAAAAGTTCACAACACAACCTTTAAAACTCAGCCATAAAAGGGGTGGTTTAATACTGAATATACTAATTGTGCTAGAATCACTCAAATGGTACCAGTGCGCAGTATTGAATTTTATGAACTCTTTCATCGTGCGAACACAATCAACACCAATAACCCTTATGCCGCATCATTTCCTGCATGATCACAACCTATAAAACACGTTACAAATCAATCAGCGAACAAACGATGCTAAAAAGGCTATTGTAATAAAGTTATGTATCCGGACGCAACGGGACGTGCCTCAGACAGATATTAATCGTAGTTTCGTCTGGATACGCGTCAGGCTCGTTACAATACAGAAAGTAACGCCCGCCGCGGGTATTTCTCGCTTGACAATGTATAAATCATTGTCATATCAGACCAGAGGCGCTGCAACTATGGTCGGCTCATTTGGTCAGTCAAATGATGCCTTCAGCTTAAACCGAATGATGAATTGTGTAGACGATTTGTAGTTTGACTTTGAAGCTGTTTCATTAGGAGCGTAGTGGTCTTTATGGGTCCTTTTTAGGTCTCGTTTATCGCTTGCTGCCTTGAATATTTTTCTTCATTTACTAAATGCAACGAAGCTCGGGGGTGTGCTTTTTGCCAGGCAATAAGTAACGAGTAAAAGTCTATTTATCTACTCACATACAAATCAATGCCTAAGTCTTCTGCGGGTTGTTCGAAAGAGATACCGCGCCCCCGGAACGCAAAGGGCACATGAAGGAACATAGATGGGTTGTAGTCAGTAAAAGTCTGACACTAAGGGCGGGGGAAGTTATTTGATGATTTCACATCTTAAAAAAAAAAGTCCTCAGTCTTCTACGTTAACTGCCAGTTTCAGATTCTTTGAACTGGCAACAACTAGGAAGCTTGATTACCTATCTCAAAATATTTTTCCATAACCCTTACTCCGTGAAGCCCCACTTTACATTAAGTTATACGAACGTGTGCAGCAAGTCAGTTGGAAAGATCAGGTCTCGATCGATCTGATTGACTTAATGAGTCGTGGTTGTCAATCGACTGTCCTCTACCCCGCCCGAGAACTGTATGCAAAACGAGCTTCGATATGAGACCCACTCGTACACCGGACTTTTTTACCAAACCTTTTTGTTGCTCTAATTTGGACTTAATTAAATAGAAATAAAGGAACGAAGCGTGTGCCCACTGACTTTTAAATGCATTTCGATATTTAAATTTGTTTCGACGTCGTTGCGTGGACACTGATAACGTGAATGTGTTTGGTCGGTTTATTTTTAGATGGCTCGTGATATCTTAAAACTTGTTGAAATCATCCAACTGAAAAAGGAATGGCGAATTTAATGCCTAATTGATTAGTAAGCAAAGACAGCGATACGTAGTAGTCAAAGAACTGAAAAAAAAACATTTTGCAAACGACAATATACACGAACAAATTCAAATGGTATCGTATATTTTATTCAAAGGAGTCTCGGAGAACAAGGACTAAAGAAAATATTTTTTAACAGCCATCATCATCTTAAAAACATGTTCAATTTATAACATCGAAAAAGGATTATAACAAAAACTTAATATTATGACTTTTATGTTCAACTTACCAACTACAAAAAGGTGGACAAAGATTTATCGGATGCCTTTAACCTTCATTGTGTGCGAACGTTTTGTTTATACGGAAAATCGTTGCAATCGGTGTTTTTATCAAAAGTTGCCTTTTAACAAATGCCCGGGACTGATTGCGGTATGTCCGATGGCCGCGCAATGGCCGCAAAGTATTTTAATTAATGCCACACCAGGGGTACATAAATTTCCAGTTCATTTTGCTGATTAACGTTTTCTTGGCGACATCACTTGTTGGCTCCTTACAATAAGATTCATAAATATGTAGTTTAAGCATTTTAAAAACAATTAAAAAAAATATTATGAACGTGAAAACCTTTTAGTATTGGACTAAAATTTTATTTAGTACAAAATTTGTAAATAATTTATCAATTACATTAACAGTGGAAGATTAATTAATTATTTACTTTATCTGCGTTTTACAATTTCACACTAACGTAGTAACGACTTTTCAATTAAAATCTAATTAACAACTGTATAAAATTATTAATTGTATGCACTATAAACGACTATACAATCATCCAGTGCTGCCTTCCATTTTAATGTTCTTACCTAAATCGGTTGCCATCAAATCAGGCTCGTTAACGATAGCTTCTAGCTCTTCTTATGCTGCTATAATTCTCAGAAGTCATTAAAAAAACACTAAAAGGAAAAAAGTGAAAACACCAGGAAACCAGACGGGCATTGTCAACGTAATGTGTGCTAATAAAAACGGCACGTATTGTACCGCTACCGAAATCTGGTCGTCGCAGGAAGCGTGCGCGTGCTCAGTAAGCCAGTACATCGCTGCGTTCCAAAGCGTGCATTATTCAATACAATATTATCAATAAATTAATGCTCACATTCGGACGCCACCACACATACTAATGGCGACACGCGGCGAATCGCTTTTTGCTTCGCCGTCGAACCATTCAGCTCCATTGATACGGAGAACGCAAAAACTGGTCGCTGATCATGTACGTGAAACTAACTAACATTGCCACTTTTTGTTTTCGTTTCGACAAGGACGTGATCCGTTTTTGTTTTGGTAAAGCGACGTGAATATTTAATGGGGTAGGTAGTCGGGTACCGTCGCAATTGCTGGTTGGAATTTAAGTTCTGAGAGCAGGTATTCTTAGGTAGCAACTACTAGGTTTTCTTTTTTTTTCTTTAAGTAGGTGTAGGACTTGTGGAATATATACATAAAATCTCATATGTTTTATCGTATATAAAGAACTCGTTATTGGATATTTGTACAAGGTCGATCATGTATTTGTTTAAACTTCTTTTAAACGTTAGAAGATAAATTTACATATTTTAAATTAAATAAATTACATACATACCATCACGCCTGTATTCCCCAAGGGTTTCGCCGGTATTTTTAGGTCCCATGTAAGCCAGCCTATTGCCATTAACCGGGCACAAATCCTAACTCAGAGCTGCTACTGAAAATTTCAGAGAAATACCCAATAACATTTTTGCTCGACCTGGAAATCGAACCCAAGACCTCTAGCGTAGCAGTAGCGCTTAGGGCCACTAGGTTAAATAAATTAAGTACTATGATTAGCTGTATTCCAGTTTCAGAGCCTTTTTAACATTTTGGGACTTTCGGGATCAATATGTTTGCAGTTAGCAAATTATTTGGTTATGGTGTTCAGTTTGTATAGGTTTTCTATATTATAGGCGTCCGCGGGCCTCGTGGCCTACTTGACCCACTCAAGATACGTCTATATCTAACACTTACCTTTTACGGTACATACCGCAACAAACCAATCACCTATATTATTATTTTAACGCTTAAATGAATTACATATAAACATTCATAAAAACTTTGATCCAATCAACATTCAGCACCATATTGTAAATATCATCTCCTTTTATTTTATGCGAGTTATAAATAATTAAAAATTTATGCTGATTGCAAGTTAACGAACGCAACTGTTTTATTGCATGTTCCTAATTAGTATTTTATGTATATTGTAAAGGATACGAGTGGTGTCAAATGGTTGCATGCTATAAAATGGGGTAATGGTGATGCATTGATTTGATAGTCAGAAGTTATTGGATGTCGGACATAATAATAGACTCCCCTAACATCTATAGTTCCATACATACTTACATAAACTCACGCCTTTTTTCCGTTCTTCTAGACAAATATAATAAACCCGAAGAGCTTTATTGATTCTGTACACCTGTTACAAAAAAAACTGTCTGCGAACTTTGGCTACACTACTCCTATCATATTTATATAGATATTGTTAGTTGTTGTTTCCACCTTAATTGGCAATATTTCCTACATATTATTTTGGCGTACATCTTATCCCCTAAAGAAATAGTTGGACATATCCAATGACCAAAGATGATTTTATGCGTTTTGGCATAAAACAAATATGGAAGTGGCGTATTCCATATCTACGCAAAGGTTCATACAGGAAGGCTTTTTTCTCAGTTCAGTCCACCATCGAAAAAATAAAATAATTACATTTTCTCGCCGAATTCTTTGAATGCAACGTTGAACACACGCTTATCTTAAACGCTTCCTCCAGTCTCATTAAACACGTACTGACAGCGATGATACTCGCCAGATCAGCTCCGGGCCCCAGCGGGTGTCTCATTAACTCACGTTATTATTCCGCGGCCATCTTGTCGCGCGTCAATTTGCGCGTCGCGTGTGACGATGATGCGCACGCGCCGGCCACAGCTGTTGCTGGTGTAACTGTGCTTAAGATTTTTTGAATTTGATTTTGGTTGTGTCGGATTTTTTTTGGCTTTAGGCTATCATGATATGATTAAGTTCTTAATTTTATTAAAAATTATTCTAAATTTCGTTCTCAATTTAACAAATCTTGGAATACACTTATTCTAAAAAAATGAGAAATTCAAGTACAACAGTTTTTTATGTAGTAGTATAACATTATGATGATTCCATACACCTCACAACCAAAACCTCATTCATAACCTCATTTTCATATCTCATCACCATTTTGTGCCCTAGTAAAGACATCAACGAGTTGGTTTTTGTGATTATCAGAAAGGAGTAACGATAACAACTTTGTAACATCTTTAAAATTGGTTTATTTAATTATATTTGGTAGTATAGTAACCAATAGCAGTATTTACATACTTTCACAATTTTCAATCTCAGCTCCTCAAAAAAGGACGAAAGAATAGTTAGTAACTATGCCTACTAACTATTCTTTCGTCCTTTTCTCGTTGAAATTCTTCCAGATTTCGACATCACGTCTGTGGACTCTAATTACGTCGTGACTATGTTCATTTCTGCAAAAACTATGGAAGCACTCAAGTGCATCGTGTCCTCCGCGGAACTGACGCGCGTCACATCGAAGGCCGTCTCCGTGCTTAGAATTAAAACGTGTCTAACGAGCGAGGCGACCTCCGCACAGACGACGTTTAATTGATAAATTCCAGAGAATAACGGCTTTGTATCTAATTGAATAAATTGAATTATTTCAATAAGAAAGGGCAGGCGGCGGCGCCGCGGCAAATTGTGCCTACTCGTGCCGTTTTCCTTTTGTAGTTGTTGCCGCGCCGACGCCCATTGGTTCATTTTAATGAGCTCCGATCAATGGGCGTAATTATTTCTTGTATCATTCTTTGTCCGACGCGAGCGCGCTGTCATCCTGTAAGGTCTGCCCGCCTTACATACGCACTTGTGCGAGTTTTTGCAACGGTTTTTGGTGAATATCCATATAGAGAGATCGGAACAGGGCCTCCGGCGATATCGACGGCGGCGGCGGCGTATCGACAGCAACATATCGACGCCAGATATATCACGGTGAAGCAATCAGTCACACTTAATCATTGTAAAGAACGATCATATTTTTGAGTTGTTTGTTGATGAGGTACGAACAAGTCGTTAACATAATTTATTTATAATTTGCTGTGTAAATAACTTGATGAAGTCATCTCGCCAAAACTTTAACAAACGCGATCGTGTGTCATTCAGGCAACCGCTTAAGCAGAAAAAGATATTCATATTTCAAATAGTTATCTTAAACTTCAGTAGAGAATTACAATCGCTTTGCATCGAAAGCGCTTCGACAGGTACCCTGTTCGCGCCGCAGATAAGTTAGCGAGTTCCAATTATCGAGTAGTGCCGGTGCGTATGGAGAGGACGCTGCGCACCGATGTCGAACAATGCATAACAAAATAACTACAATGTAAGGAGAAATAACAGTAGGATTGTAGTAAAAATTAGGGTTTTTGTAACTCTATTTTTTGGGTCGATATTTTCCAGTTTCAAAGTGAGGTGTAGGTACACAGTATCACTTTGTAGTGATATACTTATAAGTGAGGTAGATGCAGGGAAAATAAAATCTATTCTCGATATTCAGCCTAACAGGAGGGATCTTGGTGGGTAATGTCCGACTGAAATCATTATATCAGCCTAACCTATAGGCAGCCACTGTTGAAAGTAAAGAGCGCAAACCATCAACCATCCCGTTCCTGGGCAGGATGCATCCGTCCTCTGCCCGCCACCTTCTTTGAATCGTGGATCCGCCGCCGGCAGACATATTGCTTTCATTTTATGAAGGTATTTTTTGTAAATCCAATACCAAATATCGAGATTTTAATAGTTTATCAAATATTAAAATCGCGTGGTCAGGAATTGCTTTTTTCGTGTTGCATTTTTTCAATTTCCCTACATTAACCTTCTGTAATTTTCCTACACACTGCAGTCGCCTTGTTGCAGTTGCCGTAAACGTAGGTTGAGGTACTTACATACTGTTTTCATGTCACTTTAATGAGACGTGCGTACATAAGTAACTGATGTAAAAAAAACTTTACATAAAGTATAGGTTATACTCTTATTTATTGAAACGCAACCTCTTTTATATACTGGCTGTTTATAAAGTGAAGGTTCAAATAAAATATATTATTGTGTTCTATTTATAAAATATTGTTGTTTTGGTTTTTTTTTTTCGTTTTCTTATAGTAACATATTTGATTCTTGTTAAAAATTGGCCAAATTTCGATTTCCTTTTCAAGAAGAGTGTTGTTTATCGTATAATTAGTAATTCTTCTTGCACATTTTAATACATCAATCTCACAAAAATACATAAAAAGTCATTCGTTCACACGTCTCCAAATTTTATACAAGTCATAAAGGTTATACAATTAAAAAGTGCACATAAAATGTGTGCAGGTGTGATGTGAGCAATAAAAGTTCGAATAACTTATAATAATAATTGTTCGTGAGTTTGCTGTTTATTGCCTCGTCTCTGATGGACTTGGGTCAATGACCGAATTCGGTATTCTTGGGGAAAAGCCATCGCTTTATGACATTTTCGAAAAGCTGGAAAAGCTATACTAGCTGATACTTGCCTTTCCTTGTGCTATTCTGAACAGTTGAATCATTATTACTGAGATTATAAAGCCTAGTTGTCTTAGTGCTTTTATCGTGGTCACCACTATTGGTACTGCCTTTCAAGAGTTGCAGTAAATAATGTGGCGGTCTATCATAAATCATAAATCATTTAATCGTTTGTTAAACATAGGTAACATAAAACGGTCTTAAGCTACCGGATACTTATTTTGAAATACCGCGCTTCATGGGTGCTCAATAATATTAATTCATTAAATAGAATATTAGACCTATCCCGGGATCCCTATATTTATAGCTTTCCTTTTCTGTTCTTTTATCAAATGAATCTGTCACCATCAGTCCATTTATCATAGACCTCGGTTTAAGACATTACCTGGGGTAGGTCAGCGGGGACCAGGCTAGATCGGATCAAATCAATTCACCAGCTTGCAAGTCTCGAAGGTTACCTGTCCTCAGTTATGTTGATGGGGTAATTTGTCCATTGCATTACAAGTCACCATGTTTTTTAACAGCTTTAAGTTTTTAATCAAATCTAAAGGAAAAAAACATCAAGTCTCCTCTAAAATTTAAAAACACCATTTGCATTCTCTAAATGCCACCAATTACGGCACACGTTTGCATCGTAAATCCCTTAGTGAGTGTAATCGGCACCTCGGACCACTCATTACCTTTAATTTCTTAATCGGGGTTTTAATTGAAATGTTAAGCTACTTCGATAACGAGGCACACGTTAATGTTCTCGCCCGATTAAACTTAGTTTTATCTTTTTGACAACTGGTAGCTTAATGAGTGTAATGACACATTACGCGTTTCGCAAAGGGCTTTAGTGTTGGCCACTTAGCGAGACCGCTTATCGGCGGTGGATATTATTACTTGTAATTATGCTGTGTCCGTAATGAGTGCACTGGATGATCTTGCGAATCATAATTGGAATAGCGGGTGTGTTGTCTTTTGTTTTCTTTTTTTATTATTTTATGTAGTCGTTGAATGAATTAAAACAAACACTGGCACTGGTATGATGATTGAGAAATCAGTACTTATGTACGTGTTTTCTAAATAGTTACATCATTTTTGTAATTCACGTCTGATGAAGTTTCAATAAATCAGTTCATTGCTTTATTTTGTTGTTGCTTTTAGATTAATAGAGCGCTATTTGAAACAAAACTATTGCTTTACAAGGCGCAGAAATTATGCCGTATTATTTTTTATCCTACATAACACAATGACAAGCAATTAATAATATTGTTATGCGTTAATTTCAGATGTAGTTATTAGCGATCAATTAATCACTTCGAGTCATACATAATTAGCGCTGTTTGTCCTGCGCAGACGCAAGCGTCTCGATACATTCCGCTTGTTATAATCACAAGTTGACAAGCCATCAATCTGCTTATTCTCTGTTTAGACTACAATGTTATGAAGTAATTATAAGAAGAATATTGCTTTTAAGATTATAAAGAACATCATTTAAATTGTGTTGGCTTTTTGCAGTACAGAAGGTAAATTTTATAAGAATAGGTACATTTTTATTTACGTAAATCTGTTATAAGATTCTTAGCAGATTTGAGGATGAAATTAGAGTATTTTTTTCTGGTAGAAAACATTGTTATGGTGTAACTTATGAGGATAGCGTCAGTTTTCAGCTTCATAATCAGACAGTAGAAGAGGTGTAGTATTCCGGCGATTCCGAGGCCGGATACCCGATACCGCGCGACCCACGACGAACGTACTGAAATATGTATTTTCTATGGGCCCGATTAAATAAATAAGTAAACAATGATCTGATTTTTTAAACAAGAAAATATGACGTAAAATTCTCATTTCACGTCATTCACACAGACTACATCGAACGTAGAACTTGGGCGTCTGCGCCTTCTGTCGTCCCCACCTGTGTTTTGAACTTTATAATTATGATTATTATACATTTAAAGTACAAAATATCCATATGCTTTCAGACACAGACGATACCGGCATATCGAACTTAATGTGGGCTTAACTTAAGTCTGCTTGCCCACGCGCAAGGATTAAAGAACCCAGTATTACGACTCGGTTATAAATCCTACTGAATATATAAAGCCCTTTATATTTTTTGAGTCATAAACAGGTGGAATATTTACGAGAAAATATGCTAATGGCAATAAATGTGAGTCATTCATCAGAATCTAAGCAGTCGTTTGAGCGCATTTTGATGTTTTCGTACATCCATGACACTTAGATTTAGTTAAAATACTTGAATAAGTACTTACAATTGATACAATCGGCGAGGTGCCAACCCAATTAGTGCTAGATATAAGCGTCAGCACAAACGCGCTTTCGCCTCTCTAGCAAGTTTACAGATTTCAAAGTGAAAAGTAAAATTATCTGTAGATATGTAGGTACAATGCGCTGCTGAAAAATTATGTCAATGATACCGACGACACAATTCAAGCGCTTTCGTCAATCATTTTCTTATACGAAACAAAAAAAAACATTTTTACACAGAAACCCCTCACTGATTTATCGATACAATCAGCGCATAACAGGCAATACCTTGTCCTGACGAAACTTAATGTGAGCTTAAAGGCCTGCCCACGCGCCGAAAGATTAAAACATCCTAGCATTACCGCGCAGTGATAAATTCAGCTCCTTTTATTGATCGCCATGTTGGATGCTGCCGACGTTTGAAATAAGAGTCGTTACGATCGATTTACGATCGCGGCATACCTACCTTACGATTTGCGAAGTGTTCTTTTATTTCGTGGTAAGATACAGAAATAGGTTAAGTGTGCGTGTGAAATATGTGCCTCGTACTTTCCTTGTAATTGGACACAACATAAAATATTTTAAGAAGACGTAGATGAAGTCAATGGATTTATTTTTTATCACAGACTTTTGTGGTTATAAGTATGGTGTGTTATGCCTCATCTTGCCAATAACGTCGCGGTTAATGCAGTGGTTGACCGATTGGCTGCTGCTCTACGTGTCATGGGTTCGATTCCCGCACAGTACAAATGTTTGTATGAACTTCATGTTCCTGGTCTGGCTGTTTGTAAACGCACCCGCGATACAGGAGAAATGCCTAGTACCACACAACGATATTTAAAAAAAAAAACTCGTTTGGTTGTACACCACAAAAATCGTATAATTACTCTTAGTTAATTGGTCAATCTGAGGCAGCTTTGTAGCATAGCTACTTATAGCAGGTACCTAATAAGTACATACTGAAATGTGTGAAGCGATACAGAAAATTAAATTGTATTAACATAACGGAGAACAACTTTCCCAGCACACTGATCCGTAAATGTTATTTGTTTCCCAAACAATAGGATTTGGTTATAAAATGTAATAGCGTTCGGTTACAGTCGGACGACTTCGGCGGTGTTCGGCATGGCCCGGACGCGGCAGCCATTCTATTGTTCTACCGCTAATTGAATCGATGCCACTGATAGATTGCGTGGCGCTTGCGGTCGGAGGCACCGACGGTGTACCTTTAAAAATTTAATTATTTTATAAAGATTTATCAACCTTTTAGTTAGAAGGTTAGCTTATTAAAAGAGGTGTAAATATTTATGAAGAAGACGCTGGATGCGAGCCGCTTCCAACCGGTCCTTTTAGAAATCTATAGGAGATGCCTATGTCCAGCAGTGGACGTCCTGCGGCTGATAATGATGATGATTAAATATTAATGAGACAGTTGAATCTGCTGGCAGAAACTATTTTATGAGAAGAATTTAAAACCACGAATCTTCATGATAAAGGTTATTGAGCTTACCCATTTTTCCTACAGCTTTCTGTTGGGTAAAGGAAAACCAAAGATACATTATTCAAAAGTGATTTAACAACCACTGTAGTGTTTGTTAAATCACTTTTAACAATATAATATTAGCAGTTGTTAGGTAATCTGTGGATTACCTAACAACTGCCAATATTCACGTACTGCGTAGAAGTAGAACAAACACAAATCATCATGATGGACAAACCATAGCGGTTTACCTCCCACTAACGATACTTACGACGGCCTGTTATGTCAAAACATTTCGAACATTAAATAAATATCTTCCTTAATTTAAAAATAAATTTACCACATGCTTGTGTCACGATACTGTTTAGCTTATCTATGAAAAAGTTGGCAAACTAATCTATACTAAGTAATATTAAAGAGGAAAGATTTTTTTGTTTGTTTGTACCGAATAGGCTCCAAACCTACTGGACCGATTATAACCATTTTTCATCAATAGATAGCCACATTATTCCTGAGTAATATGGGCTATATAACATCATGCTACGATCCACAGGAGCGGAGCAGTAACCAAAGACACAACTTAACGCGGATGAATTAAGTAAACAGTTTGCTAGTATATTATATACTTCAGATCTTATATATACAGAAGCTGTTGGCTAAACTTTAAACAAATAAATAAACTGATGTTTAACCTTCGTTTAATAGTACAACCGAGCGTTCCCGTAACGAATCGTTGCGGCTACCGGACAATGGACAAATCGGATCTGTCACGGGCGCCCGCGCATCGTGCCGTACCACCTCTATTACACGCGGTCAATCAGCTCGATACCTTCGCGAGCTTTTTGTTATGGAGAAAAAAAGAAAACGTTTTACTTTTTTGTGGCCACTGTTCTGCAAGACTAATGTTGTTAACTTAGGTGTCGCTTAGATGATGACCTTCTTGGAATCAATTAAAGTTCGTGATTTTTAATCGAGTTTGACAGATAACTCTGAAAAACCTTTTTTCATTTTCTATTTTCATAAGCTTTCTTTTACTTGAGACCTAAACATACCGGTGAACTGTAGATGTACATTGGTACACCTCTGCCTAACCCTTCGGGTAATAAAGGCATGATGGTATTGTATGTTTACTACGATTGTCGTTTCCACACATTTCCAATTCCAAGTCGTATTTTCGAATAACACAATTGTCACCTCAGTACCTCGTACGCGAACGATATCGAACACTATTAACCAGTCTCTACCTCTCTAACAAAATACAACATAAATCTGACTGCGATGTAAACTATTCAGTCAGTACCTCTGTATGTAGGTAAGTAAACAAAATGCATTTATAGTAATAGAGTTCAGAAAGTAATACGTACAGTTCTCGTATTTTCACATAAAACAAGATTGAAGAATTAAATTATCAGGAGAAATGTACTCGGTGTGGCGTCGTTGACGAGAATTAAACAGAGCTAAATAAGGGACGATTGACTGCCGTGCACCTTGTAAGTTGTAAGTTACTGTCTCATCTAATTGAAAGTGAAAGAAATTAGCATAAACTTCAGCAAATATTTAGCGTTCCATTGCTCGATAATCCCTTTGCGAGAAAAGCAAATGTTCATTCTGAATTTCTGTTCCCTTTTGTATTGCCGCTAGTGTATGCGAGTTCATTACGCTTAATAACATAATTTCGAAAAGTAATTACAACAATAATTAAGTTTGTTCGTCTGTACAACTCAATTGACATAGCTCTTAATTTGCGTGAAGGCGCTACGCATTGATTAAGCAATCTATTTTATAATTCGTAATTACGTTTATTGTATAGTCGGCGTAATGTACGATTAAATTGCATTGTGTTAGGTGTTCGTTTTGTAGCTCATTTGAGTGGAAACAATAAGGCGCAATAAGGCTTCGGAGATTAGTTATTTTGTATTGAAATTACTTCTGAATTCAATCTGATATACTTGCCTTATGAACTATGTTAAAACTTGAAGAATTAAAAGATAGATATTTGAACACATTGTAAATAAAGGCAAGTTTCAGAATTTTTAAAACAGGTATGTAAGTATCCTAAAAAAAGTTATCATTTTGAAAAAAAACGATTTGCTAAAAATCCGCAAATTATATATTTGTTCAAGCATAGGTACATTGTTGTACTGCATATCATGATCGCAGAGTTAGGAAGAACGTGAGGCTTTCAGTTGCGTTAAATGTGTTTTCAGGCAGGTTATAATGTGTAAAACCTTCGAAATCATGTAGCGCATGCATTATTATGGCAGAGGCATTTCCAATCATATGAAAGCGAAAGGCAGTCCGTCTACCACCAACTGAAAACGTTTATCTGCCATTTACTTGGTCCTTTTGTATTTTATTTATTTGTTTTCAAGATTCGGATACCAGAAATCCATATTGTTACTTACCTTATATGTAGTGTTAGTACACAAACAGTGAGAAGCATTTTGCACAGAAGATGAACAAGTTTTTACTCGGTCATCTTCTTCACAAAATGCTCTAGAAAAGGGCAAAACACACCTTCGGCCACTGTTTTTAGAATGCTGTTGCTACAGGCCTAGAGACGCTATTTTCTTCCGCACGATTGAAGCCGTACGATTCCGTGTAAACATCTTTAATCTTGCCCTTTTGCTTCGTTCCGAGTCACTTAGTTCTACCAAGCTTTACTATCTTCTGGATACTACTTGCGCTAATCGTTAGCAACTACTAATCCGTATTCAAATTGTTAATACATGGAGTGTACCTTCCACGGTTACCATACTTACGGTGTTGCCATCTAAAATTACGTGTCATCAGGTAAAATGTCGCAAGTCTTCATTGCATGCTAAACGGTACCTGCGTCAATTACTCCCTCGTAAAACTGAGTAATAACTAATAATGTAATCAAAACATATGTTGCAAAAGTTGGTGATGGTAGTTACCGGCATGGATATTGCCATAGATTAAGGATGGTAAAATACTGGTTTATAACTGTTTGAGTATTCATATGGTGGAGGTAAGATTACTACATGGTGAAGAATTTCAAAATAAAGGAGACGGGGATTTTTGGGCCAAATTGTATTAAGTTGTGATATGGGTTAAAAAAAGCGTCATATTTTTCTATTTCAAATAACAAAAAGAATTGCCTAATTCAATATCAGGAATAAGAGAAATCTTAAAAATAAGTTTATGTCACGACTAAAAGGGGATATCGATTACTATAATCGATTAATGTGAATGAGTTTCAACAATTGAACACAATATATCTTGCACCAGATGATTGATTTAACATAATGCCCGCAGTTAAAAAAAAAACAGTATATAAAGAAATCTTAAAGTTGATTCTCGTTTACAATTCGATTTATTACTTGTATTTTTAATCTGTGCTGGGAGTGACATAGAATACTTTTTGACAGCTCTAGTAGACTGTCAATCACTCGTTTCGTAGTGTCGATATGTGAGTTTCCTAATGTAATACAATTAATATAGTAAATACAATACAATACACTCAATACAGTACAATTAATATAGTAAATAACAGTATAACATAATAAAATAGCAATCGCTCTTCAAAATTCGTCGGTTTAGTATAGGTTTTTGCCAATTTATTGCATAACCTCACTTTTAGAAAACCTTTTATAACTCTGCTCTCAGATTCAAAATTCGCCAAATGTTTAGTAATAGGGTCATTTAGCCGGTTTGCCGGCCACCTCTGGTTTTCGGCCACTATATTTTTATATTAATATAATAAGGACACTTTAACCTACCCATTTAAAAAAACAACGCCTTCTTAATGTATTGGTATAAACCCTACAACTTTTGAATTTTGTAGAATTTTAATGATCCAACTGTGTCGTCAGTGACCCTCCGAAAGTCTTACAGTGCACGCGTGTGTCGAAATTAGTAAAAAAAATAGTGCGCGCATAATTTTTGCAAGGTAAGTTTCAAAGTTGTTTATCGGTTTTATAAATATAATTGTTGTTCTGTGCACGGGAGATAAGTTTAATTAGTGTTATTTTAATTAAAATGGAAGAAAGATTATGTTATTTACATTTAAATTTGATGGCCGGGAAACTAGATAATGATTTGGGGGACTATTTACTTCTCGGCCGGCCGGCCGAAAACTAGAAGAAGACCGTTTACTTTTAATTGATTCTTTTGATTATTAAATAAGGAATTCTTTAAAAAGAAATGCTTTATACACAAAGTAGAACCGCTTCTCATTTGTGTAGTCAGATGTCGGCCGCATGTTTTAAGCTAATTATGTGGTAATAACACTTAATAGTTATTGAATATTTGACGGCCGAAAATTAGAATTTTAATATTTACGAGAAATCGAAATCATCACTCACACGAACAATGCAGGCATAAAGGGACTTCCCCAAAGTTTATCTTATTACCTAGTTAGAAAATTAAGCAAGTTGATCAACGGCCGAAAACTAATTAATTTAAATTTGTTTTTCGGCCGTGTTTGAAGGAATGGTCGAAAATCGGTTTAAGAAATCTTATTTTTCGGCCAGTCAAAAAGCAGGTGGCCGAAAATTAGTTAACATAAACTTAATTTTCGGCCGTATTTGAAAGGGCAATCGAAAATCATATGTTTCAAATCTAGTTATCGGTCATATAATTAAGAAAATTGAATTGTATTCTTATGTAGTTTTAATCTACCAATAATGTAAGTGAATAAGAAAAAGTTTTTACAATGGTATGTGCATAGGTTTTGTAGGATATAATTGTGCACGTTCACAATTTACGTGATTTCGCAAAAAGAACCTTAATGCCTTCAAATATAGTGAATTTTTTATGAACTTTTCAATAGTACTAAGTAGTCATTCTAAAATCAACTTAGTTTATACAACGCTTAAGTTGATATTTGTTTAAGTGGAAATAAGGTATATAGAAATAACAAGATTTTGAATATAGGTGATAAATTATGTTCGCTACTAGTTTATATTTTATTTTTTTCATTTTTTGTGTGTGTTTTTTGTTGTTTTTTTTTTGTTTTTATTTTTGTTAAACATTAAAAATATAAAAATGTGTGTTAAGATAGATAAAGGAATTAATCATCGTAATTTTTTTTTTCAGATGCCTCCGGAGAGAAAAAAACTTAAAAAAAAGATTAAAAAAAAAAGAACTCATTTTCAATATACCGAAGAAGCATTAGCTAAAGCTGTTCAGGCCATAAGAATTGAAAAAAAAAGCATTAGAGAAACTTGTCGTCTTTTTGGTGTTCCTCGGTCAACAATTCAAGATCGAATTGCGGGTAGAACTAAAGAACAGCCTCGAAAAGTTGGTCCAGAACCTATATTAGGCCTTGATGGAGAACAAAAAGTTGTGGACTGGATTATTGATTTAGCAAAATGTGGTATTCCTGTGAGCAAAGAAGTCTTGCTGGAAACAGTTACAAAATTAATAAAGGATATTGGAAAAGAAGAAAAGTTTCCAGAAGGGCGACCAGGACAAACATGGTACCAAGGTTTTCTTAGAAGGCATCCGGAGATTAGCTTACGTGAACCTGAAGGTATAAATAAAGCCAGAGAAGCAGTAAAAGAGAGCTCAATCAGAAAATGGTTTACAGAGCTTGAATATTTTTTGACTGAAAGAGGAATGGCAGATATCATGAAAGATTCTGACAGAATATTAAACGGTGATGAGACTGGAGTTTCACTATGTCCAAAATCGGGTAAAGTCTTAGCCCCGAGAGGTTACAAAAATGTTAACGTTGTTAAAAGAGGCAACGAAAAAGAAACACTTACAGTTTTAATTATGATGACTGCATCTGGAAAAGTATGCCCTCCCCTTGTGGTGTTTCCTTACATTAGACCGCCAAAAGCGGTTGTAGAAAATATGCCAGAAGGTTGGATTATAGGAAAATCTGAATCAGGTTGGATGCGCTCAGATGTTTTTTATGAGTATATTGCTAACGATTTTAATGACTGGTTAGTAAAGAATAATATAAAAAAACCCGTAATCCTTTTCGTAGATGGGCATAAATCACATATGTCGATGGCCTTAAGTAATTTTTGTGATGAAAATGGCATAGTTTTATACGCTCTACCTCCGAATACTACTCACATTATGCAACCAGCCGATGTTAGTGTGTTCAAACCGTTGAAACAAGAATGGAAAAAAACTTTAACAAAGTGGCAGGCCAAACCGGAAAACCTCAATAAAACCGTGACGAAGACAAATTTTTGCAAAGTATTTAAGGAAGCCCTGGACTTAGATATGACACAATCTATTAAGAACGGATTCAGAAAGTGTGGGCTATTCCCCTTCGACGTAGATGCAGTAGATTTCACGAAATGCGTAAAGGATTTTCAAGAAAGAAGGAAGAAGAGATCACTATCCTCTGGCGGGTTAACGGAACGAGATTTCGTAAGTGCAATAAAAGTTGTTGTTTCGATAAAAGAAAATTTATTGAAGCGAGGGATTGATCCAGATATGGTGTGCAGTGAAATAGAGTTATCGAAATCATCTTTCAGTAAAAATCGACGGTCAACTTCCAAAACACCACGTAAGTCTACGGAAGTTGTTGATTTCTTCTACATTTAAAAAACCTGATCAAATTGATGATCACGATAATATGATAACAACGGCAAATGTCATTACTGCTAGAGGTGATGGTGTTAATTTAGACAATTCTTTGCTTGATGACATCTCAATTCCTGATATTGGAGCATACGTATCTCTAAGTGACATTTCTGTTTTAAAAATAGCCGGCTTAAACTTAGAGGATTTAAATGCAACTCAAATTACTTTAGAAGAGATTCCTCAAGACGATAAAGATGATGATTTAGCACAGGGATTGCTACCTCTACAAAATGACTGTGTAGCATCTACATCAAAGATAATTACAGTAACTGAAGTGCACACTCGCCAGTCGCCGTCGTCTCCAAAAAATGCGATCAATCATAATAGTAATAACGTGAATCCTGTTAATGATATATTAGTAAATACTTCGTGTATGCTGCAAAATAATAAGCAAAATGATCCATTTAAAAATCATTTAAGATTTCCCATTAATCCAACTGGAATTCTAACTACAAAGAGAAATATTAATAAATTTCCTAGTGCCATATCTTCAGAAGCTTGGAGAGATTTTCATGACTTCAAGGAAAAAGAAAAACAAAATAAGATAGATGAAAAAAATAAGAGAAAAGTTGAAAGAGAACAAAAAAAATGTGAACCGAAACCAAAAAAACAGAAAATAGTTAATAAGAACAAAAAATCACTTAATATTCCTAAGATTAAGCAGACCAAAGATGAAAACGTGATTAACAAGGAACAAACAACGGACAGTAATATTGAAAATATTGATCAAGATGTAGAAATCAATACTAAGAAGACTAATTTCGAAAATAATAGAGATGTAAATAAGGAAAACGTAATTAGAGTTATTCAAGAAGAGGATGTTGATCACGAACTAGATATTTTTCCATAATAATTTTTTATATGCCATATTATACTTTTTTCCTTTTTGACCAATGTTCAAATGTGTGTTGTACCTATTATGTTTAAAATGTTTTAATATTTTAATTAAAATTGTTGATTTATACGTATTTTTGCTTTTAATCCATTATAGAACCTACTAGTTAGCAAACATAGATCATTTTTCAAATAGCAGATTAGTGGCCGAGAACTAGCAAAATAATGGCCGGAAACTGAAATAGATGGCCGAAAACCGGCGAAATCGCTATTTTCAGACATTTTAATTTTTAGTAATTTTAATTTTAGTAAAAGGTCTACAAATATCAAAACTACATTATATTTCGAGTTCAAAAATATTTCAGAAACTAGTCTGCGACTTTAATGTCATGGAGAAAAATCGTCACAAAGTCACACGTTCGCTTAAGTGGCCGAAAACCGGCTAAGTTACCCTACTTTGTTATTATATTATAAGCCATTAATTGACACCAATTTTATCTTTTTACACCCGGGCCCAAGAATGTATGAAAGCGTATCCGTCTCCTTTGACGTTGCCTGGAAACTCTTTTAGGAACTGACTGTACATTTGTTATTTAAACATCACATTTTTTTTATTAAACTGACTTATTGACTGTTGCATCTCTAGGCCAATTTTACTGATGAAAAACATTCAAAATGTAGTCGCAAACTCGTGATCTCGTCTCAATGTCAAACAATGTAGGTCAATTAGTAACATTTTTGACAGATTGAGACTAAGATTAGATTGCGATCGTTCCTAACAGTTAGTAGAATTTTCTCGCTGGGTTTCGCTTTGAGATGAGATCAAAGCAGTTACGTACATTTTTTTTGTTGGTGCTAAATAGATGGATATGTTTTACAAAAGTACGGGGAGACAATTTCTAATCTTGTATAACTGGAACATATTTTTTAAGATCAGTCCATTATGCTCATGACTCATTTCTCGCCTTTATACTTTCACATGAGTTTAATATCCAATTGGAACACACTTGACACATTCCAGAATAAATGGCCCAGAAACGCAAATACTTCAAATACAGAGAAAATATGAAGAGTTTTGTAGAAACAAAAGTTGAAACCACTTGTCATTTCAAGTTTATAATGCAACCATCGGAGAAGTCGATACGACTGACAGGACCCTGCGGGCAGTTTAAATGAATAATCGAAAAATAATACTCGTATCTTGAATTCACTTCCTATAAAGAGATACGAAATTAAAATGGCTCACGTGTCCAATAAATTGAAACAATCTACATAAATATAATTAAAATGACATACGTAAGCCTATTTTTAACAGTCCAACTTAAATATAAGTAATATGAAAAATATAAAACTGATTTACGCTTAACTTTCAATAGCGTATAGATATTAAGTTCTGCTGATAAAAATCGACACCTGAAACGCAGCATTCAATTAGCAAGATAGAAATCAAAGATGAAATTTGCGTGAATTAGAGTGGGGCTCAATCGAGATCGTATCGAGTGAAGCGAATGTCGTGGGGAGATAATCGTTCCACAGTTGAAACCGATACAACACTAGCAACCATCAACCAACCGTTTAGAAAGATATTTTAGCCTTTACGGGGAAATAATACTTTGATTACATAGGTATCATATTTGAGAATTAACAGCCTCATTTAGCTAATTGTATAATTTAATAAAAATATATATTTTTGTACGTTTACCGTAGTTAATTGTGAAGAAATACGATTTCGGTCGTATCTGAATAAGGAAGTGAAATTATAACGGACGAAATAATTACGCGCTAATTAACTGAAGCTACCAAATGCTTCCTCATTTGGCGGTATAAAACATTCTGCTGAAACTGGTCGGGCCTGACTTTTTGGCTCAAAGTTGACGTGGAACTAATTACAGCTTTCCCGGCGGAGATTTTGATAAATTAGGTAACTGAGCGTAGATATGCAAAGTTGCTGGCAGGCCACAATTTCCAAAGCTTTTATTATAAGTGGAACTCATCCCTTTTTTCTGCATAGTGTTGGATGCCTTCCAGCTAATACATTAGAGCGCTGTTCATAAACCCCAAGTTAACTATCTGCTAATTAAATGGACGATTACGTAGCACGCGTGTACCGCTCGTGTAAGCGGCGTTCATTAATTTTTACATGCTTGTATCGTAAAGCCTCGCATAATAATCGCTTAGGAGATTTATCGATACAAAGATTAATTATAAATTAACGTTAATTTAAAAATGTTAGACGAAAATAACTTTCTTGTATCTGATGTGGGTGCAGTTAAAGTACCTTAGCTCCTGCATTTTTATTTTTATAAAATAACGAACAAAGGCCTCCTTTTGTTAAAGGTTTTACTAAATGGGAAATCGAAGAAGACGATTAATCCTTAAATGGTAAGTATACTTGCAGTTATATTGTCAAAACTACTTATATTGTCAAGTCACAAACTGCTCTAAGTAAAGACAAAAAAAGAGCAGAATAAACTGCGATATTGTTTCTGAAGAGAATTCATTTATAACCGCAAATGGAAGACAAGTAATGGCGATAAGTTGGTCTAGTAATCCTGTTTCAAATTGCACCTGTAACTGATATCTATATATGATATCTATTCCATACATCTACTATCAGAAGGTAGGTATGTTAACTTTTCTAGGACTTTTCTAGTGGGTATCCCAAAGACTACTATCATCATAATTCATTTGGAAATTGTACGCTGGAAATCATTTGCATCGCTGACCCCGAGGTACGCTACTAATTAAGATGTAGCAGTAGTACCTAGTAGTTGTAGTTTGTTAGGTGCATTAACTACAACAGTAACTTTTGGTTGCATTTTATTGTTGTATATATTTATAATCAATTGCCGCTATGGCCGATTGTTAATGCGCCAGCCTCTGGCATGAGGCTGTGGGTTCCCAACCGGGCACGGGCAATACCGATGTGACTTTTTCTATTTTATACGTAGGTACTTTCTAAGTTTATCAGTAAAGGAAAACATGGTGGGGAAAAGTAGTTTTAGTTTGAAATCGCCAACCCGCCTTAAGCAAGCACAGTAATCAATGCTTGAGCCTTTATGAGAAGGAATAAATGAGTATCAAATATCTGTAAACCAGAAATATGAAAAGCAATAAACCCGAGCAAGGTCCCGATCGATTAGACACGCTCAGGGGCAAAGGTGTGAATCGACATTTAATAAAATAATTTATATGACGCTGATGTGTTTTTAATGGCCGCCAGACGAACGGACGCGTTTTTGGTAACAAAAACGCGTCCGTAGTCGTTATATGAGTAATCATATAACGACTAAACAGTTAATGTTAATGGAAGGAAAAACAAGTAGTCACTGTTTACTCATTGAAGCTCTATGCTTCAAGGCTTTACCTTGATTTAATGTATTACTATAGAAACATATTCGAATGGCTTTAACAGCTTTACCACAATTTATCTCAATGCACGGTTACCTTATTTTTTTTTTTAATTAGCACATCCTTGTTTCTTCTGAAAAGCACATACATTCAATGTATCTTAAAATGACATGTCTTCCAAAAATATTTATTCAACAATACCCATGCTTAGGTACTAAAGTTTTACTGCACGTACCGACTCTACAAGAACGCACGTGTGTTGCATCTGCGCAACACACTCATTGCTCAGCCATAAGTCGTAATTACTTTGAAAATATATCATATTCGAAAGATGTACACACTTTAGCATGATATAAACGATATGCTTGAGACGCCACCTTCCCCTCCCGGTAGGTATCAGCGAAGTTACGCTACTCTTATTGCAAGCACCCGATGCACGCACATCGATAGCGCGGCGTCGTATCGAGAGACAATCAATTAACTCGCCTCCGCAATTCGATTATTGATTTTGTAATTAAATCGCGTCGGTGGGCGTGTCGCGCACCAACTCGCTCGCATGAATTATCTTTATGGCAGATTTTTAGTGATGTTTGTTGACTTTTTCAATTAAGCCATTACGAAAGAGTAAACCTTAAAGGTTATCTTACAAGCCATCTTTTAAAATATTGTTCGTAACATTAATCACCCCGTGCGCTGACGTCGAAGCGTACCATTATATTGTACAAGATATCTCGCAGTATTATACATTGCTTGACAGTGGAGCTGAATGGAAATAATTATGGCGTTACGGTGACCAACAAAAAGGGACCGCGCTAACGTAATTATTTACCGAGGGATTGCTTTACAGCCGTATATGCAAACATTTTAACTCAGTGCAATGACTACAATCGCGCCACGAGAGAAACGTACGAGCACAAAAACTCCGGTACTTAATCATGTCTCTCTTAATCGATTTTTGAAAATGCCCACTCGATTCTTATTTTTCACCTCTCAGAACCGGACGTATTAAATAATCTTGATGCTCAATGAGACTAAATTGCACACAGTTTAAACTTGTATTATAGGTATTACGGCCGAGCTTTAAAAACCAATTAACGATTAATTAAGAATCAGTTTTATAGTCTGTTCCAGTGTTTCTACTGCAAGTTTTAAGACGTATCTACAATTACCGAGCATATAATTTTATTTCTGACAATTCTTTCGGTTTATATCTCAAAGTGTACCATAGTACACTGAGAACTAATGGAGGTATGCACACGTGCGACAAACGAGACGCCAAAAAAGTCGGAGTATCACAATAGATGAGAGAAGACAGAAATAATTGGGAGCTCCTGTCTATGTGAGGAGGCAGGCGGCGCAGCTCATCAGTATGCGCGGAGCGGAGCGGCCACATGCCACCGTCGCCGGAGCCATTCATCCGCGCCGCACAATCCAAAACAAATTGCCTTAACCAGAGGCTACTCTTTGTGAAAATGGAACGCGGCGATCCTTTTTCGGTAAAAAACCGACGTGTCGCATGTTTTTAAGTCGGCTATATGAGTAATTGAGGACAAGTCCTGGGGGACGTGACGCGCCGCCTCGGTGCCCACGACGCGCGACGCCGCCGTGAGATACGCTGATACTCCAGTGTTTATACCCATTTAAAAGTCAATCATTGTCGCAAAAATAGCTCGTTTGAAAAGTTGCATTTGCATACCCATTTATAGGATAACCACGACTTCAGCCACTTAACTTGTCGTTATATGGGAATCCTTAGTCCGGAACAAACGACGATTGTCCAGTCCACTAGTAAGTGAATAAGTAAACGACTCCTATACAATACGGTAGTTGTCAAGTAGAGAAAGCTATCGTCTGCAACTGAATGTATAGAGCGACGCGTGCATAGCTCCAGAAGCACGTACGAGGCTTAATTACTTACGAAATTGGTGGTTTAAAAGCGCAAATTGAATTACCATTCATTTTAAATAAACGCCATGGGACAACACGGCGGCCGGGGGCTGCGCCGGCGCACGCTCCACAGCGGCGGCCAGTGTGCCATCAATTAAATTTTAATTTTCGATCGCCAACGAATGAGTCGGCAGTGCCGTAATTGGTCCGCCCGTCCCGATGATTACTTTATTGGTCACACGCATACCCCGCTATCACGTGAGGCATTTTGTTGCCAATTTATTTCTATTCGCCTTTATTGCATTCGAATGTAAAAAGAATTAAAGTCAGCGTTGAGTCTGCCTGTGGCCGACGACGCGACGTAGGCGTAGCGGTTTCGGGACAAGAGCCGAATTTAAATAACTTGTTTCGGCTACCCACCGCCTTTGACATAACCCTTAAATTAGAAGGGATGTAGTATTTCTTTCCTCCTTCAAAAGTTTGTATAGTTTATCTCTTTCTGAAGCGGTTTCATCATTTTAGACGTGCGGCGGAGGCGGCATCTTTATAATAAGCTCCCAAAACGACGGGGGCGCAGGTAGCTGGTTTTTGCAGTCCCTCTCGCCTAATCTGAACTGAAGCGGTAGTTGTTTTTTGTTTAGTATACATATTGTGACCTCGTACGCGCAACTGTGCCACGTGACGTGACAAATATAACGTGTGAAGAAGAGGTGTTTGAGTTTGTTCAACATGCAGTGTGAAGGCGCTGGAATAGGGACATAATAATGACACTAAAGAAATGCCGCGGGCTACTCTCACAGAATACTTATCCGCAGCTCTACGGTGGCGTCTTGGCTTCATACAGATAAATCTAATGAGTTACCTACACAATCTTTAAATATAAACATAACAATCAGAACTTAATTTGGGAATTTAAATCTAAATAAAGGAAAAGTATCTATAGGGATCAACATTCACCTGAAATTATAAAACTTCTAGGTTACATGACTGATTTAATATAAATAAAATGAAAATTAATGACTAAGTAAATGGGTGTACGATGATAATGATGGTAGCTAAATATCCAAAACCATTAACTACAATCCCTTCGAAAAATGGGAGATATTGTTTCTTCGTTTTGCCAGAACTATAACAAATTGAGAAATTAAACAATTAAGTACCTAAATCATGCCATAGGATCACCAACACAAGTGGTATAATCAAGAAATAGAGATGGGCACAACATTTTATTAGCAGGTGAAAATAAATTTATTGTGAGTGCAACTGATAATTCAGTATAAGGAATTAGTCCGGGGCACGACACGCATCGTGTTGGATCGTGAGGAAATAAACCCTGGGCCACACTAGACGCTGTGCTTAGGTACAGGAGAAGTTTGGAAAATTGCTCGATATATTAAGATTCGATATTCGATTCCCAGGTCGAGCAAAAAGAGTTATTGGGTTTTTCTATGAAATTCTCAGTAGCAGCTCGGAGTTAGGATTTGTGCCCGGTTAATGGCAATAACCTCGGCCCCTATTGCGTGGGACTTAAAACCATACGCGCGAACTGTGGGTGTGCATTGGTACACCTCTGCTTATGCCTTCCGGAAATACAGGCGTGATGTATGTATGTATATTAAGATTGAATAATATTATAAACCCTTCTTCTCTAAGTATAACCGACAAAGTAGGCTATGACTGGTAGGTGTTTGGTTCAAGTTTAACAGTAGCACAGTGGTGTCTCTCTTTTTCAAAGTATCGTATGATTGCATGATATAATGAATAAGTGCACACAATGCAAATTCTGTCTGTCAAGTAGGTAGATTTTGTTAAGGTTTCAGAAGTTTTTCAGAGCTTAGTAGATTTTATAAACCGTTGTAGCGGCAGTCATGTCGCATAGAGGAACTCGAAAAAGACCAGCGGTACCAAAGAGTAAAAAAAAAATTTTTCTTTCAAAGATTGACATTCTTTCATTAGCATTAGGTGTGGTCCAGCCTTAAAACCATTCGTTTGGTACAATGCAGATGAAGACGCGGCGAACGTGCGCCGACTCCTGACCACTCGTTCGTGCCAACATATTGTTCTTTACATCTCACGACACGACACGATATATGCACGGATACCTAGTTTATGCCCCTCTCTCTGACGTAAATGTTCCTTACTTGATATTGATAGTAATAAGTTAAGTCCAACTCAGTGTGATATTGCTAAATTACGGGTCTGAATTGAACGTTATAACTTTATGGTTGGTCATGGAACATGGTGCATTTTATACCGAGGATTCATTGAAATTATAAACTGTAAGTAAACCTAAATTTAGAGACTCAAAGCATTTATTTGAATTAAACCATTTATAGGCACTATTGAATTTCAAAGATTCGATCAGAAAGTTGAAGCTTTGTTGTTGTTGAAGGTAGTTCTCAATGGAGAAAAACAAGGAAGAAACTCAACGCATACTCTTCTCAATCAAGTTTTTAGAAATTCTGGCTACATTATTCTTGTTGCTTGTAAATCTTATAACAATGTGGACATTAAAAACTACTCCAAAAAAGAAATTGTGACCTATTTTTTTAACAGATTAGTGTAACTATCTACTGTTATTACTACAAAAGTACGTACTACCTATTTTTAAATTGATAAGTTAATAATTAATCAATGCTAAATGTAAATGACAGTTGAAGAGTTATTTATATAGCATATCCTGATAGATTTCACAGCAGATAATCACAACTCGCGATTCCATAGAATTCAGAAGTCTTCTGCAAATTTCGTGTAACCGATTATCGCTAATATGTATGTGAAATAGTCAACGTATATAAGAAGAGCTAGATGACATACATAAGAAGTCTTCTATGCCTTCTATGCATAGTGAAGTCAACCGCGAGGCTTATAAAGTAAACAGATTGCATCTGTGCTCTGTCGCTGTACGTGCCGCAAGCTACACACGCGCCGCTCTATAGGCGTGTCATCTTGGAAATCACTAAGCCGAATGGTAAATGTCTTGATATCGAGACAGATAAAAAAAAAAGATTATTTGAAAATTGATACGTCTTTTGTTTCCTAAAAAAAAAGAGGGTGCTTTGTTTGTATTCTGGTTTTAGAGGCAAAATGTTTTATGGTTTATTGAAGTTACTTTTCTTTGAAGCTTTAGGATGATTTTCAGTTTATTGCCTCAATCATAACTTCTTAAGAATTCATGTTTGTACTTACACTAAGAGAGTATGTATATTGGATACCGTAGAACTCAGTCATACCAAAGAAAGACTACATTTAATTTCCAAAAACCACAATCCTAAAGGTAGATACATCAATATTTTGTAATTTAAATCGGCAGCCCTACAATAAGATGCACAAGGGCACCTTAACGTGCCTTTGTAGAGATAAGTGCACGGTCGCCCTCGTTTACCACTGAGCTGAATAATGATTTTAATGGAACATGAAAAAACCTCTACAAAAGAAGAATGATGATAGAAAGAACAAAGAGAAGTAATATTACTGATAATATTCCATCATCTGAATAGTTTAATGATATAGAGAATGACACAGCATTGCCAAACTACCGAAGTAAACATACCAGTAAGTCTAGAAAAGCATTGCATCAAAAATAATTACTAAATAAATTCATGCCATCATAGAATAAACCTCCTAGCAGCACAAAAGGCCAGCCCTAGTTGAATGAGATGCGCAGAATCACGTAGCGGCGCGCGCGCACCTTAACGTGCCTTCGTGGAGATAAGTGCGCGATGGCCCTGGATTACCACAGCACCGCGCTGCGCCGGAGTGCGCCGTCGTCGGCCCACTTTGAACCGTTTTGTTTCTCTATTCGTGTTTATTCATCGCTTAGTTTTTGTTGCCGCTAGGCTTATCAAAGTTGCTACTTAGATATGCTGTAGAATAATTGCTTAAGTAAGGATGCCGGTGTTGTTCTTGTGGAAGGAGAGGAATTAATCGAGGGCTCGTTTTACTTACAAAACGGTCATTATCCTTATTCGTTGACTCAGGCTTTAAACATTTACCGCCGGAAATGTGAAACTCAATCTTGGGGTCTCACATAACATCCATGTGCGATTACATTGATCACACATTGCGATCGTTTTTGGTGGATAAATGGATTAATAGAAGCGCCTAATATTGTTCTACAGGGCAAATGCCTCTCGACATCCTGAGAAGGTACGAGCATTGATCACCACGCTTGCTCAAGGCGGATTGGCGACGAAAAACTTATATTAATTATAAGACACACGATTTTTCCCTGATTTCAGTTATATCCAAGATAAAAGAAAATACATATAAAAAGGCATTGCATGAGAGGCTTCAAGAGACAAATAAAATATCTAGCTATAGCTAGATATTTGGGCTATAACTCACAATCACTTTCACGTTTCTTACATTTATTTATTTAAATATTTATTAGCCTGTTCCGTCCCACTCCTTTTCCACGATTCCGTGCTTCATCCAACTAGTTTTGGAGGAATCCATCCAGTTCGTCTCGCCATTCCTTATAAACACATCAACACGGTCTAGGGATATTTCATACTCAATTAAATAACTCGAAAAGTACTGGCCGCATTGGAATCTTTTATACACCGATTTGTTCGTAATTTATCTCGGACTAATTCCAAATTCAAATTTTTGAAAATTCTTTTGTTTCGGTGGCATAAAAATGTCTTGATGTGTAGGAGAGGGAATTTTCATTTGTGCGAAATTTAGAAAACGATACGAATTACGATTAGTTACAGTTTTTTTAAATTTTTAAACGAAAGATAAAGTTAAAATTGAGGTATTGTAGCCATGCAACGCCGACATTTGACGAGGGCGGAGATGTTACGAGCTGTGGGAATGCTGGAAGCTGGGTCTGTTCAGCGTAATGTTGCTGAGGCCATAGGGACCCACCAAAATGTAATTTCAAGATTGTGGACACGCTATCGTGCCACAGGTGAAGTAGCGGAGAGGCACCGGGGGCCAAGTCGTATCACTACCCCCAGACAAGACCGATTTTTGCAAATTACTGCGCGAGCTCAACCAAATGCAACGGCGACTCAATTGGTCCAAAGGCTGCGAGTGGAACACCAAGTGCTTGTGAGTGACCAAACTGTAAGACGGCGACTGCATGAAAGCAATCTACGCTCTCGTAGACCACTCCGAGTCCCACCTTTACGGAGAGGCAATCGTGGACGACGATTAGAATGGGTTCGGAACCACGTGGACTGGGGCCGTGAGCAATGGTCCAATGTGCTGTTCACGGATGAATCCAGGTTCGGCTTCCATCCAGATTCACGAAGGACGCGTGTTTGGCGAGTTCCTGGACGATGGAGCCGTCTCCAGAACCCTCAGGAAGTTCACCCATACCAAGGAGGAACAATTATGGTTTGGGCAGGAATTCGCCTTGGAGGACGGACGGATCTCGTTTGGGTGCGGGGCAATATGACGGCAGAACGATACGTCCAACAGGTGCTGGGGCCCATAATCTTGCCCCACAGAACACAAATGGGGCAAGATTTCCTGCTCATGCACGACAATGCCCGGGCACACACGGCGAGAACGGTAGCAGCTTGGTTACATACACACAATGTTAGGGCCTTAGACTGGCCTGCTCAATCGCCAGATCTAAATCCCATTGAGCATGCGTGGGTTATGCTGCAAAGAAGAGCTCTGAAGGAAGTTCCAGAAAATGTGGCTACAGAAGATCAACTTTTTGCGCACCTCAGAAGGACATGGGACAATATTCCGCAGCAAGATATTGACAACCTTGTTCTGAGCATGCCGAATCGTTGCCGATGTGTTATGAACATCATGGGCGCTTTCTCAGACTACTAACTTCAAGTTTATAAACACAAATTAAATGATTTTTCTATTTTTTTCAGTTTTTACTCACAAATTAAAAGTTAATTTTCGTTCATTTCCGTCTATGCTTCATTTTTTTTCCATAAAATCCTTAAATTTTAATCTAAGTACCTTAACCATTATTAAAAAATGGTAGAATATTAAATAACGTATCTTTTAAATATATACATGTCATATAAATAATTAACACATTGATAGTAATTCGCTTTTTTTAAAATATCCCTAGACCGTGTTGATGTGTGTACTTAATAATCATATTATCATGTGCACCAAAAATATAATTGATAGAGTAATATGATTTGCTACATCACCAAGTACTTGTTCCAATCTTTCATTTCCATAAACACTTTAGCTACATTTTAGGCTGCCATCAGCCTTAATGATGATGTGCAAGAGAAAATGTTAGTGCTTATTGTGTAAGGCGAAGCAAAAAGCTCGGGGCGCAGTGCCGTGTACCTATTAGCCCGTGAGGCCGTAATACACACTTGAGGCTTCGTGGGAAACTACGTAACATTCTTTTTCGGACTTCACACAATCATGCTCACTTTGAAAAATAACTTACGCGAGATATATACAGCCTTTTCTTTGTGACTCCGCCCGCTTAGCATCGAGAATTTTAGCTGTTATTTAGTTAATGGATCTGCCTTGAGTAATCTATGCTCGTGCCTTCTCTGTATGAGATCTTATGTCCTAAAATGGGCCAATAGGCTGATACCTATTCTTATTTTGTTGATGAATATCCTATTTATTTATTTATTTTTACTTTAACATGAAACGGCTGTTGGCCAATTACATTAGCTAAAGACATAAAAATATAAACATTTTTAACGACACACACAGACAACCTATGACACCTGTGACAGATCGACAAGGATATTGCCAGAGTAACCAAGTTGTGGTTATTCGGACACAATTGTCTAAGATTGAGCGGATCATCTGAAGATCTGAAGATGTCGAACCGAATATGTCGGCCCGCTTATGTGTATATCCCTGAGCGTTACAGTTACTCAATTGCCTTATTTTTAACATTTCAAGCGGTTTTCTATGATTACAACCCGCGTTATCATGCATGAAAAGTTAGGAGGCCAAACCAAGTACCTACACAGCATTCCTACAGCGATCATACAGACACACGAACTTATTTCTTCATAACATTATCCTTTTCTTGAAGAACCTACGTAGGTAACTACACCGTATTATAAAGGCACGCCATACACGATCGGAATATTCCCTACATGTTCTGGACATGTACCGTGTGGATATTGTATAGTAACCTGATAGTCTTGATGGCGGATGATTGCAAGAAAAGGGTACTGCATCATCAGTGCACAAATACATCGTATTATCAATAATATGTGACTAATGATTGTGTTGAATGATTTCCGGTTATCTGTCATTAAGGAGTACAAAGGAATTAATTTTAATAGTTTAGGGCACATTTATGACCGATAAAATTTTGTTTTTTATTATTGCTTCGCTAAATTCGATGATATGAGTACATGTCTCAGCCAAATATTTTGCCTATCAATCTTTAAATATATTTGATTTCATTATCCACGTCTTCTTTAGCTTCATGAAAGGTAAAAAATATTTTAACTATTACAGTGTCTAGTCTTTATAAAGAAAATACCTGATCTATCTCGATAGGGTGTGTGGGGTCGTTAGACCTTACTGCCCACACGATAAGAAGAAGATCTCGATAAAGATAGTTTTATTAGATAAAATCACTTCATATCCAATTTAAGAATGTTTGCCAACCATTCAATCTTCGGTACAACAAATTAATGGCTGCTGGCGAGTGTTCGATAGTTCGGTGTTAGGAGGCGGTTACCCACACAGATGAGGCGTAAGGAAAGGCAGTTTCGGTGTGGCACGACTTGGCGGGGCGAGGTGGGACCGGGGGGAGGGAGGGAAGGCGCGGGTCAGAAAGGCCGTGAGAAGTTGCGCGTGCGTCGGGTTCCCAGGCACGCGCCGAGAAGCGCGCGCGCGACCAACGCACGCCTGCTGCCGGCGGTAACTAGCGAGATGAAACATTTTCTCATTGGGATTGTAATTCGGATGTTAAAGTGATTAGGTATGTATCGTAGTGTGGCAGGTAAGGAAAGTTATGGTAATGGATAATTTTTCAGATGATATAATGACACTAAAAGAAGCTGGATGTTTTTTTTAATAAATAGGTACATTAAAGTAAAATTTTCTTTTCCGAATGAACCTGAAGCATTTTTTTCCTAACTTGTAATGCTAAAGTCCCATTGCGGGGCTGCTGGGCAAAGGCCTCCCCCGAGTTGAACGAATTAGTTTCATATTTTTCCATTAATTACTGTCAATTTGTCATTAAATAAAAGATATCTAGCATCAACACGCAAAAGACAAAAGCTCAACAGGACCAATTACATATTATTTTTTTTCTACCGTCCAACTTCCATTTATTTCAAATCTCATCGAACCACAATATACTGAAGGTGTGCGCCTTCTCAGTCGGGAGTCGGTCGCCGGGGTCGCCGCGGTCGCGCCTCGCCGCCCTCCTCGTGGGACCAGCACTAGAGGTGAGACGCGACGTGCATAGCCTGCGAGCCTCGGAAAGGAATCCACCCTGTTACTAACATCGTAGCGAGATACCACTGGAAATTGCAATGTTAAGATCGGCATGAGCGGCGTTTGCTTTTAATAGATGGATAGCTGAAAGTTTTTTGTGAAAATAGTCATAATCTACAAATCCCTAACACTGTAATTGAAGTACATTTTGTATAAACACATTGCAGATTTTTTTGCGGTTTTGAAATTATTTTTTTGTATGTGATCTCCGCACGACGCTGTCATGAACAAGTAACAACAATAAATAAATAATTAAATATACATCAATCACATTTTGGCACTGAGATTAAGATTTTATCTTTCCTGACTTCCTTAGTCCCTTAGTCAAAAAACAATATTGTTGGTCAATCTAAACAAACCAATCAAAACTACCTAAACCTGCCCATATCACATCACAGCCCTTCAATCCCCTGACCACCTCACCAAGACATTACTCCACTCAGTCATGCACTCACGTCTGTCGGCGTCATTTCTAATTTATGCACGGTCGTGCTCACCTCGCCTACCGCTCGTCGCACGCGCACCTCTGGGAGGGCTGCTACACATACCTGCATAAAAACATGGCTGCTGCATTTTTTACCTGACTGCTTTATAGTCATATTTGGTTGTGTGCTACTTCTTTTGTTTTTGTTGTTTTATGCGTGCATTTAGAAGGCTCAGAGGCAATTCTTTTTGACAAGGTCGAGTCTAAAATTTTCTGTTTAAGTTTGGAACATAGGTACCGGTGGCTGTTAAATGATTAGGTACATAATAAGTATAATTCATTAAAATAGGTAAAAGGTTATTTTTCTTTACCAGCCTATGATTACGATGATCGTTTGCATATGGCTCGTTCGACTGATTTGTTGCACAACAAAGTATTGATTAATTTGGCTCTCCTTAATTTTCTTTTATTTATTTATTTGACTTTACCCGAAGCTGGGATATCGCATCCTTGCTTAGGCTAGAAGATTCAGACGAGGCTGATTTTAAAACTTTGATAAATCGGCCAATATTCCAAACGTCTATACTATTGTTATCTTTTTCTGGTCGTCAGATCATGATTACTTTCGACCCAAATATTTGCGTAGCATCCCTGAGTCGTGACGCACAGGCTCGACCGAGAATTAGATCCTGCCGCCTCTCCATAAGCCAGGGATAGCCAATTAACTTAGATCTCCAGAAATCTGGCAATCTCACATTGTTCTGGTTCTTTATAAAATGGCTGGTGAGCATAAAGATGATCGCACGTGTGGCGATGCGCGAGGACCATTCAGTCACGGCGCACGTTCAAACATGCTGTTCTATGGTTACAGTGAGGCTGACGCTTGCGCACTGATTGATGTGTTTGAGTTAAAATGTTTCTCGTCCTAAGAAATGTTTGCGTGAAAGGGTGCTTTATACTCACAATGAGTCCTTATAAAGGAGATGGTAAAGGTTCCATAAGTAGCGGTTTGCTCTTGACATCCAGACGGCTGTTGTGGCTTATAAAAAAAATTGTCGAATGATGTATTATACTGAAAAAAACATAGGGGAAGGTTTGCGCGAAAGCTTAAAACATTTCAATAAAAATAATTCATTAATTTTTATTTCACAGAAACCTAAAAAGGGGTCTTGTACAAGTTATGTTACATTATGAACAAGTTGGTAAGGTACTATATATCGTTTGAAACCCACAAGGTTCAATCAGAAAGCGAATTCCCTAGCAGATGTTGCAGCGAAAATGTCTGATCCGAAGTATAAAGCCTCTAATCAAAGAAGGTATAAAATTAACCGAAGGTAGAAATCTTGGTCTCCTAGAGTTAAGGGTTCAATTTGAGGCGCAGGCTGTAGAATTAAGCTCAGCTCGTGATGATGCGCCGCTAATACCAGTAGCCGGTGCATTGCGCCACGACTGGAGTGTTGCCATGCTGGGAAAACTCCCTTAGAATGTGCAAGTATTCTTAAGCTTCTTCTTTATCGTGTGGGCAGTAAGATTTAACGACCCGGCACACCCTAGTGTCAGAGTCTCTAAACCGCTTCAAGAACCCTCTGACATGGTAACTGATGTTAGTAAAGTCCATTTTTAAGCTGAATTTCGTAATATCTGAAAAAACACGTATAAAATATCTTTCTGATATTTTTCACCTCTGACCTAGACTAGAGTCAAAACTTACCCATTTTGAATTAAAAAAATAATATATCGATGGCATTATATTTTTCTTTTTTCTTTTTATACGGTATATTATGTGGAGATCTAAAGGGGAGGCCTATGTTCAGCAGTGGACGTCCTATGGCTGAGATGATGATGATGATGATTATATTTTTCTTGTTTATTGTCAAATGAAAGCAACTTAAATAAATTCCACTGAGGTTAGTTGAGTAACTATGATTATCCAAATGATGATACCGAGAGAATTATGCTAAATAAATGTAAATACCCAAAAAAAAACGTCAATGACGATAACGACGAATAAATAAATAAACTGGGAATACATTTTCTCGCAAGTACAACACCAATTTCAAAAGGGTTCTGTTCACCAGGATTACAAAGTTTGCACCCGCTTATTACGCCGCTAAATTATTGAGCAGTAGCAGCGACTGTGCATGTATGTGGGTTTTAGAATTATATCCATCGAGTTATAATCACAATGACCAATACTTGTTATATTGGATGATTTTGCACTTTGCTTTACGTTTTCATACATTCTTGCCATTTATTTGCAGACGGGAATGCGGGACACGCAGCATAAAGATAACTGATGATAGTCTTTAGCCTTGCCTTAGTATTTGTATAGAACACATAACATACCATCACGCCTGTATTCCCCGAAGGGTTAGGCAGAGATGTACATGTACACCTACAGTTCGCCGGCATGTTTAGGTCCCATGTAATAGGGGGCGAACCTTTTGCCATTCACCGGGCAAAAATCTTAACTCCGAGCTGCTACCGAGAACTTTATAGAAAAACTCAATAACACTTTGCTTGACTAGGGAATCGCACCCAAGACCTCTAGTGTAGCAGACGCGCTTATGACAACTAGGCTAATGATGCAATCACTAGGCTAACGAATTTGTTCAGAAATTGATCTAAAATTGCAAATTGCAATGAATGGGCGTCGACTTCCTACACACCCACTCGCTTCCCGCTGCGTTTGCGCACTGTATCCAATCTAAACAAAACCACGAGCCAAAATCCGGTTGAATCTTCCTTCTTTCCCGGACACCTCTAGTATTTACAATTTCAATACCTTCTGTAATAGATTTCCTTTCCATTTCATCATATTTGACTGTATGCATATAATTTGGTAAACAGTGGAAGTTGCACAAGCAACGCAAGGAGGCGTAACTGATAGCTAAGGTACTAAGGTAGCCAGTCAATCATAGTAGTTGTCAAACACCGAGGATACTGGTAGCGGCGGTATGAACAAATTCTAAACATAATAATGGACTATTATTTTAAACTGGTATTTTATCCGTTTCGACAGTAAAAACATTAAGTTCTATAAAAGAAGAAAGTTCTATGTAATATCTGGCAAGATAATCCCCAATTTAGAAAGTAATTCAAATATTTCTAATGGCATTTGATATATCTTATTATATTGTAACTGCATCGTTAGCCTAGTAGTCCCAAGCGTGACTGCTACGCTTGAGGTCTTGGATTCGATTCCCAGCTCGAGCAAAGTGTTATTGGATTTTTCTATAAAATTCTCAGTAGCAGCTCGGAGTTAGGATTTGAGCCCGGTTAATGGCAATAAGCTCGCCCTCTATTACATGGGATCTATACATAGCGGCGAACGGTGGGCGTACCTACATTGGTACACCTTTGCCTAACCCTTCAGGGAATACAGGCATGATGGTATGTGTGTCTATGTTTTTACATTTGGCAAGTGTATCATCTCATTCACAGTTGATTCTGGCTTACAGGAGTTGCAGTGGTTTGGGAACAGTGTGGCGGGCTTGTCCCATGAAAAAAAAAGGTGTATCATCTGTCACAGTTAACATCTCATAGCCTATAGTTCCTACACAACATGTGTAACATCGCTACCATTCTCTTAAGGTGGTCCTTTTTGCAACTGAAAATGGAGACACGATTATTTGTACTGCGAATAAATAAATGAAAATACACGCGTCTGCAACAAAGACTCACCGGCTAGACCACCCAGATGCAACAGACAGTAAATGCCAACTGCCAATTAATTTCAATCCAATATCACTTATAAACGTAACAAAACATAATTTTGAAATACTATGACTGCACCCTCAACATTATAACAGACCAAGTAATCTACTCATATTGCGATGGTACATAAAATGTTCAAGTGAGAGGGTATTCGGAATTATCAAGGATACCAGATATTAATTTTAAGATACTATTCAAGGCATAAAATATGTACTACTCATGACCATTTCTCGGTTGAAAACCCATATAATTTGTCCATATTAAAGTTATTGGTCTCGTGTTTATCGTGGTTAATTAACTGTCCAACATATTTTTGTCGTTGGTTTTATTTTTATGTGTTATCATGTGCACTACTTTTAAATTAAATAATTATTAATGTTTTGCTGATGGTCCCATTATTCACTGAAGTGAAAAAGCTTTGCTGTGGATTTTTTCCATTTCTCTGGGAGCCAAAAGCTCTTGTACCTTGGTTTTCTAAATGACAAAAAGTTTGAAAAGCTTCCAGAAAATATGTTTAAAAGGACCATTATATTTGGAAATACATATTTATGTTACTTACATGTTAATTATATTATTATTAGTAAGATTTATGAAAGTAAAAAATCCTTATAATATATTTAACAAGGACGAACTGTTTATAATTAAAGTCTTTGGAAAAATCATTTCATCTTGTCCATGTTCTACCTCCAATCTGGAAGGATAGGCACCATACATCGAAAGTGATACAGCTTACAAAACAAGGTTCAATCCAGCTATTAAATGATCAATTTTGCCAATTACACTCAATGTACCAAAATTACCCTTCACCTAACATTAAAACAAGTGAAAATGGTCACGATATCTTCATGTAACAATTATTACGAAGCTTTCACAGTCGCTTCCTTATAAAGTTATAACAGTCATGTACGGATCGTAAAGATTGGGCTTAATGTAGATAGGTATATCGAGATGTATCGTGATTTAATGTGCGACGAGAAAGTGAACCCAACTCGAAGGCGAGTTTACACACTATTTTGAAAAGCGTCGTCTATATTTCATGCCTTGTATAGCAGTCCGAGTGTTAAATATGATACGTGATCGTTTAACGAAGAAATTCTCGTATAACTGAGCCTCCTATGCCTCACGGTAATTTGTGATGTGCAATTGAAAAGTTATGATTATTCTCCTTTTACGAGAGACTAATTGAAGCTACAATCTTCTCTACTAAAGCTGCGAAATGATGTGAGCATCAGGTATTCTCGGATCTATGCTAGATTTTACTAATATGCTCGATATTTTAGGAGCAATCCACTCGTTATCAAGGTAGTTTATTAGGGTAAAGATTGTTTTTAAAATAGTTATTATATAGAAAACCAAATAAAATCAAATAAAACCAATCTACATCCATAAAAAATGGTCTTTTTATCCGAGACCACAAACACAAGGACCAATTGTCTGTCCAACCTTTATTTAAAAAAAAAAACCTGCAGATTTATAACAGTACCCATAATAACAGGTTATTGGTGCTTAAAGCGATTCCCTGGATGATGGTTATCTGTTCGAATGTCTCAATTACTACGTCTCTGTGGGGACAGTAGAGACAACTGCACAAAGTTTATGAACGAACAAGTTCCGCGTGTCATTTGTAAGTAATAGCAGTAAGCGGTATCTCCGTACGACATCTCCGAGGAAATAAAGGATACTTTTTAATACCATGTAATAATTTAGTAATAGTAGCTGTAATATTTTTTGTAAAATTTAAAGCTTGGAGAAAATTGTGTGATAATTGTTAGTTGTAGATTTCAATTATTGACGACACGGTTGGCGCAGTGGTCGAGCGATCGACTGCTGCGCTGCGTGTCACGGGTTCGATTCCCGCACGGAACAAATATTTATATGACCTACAGATAGTTGTTCCGGGGCTGGCTGTTTGTGTATGTGAGTTATATGTTTGTAAACGCACCCACGATACAGGAGAAATTTCTAGTGTGGGGCAAAGTTTTATAAAAAAAAAAAAACATTTGGTTATTAGACAGTCTCCATTGATTTTAACAACTGAGTACAAGCAGTATAACCCACGGCAAAACATGCGGGTACGCTCTCGATTAAACGTAGTAATTAAAACAGTAAATTGTTTTATTATTAAAAGTCTCTCTTTCTGAATCACCCGCTATAACTTTTTGCCTTTAACAAAACTTTAACCTAGTAAAACGACAGTTAAGGAATGGGGGCCTATTAAAAACATTGTACATATAACTTACACGTAGTAACATTGTAAAAAATAACGCCATTACATTCGTACCGGGCTCGAACAATGCATGATATACGTTACTTCCCTTGGGGTAACACAGTATCGATGAAAAAACGGTACAAAAAACCCGTGGTTCGTTTCTCGGACCTGTTATTCTATAATTCGTGTGGGCCTCGGGCCTGTAATAACAGTAATAAGACATGCCATGGCCACCATAAGTCACATTGCCTCGCTGTAAAACCGGAGCCCTCATTACTATAAGAACTTAGCAATTGCACATGAAATATTTTTTGATTTCGTTGGGTGATGCCAATCATTTTTTTTTTTAAATCGTCCTTAAAATATAGTAAATTGTGGACGTTTAAGTCCAAAATGAAATAAATGAAATCCTTTAAAAATAAAAATGCAGTCGTTTTATCATCCTGAATTTATTATACAGGATAACAAAAATAAATTTCAGCATTATATATTTACTGTGACAATATTCTTAATTCCCTAATAATGAAAGCTCGTTATTGTCATAACAAATACGTATTCTGAAAACCGTTTTTTGCGAAATTCTCATTAAACACCTGTCAAAACATCATAGACTTACGAGCTGAAAGGGACGTACATAATGAAGAAAGTAACAGCTTCATTATCTGGATATAACGAGCGTCTTGTATTTAATAGGTTCCCAGTCGCCCCCAGATCCAAGCAGCCGCATTGTGTGGTTAAAATAAAACACACTTATGACACAGTGGCGCAGTGAGAACCGTCACGTTTTTCGTCGTCTTCCTTCGCCTCTCCCACAGTACTAGTCACGAACTTATACTTCACTTAATTAACGTAAATAAGACAGTTTTGCGAAGAAAAAACAAACGGGGCCGAGAGGTCGACGGTACTGAAACCGGATTCGCGGATTTAACCGAAGCACAGTCGGCGAAGTCTTAGGCCACACTTTATGTCACTTTTTATTTTTAATGAGAGTTTTTATCGTGACACTAATAATCGTCGGGGAAATTAATTTAACCATACCGTAATTATTAGACAACCGACAAAGTGGTCGTAAACGCCACAGTCAACTGGAAAAAACAACTGTTGAAACTATAAATTGTTGGTATTCTTTACGATTCCTACTTTATTCGAAATAAAATTATTTTAAAATTTTAATAGAGATCGTTAATTGATATTATGTCATCCCTCTTATATTATGTTAGAAGAGACCTCCAAAATTGTTATTAATAATAGCCGTATCGTATGTTTTAAAACATTTTTACAGAATTAATTTTAAAATATGGCAGCCACAATTTCAAGATTTAGAAGAACATTTTTTATTTAGAAGAACATGGGGGAGGCCTATGCCCAGAGGTGGGACACTACGGGCCATATAAATAAAAAGAAAAATGCAATCCAAGCCCAGAAAGGATACAGAATAAGTAAATATTAATCAAACTTTAACCTTTCATGAAACACTAAAATAAAAGCTCAAATTCTCTGGATCTGCTGGTACCTATATACCGTTATAAGCTTATAACCCTCTGCCTGCCACATCAAGGTACAGAATATTAAGTGCAAGTCAGTGCAGTCGAAAGCACCCCAAATTATTAACGCTTTGTACCGTGAATGGATTTGCGAGACAGCGATGAAAGACAACCGCCTGCCTTGCTATATTTAAAATGCTTTACTTGCAATTTATTATTGTGAGATGCAACAACATAATTGTGGCCAGTAATGCACCTTTTGTAATGAGACTAGGTGAAGCTTTGAGTGTCGGGTTTAATAAATTTAAAACTTGTGGGAAAAATGCTGACTGTCCAAAGTTAAAAACAAAGTATGTTTGGCCTCAGAAATGAAAATATTTTGAAGTAACATAGAACAAAACATTACTCTATAAATTGCTTTCAAAAATATATTAAAAATACAAACGCGTAATTGTTTAAATAAGAATAGGAATTTACGAGTAAATTTCAATTTTGTGAAGCCGGTATCATATTTTCATTTTTATATTGCACTGCCGTGTTTGAAAACAGATTTGCATACAGGGTATTGAATTATTGATTAGCAAAGATTAGTTAGTAAATATATAAATGAATTTTAAAGAGCTAAGTACAGAAAACAATTTTCTAATTATTTTATTTATGGTTTTAGCGTAGGTGAACAGTTATTGAGGCGTCTTTTCTTATATTTATTATATAAGAAAACACGCCTATAATGTTATTGTGTACTTGTATGAAATTATTTGAATTTATAAAACTTCTTGTGAAACATGCGTAAATTACGCTATGGGTTAGTAGGACTTTGTACTCCATGAAGAATCGAATGAAGAAATTACAGTACCTAGGAGCTACTACTTCTTGAAATTTTCGCATAAAAAATAGGATTATCATCATCTCCGATCTTCGCGTCGGATTTCTTCCATTTCGCAGCTTTACATACAATAAGTATCTTTGAAAAATAAGCGGTCCAAACTTTAAATTGTTAATAGCGTCTGTACGTAACGCTCGCTCGTAAGTACGGTGTGCGGTACTGCGCGAGTGCGGACCGGTCCGATCGGCGCGTACGCACCTGCCTCGGGCACACGCCACTAGAGAGCGGCGCACACTGGTGGGAAAGGGTTGACTTTGGATTATTAAGTAATTATTTTATACAGGACATTTTTTTTTCATTTTCGCAAGTTCTGCGGTCTAGTTACTAAGGACAGTACGGTTAGGAACAAAAGTCGATTAATAATATTACTTTTACCTGTCATTTAAATAGACCCGAAATAACACAATTCACTGTTATTTAGGTTTTAAGCAATGCCTTTTATTTTATCGTATTTCCTTTGATATTGTGCTCAATAATAAGGATTAAAAAATCTGAAATGCTAATCTACTTTTGTTGCCGACTGTACGATCTCTAGAACAGTTAAAGGTAATTTTCAATAAGTACTGAAAATTCCGCTAAAGCTGAAATGATATTCACATGAAGGTTAGAAGCTATATTTTATTGTTCAAAACTGAGGCTTGGCCATCAACTCCGCAAAACAAGATCTAACCTTGTCAAACGTTTAGGATGCCCACAATGTTAATTGCTTAAACAACTGACATGATGTAGCAAGGCAGCCATTTCCTAATTCGGTTCATCATCAACATCCCCATATCAGCTGCAGGACGTCCACTGCTGGACATAGGCCTCCCTCAAAGATTTCAAAAAGGGCCGGTTGGAAGCGGCCTGCATCCAGCGCCTTCCTGCGATCTTAATCAGGTCGTTCGTACACCAATTCACCCAATTCGGTTCACCGCCACTCAATAATCTAGCTGGTTACTGAAAGCAAACCATTTCATTTTCACTAGCTTAGCACAAAACTTTCCAAAAGCTTTACTTCGTCTGTCTCGTAAGTCATATACCACATTATCATTACGCTCCATACTCTTATAATTTCAATTTTTAAACCTCCATAAAAACCTGCAATTACGCCACGACTTCACAAGCTCGGTCCCTCATTACAGAATCCGCTATGCTCAGTGCGCGCGCCCCCTTCCCTGTCCTCGACTACTCGCAGATAAGCCGGGACGTGCGCATTTTATTTATTTTAACATTTTTAAGTCGGCGTGGGCGTTTATTTCTTATTGGCAGCGCACGCGGCGGGTAAGTCACGACACCGGCCGCCACCTTGAGGGCTAAATAGCACCTACGAGCGCAACCGAGACCTACACTCGGTTTATTTAATGCACACTTAAATAGGTCCTTGCGACTAAAGATACCTATATCGGTTTGGTTTTGTGTCTGGCTGGGCAGTTGAAGTGGCAGGGCTTATCTTCTTTTAGATCCAGTGAATATCTATGTCGGATAGTTTTATAAAAGAAAATGGCCAAAAATAAAAAAGGCTTCTGGAAGTGGATAAAAGAGCCGCTCATATTTTTTTTACTTAAGTCTAGTTCAGACTTCATTGGGAATTAGAATAGGGATTTCTCTTATAAATTCTTCTTCAATAGCTAAAATCGATCGTTAAATAGGCACACACCGGGTTGTTGTGCTCTGTGTTACATACATTAATTTGAATTGCCAAAATTGCAGTTAAAAAAAATGTCTCACTTCAAAGCAAAGGCCTCTTCTTATACAAAAAAGGCACAAGCAGCTCAAGGTGGATTGGCGATTTTAGACTAGCATTGAATACAGGACCTGCCACGATGTTTTCCTTCACCGCTTTCAGTGATGTCTACGATTAACTTAGAAAGTATTTTTATTACATAAGAATTAAAAAAGTCAAACTGAATAAAAAAATGAATATAATAACTTACTTGTTTAGTAGTAAAAGGGTTCGATAAGCCTCTATATAAAAAAAAAAAAAACACATTTCGTACTGTAACTTTATGTAATTGGCAGCCTCTGTCGAACGTAATAAAATTCATTTCCTCAGAGTATGATCACGCAAATACCTAGTTTAAATTCTTAAAAAAAAACCGATATGATATTAGTTATAGGCATTTTAGCTAACGTAGAAAATGAAGTGGAACAAAGGCATGAAACACATAATGTCCGTACCATCTACAAACAAAAAAAAAAGGAGAAATTTAGTCTAGAATAAGTCTCGAATGGACAATAAAACAAAAGAGATCTCTATCTGCCTTGAAACTAACTGCCTGGGTAGCTGGTTTGTCCTAAGCGCGACTGCTATGCTAGTGGTCTTGAGTTCGATTCCCAGATCGAACACAGTGTTATAGGGTTTTTCTTTGAAATTCTCTGTAGCAGCTCGAAGTTAGGATTTGTGCCCGGTTAATGGCAATAGGCTCGCCCCCTATTACATGAGACCTAAGCATACCGGCGAACTGTTGGTGTACATTGGTACACCTCTACCTAAACCTTCGGAGAATACCGGCGTGATGATATGATATCTACCTAGATGCTGGCAAAGGTTCCATCTGTTCCAGTAGTCTGTCCTATTCGACATCAAGCTAGACTGTATGAGCATTTTTGAAATAGGTACTTATCAAAATGCTGCTATAATGAGTGTACGAGTATTTTATCTTTCAACAACATTTTCCCACACTTCTAGACTTTAAATATAGAGAACACGACGCTTCACACGTACATACAGCGACGTATAATTATTGGAACCAACCACAGGCAGACTCGTGACAAGTCCGTCCTCCGACAACGGCGCGCGCACAGCACGCGAAAATTATTAAGGTCAATATTGTACCTACAGGGTACCGAGTAACTTATATGGCGAGATACTAAGATCTCTCTATACTGTTCAATAATAGCACTGACTATAAATATTGGTGTCGATTCTGTTATGCACAAGCTAAACTTATTTTAGACTATTTCTATCTTTTTCTCTCCAATCAAACAAGAAAGGGACGGACATGAATAAGACTTGTCAATTTTAGTTGATCTAAAACCTCTATACAATTATAGTTGACATGTCAGAACGCATTGATTAAAAACACGGAAAAGTTTAAGGCAAAACTAATATGACATCTCTAACTTAGTTTTAAGGTATCACCGTCCTTTTCTTTCGCTGTATGTTAGTAAGAGATGTCAATTCTCTAATTTTAGTTTAGTTTGTAAACAAGGGAATCGGCACCATTGTTGGATTATTACGAAAAGCAATTGTTTTTAGGATTCCGTACCCAAAAGGGTAAAACGGGACCCTATTACTAAGACTTCGCTGTCCGTCTGTCTGTCTGTCTGTCACTGCCACGTTGTATGGCAATGCTGATTCTTTGGCTTGAGAAAAGGCCAGCCCTCTGGTCATAAGTAGTTACTTGTAATCACATTCAAAAGTTAAAGCTTTTGTTATGAGGGGGGGGGGGTTGTAATTACCTACAAATAGTAAGAAATCCATCATACCATCACGCCTGTATTCCCCGAAGGGTTAGGCAGAGGTGTACCAATGTACACCCACAGTTCGCCGGTATATTTAGGTCCCATGTAATAGTGGGCGAGCCTATTGCCATTAACCGGGCACAAATCTAAACTCCGAGCTGCTACTCTCTCTCTGCTGCTGAGTAAGAAATCATTAAAAGGTAATTTTAAAGTTGATGAACTTTTTAGTGTGTCTCTTTATTAGGTTGGTACTAGCGAACTGCCTGCGACTTCGTCCGTGTAGCTTATTTCACCAATGTCTTTGGTTACTGCTCCGCTCCCGTGGGTTGTAGCGTGATGTTTCATAGACTATGTAACTCAAGAATAATGTAGGTATCGATTGGTGGGAAAAAATGTTAAAATCGATCTTTCGGAGCCTATTCGGGTCCAGTACTTTCGGAGCCCAAACTAATAAACAAAACAACCTTTTCTCTTTATAATATTAGTACAAAAAACCTAGTATTACTCACAATTAATGTGTACAACTTAGCTTTAAAAGTCGGAACTTTAAAGCGTCTGGCTGAAGTTATGGTGCACGGAAAATATCTGCCTACAACGAATAACAGTTTTTAACAATGTCTTAAACAACATAATAAAATAACTAGCCGTCGAACTTGGACATAAGTTAGAACGATACCTTATATACGTTATACCTGAAAAAGGAAATTGCATTGAATCTAGTAATAACCTCTTGTTCCTCTATCTATTCTAAAAATGTCAGCCATTCTAAAATAACATAAGGGCGACCCTGGATCTTCGACATATATAAAGTGTTCTAATAATCCATTTACATATACGTCAGTTCCAAGTAAGCAAAAATTTTCTGTATTTATTTGGTGATAAGCGTATCAATATAGAATGTATAGCTAGCAGAGTGTAACTGTTTTACATCACACAAGACACCGAGTCGAGTCGGCTAGATGTTAAGCATCTGTAATGATAACTCCTCAATTACTAGGCGGCTCATTACATGCACAGGTTTTTTGTACACAGTAATTATTTATTTGTCGAGCTTTTGCATTCCGACAAAAATGTGCAAACATTTCAAGCAACCGTTATACAACCGCTTTAAAGCTAATAGTTACCGAATCAGTAAAATTGATTATTATTAAAGTGATTTAGGCTACTACGTTAAATGGCTACAGATAAGCCTACGAGCTACGCCTCTCGTAGCAGTTTTGTCGTAGGTCAAATTTAGATGGACCTACTAATTTAATCGAAGCGGTTTTGTTTTTTTTCTAAAATATTTCGTTGTTCTCAATCATAGTAACTCACATACTTACTTACACAAGCAACCAAGTTATAGTATCATCATCATCATCATCATATCAGCCGCAGGACGTCCACTGCTGGACATAGGCCTCCCCCATAGATTTCCAAAAAGACCGGTTGGAAGCGGCCTGCATCCAGCGTCTTCCTGCGGTCTTAATCAGGTCGTCCGTCCACCTTGTGGGTGGACGTCCTACGCTGCGCTTGCCGGTGCGTGGTCTCCATTCGAGAACTTTGCAGCCCCATCGGCCATCAGCTCTGCGTGCCATGTGCCCTGCCCACTGCCACTTCAACTTACTGATTCTCTGGGCTATGTCGGTAATTTTGGTTCGTCGACGAACCAAGTTATAGTATATTCTATTATAAATAAAAATAAAAGGACGGATCGACCGATTTGGTATTTATATGCTGTGTGTGTTCGTAATTATCAGAGCAAAGTTTTTACGAAAGTTATTTTTTTTTTTAAATCTGCCGTGATTGTCGAGAATCTGCTCCCGTTGCAATTGTGTGCATGTTAATTTTTGTAATGTGAATCAACCATAATCATAAACCTACATAGCATCAAATCAGCCGAACGACGTTCACTGCTGGCCTCTCCAAAAGATTGCCACAATCATGGCAAACCTAGGTATTTAAATTTTAGAAAAATATCCATACACGTATTCTCTTTTTCTTTAGCCTTACTGAACAAAAGTTCACCACCAATTGCTATACATTACTTACCCGTAAACAATGTTCTTTTTCTCCTACAACAAATACAAAATACCACACTATATTTAGATCTTTATGAAGCAATAAACTAAACCATAAAAAACTAAGATCCCGGATTTAATAGAGCCACCGACCTTGATGAATTGACATTTAATGCATCGTCACCATTTTTATTTAACAATTATATGTTTTTACGATCACATATTTGCTTATATACTTGAGTTACAAAGTATTTAAGTGCTTGCATAGCGCGTTTAATTGTCGATTATAATCGCAATTCGCGATTACTATGGTAGTAAAAAATCTTACGTTGTGCAGTCGGCTCACGATCATCATTGGTACTAAAGTATGACACACATACTTACACCATCCTTATGTACATAGCATACAACATTATAGGGAGATCGGTAATAATTCTGTTCTTAGGAATCGAATTTATTGATAAGCAATGATGATCAAAGCCCTAGCAAAAAGTAGTAATCTAGTCTATTTTTCAATATTGTAATTACGACTGCCCTACTAGGCTATAGTATTTTGCTTTAATTTCATACACACAATTAGTACCTCTACCTATTACTCATTGATGTAATCATAATCATAAATCTTCTTCTATTCCAAAATAACATAACATTAAATAGAGTGATGGTTCTGAGGTAGGATCGGTAGGACATGTTATTTAACAAAGGGAAAAGCCACTATTAAACATAAGACTAAACAAGTGTTTAAAATAAATTAATGTTTTCTTCTTCTTCTTCTTCTTAGCGTTTCGATGACCAACTATATTACTGTTATATTGTTGCGGCCCAGAATTTGGCCACATTAATGTTTTTAAACTATGAAACGGTGTATTTCCGATTTAAAAATCGATCAATGCGTGCTCGTGCTGGGGCCTCTGGCACAACAGACACAATGTTCTTGCTTTTGCTAATAAAATCTCGACCATCTGTTCCACTCAAAAACACCTCATGTAACGTGCAACAATTAAAATGCGACGAAATTACTCTCAAGTACCAAAAAGTAAATCTTTGTTTTTTCTCGAACCGCTCCCGCTCTCGCGAAGGCTGTGTTGCCAGCTCGATAAAATTCCCGTCTCGTTTATTTTAAGTCTCGCATTAACAACGAAGGTAATTAAGCATCGAAATGTCGCCGTAGTGAGGCGTCGTTCTAAATAATCGTCGCTCAACAATTTGCCTCATTATCTTCACGGTATAATTTAAATCATAAAATACCACACTGGGTTGTTAGCAAGATAGCCGAGATATTTTTATGTGGAATGAGGGCTTGATTTCCATTGTAGCTTGGCGAGAAGTACGTGTAGAACGTAGATATAGCCAAAATCAAATTAGCTCTTTATCCCGAAAAGCTGGTCACTTGGTAAATGAGCAACCAGTTCATTTAAATTCAATGGTTGCAATAGTTTTATTTAATTAACCAGCTCACTTAGCTGGATTCTTAGTTCTTGTATCAATCTTGATTCCAACCTAATGCCAGGACACGCTTAACATACCTCATACCGTCCTACCAGAAAAGAAAACAGGTAGCTAATTGCAAGAGATAAAAAAGCATCAGCCGTGTAGAAATTACCAAACAATGCGAGTATATCTAATTAAAGCAGGGTGTAACTCTTCGACTAGTGATGCTCGGTATTCTACGGTTTGTAAACGCTTGTAGCGCGCGCACGACGCGATTCGAACAAAAACCGAATTGCGCTAAATTCAATTGGTTAATCAATTCAATTAATTTGAAGGGATAGCTACCAAGCGATCGACGGAGCGCAGTAATTGGAACGATTAATGTTCGCCTCGAATGAGCCATTCTTTCTTTATATCGAGATCGGACATATTGAAGGCATGTTCGGAATGAATCCGACTGAAAACTAACTACCTACGCTTTGTAGAGAGCTGATAACATCTACAGAGGAGCTCTAGGATACGCATTTAATTAATCCAACTATATTATTGTGTATTTCCAATAACTTAGGTCCTGTAATTAGTATCTTTACAATGCAATCGAAGTTATCTGATCATGTTTAAGTGTTATTCTTTCTAGACATTATCTATGGGAAAATAGTTTTTCGCCATAAAGGCAGGTATTCATTATAATAGGTTAAGGTAGCCTGAACTTTTTTACTGACTGATTCCCAGACAATTCAAAAGTGCCTGTAAAGAGTTAATAAAAACAAGAGTTTTAAACAAAATATGCCAAAAAAATACACAAATCTAAACTAAAATAATGACAGTTTACCTTGACATGACATGAATGCCGTGTTCTTAGTTGTCAGAGTGACGCGCCCAGTGCGACCACGTGCGCATGCACGGCACAGGCGCGGGCGCTGCGCCACCGTGGGTGGCAGCCGTGATGGGACCGTCCTTGTTTTTTCGCATTTTTTTTTGTCTAACAACACGTGATGACCATATAAACAACCTTAGGCAGACCACCGACATGTTGAGACGGAGACATTTTGGGTGGCGCGGGCGCATTAGAATTAAAAACAAATAAGATGGTCTAATCAGATTAATTATTAGGGTGTGAAGAAGATTGACGGACATTCAAATATGTACGCGCCTAATTTCACTTGACCCAGTGCTGTATAATATCTCTCAAAGTTTTAATCGATTCCGACGTTGAGAGTGATGGATGTATTACTCTTTTTCTGTGAATTATTGTTATTTTCTGAATTAACAACATTATTCATATTAGCAACATAGGTAATTGCAGCCATTTCCTCGGTCATTATTTAACTAAATTACGAACAAACTCGGCTAATAACCACCCGACAAAAATTACTAACTTCCTAACTCTCTACAGTCTAAATTATGTTAATGCAGCGAATAAATCACAACTTATTACCATACTATCTTCAGGAGCATTTTCTTGGTGTTTTCGTACATTCTACCGTTTTGCGTCGTACGTGGTTTGTTCTCATATTTACAGAAATTACAACTTCGAAGTATGCTCGAAGCAGGTACTCTTCAGACCGGAGATGCTCAATTTCGGGTTCTGTTCAAATTGCCATTATTAAAAGCCCACCAATCGGCCCACCCAGATAGCTCAAAACTGTATTTAAGGCAATTGCTTTATTAAAAAGTGAAAAAGTACAAAAAATGTTTATTAAAACAAAGATGTCTAAACTCGTCATTATGCTCAGAATCGAGATGCACCTGCGGTCCTAAAGGGAGGACAATCATCTTGCTACCAATATCTAATTACATGTAAAATTGGTTTGAGAAAGTGACTTTTAATATTATCCTTGGCCCTTTGTTTAGGTAAATATTTTTTGTGCATGACAGGAGTCTTTGATGCTTTAACTTGAACTGTAGACTCAATTATCTTCCTGCTATAATTAACTTTGACTATAGAAGTAAATAAAGTCAGACACAACTAGTGAATAATGTAACTGACTTTAACTTAACGCGTAAATACTCACTTTCTCGACATGCTTTTTTCACTAACTTAAGAACTCAGCAATTCGTAATTAATTAATCAAAAACTGAAAACAACCTCCTACAACAACTAGTCCAATCATAAATCACCTTTGAATTATAATGTTCTGCCCCGTTGGTCTCGTGGTTGCAAGTGCGACTGCTGTGCAAGGGGTCCCGGGTTCGATTCCCAGGTCGAACCTCTGCCTAACCCTTCGGGGAATACAGGCGTGATGGTATATTATATATATATGTTAACCAAAATATTATTTGTAATGCGCCCGTGCCCGGTTAGACCACCAAATAAGAAATGTCTTCAAACTTATTTCAAATTACTTTTGGACAACGTCAACGCAATCTAAAGTCTTGATCTGGCATGGATTTCGCATATCCTTTTATAATCTTGTTTGTAAAAAATTTAACCGCAATCTCGACAAATACCTACCTAAATGCTACAGGTATTTCTTACCCGGTGGGCCTAAGTTTCATCAAAATTCGACCACCTAGATTTCGTACTACGAAGGTCATATAAAAAGGGAATTATCTGGACCACCGCTGACTTAAATCGCAAAACGACAAAGAATAATATTTCAACTAATCCTTATTGAAACTTTACCTAGGTATATTTATTTTGTCTATTCACTTCTTCTATTGCCTAAAGAATTCAGGTGGCAATTCTACTAAATGTTAGAAACAACGGAAATCTAATCACAGTCTAGCTATCTGTCAAAAATGCGTTTAATTTACCTGCAGTTTTTGACATTAAAATTGTTGCTGACATGAGATTGTGAATAGATTTGGAAAGTTTATAATTAGAAGACTTACCCTTCTGATTGAAGATTATTTAAACAGTTAGCAATGATATCAGTTAAACTTAAAATATCAAAATAAACGGACTTTTGCTTTCAAAATCCATGTTCTTATTTCTCTTATCAACAGATGTTCAGTAAAATAACGTTAACAAGTTATTTCCCTACATTTACACTAACTCCAATCAAAGTTCCATTACATATCTTGTACTATTTCAATCAACAGTGTGCAGAAAACATAATAATCACTGGTAATATGCATGCGCCCGCCATCGTGCCTGCTCATTAGGTCGTGTCACGCGTCATAACACTGATTAATTGGCCTCCGACGCTTGATGCGAATACAAAGAGATGTAAAAAAACAATGACAAGCAAGCAACGACCTTTCGGTAACGAGAAGCCGTCAGTCAGGCGGGCGCGCCGGCCAGCATACACTTGACAACTTCAATTTATATGCAACTCGATGCCTACACTCGTTCCCACTTGAATGATAGGCAATAAAGTCACGGCACCGATACCTATCGACATTATCGCCGAATATTTTTCGAAACATTATCATAAAATATCGTTCATTTCTACGTGGTTTCTTTTCGATCGAATCTTAATGCGAATTTATATCTCGTGCTCATTAAACGAGTAATCGATGAGGCTGTTCAATTAATATATTCGAAATCGAGTGGTATTGAGAGAAAATTACACGGGTATCGACATTATGATAAGAAAGACAGTAGTTAGCGACAGCGCCGGAGGACGCTCCACTTGGGTGGCTCGGCAGATGTTGATCTGATTGACAAAAAAAAACGCATTTCAATTACTTTCATCGTTAGTTGATATTATGGACATTACACGTAAACACATCATCTTATGAATTTTAATGAGCTATGTAATAAACGTGATCAGATGGGTCGAGTCTCTCCAATTCTGTGTTGGAAAATATTTACTGACTGCGGTATCGTGTAACCACTTTCTAAATTGGTAATTACTTGTTTGGCGACAACGGTTGGATCCAATTTATTTATTAATTGACATTAGGTTTTTATATTGAGGCTACTTGATTCCCGACATATTTTATGGAATTGGATTAATCTAAAGTGTTTATATAATAACCGTTGCGATAGCTAAAGATTCACATAAAGGCAAAATAGTATGATATTATATGATCTCATACGTACATAATATCCAAGATACCATTGTCACCGCACCTACGTCAATATATGGCATGCATAGCTGAAATGTAGAAGAATATTGTTAAAAACCATTGTTCGTTATTACCCCCCCCCCCCTCCCCCCCCCATTCTTTCACATTCTTCTGTAATACCCACTCAGTGACAAAAGTGAGCACACATTTCATACAAACTCCTCCGCATTCGTAGACATGAAAATTGTGTAAATAATTAGTGCAGTCGGCGATTGTGGCAAATTGCAGCCGCAGGTGCAATAATTCTCCAATACCCGGCATTAGTGTCGGGGCAGCGCAAACAAACTGTTTTAATTGAATGTTTGACGAATTAGTTCGACCACCGAGGGAGAACAGCGTGGTGGTTCCACTGGCATACCAATACATTATGTATGTGGTATAGTATATTTTAAAGTGTAAATTTTATAACCGCGCTATCGCATTTGGGATACTCTTGTAATGATAGTCGTATGGGAGTTTTTAATAAATCAATAAATTATAGAGGAATTGTTTGACGTTTGATTTTGCCATTTAACTGCAGCAGACGGTAGATAAAACAAAAGGCAATGAATTTGGAATTTTACCAAGTAAAAAAATTGTACATATATCTTACAAAAATAGATAGGGACCTGTATTTCTACTAGCTTTTGCCCGCGACGTCTTCCGCGCCAAGTTAATATTGTTAGCCCACGGGAATCGTACGTTTTTCCGGGATCAAAAGTAGCCTATGTATGTTCTATTTCAGACTAAAATTTATCTCAGCCTTTCTAGCGTGCTTGAGTGACAAATATCTTTTCAAACTTTCGTATTTATAGTAGGTATGTAGTAGAATTTGAGTTTGTAAGGGTAGAATTTTTTATTAGTCTTGTAACTTGTAACAGCTGTTCTATATAATATTAGAATTGGGAGAACTCAATGTAAGTGGGTAAATTAATTTATTTAAAAAAATATCCTACAAAAAAAATCCTACGAACAGGCATTTTTAAGCTTTTCCTTAAACTTTATTAATATTTTCAATGGATTGCAATTGGAAGACGCAAACAATTCCCACAAAAAAAATGGTTTCAAAGAGATGAGACACTCCATGTCTATCTTTTTTTAATTCGCCTATATTGTCCCACTGCTGTGCAAAGGCCTCACTGTACCTTTTCTGCAAACGTCTGTCCTTAGTTATTATGGACCAGCCCATTCAATACGAGTCAAGTTCATCCCTTCATCTATGTCTTGGTCTGTGTTATCCAGGTCGACATGTTAACGCTATGGGGCTTAGAATCATGATCTATGTCCATAGTAAAAATTTACATTATAATATGGAAATAGGCCTTCCCCATAAATTTCCTATAGGAGGACCGGTTGGAAGCGGCCTGCATCAAGCGTCTTCCTGCGGTCTTAATCAGGTCATCCTCTCCGCATAAGTGATAGTAAATCAGTTGGGCTACCCCTACAGGGGTATAGGAGTAACCCAAATGACTTATGGTATAGGTATGTTAGCAATGTATTTTACGTGTTGTAGTTTTACGTGAATAATTTCCAGTTTCTGATAAAATAAAACGTTTTGATATATTCATACTTTTATTTCTAGATTAATGGCATATTTCTTTTAGGTACATCTTCTTATATAAACTACACACAATCCTTAAATAATATCACGTTATTCTCTTAATAATTTACATTGAGACGGCAAATTGTTAAAATTGTTTACAATTAAAATAAACTAAGTAAGTGATTGTTCATACAACATTATAATAAGATGCAAACATAAATACACATCGCTTGAAATTACTTAGCTAATGTAGAACTATAAAAGCTTAATATTTCTTCACTCATACAAATAAAGTAAACATTTAACTAAATGTATGTTAAAGTTAAACTGTCCTCGTTCGGTAACTGGTAAAGGAAGACCATAATGACTACTGGTTTATTCCGGTAACGTAACTAAATGAATATTGAGCGTAATTATCAATCCATAATTAATCATAGTGATTAACTATTCATAACATGTTAAACATTAATATACTAATACGCCTATGTAATGGAAGACTATACGATTTTGCTGTATAAGGCACACAGAATTCTATCATATCGATTACAATCAAACATTGACTCTTCAAGTGCTCAATATTTGCATAAACTCATATTTACAAAAGCTTTAAGCAAACTAATTGTAAAATGAAGAAAATTAATTAATGGCACTAGTTATTTACTTAAAACTATTTAATGAATATAACGTAGACATGCTACGTCTGTATAAATGATACATGAAATACTGCCTCAGATGTCATCCGCGAATATACACGATAATATTCTATTTCTTACAACTAAAATAAACCTCTCGTTAAACAGAAAGAAATCATACAAACTCTCATTAAAATTATCTCTATAAAATCTATCACACTCTAAACTGACCGAGCAAGTAACTCAAGTAAAAGTTGCTTTCTTCACTGAAAGCATTCATTCTGTCTCTAACTAACACTAGGAACTATATTCTGTCGATGTAGACATACTATGTACAGCTAAAATATATCACAGAGTTATGAAAGGAATGGAGGGTGCGTCACCAAGGTCTCCAAGGTTTTTCTTCAGGTGGTTGTTTTCTTGTGACGAGGGCAAGGGGGGCTGACTCTTCGTTGGGTGGGGGAGGGGTCCCCCATCCTGAGCTGGCGGGGGAGTAGCAGCGAGTTTCCGAGGAGGTAGAGGAGGAAGCGTCCCGCGGGGATAGAGGCACGAGCGTCGGGAGGGCGCCCAGGGTGCTCGCGTTGACTCCGGCTGGGAGAACCAGCGCGATGTCGCCGTTGGATAGCCTCGTCGGTACTAAACGGACGCCTGAGCCGGGACCAGCTGAAATAATAAACATCAGTTACTTTCAAATGATAGTAGATTTGGTTACTGTTGAATTCTTTCGGAAGACTATCAAACTAACCAAGGGTACAGAAACCATTAAGATAAGAACATTAGAACAGGTATAAAGTGGCTAAGAAAAACTCACCAGAAATAAAAATAGTAGAATGTTGGTTTTGAGGAGCATCTTCAACATCCGAAGGTGGCGTCGGGGCTCCGGCAGGCCTCGCCCCTGGCGTGTTGACGCACCCTTCCAGATGCCTCACGAGCCTTCTCCTCAACGATGGCTCGATGCCTTGGAACTTCGACACTTCCGTCACGCAGTGCCTGTAGCCGGCACTGAATCGGTCCGGCGAACCAGCGCCTTCAGACCTTAGACCCTCTAAATGCTTCACAGTCATCTCTAAGATGTCAGCCTTCTCTAGCTTCGAATGTCTCGCTGGCTGTAACAAGGATTAAATCATTGGTTAGGAACTTAATAGTCGTCGGGAACTTTCGTAAACGTGGCTAAGTTCAACTGGGAATATCAATTTTATCTTGACCCGTTAAGCAAATGCATGGGTAATGATTATGCTTCAATATTTAATATTTATATGGTTTAAGAAAATATGAAATGTCAAGCCGGTATATCGCCAAAGCCTAAGTACCTACATAAGTATAGACAAAGAGTTAATAGGTAGGTAAATGTTAACTTACATCTTTCTTCATAGCATCTAATATTAACGCCTTCAGTTCATTGAGGCAGTTATTGATGCGCGCCCTTCGCCTCTTCTCCATAATCGGCTTGTTGCTCTGTAACAATACAAATATTTTATTAATAAAGTCAATAACTCATTTTACATAGGCAAGTTTCGAATATTCAGTTGATAATAAGCAGGTATCCTTGCGGCTTGCGTCAACACGCCGCATTTGCATCCATTAGTAACACGTGTAAGAACAAAATGTTACACGCAAGGTTAAGGCTAAAGTCTAGCACACACACGTAGATGTGCCTATACACAACTCTACGCTAACCTAACACACTCGCACATCGCACATTCTTCTCACGCTACGCATGATCAGTTTCCAAACGAATAAAATTTATGTAACACAATGCTAACTCATACTAACAGTCAAGTTCGTGATGTATTGTATTATTTATGCTGTGTATAAACAACATTGTTATCGCTTTATCACCGGGTGACACCAAGTAAGGCGCGTGACAAAAAGAGCCATTAATCTCTGGTTACACGCCGGTGACGGCGCGTGCGACTGCCTCAAGGTGAAGGTCGCCCGTGTCGTGATTGGCTGCGCGCGCGCCGTGACGCTGAATCACGCGTGGCGGGACCACGTGACGTTCGAACGTTACTAATGTGTAACACATAACACACCGTCGCCGCCGTCACGTCGTCGCGATCTCTTTGTTAACACGATCATGATAATTGCGTGTTTCGTCTCTAATCAACAAATGGCGACGATTCTGTATCAGTCCTTGGCGCAGATCCAAAGCAAAAGATCAAATAATTTTTGTATGAAAATTCTCCGAATTGGCACTATGTCTGAAAAATAGTAAACTACTCGTGTATCACATTTGATCTTGTTTCGTTAGCACACTTAACATTAACACGGCTTCGGACGAAGTACACAAACGTCACGGTTATGTGGTCAAAATTAGCTCTCGCTAACACCGTCTGACGGTCTGACCGATACGCCAATGTCAGACGGGGAACCGCATGTATTTTCACATAAACAAAAAATATGTATATTATAGAGCTTAGGACGGGGAAATTCTCGACGCCTTCCGCACGAGACCCCGCTTCCGTAGTCGGAAATAAAGGGCCCTCATATTTAATGGCATGCACTTGCATGTGAGAATAATTTAAGCCGTTTTCTCTGCTAATAAAAACTGGGTATTTAATATCCTTCAAGATTGTTTCGTGTGTGTTTGATTTGTTTTTCCTTTGTTCGAGACAAATCACGAAAAATATCAGGTACAGCCCTACAACTACCTATGTATATTATATGTCATGTCGATACAGTATTCAAGTTATACTACTTCAAAGAATAGGAATAAATAGGTTCGACATAGTTTTTCCTGCTCGAATTTTCTTAGAGGCGTGTGCTCAAAGCGGGCGCGTTGCTCGTGGCTGTTCGTTACAGCGTAATTACAGAGGTGTGCAAATTGACACGCGACGCTCCTGTCGCCTTCAGTTAGCGTTTACGATACATTGACAGTGATAATTGATAGACAAGAGACACGATTTGTATCGTCGTATCTGTCTAAAAGCGTGGCCGTAATTACATTGTCATTTTAAATATAAACTAGGTTTGGTATAGGTGTCTATAGAAATAATGTAGGAAGAGAGTAGGTGTAGTGGTATCTGAAATCACTATTTGCAAAACAAGAATATAATAGCCATTACCATCGTAAATGTATAAAAAATCATAAATATGAAATATTTTATTCGTAAGTACTACAAGTTTAACGCGTATTTAAAACATGAAAGAGAAAATTCGTACTGAAATACGAACTCGTCTAGTTTTCCGCAGATCGTAAAGACAGTCGCGCGCCGTCGGCGGCGAGCGGCACGTGGCAAGCGGGCGCCCTGCGGCGTCGCGACGTCCCGATATAGCGGACACACACATACGCACACACATATTGAGTACACTCGCACCCACATCCACACCTACCCATTTTACCGCCGCCGCATGCGAATTACAAACGCGCCATTTCAATTATCACGTGTATTTCTGAATACATTAACTGCTAACAAAATACCTGTCAGGCGAGTCAAAAGAAACACGCCGTTTGTTACAGGTTTACATTATTACAATCGAGTTTACAAGATGCCAATAACAAGCCCGCTTGTTTGAATGTATACCCATTATTTACAGCGTGACATTCATATTTTTTCTTTATTGTAGGAAGTTAGGAGGAAATCCTGGTATTTTTAATGCATATTATTATATTCATATTTTATAACACCTACTAGTGATCATAGTTGGTGGTGAAGAGTCAATGAGCTAATGACCCAAAACAAAAAATGTTATCAGGCAGAACGACATACTATCTGGCACGCACTTGCACCCGTAGCCACGTGTAAATTTCAACCCGATAACGTCAGTCGTAGTTTCGGATAACAGGTGCTTGATAAGGGACGCCTTTCGAACCCGCTGACACTAATTGATACCTACCTATGTGATAGCCTCTTACCCACGAAGGTAAGTAACTGTCTTCTGAGTGATTACTACAAAACAATGATCTACATTTTTACAGGAAAGAAGACCAGAAGCGCTAGTAGCTATTCATAGATTCAAACAATGGCAGTTTACCATAGTGGACTTCGGAAACCAGATGTGAACTTGACGCTTTTTGAACGAAAGAACTACATAACAATAGTATTATCTAATACTGTGCTAAAAGAACATCTTATAAATGTTGATAGCTAGACGTCCCAAAACTAGCTATACCATCTGTGTCCAACTTTCTCAGCGTAGGCTCTTCTACTAGTTGCGGAGTTTGTTGGAAAGAGTTACCGCGATCTTGAACCGCAAAGGGCATTAAGAGGAACACGGATGGGTTTCAGTCAGTAAAAGTCTGACACGAGTCCGCCCTGGACGGAGCAGAAGAGATTCCGGTCCGCCCAGGGTGGAAAAAGTCATTTGATGATTTCCCATCCTTTATAAAAGGCTCCCCTACTAACTTTTGTAACGCAAAAAGTAAGCCAACTGGAGGAAAAGTTTCAATCTATGCTTCTTAATACTTTCTACGTCTTAATGGTTATCACGCATTGTCCAGTGGGACTTCTGTCGCAACCACACTATCGTTTACGTAACGTTTGGCCCGCCATGCGGAATGGATTTAGTCGCGGGGCGCCGGCACACGTGGCAGGGTTATCAACTGTCTGCGACCGACTGAGACGCAGTGACTGCGTTCCGGTACTGGTGACACGCGAGGGCTTATGTCTTAGAATTTACTTTGATATGCCGTCTTCTTCCTAGCGTAAATCATGCTTAATTGCGTGTACTTGTTTGGTTCTGTCATCTCGTTATTTTGGACAGTAATGTTCCCTTTTTTTCTCTGTTATATGCAAAGTGTCCCTGGAAGTATGGATTAAATCGAATAGGAGACATAGGCACCGTCATTTCCAAACTTTTTTCAAAGTTATTGCCTGAAAGACTGTCAGTTCAATTTGTAAATTAGAAAGACACAAAAATTTTCTTAACTGACGTACTACGTATTTAAACATAATAATTCACAGTTCATCTAAATAATCATTACAACTTCATTCCCCACAACTCTACTTAAAACTGACAATTCACGACTCATCGCCACGAAATTCCCAGCGACAGCATCAATTGATATTAACGCAAAGCGAATGGGACGAGAGACACGATCAAGTCGTCAATATCTATTTACTAGGAGCAGCTGAGTCATGATATGCACCCTGGTGCACAGTGCGCCATGTCATTGATTGGTGCTCTCGTACATAGGGATCGTCAACTTTTATTTTCTAATTGTAGAACCACAAAATTCACGGAAGGATGCATTTGATGACTATGGTGCAACGTTGTTGAAGCTAGAAATTATTGATTTTTCACAAGATAAGACACAAGAACAAAAAAAAATCAATCCGTCATACAAAAATTGAATACCTACCTATTACAACATACACAAAACTGTCTCTAACACGTAGCCTTCAGTTAGCTTATGAGTCAGATCAATCTCCTGAAAAGTAATACTCCTATCTCAATTCAATCCTACGAAGCTAGATCTCAGCCGGACCGCAGGTTGCGTACCCCTGCAGACGGTTATTTTGCTCTGTCTGGCATTCGCCCAGTGGTCATTACACATTCGTATCGACTAAATCTGCACGTTTGACAGCTCGGTGCTAATGCATGCGATAAATAGCGATGCGACGGAGCTACGCGACGCCATCCGTGGCTCCACGCTACTTCGACCTTCTGAGAGATAAGTTGTTTAATCTGCGCATAATACATATTGTACATTTGTGGGTTGGCATTGTCTGAAATGCTTTGTTCATGAGATATTTTAGAAAATGTAGAATCTATACTTTTAATATTATAAAGAGGTAAGACTTTTTTTGTTTGTTTGTAACGAATAGGTTCTGAAACTACTCTACCGATTTTAACCATTTTTTCACTAATAGATAGCTACATTATTCCTGAATAACATAGGCTATATAACATCACGCTACGACACAAAGGATATTAGCAGTAACCAAAGACGTAACTTGTGGCGAGTGAAATAAACCACGCAGACGAAGTCACGGGCAGTTCGCTAGTATTTCATATTTATATCCTTAAAAATAACACTGCTCTAAAGGATTATTAGGTAATAAGTAAAAAAACGATACATTCTAGACATGTCATTAGCGTAAAAGTAAACTTTATGGAAGTAGGAATTAAGCATCATATCTCTTATAGCAACTTTAGACATCAATTGAGCCGCCTCTATCATTACTCTTAATGATGGCTGTAAGCATTAATTATCGTGTCTTTAATGTGAAGCGATTACTATTGAGCGCTGTTATCTAAGAAAGTTATTTAGGTATGTAGTCTTTGATTAAAAGGCGTTTGTCAAATGGTTTTACGGAATTCTCGAAATATTTGAATGCAGAATGCAAGGAATGGTTTGGGGTTTTAGCACAAGTAGACTTTAGTACCAGGTAGTACTATATTAAATTGCACTTTAATGCATGTCATAACAGCAAACATTATCATGTTGTGAATTCATGAAGCACACTCAGTGGTATAAAAAAATAAAAAAATAGTTAGAAGCATAACCTATTTCCGCTGCACCTTTTTGCAACACAGACACAATGCCCTACTCTCGTAGTTTGATACAATGCTATCAATTTATCTTTAGAAATAAAAATTGCATACGAATGGAGAAACATGATTATTTCTAAGCCATAGGCCTTTTTCCGTGGGGAACCCTCATAAATGCCCTCCTTTTGGAGTAAAAGGACAGTTATGGCAGACTTTTACCGACTAAAACCCCACGGTTCCGAAACCATAGGCCCTTTCTAAAAGCGTATTCCTAGAGCAACCATTCCTGCACTTCACTCCTGCATCATGTTCACCTTCTGCGTCAGTATCGTCTGCCATCTCTTGGCACGGCTCGCCAGTGGGCAGCGCGCGGCCGCCGGCATGCGCTTGGCAGCCACGCGCCCGCCGCGGCGTCGCGTGCCAATGCGTGGGAGCGGACGCCGAACTTCCGCCACGCTATAATAGCTCGCCAGACGTCTAGATGTGCCAGTACTACATACTTTTTTGTTTTGGGTAACGAGACGTGTTATGATGATCTATTAGACTGCATTGAATATGTTTTGAAAATTTTACTTGCTGATTAATATTACCTCCGAATTCACAAAATTAACACACTAGTGGAAATACTGCTAATTATCCACTCAAACAATAAGCCGCTAACTACACCTTTCACTAAAGAGATTCAAAACATTCTTCTCCATTTAAGGCGTGTTACAACTTACAAGCCCACGACTTTTGTACGATAAAATCGAGAAGCCTTATCTAGCGTTGGTAGGTCGCTGTAGGCGGTATCGGTCGGCGGCGTCGACGCGTGGGCGTTAGGCCGGTCACACGCGACGCGCCGACGGCTTATCTCACGGCAGCCATGATGTTTATCATTGCATGATGGATTGCCGGCCGCCTAATAGCTTCCTCCAGTCACAAGAGACGAGACGCGTGTAATTACGCGTCAGCATCCATCTACTGTCTGTTACGTGTCTTGTAGCGTGATTAATACGGGTACTACGTCGGGTGATAGATCGGGTAGGTGATGGAAGAGGCTGCCTTTCGAATTGGATCAATTTATCTGGCGTCTGCTGAGCGTAAGGGCGACGTGTAGTTTTAAATAGTCGTTGTTCTCTTGTCACTAGTCACGGCTGCATGGTTATCAGACAGGATGAAGCCCAGACCGAGCGCTCGCAGACAGACTCATAAAATACATAAAAATCCCGTGAAAAATGCGAAACTTTCACATAAACGTGTCTGCAAAACGCGCCCACTTCTGGATGTCTAACTCATAGTCATAAAAACAACGTTGACAGGTCTGGGGCGGCATCTCATTCATTATGCTATCCTATGACGCATTCTAGCGTCCTGGTGTAGGCGACAACGCCGGGGGGGAAGGGGGGTCGTTCCCACGACAATTAGCCCACGGCGCGTCACCCACGCGACGCCCACGCCTCCTGACTCACGCTCCTACTGTCTGGACGACTCTGAGGGCTGACTCCGTTAATACTACGATTTATGAATTTTGGCAACGAATTTTAGTGTGTTTAACATTGGTGACTGGCTCATGAAGAAATGGCCAACACAATGGATTGGTGACCTTCAATTTATAAGCTACGACAGAAACGAATACTACAGCGTAAAATGAAAACAAATGAACGTTACCAGTAGTTTAATAAACGAAAGGGCGAATAAGTTGAAAAAACGGAACAATCATTTCCGTAGCGAAACAAGTGAAAGCGTTCATCCGTCTTGACTTTTAAATGTGGCAGATACACTTGGCACGTAATTCAGGAAGGCCTCCATGCATCATGTACTACGCATACGAAAGTACAACAGAACGAATTCTCAAGACACAGAGACCTTTCACGTAGTAAAAATTGTGTACATTTTTAGATATATTTCCTACATGAGACTTTTAAAGCGTGCATCATAATTATGCCAAGCACGCAGCCTTCATGGCTTTCGCACTCCACAGCCGGACACGTCCCTACAATCACAGGTACTTTCATCCAATGCCACCACCATGCATTCTTACTAACATGTAAGTGAAAAATATCGCACCACCAACCTTCCGATAAACGCGTCATTACTAAGAAGTGAGTCAGTAGGTGATAACCCTAGCATGCCACTAAGTCGGTTCGAGTGGCTGGCAAGATAAGAGGGATGCGATGTGGGTGGCGCCTGAGTGTTGCATTATTTGGTGTTAACGCGCTCGCGTGGGATTAACTCGAAGCCGACCGCCACGCCGCGTGGGAAAATGTTTGCGGCGTTTAAAGGTTAATTAATGCAACCTACAGTAATGGTTAAATACTTCCTATAATTTGGATGAATCCTTGGTTTGATTGTTGATAATCTACGATAGAATAGGAAGCTTCTGATCGCAATCATCATCATCATCACCATATCCATCAGCCGTAAGACCTCCACTGCTAGACATAGCCCCAATCCCCCCCCACCCCCATAGATTTCCAAAAGGCGGCCTGAATCCAGTGCCTTCCTGTAGTATACCGAAACGCAATGGACTTAAAAAAATACGTCCATTTGTAGAAATTTGAGCAGATATAAACTAAGCCATAAGAAAAGGTACATAATGCGACGGACCAAGTCAGGCTACCCCAAATAGCTGAACAAAACCAGTAGAAACCCTTGTAAACACTTTCACCTAAACATCGGTCTAAAACTCGAACATACCTATCACATTAGGAATTTTATTCCTACGCACGTAACGGGTTTTCCTGAAAATATCTCGTGTGACAAACGCTGAGAGATTGTCGGTTCTCTGCTCATATTTATTTATAAGATCCATTTCAGACGTAGCCTTCAGATAATTACTGTAAAGTAAATACTACGGAGTACTGCAATCTAGAATAAATAGCCGTTCTAATGCGTAAATGAGAATGTGTGTTCATCTATTTGGTAAACATAGTATGACCACGATACTACGATCCTTTTGTAGGAGGAAAATTCAGACAAGAAGAGATCGTTGGGCTCTTTTAAAATACATCATGAATACAATCAATCCTAACTGCCTCGATAGCCTAGTGGGACTAAACGTGACTGCTACGGTAGAGGTCTTGGGTTCGATTTCCAGGTTGAGCAAATTGTGTTATTGGGTTTTTCTATGAAATTCTCAGTATCAGCTCGGAGTTAGGATTTGTGCCCGGTTAATGGCAATAGGCTTGCCCCTTATTACATGGGACCTAAAACATCTCGGCGGACTGTGGGTGTACGTTAGTACACCTCTGCCTAACCCTTCGGGGAATACAGGCGTGATGGTATGCTTACAATCAATCCTGGTTATTTTGAACAGACGATACACGCCGCGCGGTAGGTAGTTAATCAGCGTTTTGATTTGGTATTGTTTTCAAGACAGATTCAAAGCTTCCTCTTGATGAGGGCGAACCTTATATGCGGGCTCTGTACGGGTTCGTTGTCGTCACACGTCTACGAATGTTTGTTACAAGGATATGCCGTTTTCGTTTTTAGACCAATAATAATAGCGAGCATATTTATAGGTTTAAAACCGCGACAGTAGGGGCCGTCGTTACCACAGAACAAACAGAAATAACTAGATGGAAACAAATAAATTTTATAATGACATCTGAAAGGCCTATTCAATTTCATCTGTAGTCAAGCTTCATGTCAACAGTTGCGATTAGTTGCTAATTTGTTCATTTTTGGTTAACACACACCACTGTTTTTTTTTTTTTTTTTTGCGAAAATTCTAATTTGAGATTTGGAACCCAAAGATTAAAAAAAACAGCGAGGTAGTATATTTTATTATGTAAAACTCCTACCTACATAAGTGCATAGTATGAAGTACATGTGTATGGTAATTTGCACGTCTCAACTACAGAATCGTGACACCACTGGCGGTTTGCGTCGCCTCGCTAAAATACGAGCGTGATGCAGCATCCCTGCCCACCATCTAAGTGGTTATATATAGGTAGGTTTGCTAACAAACAATAAATGCACGATCTTGTTGCTACAGAGATGTACTGAGTAAATCTAGGAAAATACGCCGTTACCGGTAAATAAACATTTGAAAAAAGTGTTAACCGGCTTTTCAGCTTTTATCATTTAATTTATTTAGTCAGTACATTAATTAAGTAACAAGCGAAATCTATTTTAACAATAACGATATAGAATAGTTCGATTACCTGCATGTTGCTATATTAGAAAAAATAAACAACCTACGAAAATATCTACGATGTATTTACTAGACATTCATATTTTTCACATGAAACTTGTAAAAAAATGTTTGCAAAACAATAAAAAAATCGTAACGTATTTAAACAATTGAACGCGTTGATGTCTTTCTTTAATAGCACTGTTTACGTTTTGAAAACCATTTTAAATGTCGATAAATATTTATCATAAATAATAATTGAACTAGAAAAAGACATCAGTTTAATAAAACGAAAACAATACAAAAACTAAATAAACAAAACTGTAACTTACCCTTCTATTATCACCACTCTTCTTCTGCTCAACCTGCGCCGCTGAAGGGCTCATATTCACCACCACTGGGTTTGCAGCGGCCTGCTGTGGGCTACCGGCAATACCCGTCACCATAGTTACTAATTAATTAACACTTCACTAAAAAAACATCCAATACGTAAAAGCAATCACAGCATCATTAGATAAGGAAGCGTGTGGTACGTGCGCTCGGTCTCGCGGTGGTCGCGCGACTGAGTGCAGGCCGCGCGTCGCACCGGGCCGCGCGGCCGGCACGCGCGCCCTGCACGCAGCGCGGGCGCGGCGCGCGGCGTCTCGCGTGCCTCCGCGTTATTACACTGAGCTCCATTATCGTACGACACGTTTTGTTCCTTTTTTGTTTCAGATTTGTGGCTTATATTAATGATAATATCATCACTCTTTTTGAATGTTTATGTTAGGAGTTTGAACCGAAATGCCACACCTAGAATCATCTTTATGATGTCTAGCTCCGCTATAAATATAAGCTTTACCTTGGTATATTTACACAAATGGGTAATGGGAGTCATGATTCATGTTATCTTAGTTAAGAAAGATAAAAATACACTGATATTGTAGATGCAATAATAAATATTAGATAAACTAAAATTTTTATATCTCTAAATAGCAATAATAATAATACCTATCTATTAAAGTTACCTACAACGTAGTTTTACATAATTATACTGAATTCCAACACATTATCTCCATCACCCTCGGGTCACGTTATCACACAATGGAGCCGCGCACTTATTATTCAAACACAGCCGACTCTGACATCAGTCGCGACGCCGCTCTCCTCTAATGTATTGACACTGAGCATAAATTTGTTCGCGTCTACCGTCCGACTTCAAAGCTGCCGCCCGTCGCTGATACAGCCTCTGTTTTGCATATGCAAAGGTTTGGGCTGGCTCGGGCTGGCTCGGCAGGCTCGGCAGGCCCACCCGCTAGCATTGTCCTACATGCCCGAGATCTTTATTCAAATGATCTATTGTGTTACTGAACGCAGCTAATTAGGGCTTAAGAAATGTCAACTACGCGGTGGTGTAAAGACGGGGAAAAGTAAGCGGTTATACACGATACACGACTAATTAAGAAGTGTATGCTTCTTCTATTTAAATTCAACGCTTTAGGTAGGTAGCATCCTAGTAATATTGTAATTACTAGGATAAACGTTAGAACCTCGAGGATAACATCCTTATCCTTACTAATATTATACATGCGAAAGTAACTCTGTCTGTCTGTCTGTCTGTCTGTCTCTTCTTCACGCCTAAACCACTGAACCGATTTCAATGAAATTTGGTACAGATATAGTCTGGGACCCGAGAAAGGACATAGGATAGTTTTCATCCCGGAAATCCCCCGGGAACGGGAACTATTAATCCACGCGGACGAAGTCGCGGGCAAAAGCTAGTATATAAATACGTAGGTAGCGATTTAAGAATTTATTATCCATGTCATCGTACTAATGTGTAGGTATAAATAAAACCTGTATAAGGTCGCTATTGGGTAAACTTAAATTTAAGAACTGACAGATTAATGAATTTATCGATGAACATCATGCGCCGGTCGCTTGCCTACCTGACCTCTCGAAAAGCATATTAAGTCGTCGACTTCGGCTGCCACTCAAAGATCTTTAAGCCATGGATAGTCAGGGACGCGAAAGTCTGACAGACAATCTAACCACAAGGTAACATGTGGTGTTCACTCTGTTGCTGGATGTAAAACGCTAGCAGCATCCAATAAGACTGAAAGCCGTCCCGAACTTAGCTGGCCCACGGCTTTAGGCATAAATGATGATAATCCGCCGTCATCAGGTAAACATTTTGAAAGTTGACTCTTAAATCTCTTCTAAAGTGTCGTAATTCATCATCAGCGCCATTTTCCGTTAAACTGAAAATTTATTACGAGAAAAAAGCGACGCTTTGCTCGATTTGGGATCATCTCAGAACCGGTACCGATCTGAAGGTGCTTATTACCATCAGACCAAGTAATTAAAATATTTGAAACGGTTCCCTGTATCTTTTTAGAAAGGTTGATGGATTAGAAACTACCTGTTTCGTTGAGTTTACATTCCCGAGATTTCATTCCAACACCTATTTAGTGGGACCAGTTGCAAATCTAGGTGCAGGAGACGTTCAATCGTTAATTGGAAACTTTCAACTGCAATCTCTCGTACGTACAGTGTTCAAAAGAGACAAGTAACCATGCTGCCACATCAGTATTTTTAGACGCTGAAAGATTGTTTCGAATAAAATTTGATGCAATAATTAAAAAACACACAGTGCATTAATTTAAATTAAATTAAATTCGCAGACATCCATCTCTTTGAAAGGAAATTTCAACAATATCTGACAACCCTGGTTATTCATCTCTTTTGTTAACCGTACTAAGTAACATACACGGTATTGGTTTACCTAATGAGAGCCAAAACTTGGAGTACAGTGGAAGTATAAGCGTGTCTTAAAAGGACAACGAAAAAAACGATAGGTACCGCGTATTATACTGTATAATCTATGGGTACCGCTCAATGTTTATTTCGGATTTCGGAGAAAATAACAGGGCCCGATTAGTAACGTTGCGGTATTTTCGGAAGGAAGAAAAACAACAAACTGTTACAATTAACGGTCAACATATTTTTTAACAACAGCGCCGTTTTACTACAACTGCCGCGTGGCCATAAAACCTTTTTAGACAAAGTCCTGCTCTATTTTACTAATTTTTATGAGCCCGAAAATAGAGCATTCCTTTGAATTGGTTTGCTGTTTCAATTTTTTTCTATTGTTTGCTCTAATTTTTTACCGGTCTACAGCCAATACCGTTACACAATTTGTTTTCAATATTCATTTGCAAAACATACCGTAACATTTGGCTTTTTTTTACCATACCATCAAAAAAAATATACCATCACGCCTGTATTCCCCGAAAGGTTAGGCAGAGGTATACTAATGTACAGTACACCCACAGCTCGCCGGTATATTTAGGTCCCATGTAATAGGGGGCGAGCCTATTGCCATTAACCGGGCACAAATCCAAACTCCGAGCTGCTACTGAGAATTTCATAGAAAAACCCAATAACACTTTTTGCTCGACCTTGGGAATCGAACCCAGGACTTCTAGCGTAGCAGTCGTGCTTAGAACCACTAGGCTAACGAGGCAGTTACTTTTTTTAGTTTTATATTAAGTTTAACTTTAAATGCAGAAATTCTAAGACTAGTCGGCAGCATTTTAAACGCAATCTCGGCCCAGTTTCGAATATGTACAAACGCACATTTCCTGAGATCCTCCGATCCCTGAGAGGATTTTCATGTACCTTACTAGGCAATTAAGTAAATACTTCACTGTTAAGTTTACCTTTAACGGTAAACTATTTACGTGTATCTTAGGTTTATAAAACTAAAAAAAAAAAAAAAAATAACATTTAAACAGTTATTTAGCGACTCGGTGGCGCAATGTTTGTCTGTCGCGCATACGAGGCGCGGGTTCTATTCCTGTGCATAGATATAAAATCAAACTTACGTCATACATGTAGCCGTGCCCCGAGTCTACTGTTTGCGTAAGTGATTTGTGTATCTACCAACACCCACGCTACAAATTCTTCCATATGCTTAGGAGTGTAAACGTCTATTAACACTTTGATTAGTGGTAACACACAAAACAAACCCACTAACGACTCCCACTAATCAAACTCTCCATAGTAAAGGAACCTTTGCTATGAAACATCTCTTTTCATATATATATACCATCACGCCTGTATTACCCGAAGGGTTAGCCAGAGGTGTACCAATGTGCACCCACAGTTCGCCGGTATATTTAGGTCCCATGTAATAGGGGGCGAGCCTATTGCCATTAACCGGGCACGGATCCAAACTCCGAGCTGCTACTGAGAATTTCATAGAAAAACCCAATAACACTTTTTGCTCGACCTGGGAATCGAACCCGGGGCCCCTTGCACAGCAGTCGCACTTGCGACCACGAGACCAACGGGGCAGTTCTCTTTTCATAAAAATCATAAAACTAATTTAATACGGTGCGACTTTACACACAATACTGAGCGACGTACAACTTTCTGATGTAAATAAACCTATCTCGGTGACATTTCGAGCCCATTCTGTGCAGAACAAAGCTCGGTACGGGCTCATTATGAGCATCGCCTTTCGCTGTCTCGCCTATTATGTCAGACGACACGTTATTAGCTCCGCTCGTCGAGTATCTACGTTCGTATACACCGTTTATTTGTTCGCTTCCCCGGCTCCCGCTGTTCGAAGAAGGTCCGAAATGACTAAAAACAAACCCTTTTGTCGCTGACAACGCAAGTTTTATTGCTACCGAAACCAAAACCGCTTTTTGAAACCGCTCTTTAATTACATTTCTGTTGAAAACTTCGCTTCGTACGCTACAATTTACTACCGGAGCGAATCAGGCGATGCGTTTGTTTGTTGCGAGTGTACTACTAGAGAATGGGCCTTGCTTTCTCCGGTTAAATTATTTTTGTAGGTAATAGATTTATGATTAAATTGATATTAGCAACATCACATCGCACAACAACATAAGAAAAATAAACAAAGGAAAAAAAAACAAAATTATTACGATTACAGTTTTTTTTTATGTTTTATAATATTGTAAACAGGATTTTGTAAAAAAACAAACTGAAACGAGTGTCGGTGGAGTTTCTTGCTCGTTCTTCTCCATAGAGACCTATATTTTCGAACGAGCAATGAGCTTAAACTTTCTATCTAACTGAAATAAATGCTTTGACGTTAACTTTTGACTATTCACAGTGTTTTTAGATTTACCCCAAAATAGGAAAGCTGTATCTTGGGTACCAAAAATGGTAAATAAGGTTACGGACCGAGATCCCGAAGTTACCAGCCACATAATTTTAGCATCACTGAATTTTTGCGAATAGGTAGTTTAATTGCGTAGGTAAGTAGGTGCTAGTTTCAATGCCGGGCCCTTTTTCAGGTATAAAGTATATTTAAGGTTCTTTACTTACTACAGTTGACGGTTGGATTTTATAATACATATAACGGGTGTAAAAAGACACCAAGCTGATAGTTACTTGTTCTTCCTATCATTGTGATGTTTTCTTTACGGTTATGGAGATAGGTCAAAGTTCCAATAAAATTATGTATATTTTTTATGCAAGTACGTATATATTGCTATACTTAACAATATATACGTAATTTTGTTATAATAATTAAGAATACAGTCACGAACACTGTAGGTACTGTTGTAAACATTGATCTTGCGCATCAATAAGCAAAATATTTTACGCACAGAATACAATATCTATAATCTAAGGTAGTTTTATTTTACCTGCGGTGACATTGCGCGCTACAATAAACAGTGTATTTTTACACCAGAAATACGTCGTTTCCTAGTAATAATTTTCACACAATTCATGAAAACTTCATCCTCACTTTCCATGTAGATTTCCATATGCCAAAAAAAAAGAGTTATGTTTTCATTTATGTTTATTTGAAATCATAGGTAAAGATGTTACCCACATCAGGCTTAAACTTAGGTACATAGCTACAGTAGGTACCTAGCTACACGGAAATTACTGAAAAAACATAATCAAACTTTGCAGCTCCTAAACTTATCTAAGCCACTATAGAAACCAAATAATAAACAAAATAACCTACTCCTTACATCATTAACTAAAAACGCCTATTTCTGTTTCCTGCAGAAAATATTACAAGTCATTAATTCAATATAATTATGTGTATTTCATACCTACCTAATATTCATTCTGATAGTGTTCCCTTTGAGTAGATTGAACTCCCTGTACCGTACCTAATCACGTCAGAGAGCGATCACCTATCGATAAAGCAATCACCACGAGCACGACACGCGTTTGTTCATCAAAGCGCGGCACCCTGTACAAACATTCTAAGCGTCGACATGAAAGCCGAAACAGACCAAACAGATCATAACATCACCGTTATACATAGTTATACCATCACCCCTAACCAAAGAGACCCAAGACGCAACTATTGTTCGTAACTTTACAACAAAAAATATAGTTAGTTTAAAAACAGCCCACCACCATAAACACATTGGTCGTTAAGCTTTGTTCCTTACATTCGTGTTACCCGCCTTTGGCGGCTCGTAAAGTTTTTCTTAAACTTTATCGCAGATCGACCGTCGACGTCCTTTCGGCCATTCGCACACCGAAATTGACGGGTTGAAGCGAAATCGACAAAAGAACAATATACCGAAATGTTGGCAAACACGCGCTTAACAATAATACTTTGTTAACAGTTAATTGCAAGGGTTTGCCAATAACCTCGCCTTTGTTGGCAACTCTTTTATTTACAGAAACTTTACGACGTCGCAGAAGAAATATTTTAAGGATCCGTTTTTTAACTGTTATTTTCGGCCATTACTTTGACGATGTTGTAAAAAAATTAACCAAAATAAAGTGCATAGATTTTTTTTCAACTAACCCAAGGCACCTATAATTTGACAAAATAAAACCAACATCGCGGTCGTTTAAATTCTAAGTTTGTGGACGGGTACAATCACGCTCAGAACAGAATGTGGCACCTGCTGTATCCGCAGTAATCATTCGAAAATTGACGACTGTCATAATTATACGTGAACCACACCTCGTTACGAGATAAACGCTCGCATCCCGAGCGAGGCCTCACTTCGGGGCGTAAGCAAATATTAGTATTGACGCCCGGGCCTCCTGGCTCTGTAATTATGGACCACGGGCGGACGCTGCACTGATAGTGTCGAGATTACTCGTGAATTTCGCCCACACCCCAACACATTACTACAAAAGTATCCAAAATCAAGACCCAAACTTGATTTCACTATCCACTGCTGTATCTACCATCAACACTTCACAAAACATCCCACCCGAAATGCAATGGAATAAAAATACTGATGATATTCCCTTTCTGTCTGTTGGTGGAGTCTGCCCGCAAGTTATAATTTCCTCGCAGTTGATGTAGGTAAAGCAATTAGGATACACAAAAAACTAACGCACGACGTGGTTTCAATTTCCAATTTAATATTTATTTTTATAATTTCATGCAAATTTTCAATATCGGCAAACAGAAAAATAAAACTTCATGTTCTTTTTGCAAAATTTATTGGCCGTCGCTAAAAAAATAGGTACCTACGTCATATACATTATAATTTTATATACATTTACTTTGCATTTATAAGTTTTAAAATCACAGCAAATTAACCCAATGTGCCCTTTTTAACATTTCAGTTAAGGTTAAGCGGTAATGGAAATTTCCTAAGACAATTAACTTAACTGGGAATTACAAATGTAACAATGAGACATGCTAGAGATTCCAAAAAAAATATAATAACAAAAATTATTTATTATTTTAATCTTACATAAATACATTAGGATTAAATGAAACATAACACAAGTTGGTTATTAAGATAAAATAAAAATAACATCGTAATAAAGTATTTTCGTATGATTACATTTGTCATAAGGTCATCACATAATGAATACTGCTGAATGCTTACAGTTGAACTCTTTGAAACTTAAATTAATTGAGTAACTACAATAATTAAAAATAAAATGTGTAAGCATGCTCTTTTTGGAATGATTATCGTGTTAGGGAAACTGCTTAAACTGTATTATTCAATTAAATAATAGATTAATATTGTGTGCCTTTCGGAATTGATAACTATTAAAGACCGGATAAAATTATGTAGCGAAAAACATTTTTTATAAAAGTAGAGACAGGAACCATCTTTGGCACGCACTACGCTACACGAGTGACACAAAACAATTAATTAAATAATAATTAAATCAAAATTATATTAATAAATTGTGCATAATGTTTTGGTGGATAATACCAGTGAGTTAGAACTTTACTATATTTTAAATGAATGTTGATGATGAGTGATATTTTATTCGTTTTTATTCTAAAAATACATAATATTATGTATCGGAAAATATCTTTCATTTAGTATATTAATATGAAAGACTGTTCGGTGTTGGAAAAAACGCATTTAAGACAATAATTATTTCAAAATGGTTTCTATTACTTGTGTACCCGATTGTACTGCTATACGTTTTCTTTCGGGTTTCAACTATAAAGATAGAATTTTAGTTCGATCGCAGTCGAGAAACAACGATTTCGTTGATATTTTTTGTTTATAGCTTGAGTGTTAATTCCTTTTTCATGGGCGTGATTATCCCCGGGCGAGAAACTTTCCTAATGTAAATGAGCTTTAAAAATGGAAGTTCAGAGAATTAAGATAGTTTTCATAACATGGATCTAATTACTGGAAAAGCAAACCTCTTTAAGTTATTTAGTTAAAATTGTTGTCATATCCACAAGACCGCAAGGATGTTTAACATCATAGAAATACCAATAGGAATATTTAGCTATTAAAAAAACCCGTTAAAGTCGGTGTCATTCGTTTAAAATGAGAGCATGAATATTAACTTAATTAAAATCAAATATTTTAGTGTTCTAGATTTTGCGGCTGACATTTTGAACTTTGTTCTACAGCTATTTTTGTATAAATAAATTGGCTAATTATTTGCTAAATCTTCATTACGTAATAAGCATTAAACTTATGTTACTTATTCAATCAAAAAAGGGAAAGGGATCAAAGCAAGCTTTTCTTTAGATTTTTAATTAATTTTGAGCAAAATATATCGAAGACAGTAATTTCAAATATTGACATCTTTCTGTTGCTCTTTTCTAAACACTTATTGCAACATTGTTATTAATTTTAAAATACACCACTCCAATTCAGGAAATCGAAAAATTCATTACCTCTTTATTTCTTCAACCTTGTTTTAAGCATAAAAATTTAACATACGTTTGAGTCAAAATAAAGTAAACATTTTTGGCTTTCCTAATACAAGACAATTTTCATAATCATTAAAACCTGAAATTATACCCGAAATATGCTTTTTAATGTTTCAGTCAGTTAATATATTATTAAAAGCGCCATTTAGTAAAAGTTTTTTTTTTTATTAAAAAGAATTAAAAGTTAAAAACATGTTATAATTAAAAAAAAAATAAACGCCGTGCGCCGATGCGCCGACTCGCAGACGCGCATGGGCGTGTTTCATGCTAATAGTGTATGCAGTATGCATGTTACATTTTACATAACGTGATGGAAACAGAGGGGCAAGTCTCTGAAGTTTTAGAAACGTTCGAATTCTATTGTCAGTCTCAATCCGTCAAAAATGCTTCTATTTTACCTACACTTTGACAAGTTTTTTACATTGATTGTCGCTGAAATGAGATTGCCTTGTCAATCAACAACAGATTGACAAGGCAATAGTGCCAACATCACGGCAGGGGACATATTACGGTGAACGGTGTGTACAAGAATTGGGTAGTGTACCATCAATTGACATACTTTTTATGAACTGTCAAAACGCGATACTCCCTTTGTTTTTGTATGGCAATAGCACGCTGTGACGTTGCTACGTGGCCTACTTAATTGACTAACTATTTATTGATTTTGAAGTAAGTAAAAATCCAATTTTACAATAAATTTAATATTAATCGGTTTTCATGAGTAAAATAAAGTGAAGTGAGAGAAATTGTGACTTAAAATTATTGGTTAGTGGTGTCAACTACCCAATTGGCTTATTTTAATTTAGATTTACAAATCTGACATCTGTCTATTCATCAGGAAATGTCTTATAATGGCATCACAAGGTGTCAAATAAATTAATTTTGAAAAGAAAATCGGTCTCCAACATTCGTATTTATCACAGGTACGACTTACATCTAAAACATTAACGTAAATCCGTGACATACACATTCAATTAATTAATAGTACCTTAGAATAAGTATCAAGTGTGACCATACCTCACTTTTATTGTCGTTTTTAAATTGATGAGTTTTTTATTGAAGTATAATATTATTACTTTTTTTTAAATTAAATAATTCAATAATATTTTCTGAAAGCCTGAGGGAGTTTTGTGATTGGCTAACTGAAATAACAACAGCCAATCAACACTCGACAACACTAAATAGATTAATTAAGCTTTCAGAAACATGAGATATTTTTTCAAATAAAATTTAAAGAACCCTTTCATTCCTTACCTTTGTATAATATTTACTATCCAAACAATAGTAAATTAAATTGCATAAATTATAGCTACTGCATTTATGAAAATGGTAATAATTATAATCCATAAACAATACAAACGCCGATCCATGCTACGATCTCAACGGATAAGTTTGTGAAGTAAACATTTCTTGTTTATGCTTTCAATTCATTTTGGCGTAGTCTATGATTCAGGGAATAGAATGCTTTCAACGGGCGCTGGCGCCGTCATGTCATCGTTGTCAGGGCGCGACCAGTCCTGGTGAACACATAATATGAAATTAGCACTCGATTATAATTCAAATGTATAAATAAAGATAAAGATTTATAAGCAGAGACTCTAAGACCGACATTAACCCGTCGCGCGTCGAAGTTTGCACACGGGTGCAAAGTTTCCATTGTTTAACTATTGTGTCTATTTTTAAATCGCGCGACGGGTTAATAAACGTTACTGATCAGTGATCACATACTTTGGCTTAGATATCTCTGTCTCTATCTAGCACCTCTAGTTTGACAATTGTGCAACAGTGACAGGAATAATGCTTAGCTGAAGTAAGCGCTCTCGGCTTAATAGTTACAGAATTTTGGAAATAAAAATAAATAAATAAAAAACTGATAAATAAAAACATTTTTTTATGGTTGTCTGCTTTGCGTATATAAATAAAATAATAAAGAAGTCAAATTGAATTACCTGTTCTTCTGTGCTCGCAAAGAATAAGTAGAAGAGATTGGTACCGAGATCAATGGCTGCTGCCAAGTAGAACACCTCACGCCATTGGCCCAGAGTTTGCTGAAAAAAAAACTAGTAGTTCATAAATGGAACAAAACCATTTTAAGACTCATTTATAAGAGGAGATGTTTTCGTCTCTCAACCGGCGAGAAACTCTTCTCGTGTAAATGATCAACTAAGAGTTTCTTTTGTTTGATAAAATCAATTCGTTTTCTTCGAATTGATTAGTTTATCCCAATTAATCCTAGTCAAAGATACTACTGCGTGCGACTTATGGTGAATATAAATCTTTTTTTGTAAAATGTGTAAATAATCTCTATACAAACAAATTTGTAAACGTCTGTCAAAATAAAATAAATATATGCTGTCCTTAATTTTTTCTTATATTTTTATTAAAAATTTTACATTAAATGTAGCGAACTGACACGCAAAGAAATTATGGTTATTATCGCCAATTAGGTTTTTTTTTAGTTTTAGTACTAACTACTGTTTCCACCATAGACAAAAGTTACTTTTTAGTAACATGGCACTATTATTTACCTGTTCAGCCTTAATAATGTGTCCGACGACGTACGGCGCCATGAAGCCACAAATATTGCTAGCAGCGTTTGTTATGCCATACATGGTGCCCGCAAACTGCGGCGACAGATCGATGTGATTCATTTGATTACCTAAAATATTTTATAGGCTATTATTGGACAGGCATTAATAAGTAAATAGTATAAAACCGAATTCAATATTTTACGTTCATGTAGGGCAGTAGTCCTTTATGTTTCGAGAAAAGTAATGTTAACTGATTTTCGAATAAAGGTAAACACCCTGTGTTTGTAAAAAGCATATTTCTAGTGAGCTTATGTGTTAGCGTTCATTGCGTAACTATTTTTGTTACGCAATCTGTAGCATTTTCTTTCTTTCTACTATTTTTTTAATAATATAATTACTGAATTGTCAACAAATGTATTCGTTCTTGAGGTTAGTAAAAGGCTAGTAACTGAACTGACTTATAAACCAGCACTCGTATCTATCAGTCGTATTAATACAGGATCGGTCTCATCTCAAAAACTCACAGGGAATTTAGAAGAAATTACAAAAATAGATAAAAATAATGTAGATTCGATTTGATACATTTTTCACTATCTGTATCAAAATAATCATGCGTCAAGTGTATACTGGACTCCTAACTCATGGTGGTAGAAGTTACCATAGGGTTTAGTCGGTAAGAGTCCGACATAACCCACCGTATTCCCCAAATGGAAGGTACCCATGAGGATTTCCTAACGATAATAAAAGATGACTGCATCATTAGCCTAGTGGTCCTAAGCGCGACTTCTGTGCTAGAAGTCTTGGGTTCGATTCCCAGGTCGAGCAAAGTCTTATTGAGTTTTTCTATAAAATTCTCAGTAGCAGCTCGGAGTTTGGACTTGTGCCCAGTTAATAGCAACCGGCTCGCCCCCTATTACATGGGACCTAAACATACGGAATTTTGGATGTATATTACTACACCTCTGCCTAGCCCTTCAGGGAATACAGGCGTGATGGTTAAAAAAAGTTGTTACTCACCAGCATATGCTGCTCCGCCGAATGCGGAAGCGATGCATAGCAGCAGCACGACGGCGATCCTGTCGCACCCAGCCCACGCGATGCCCAGCAGACCAAACGCGGGAATGAACGCCGCTGTGGGGGAATACACACGTTTATACATTAATTAATTAATGAGTTAGTAACATTAAATAGTAAGTAACAAAAAAGAAGAAAAAAAGGGCAAAGTAAAATTTGGTCAAAGCATTTGGAGGCACTTTTAAATAGCCTCGATAGCCTAGTGGTTCTAAGCGCGACTGCTACGCTAGAGGTATTGGATTTGTTTCCCAGGTCGAGCAAAAACTTTTATTGCGTTTTCTATAAAATTCTCAGTAGCAGCTTGGAGGTAGGATTAGTGCCCGGTTAATGAAAATAGGCGCACCCCCTATTACATGGGACCAAAATATAGCGGCGAACTGTGGGTGTAAATCGGTACACCTCTACCTAACCCTTCAGGGAATACAGGCGTGATGGCAGGGTTGCCAGACGTACGAGAAATCTCGTAACTTTACGAGATTTAGCAGTCTCTGTACGAGAAACGAGAAAATAAAAATCTCGTACACTTTTTTACGAGATTTTAACAATGTTGCTAATACAAACCAAGAATTGTATTCCAGAATGACAGCTGAAAAACTGTAGGTCTGTACAATAAAAAAAGCAGTAATTTAAAAAACTAAAAAACCCGACTGCTTTTCTGAGTATTTATGAAAAATCCCTAAAACAAGAAATTCGTTGTACCCGATTGCACTTAAAATTGTAGCAGTCGGGACCCATTCGGGACCATCTGCAATATTACATAGGTATGTGCTCTCAATTCACTATTTCTAGAATGGGTCCCGACTGCTACAATTTTAAGTGCAATCGGGTACAACGAATTTCTTGTTTTAGGGATTTTTCATAAATACTCAGAAAAGCAGTCGGGTTTTTTAGTTTTTTAAATTACTGTTTTTTATTTTTAGTTTTTTTTTATATACCCCGTGTCACTCTCACAGTAAATACGAATCTATCGACACCTCCCAAGCTAAAATCCATCGAGCCGTTCAGGCTGTAGAGCGATCCAAACATTTGAATTTGGCGCCAAAAATCCGCCATTTTGTTTTTTTTATTTTGATATACCCAGTGTCACTCTCACAGTAAATACGAATCTAACGACACCTCTCAAGCTAAAATCCATCAAGCCGTTCAGGCTGCATAGCGTGCCAAACAATTATACATACATACATACATACATACAATCATACTCTCGAAAAACATAACCCTCCTTCTGGCGCAGTCGGGTAAAAACGAAGATGATTTTACCAATATCCCTGACATTACATATCTAACTAACAAATAAAACCATAATTAAAAAAACGGTAATTTAAAAAACTAAAAAACCCGACTGCTATTCTTTAAAAATCCCTAAAACAAGATAAATTGTAGCAGTCGGGACCCATTCCAGAAAAGGAGGATTAGTGAATTGAGAGCACATACCTATATTACATTGCAGATGGTCCCGAATGGGTCCCGACTGCTACAATTTATCTTGTTTTAGGGATTTTTAAAGAATAGCAGTCGGGTTTTTTAGTTTTTTAAATTACCGTTTTTTATTTTTTATTTTTTTAGTGTTTTAAAAAAGAAATTAATATACCCAGTATCACTCTTACAGTAAATACGAATCTACCGACACCTCTCAAGCTAAAATCCATCGAGCCGTTCAGCCTGCAGAGCGAGCCAAACATTTGAATTTGGCGCCAAAAATCCGCCATTTTGGTTTTTTTTTTTTATATACCCAGTGTCACTCTTACAGTAAATACGAATCTAACGACACCACTCAAGCTAAAATCCATCGAGCCGTTCAGCCTGCAGAGCGTGCCAAACAATTATACATACATACATACATACATACATACATACATACAAACATACCCTCGAAAAACATAACCCTCCTTCTGTCGCAGTCGGGTAAAAAAATCATGTACTAATAGCAAGTTTCAAAATTTATTACCTAAGTTAACAATTTGTTTTATTTTTTTAAGATTTTGGTAAAATTATTTAAAAAAATAAAATCACCTAATCCTAGAGTAATGTTTTTTCATTTGGCGGTCCCAAATTTAAGGGATATTCCTACCCCACCTACCTAAATTAAGGTCTGAGGTTTTTAAAATGCTACTATTTATACTTTTACGAGATTTTGTATTGAAAGTACGAGATATTTGCAGCCCTAGTACGAGATAAAAAATTCGGCATCTGGCAACCCTGCGTGATGGTGATATGTTATATTATATTTTGAACTGTCAAGTCTGATGAGATATTCAGAAGATAGCCGTGGTCATATGCCACTATATCCTAAAGTTTAAGTTGTTTAAGTATTTTGTTTTGTTATTCAAATATAGGTACATGACAAAACAATACATTCTACCATAAAATGCAATCCTATCAGGATATGGTTGAACACTTCATTAAATAATGACTCTAAGATCTGGCCACGACATATCTATATGCATTCTGCCATAATTTATTTACTATAAACATTACGAGTATTAGTTCTAAGAGCTTCGGAAAGTGTTATCAGTTGGGTGCATTAGATAACCTACGTCCTAAATGCACTTGATCTACCCTGTGAAGTTAGGTCACGGTACTGTGCTCATATTAATAAAATGGTGGTCCTATTTTTTACCCGACTGCGACAGAAGGAGGGTTATGTTTTTCGAGGGTATGTATGTATGTATGTATGTATGTATGTATAATTGTTTGGCACGCTCTGCAGCCTGAACGGCTCAATGGATTTTAACTTGAGAGGTGTCATTAGATTCGTATTTACTGTGAGAGTGACACTGGGTATGTCAAAATAAAAAAATCAAAATGGCGGATTTTTGGCGCCAAATTCAAATGTTTGGATCGCTCTGCAGCCTGAACGGCTCGATGGATTTTAGCTTGAGAGGTGTCATTAGATTCGTATTTACTGTCAAAGTGACAATGGGTAAATAAAAAATAAAAAAAGGTAAAAATAAAAAACGGTAATTTAAAAAACTAAAAAACCCGACTGCTTTTCTAAGTATTTATAAAAAGCCCTAAAACAAGAAAGTCGTTGTACCCGATTGCACAAAATTGTAGCAGTCGGGACCCATTCTAGAAATGGAGGCTTAGAGTATTTAGAGCACATACCTATATTACATTGCAGATGGTCTAGAATGGGTCCCGACTTCTACAATTTTGTGCAATCGGGTACAACGACTTTCTTGTTTTAGGGCTTTTTATAAATACTTAGAAAAGCAGTCGGGTTTTTTAGTTTTTTTTTACTTAGGGCTTAATAAAACCCAATCATAAAACTGCAATGCTACTTAATTTAGTTCCATTTAGCAGTTGCATGTCATTGCAAATCGCAGTTAATAGTATTCGAAATCAAATTTCGGTCACGACTGTATATTTTAATGGGGGAAAAGATTGATAACATGGCATGACACGCGACGTCAATAAAGCGTACTCATTGACCACATTTTATCTCCTAAAGTATTATTTTAGCGAAATTAGCAATAAAAACTAGAGTCCGTCATTAAATACATAATATGACGTATGCTATCTGAATGACGTATGAAAAGCATTGCCCTTATTTATCAATTAACCAAGAATATAATTATAATATATTTGTGTCACAATATTTTCTTTATTAACCACATTCATGACATCATTATAAAGTTTGCGGTTTATTAAGCAAAAAATAGCAAATTTTCTCTGAAAATTCATTGTATTAAATGCGGTAATCAATTCAATGATAGTACTCACAGACTGTATTCCACAGTTTCATACTATTAAGCCGAGATATCCATCCCTTGGCTAGCGTCCAGTCAGCGAATATACACAGCAATATGCCGCCGATCCATGCTGTTAAGTACGGAAGAGCACTCAGTCTTGAATTCTGGAAAAATATGTGCATTTCAATTAAATAAATACTTCACTAGCAGATGATACCATGTGGTGTTAACACCTGGTTCCTCTAAAGAAAAAAAAAATTGATAGATTGCGCGCCTATGATTGGTTAGCTGAATAATTAACAGCCAATCTTAGCAGCTTAAAAGCGCTAAACAATTTGTCACAATAATTTTGAGTTGACCGGGTGTTTGTCAACGTTGAAAATCTGAATCGGAAATCCTCAATTGCAAGCAGCCCGTGGATTCGTATATGATTAATAGACTCCCTCTGTACGCTTACATATTTAAACTACGCAACGGATTTAATGCGTTTTCATCAATTGATAGAGTGATTCAAGAGGGAGGTTTATACATTTAGAACATCGCGGTATGACCAATAGGAGCGGAACAGTAACACGTAACTGAACGCAGATACCGCGAGGTTTATAACCAGTGTAATATAAAGCAACATGTAGGTGTATACCCCTTTATAAATTCAAGCATTATAAACTAATGAAAATAAAACCAACAAAATATACTTACAGCAACAATATCAAAGTGCAGAATATTGTTCATGTACGAGGGTAGTTCGGTGAACTGTGTGTAGAACACCCACGCTTGGCCACACTGGGCGATGAGGATGGCCCACAGTGGTACGCAAGTCAAGAACTTTAACCACGGTATAGACATCGAGGGCTTATCTTCTTGCTAAAAATAAACATAACATATTGACATTTCTGATGCTGATAATTAAATTCTGAGATGCCTAAATAGACAGTTCAGAATTACAGTAGGTATTAAATATAATCAGCTAATCAAATATATTCGCTCCGGTCAAACGAGCTCAGCGCAGTTTATGCCGCCCATTGTGAGTTACCGAAATCACATTGAATTTGTTTGAAGTTACCATTCCATGAAAAGTAAGAGTGGTCGCATAATGGGTAAATATTTTCGAAAGTAAAATTCCTGGTCTTCTAAGCATTGCGCTCAAAAAGGTACCAACCAGGAAATGCGTGCAATGTGCCCGTCAATTATTTATAAGCTACGTAACTGGCTGGAATTATTAGAATTCCTTATATTAAGATTCTTTTTTAATAGTTGCTCTTCATATTAAAAATAAATTACGTAAGTTTAACGTTTGTACAGCGGTTCATCGACATTGCAAACATAACGGCTTGGATCAACAATAAATTAGTTCCGATCATGTTACAATAAAAACAAATGTACCTACGCCAACTTTTATTATTTTAGTTATATGATCATGATCACTCACAACTGTCTTTTAGTATTTGTAGTTATTAACAAAATAAGGTATTGGAAGACATAAAGTGTGACTTTGTGAAGAACACCACACTTTTAGTTCCTCTATTAAAATGATAGCAATTCCAATATTACATATTAAAAAAAAACTCCGGCCTATCAATTTGACGAAATAAATTTTCCGTCACATTGAGTTGGGATGGGTGAAGGATCTCTCTTATACTAATCAAAGGTCGCGTAGCGTAATTATATACTCACTGCGGATGAGCAAAAACAATCAAAAATTGTCATACGAAGCCGCATTAATCCGTATTAAGTAATACTATATCTATGATCCTTACTAATATTATAAATTCGAAAGTAACTCTGTCTGTCTGTCTGTCTCTTCTTCACGCCTAAACCACTGAACCGATTTCAATGAAATTTGGTACAGATATAGTCTGGGACCCGAGAAAGGACATAGGGTAGTTTTCATCCCGGAAATCCCCCGGGAACGGGAACTATTAATCCACGCGGACGAAGTCGCGGGCAAAAGCTAGTAATATTATAAATGCAAAAGTAATTCTTTATGTCTGTTACGCTTTCGCGACTAAACCACTGAACCGATTTTGATGAAGTTTAGAATGGGGTAACATATTTGAACCCCAAGAAACGACATGCATTCCGCGGCGACTGTCGTCTGTGTCCGTGATGATAACCGACATTTACGCGGACGGCGTTATAATTAAAACTGTACTGATGTATGTAGTAATCACGCATAATTCATATAATTCATAATTCATAATTTTTTATTTGTATAACTTAAGTATAAGGAGGGTTGCCGGGGCTGCGGGTTGTCCGAAAGAGATACCGCGCCCCCGGAACGCAAAGGGCACATGAAGGAACATAGACGGGTTTTAGTCAGTAAAAGTCTGACACTCCCTCCCGCCCCGCCCAGGGCGGGGGAAGTTATTTGATGATTTCCCGTCTAAAAAAAAAAAAAAAAAAAAAAAAAGGCTAAAGGAGGGTCGCTATGTTATGCCAACAGGCGTACAAATATGATTGTATTTGAAATAATGACAATTAATCATGCGAAAGTTATTAATGACAATATTACATGCGAAAGTATTTGGAAGGTCAAAATTAAACACAATAAGCATAGGTATAGATAAATAGTACCTAGCTGTAGAGACCTGCCTATATAAACAAATACTTATCTGTTACGTTGACTGTACAATAACAGTACCCAATACCCTAATGTTCAATTGTTCATCTACCTACCACTTTTCACTTCAAAGAATAGCAATGTGTCATTGTTCTGAAAACATGCAGTATTTTGTACATCATAAAACATGTTCAAGCGTAATGTAAGCGAAACGCATCAAAACATCTGTGAGGTCGACCGGTGACTCATGTTTGTCCCACATTATGATAACAGTGCGCAAACCGTCCGTACTGTATTAGTAATCCGTAGGTATTTAATTTATAGCAATTTATTGACCAATTATATGTGTCGTTTTTGTAATTTGAATGGAGAACAATTAATTGTTGGCTTAGTTCCCGAAGTAATAAGGGACTTACTGTTATTTTTTTTTAGTTATTTTTTTAGATAAATAATTAATTAATAACTAATTTATAAATTGACATTAACCTTGAATTGATTAAAAAAATAAGCACCGAATAGTAAATATCTGCATACCTTTTTGGTATCTCTATCAGTAAAGACATATTTTTACGACATATTAGAATACCTCTTATTATCCATGTCTTAAATAAAATCTGCGCGTACGCAATTTTTGACACCCAAGAAGCAACTTTGCTTCACAATCTGCTTTGTTGCTTGATTGTGGAATTTTGCAATAAGTGGATCCTTAGTAAATGAATAAACTTGGCTTTAATACACTTATTAAAGCAGAAGACATGTTACGCTGACCCCAAATAAATAATAATAAAGGCAAGAAGATGATGATGAGATAAGAATCCCATTAACTTTCTAACCTGTGGTCCGATACTCCATGAAATATATTCAATCTCCTTCGGACAAATCCTGGGGTGTCTCTGTGGCGTGTCATAGACCAATAACAGCCAGAATATGAACCATATGACCCCGATCCCGCCGAATATGTAGAAACAGAGCGGCCATCCACCACCAAACTCTAGGGTACATAGCCATCCTGATATTGGCAAGGTTATCACTGTGCCTATGTTTGAACCTGGAAAAAGATAAAGCTATATCACTGTTCAACTATTGGGATTATCTATGCCAGGGATGGGGAACCAATAGTACGCGTGCCTATAGTGGCATGTCATAGTTTTTTTTTTTTTTTTTTTTAATAGCACGTTCACCGATACAGGTTCGCCATCCCTGATCTACATATACTATTATAATAAAACTAAAGAGATTTTCATGTTTAAACTAGCTAAACTCATGAACTACCTAACAGTTGGATTGGAAAAAATCTTTTTGTATATGAATGCCTAAGGCATTAAGTCCGCCTTTGTACTTTTTTTTTGCATAAAGTTTAAATAAATAAATAGCCAGACTCATGAATATAGGGTATAAAACATTACGCTACAGCTCACAGGAACGGAGCAGTAAGCAATGAAGTAACTTAACGCGGGTGATAAATAACCACGCGGAAGAAAGTCGCGGGCACAAGCATAAAGTAGATAAGTTTACATGCACTAATACATAAATAGAGTATTATTAACATAAATATGGAATATATTCATATTTAAACAATATAAGAAACATTCTGAGAATACAAACCAGCATACACATAAGCTGCAAACTTAGATCTTTCTAGTGGCGGGATCCACCTGGCTAGCATAGCATGCATTGCTGGGTAAGTAACGCCTTCCGATAAACCAGCCAGTGCCCGGACAGCAATGAAAAATCTTATATCACTATATGCCGCAATTGGACTAAGAAGTGTGAATACTGCTGTGAAAAATATTCCTAAACCATATACTAGTTTGCCTCCATACATTTCTGCTATTCTTCCTCCTGGAATCTAAAAAAAATAAACTAATTAATTAAAATCTACCACATATAAATGAAAAAGTGATTTTCAAAAATTTTTTCTTCGATTTTTCTTCGATTTCTGCCTACTCTTTTAGGCAATAAAAATGTTATGTACACAAATAACTAGTACATCCTACAACTATACAGATATACATTATAATCATTATCAGTACTTTTGTTTTTGTCACTGATAATATTTCCTACAAAACAACATGTACGTTTGCCCAGCACGGCCCCTCAGAATTTGCATTTATGGTGTACACCATTGCAATGTACTCGCCTCTAGCAGTATATGTACCGATTTCTTTTTCAATGTACCTCTATACTTTTGAAGAAATATGCAAAAAAAGGTGGCCGTGCCAGCCAAACGCTTTCAGCACGGCCCCCCATGTAACTTGAATAATACATACCGTATTAACAAATGTCTATAACTCAAGAAATGTACTCTATTAATACGTTATATGTGCCGCAACAGTTATTGTGAATTCATAATAACAAATAATATATAGATGTGGATAAGGGGCCGTGCTGGAAAAAATCAGTTTAAGAAATATCTAAAAAAGACAAAACATACTTAGCCAAAAACTATTAAAAAATAATTGAAGTTTAGCAAGTAACATATGTACCGCATTGATTTCTCATACAACTTGTTATATTGTGAAAAATAAATCTATTTTAGTTCATTCAGCACGGCCCTCTATAGTTGCCTATATCTTTTTAAATAAGCCGTGTATGTTTACAAAATTCGACTTCCTGAATAATATATAGGAGTACATTCCTTTCAACTAAATTGCAATTCTGCTGTATCAATACTTTAGAAGATAAATTCAATCTAAAATATACATACATTAAAACTGATGGGGTGACCATGATTCTACATGAAAATAGGATAAAAAATACTGCTTAAATTGAGTAAATCTTTATTAAAATAAACAAATCAACAATATGGTAAACTATATAAACGATAACTAGGTACTTATACATAATAGGTCGATAATCGTACAAGTGTCAAGTTAGTGTCGCTAAGACTACATAGCTCAAAGTCTTAAAAATCATACATTACAATAAAATCACAGATTCATTACATTTCACAAATTAGTTCGTTTACATGGAATAACAACCTATGTCTCAATAACACTACAGAGCTTAAAAATCTTAAAAAATCACAGATACGCGTTCAATAAATCATATTGATTGAACCTTACATTACACTAATATTAATATGCATGAATCGCTTTAATTATTTGGTATAATCACAGGCAATTAATTAAATCCACGTAATCACAGATGTTTTTCAACGACTATAACAATTAGAATATTGTTCGTTTATGTTACTAATATTATGTTACCTATGGAATAATCATAGAAAAACTAGTACATAAATTAACTTATTAAAAGTAATCACAGATGACATTACAACAGTATTGACTTCTTATTAAACAGTTCACAGTTTCATATGCATATTTTTTCAGCTCGATCATCAGTGTCGTTGGTGCCATTGAATATGTAGGGAATTCAGAGGGAACTCTGGGCCATTATAAGTGCCATACGCTTAGCCATGATCTGTGGCTATGTTATGATGATTTGGCCTTGAAAATTAACAACAGTACAGTGGAGTCGATATTTTTACACACTCTTACTTACGTTTTAGTGAGTGATATGTGATATTTAATACAACTAAAAATAATAACTTTTACGAATATTCCGCTTTCACGTCGGAGCGGAGCTCAGGGTTTGCTGAATATGATCCTATGAGTGACGGCTCTGGTAATTACAGTGAAACCAGAATATGTTTTTGAGCCATGGTTTTTAAATACATGTATTTTGTAATAATTTAAAGTTAATTTTACACTATTTAAGAATCTGGTAAAGACTAGTTGCTAAAAATATGCATATGAAACTGTGAACTGTTTAATAAGAAGTCAATACTGTTGTAATGTCATCTGTGATTACTTTTAATAAGTTAATTTATGTACTAGTTTTTCTATGATTATTCCATAGGTAACATAATATTAGTAACATAAACGAACAATATTCTAATTGTTATAGTCGTTGAAAAACATCTGTGATTACGTGGATTTAATTAATTGCCTGTGATTATACCAAATAATTAAAGCGATTCATGCATATTAATATTAGTGTAATGTAAGGTTCAATCAATATGATTTATTGAACGCGTATCTGTGATTTTTTAAGATTTTTAAGCTCTGTAGTGTTATTGAGACATAGGTTGTTATTCCATGTAAACGAACTAATTTGTGAAATGTAATGAATCTGTGATTTTATTGTAATGTATGATTTTTAAGACTTTGAGCTATGTAGTCTTAGCGACACTAACTTGACACTTGTACGATTATCGACCTATTATGTATAAGTACCTAGTTATCGTTTATATAGTTTACCATATTGTTGATTTGTTTATTTTAATAAAGATTTACTCAATTTAAGCAGTATTTTTTATCCTATTTTCATGTAGAATCATGGTCACCCCATCAGTTTTAATGTATGTATATTTTAGATTGAATTTATCTTCTAAAGTATTGATACAGCAGAATTGCAATTTAGTTGAAAGGAATGTACTCCTATATATTATTCAGGAAGTCGAATTTTGTAAACATACACGGCTTATTTAAAAAGATATAGGCAACTATAGAGGGCCGTGCTGAATGAACTAAAATAGATTTATTTTTCACAATATAACAAGTTGTATGAGAAATCAATGCGGTACATATGTTACTTGCTAAACTTCAATTATTTTTTAATAGTTTTTGGCTAAGTATGTTTTGTCTTTTTTAGATATTTCTTAAAATGATTTTTTCCAGCACGGCCCCTTATCCACATCTATATATTATTTGTTATTATGAATTCACAATAACTGTTGCGGCACATATAACGTATTAATAGAGTACATTTCTTGAGTTATAGACATTTGTTAATACGGTATGTATTATTCAAGTTACATGGGGGGCCGTGCTGAAAGCGTTTGGCTGGCACGGCCACCTTTTTTTGCATATTTCTTCAAAAGTATAGAGGTACATTGAAAAAGAAATCGGTACATATACTGCTAGAGGCGAGTACATTGCAATGGTGTACACCATAAATGCAAATTCTGAGGGGCCGTGCTGGGCAAACGTACATAAAACAACAATTCAGATATTGGTAACCATCACGCCTGTATTCCCCGAAGGGTTAGGCAGAGGTGTACCAATGTACACCCACAGTTCGCCGGTATATATAGGTCCCATGTAATAGGGGGCGAGCCTATTGCCATTAACCGGAACAAATCCAAACTCCGGGCTGCTACTGAGAATACACACAGATATACAGGTATCAGTCCTACACAATAATATATTAATCAAGAGTTCCTCTTACCTGCGTTAATACATATCCATAGAAAAATGAGCCTAAAACTATACTTTGTTGTTCTACAGTCCAGTTGAAGTCTCCAGGCCTCTGAAACAAAAGAAATATTATGAATTAAGAACTGACCTAAACGCTATAAGCATTTACTCAGTATTCATTACTCATTGAAACCACAACTATATTTAAATATGATTATACTCTGCTATTATCCAAAAAAAAAATTTTATTTTTTATTTTTGCAGTACAATGTTTTCCTATTTCATGGGAAACATAAACTCATACACAAACAAACAGACCCAAACAACAACATACTACAATATCTACACAAATAATAATAATAACATTATAAAGAGGAAATATTTGTATTTTATATTTGTATGTAACAAATAAACTTAAAAACTACTGGACCAATTTCAGAAAATATTTTGCCCTTAGGAAGCTACATTATCACTGAGCACCATAGGCTATGCAACATCACGCTATGGCTCAAGGGAGCTGAGCAGTAACTAAAGACGTAACTTAACGCAGGTGAAATAAGCCACATGGACGAAATTGTGGATAGTTGGCTAATCCCAGTCAAATATAAATAAAGGAGTATAAATGTATATTGCCTAATCATGCTTTATTGGTTGAAATGCAGTGTGATTCTCTAAGCCTCACTTCGTAATTCGAAAGCTGAATCCGCAGTGAGATTACAAAATCATATTCTGTTAAACACGATCACGCGGGTGACGTCACCACGGCGAACGAATACTAAAGCAATGACAACTTGGTTCGTTATCGAAGTGAGCGCGATCACTTTAGTGAGACTCGAAAGATGGGAAATCATCAAGTTACTTCCCCCGCCCTGGCCTTTTAAAGTACCCTAAGGTTGTCATTGTCACATACATAGTATAAATACCAAGGTATACACACAAAGTAGGTACTTTGATAATCAAGGTATTCTCTGAGAGATCTTGAGGAACGCCACGGAAGCCTACACCAAAGTGATAAATCCAAATTTTCAGTCAAATGTTTGGATGTTTTACTACTACAAACTTAATTCTATTTCATTTGGTTGGTTCGGATCCCAGCGAACTTCATTTTGACATGTGTTGTAAGCACAGGCGTTGCTAGAACAGTTGTTCTTGAGGAGCTGCAGTGCATCAAAGATGTGTTTTCCATTCTTACCCAAAATACACTATGACATGTAGGATTTTAGACACCGACCCATTAAACAATACAATATCTAGGTAGCTACATCTAGTTGTATCCATACAACAGTTTTGAGATTTACCAGCCACTTTCTTTGTATTGCATTACATACTCAAGACACTTACAAAACATTCAACAAGATGTTTTGAATAACATTTGATTCTCAGTTAGAGCATGACAAAAGTTTCAGCTTATATCATCATAATATTATGTTATTACTTACATTTGTTATTAGAGATTTAGTTTGGTTGTAATAAGTAACAAAACTTTTGCATTTATTTATTGTTCTCAATTTGTATCAATAATACATTGTTGGTGACATAAACATTATGACAATTAAGTTTTCAATGCTTAAGCAATAAAACCTTTATCAAACAAAAGTAAACAGTAAATTTCATAAATATCCTCTAACAAAAAACAATTAGGTATGCTATCTTACCTGCGGAATAGTACTGTTGCTGACCGGGCTAGCCGGACAAACATCAACGTCTGTTGACGAGTTTGTTGGTGTTGGTGTAGTTGCATTGACCATAGCCACTATAGCCACGGACAAGTTTACTCTCATGGCATACACACTGGCAAAGCCTAGGAAGCCCATAATTCCAAGCACAGTCCGACATTTGATCCATCCTGTTGTTTCTTCCACTAAAAAGGATTGAATTTATAATATTCATATCTTATAGTATATCTAATAGTCTAGAAATGTGTTCATTTTATTTTAGTATAAGAATAAACATTGCCCTATTGAAAGAACAAACTTGATCTCTTATTTATCGTAATAACATTTATTTATTATCTCATCATATTTGAAATTTGTAATCATGATAGCTACACAACATAAAGCTAAACAATTGGGTATGTATAGTTTAACATAAACCTAGGGCGTATAAGTCAATATGCGTTTCTATTAGTGCGTGTCTAACATTATAAGCGAAGTTTGTTGTGAATGACCTTTGTCAAGTTAGCTCCTTAAGCGCTCATTGTTTTCACGTCATCTAAAACACAAAAACCATACCTTGTTCCGCCTCCACCAAATTCCGGTGACTGCTGGTAACATCATATTCTATATCCGAATTTATTATCGGACTTTCTTCAGCTGACGATGGCATTTTAAAATTCAAATTACACTAATAACACCATTCCGCACTAAAATTGTTATTTTGATTGAACCTTTTTCATCGAGCTTGATATCAACAAACACAATGGAATAAGTAGGCAAGTGGAAGTGACGTTCAAAAAAATGTAGCACTGCACTCCAAGTTTAAGTTATGAGTCACGATAGACTTTTTTTCTATGAGAATTATTTAATTTGTTCGTAAACAAAGAACAGCTCGCTTCCTGACTGACCAACTGACAGTGACAGATTGAGATGAGATTATGAATTCATGCATGACAGACATGACAGATGGCAGATGGAGGATTGTTTCTATTTCTGTCTCACATTAATTTATAGCGTTCCCTAATTTTACAACTTGACCGCAGTATCAAAATATTTTCTTTTATAGTGGCTCTTTTGTGTTGAAAACATCTAGAGGAAATTGATTGTATTCAGATGGTTTAACTTATAAAATCCAGAAACCTTTTAGGATATCTCACCACTGTGCAGCATTCTCTCTCTGACTTTTGTGTAAACGCGTCTTAGATTCATCTAATCAAATTCTCCAAGTTCATCAACGTTATAACGTTTTTCAAGCATTTTCAAGTTGATTGCCGACAATAACCACAACAGTACTTAATAATTCCATGACTTTATTAGAGTATTTCTCAAATGTATAAAATTCTATAACAATTGTTACCTGGAACGCCCAAATAGTGCAGGTGCAGAATATTATAAAGAGTATGAAATTGCCGCTTATTAGTAAAAGATACTTGAATTTTAAATTGACCTTCATGGTATGAGATATTCGAGTGAAACTTTTTTACATTATACCTAAAACGTTTTTCTTTAAAAAAATGTGTTACATTCGATATTCGAATTACATTTTTTTTCGTTTTTTTTAGGCTCTCCGCACATTGGCGCACATTTCCGATTTTTGAGAGATTTCTCGTCGGATGATTGTGCCAAAAATCAGGCAAAAATCGCTCGTGGGCGTAGAGCCTTATTCATCTTAATCAGCTTAGGGCCTTTTTTATCGTGGGGATATCCTCATGGACTGCCTCCACCTCGGGGAAGGCGGAGGGGTGTGTCTCTGACCGACCTAAAACCCCACGGTATTTTTCCAACATCATTGGCGTCCGGCCACCAAAGCATTCTTCCGCACCCCGGTAGGTATTGGCCCGCCACCACCATAAGGCTCGTCGTACTTTTGGCCCTATCTTTGTTCGAGCGACGGACCGACCCCCAGTCCGCCGCCAGCAGGCCCATTTCATGGTGGCCGGAGATCATCTCGCGTCCTCCGGCGCCTGGTGCGTCAGCTATGGGTCGGATGGGAGGAAGTAGCCTCCTTCTCTAAGGTGACCTACAGACCTCCTTCTCCCGTTCCGTCGCCTTCTTGGCGGCCGCTCTTCCTCGCAGAAGGAGGTGCGATAGGCTACCCGCAGTTGTCGCTACGCTACGCTGCCTAAGCTAGGCTCTCCAGTATCTATGCTGTACAAAATGCTTTCACAAAATTTACCGAATCCAGATCCAGAGTTCTATTAACTAGCTTTAGTAGTTAGTTCTAAAGTTCCGATTAATGATAAACTTCCGGCAACAGATAATGAGGATAATTCTTATTTTTATTAAATAATTATGTTACATTTTGGAATAAAATGAGTTTTAACGTTACAGTACACACATACCATCACGCCTGTATTCTGTTAGGCAGAGGTAAGCAGTAAATATTTTATTTCGGAATTTCGGATTACAGCTTTCGAGTTTAGAGAACTTTAAAACTGGGGATTCAATGCAGCTTTATTTCTCTTTTTCTTGAAGAGTGATGACTTTGAAAACTTGCAATTTAGTTAATTCATTATCATTCGCACAGTCAGGGTCAGAGCATAGCTGTTGAGTAGGTTTCTAAATAAAAATCTATCAACTGATAATTTATGCTACCCAAGCAGTAAGCAGATTTTTTTAAATAATTCATCACCAAACCAAGACATCCTTCAAGGGTAAATAATGAACATGTAGTTTATCAAAATAATTTATAAACCAAGTAACATCTAATATAGAAAATCTTTAAATTATTGCCCATTCATCGCCAGTAAGTACATATAAATGACTTCGACCTAGTAACCTACTAGCACATTAAAAAACTTTCTACTTCATACCAAAGATTTAAATCTTTGCTTCATACACATTTTCGAATACAGACAGCAAATTGTACATATCATACTGCCTAAATAAAGTACTTAGCTGCCCCACATATAATATCTAAAACATTCATATAAAATTAATTGACATTTTCAACTAGATAAAGTAGGTACAGTCGCCAGCACATCAAGCTACCCGAAACTCAAATTTTCGCAATCAACTTTGAACCCTATAATACAACGATAAAGTTGAAAATCTATTAAAGAAATTTGACAGATTGTAGCAGCTTGATGTGCTGGCGTCCGTACATAAAATTCCCATTCAAGCTACGATTCTTTGATACATCCTATTCATTACTATACATCAAACACCTATTATTTTTATTATCACGGCATAAAACTTAGAATAGAGGCCATACACTCTTGCACAGTGTAGGCATCAGCAGTCCCATGATGACAGTTGATATGAGATTAACACTGTGGTTGTCCAAGATATTCCTCCCACTGATATGTTTGACTGTTACACTAGAGTGTGATACAATTTTTCCGTCTTTGTCTAATCCTGTAACAAAACATAGATTTTAGTACTATTTTACTAGCAAAAAAAACTTAATAATTCCTTTATTCATAAAAAAATAAAAAAATTACTTATTAGATACTTTACAAAAAAAAGGCGTGAGTTTATGTATGTATGTATGTATGTAGATACTTTACCTGAGTATTGCAATGTTGCTCCCATTAAAGAATCTATGAGACTTCCAAGAAATCCTCCAAGAGCTCCAAAGAAAATGATAGGCCACTGGGGAGGAGCATATTGCCATGCAGATTTATCAGAAAAATAGTAAATAGTTATATATTGTGAAATTCCAATAGCAAGACCTCCCAGTGTGCTGAACAGTGTCCCGATCACACTGATCCCTCCATTTGTGCCTTTTGGAACTTTTTCGAAGGTAGTGACTAGATATGGATCAGAGTCTGAGAAAACAGTTCCAAGTTCAGATGCCCAAGTGTCGCCGTTACAGCAAGCAAATACACCTGAAATTAACATCATAAAAAAATATTGTGAAGTGCTTTTTATTTTCTTTTACTATTTTGACATGAGAGGCAACTCAATATTATGAATAATTAAATTGAATTAAAAAAATCTCTCTATACTCTTCAATCTACTGAACAAATGTTTTTGAATGCTAGCTAAGAACACAAGGTTGAATTACCTTTCAAACAAAAAAAAACTAAATCAAAATAAGTTCAGCTGTTTGGGAGCTATGATGCCACAGATACACATGTTAAACTTATAACATCCCTCTAATTCCAGGGTTAATGAGACTGCTTACCCAGAATTCCCATAGTAAGCCAGGAAGCTCTGTAATCTCCAATAAAGTCTACGGGTATCTCAGACGCTCCAACATCCAATAGATACAAGAGGCCCAGTTGTGCAGCCATACCTCCATTGCACAGGACTTGGATCCAATTTCTTTGTCCCCCTGCAATAACCATACAATATACTTACTTCATTTATAGTATTTTGATCAATGCTTCATATAAAGTTTTGAAATTCTTTTTAGTTGCTGAATATTTTCACAAATAATTTTATTTTATAGCACAAGATTTATTTATTGACATGATAAATAAATCTTGTGTTATGTGTTTCAATTAACCTTTGAAAAGAGCAAAAATAATCTTATGCCTGTTTTGTTACTTCGTTTATAAAATTTATCAACTCTTTTGTGTAACATACCTTCTTTAAAATCTTCTTCAATCTTTCTTTTAATGTGGGACCGTACTTTTGTTGCTCTTGACGACGACAAGAAGAATGTCATCATGCATGCCAAAAAGGAATAATTGCTCAAAGTAAGAATAAAAGCTATTGCACAGCCCAGCACAGCTCCGTTGAGAGTTATACTTTTCTTTCTGAACCCATGCACAGCTATGATAAGTGGTATTAGACATGATGCTAGCCATCTTCCAGGAGATATAACAACTGGTTCTGAAACATAGTAAATACATATTACTCATTTTTTTTTAATTCTGCATGTTTTTTATTTTTATATGAAAACTACCTATTCTTAATTATTTTGTAACTATCTACCCTATTTTCTCTATAACAAATTGCTTTATATCACTAAGATTAACGTACTTATATTTATCACTAGACGCCTTAAGTTCAAAGTTCGCAGTCAAAGATAAGTAAATAAAATAAATAGGTACATTACCATCAAATCCTTCGTTCTTTGATAGGAATTTTGAGTAAACTAAGTTGATAATCCACATGGACATTGATAAAGGTATCGCAAGGGCGCACAAAAGAACGGTTATTAAGTGTTCATCCTTGAAAACTTTATTGTTTATAGCCATATTTATACTTTTTCCAGACGACCCTCTGACCCTCAACTATAGTTTTTTGATAAAAAGTATTCAAAATGACAGAAAGTATAGAAATGCTGCGCAATATATATTACATCTTACTTATTTTTACTACAATACATAATTCAAAATAGAAAATTTAAACAAATACATAAAAAAATTGTGAAAGTTAAGCCCGGTGTAAATTTCCACAGTAACCTATTTATTTATTTTGTTTGAATTATTTGATTACGTCAACAAGCCGTGTCAAATAAACGTCAACCCTAAACGCACAGACTCGGAATGGTTAGTGTTGTATGTTGCGTTTTAATTTTGTTACTAGTGGTTTCGTCGTAACCTTGAGGTAGAGTTACATTTTCACCTTTGAATTATTAATCAAGATTCCTTTTCACCTTGTGTTTGATTATTCAATTTTTTCAATGTTATCTAAGATTTTTCATAGGAGTAAAAATATTTATAGATGCAAAGCATAAACAGCACGGTTTGTTATTTTTTGTTTGCCATGTTTCGTTTTGGTTTGATTATTAAAGACTTCTTTTATTTAGTTCCATTCTATCATAATCAATGGAACTAAATAAAAGAAGTCTCTAATTTGAAAAACTGCCTCGTTGACCTAGTGGTCCTAAGCACGACTATTACGCTAGAGGTCCTGGGTTCGATTCCTAGGTCGAGCAAAAAGTGTTATTGAGTTTCTGTTAACTTCTCAGTAGCAGCTCGGAGTTTGGATTTGTGCCCGGTTAATGGCAATAGGATCGCCCCCTATTACATGGGACCTAAATATACCGGCAAACTGTGGGTGTACATTAGTACACCTCTGCCTAACCCTTCGGGGAATACAGGCGTGATGGTATCTAATTTGAAAAAACCGCCTGACCAACTTTTTTTCAATAACATAATTTCCACAACAGTACAAGATGCATTGTCTCTAATTTGGAAGACTTCTTTTAATAGTATCCAACTACTTTCAAAAATATAATTTCGAATTCAACACACGCGCTCTATACAGCAGCCCTTAGTTCATCTCTCAAAAAAAACAGGTTCAGGTTTGCTCTACTAATATTTTTATGTTTTGATGTTATTGAAAAAACCCTTAACTGTGTGAAAAGGGGTAACCATGTTTTTTTACTGCTTGTTTCTAGCACCTGAACATTGGGAAAAATAATCTAAAAGGCAAATAATAGATTCATACCACATTAATTTTCAAAAGTTAGCGCCTGTGGGTTTGGATCCACGGAGTAAGGAAAGAAGGATGGATCTGTTTGATTGTCTTACAATCGCCAAGAATTAACCATCAATCAAAATCATCACAACTATGAATAGGAAGCTTGTAAGTCTAGCCGGCTACTCGTCAGCGTGGCCGTCGCGTCGCGTCGTCATGTTCTAGATATCAAGTTGACAATAGTTGACATAGACTATGTAATTTCAATCTATCAATAGATCAAAGAGGCCGGCCACTGGTTGTGTTTTATACTGATATATCAACTGTGTTGTATTTCTATAAATTGTATAGTAGAGTCCCAATAATTTAGTCGACTTTATAATGGTTCTCCACAACTACGCAACACACAGCCAACCCTATACTTGTCAGTGTCATGTCAAATTTAAGAACGAAGTGAAGTTTTTTGAGTTCTATCTGGAAATGAAATAAAATATTTGTGTAAACTATTCAGTAATACAAAGTTTTAGTAAATATGAAACCATTAATAGATTTTGATGAATGCCTCAGAGATTCTCCCAAGTTTAGGTATTGTGAAGTTCATAATCAACGAAAGTTATTCATAGAAAGTGAAAATTTGTATGTGTTGTGCGTGATAATTATTGTTCAAGCCATCCTGTTTGTTATTGTAGGGAGCAGCTGGAAACTGAGGAAGCCAGCATCGATTCATTGGAGCAGAAACTTGATAAAGTTTTAAAAGCATGCTCTGTAATGATAGACTCTGGTAAAACCTATATGAGTCATAGAGGGTAAGGATTGTATTGTACTCCTTTCTTTTTTTGTTTGTATAGTTTTCTCACACGATGCGGTACTTTAACTTCCGTAATCATAGATCAATACATCGTTAGCATTAAAATTCTTCACTGGCATGACTGCATTATTGTTCTCAACAATGTGTCCTAGTTTCTTGAAGTGAAAAGTCATTGTTAAAATACCTAGATTCAGTAGATTGGGTAGTGTTTTAATTAGATTAAGACTGTGGTTGTATTTCCTGTTTATTATTATGTCATCAGTAAAATTGCTTAAGTGACAAAAAACCCAGAAAGATAAGGGTGCTGATACTCTAATTTTTATCTTCATATTAATCTCATTATTTATAAGAAATATACTATTTATTATCAGGTTATGTTAAAAGATTCATTGTAATTATTATAATAAATATTTTTTTATACCCACAGACGAATTTGTTTAAACTATGAAACTTTACACTGCAGAAATAGTAATAACAGTCTAAAGCAGCGGTCGGCAACCCGCGGCCCGCGGGCCGCATGCGGCCCGCGGCTCTCCTCCTTGCGGCCCGCGACAGTTTTGTAGATTACACTATAAATCTTACATTTTGCCAAAATTAATGATTTTAGGCGCGTAAGCTAACGTACTCGTATAAGAAAATAGTCACTCAAATACAGCCTCAAACGTTACACTGAAATGTGTATAAGTACGGTTATATAAAAACTTTAAAGTTCGCATTTAAGTTTTATATATGTTTTTCTTATTTCTTTTTCACTTATTGTTGATTTATCGTTGACATAGTGCTACGTACCCAAGTACGTATCCATTAATAAAATTTACATTAAAAAAAGTTTGTGCATCACATGTAATACCTATATTGGATGTAAGGGACATTGGTTCCAAGGGGCCATGTCCGACATTTGTGACGTGGCAATGCCCCGAGTCCCGCAGGGCGGCGCCCGCCGGCAGGTGTACTGGTGGTCGCAAGAGATTTCGGCGCTGCGGGAGTCATGCGTCGCTGCGCGACACCCGTACACCAGGCATCGCAGACTCCGCATTCGGCCACCGAATGCGGCGGCCATTGAGGCGGAGCTGTACGAGGGGTACAGGGAGGCGAAGACCGCCCTCAACGAGGCCATCTCGCGGACCAAGGCTCAGGCCCGCGAGGAGTTGCTGGGGACTCTGAACGCGGATCCGTGGGGGCGCCCTTACAAGACGGTGCGGGACAAGATCCGCACCTGGGCCCCCCCGCTGACGCAGAGTCTAGGGCCGGAGCTCGTTGAGGACGTGGTGAGCGCTCTGTTCCCCTCGCGGGGAGAACATCCTCCCCCGCCCATGGCTCCGCCGCCTGCGATGCCGGAAGCAGACCACTCTGACGACGACACACCTGAGGTGACTGGGGTAGACCTGAGGGTGGCGGTACGTAAGCTGAAAGGCAAAAATACCGCCCCGGGACCCGACGGCTTGCCTGGGAAAGCCTGGGTCCTGGCCTCAGAGGCTCTAGGGCCCCGATTGGAGGGGCTCCTAAGCGCATGTTTGGAGAGGGGCCAGTTCCCACTTCGTTGGAAGACGGGGAAGCTGGTCCTCATTCGGAAGCCTGGGCGCCCTGCGGACTCACCGTCCGCATACCGGCCCATCGTGCTGCTCGACGAGGTGGGTAAGCTCTTTGAAAGAGTGATTACGGGCCGCCTCGTCGGGCACCTGTCTGGGATGGGGCCGGACCTTGCGGACTGCCAGTTCGGCTTCCGCAGGGGGCGCTCTACGGTGGATGCCATCATGCGCGTGAGAGCTCTCTCGGCGGGGGATGCTGTGTCCCGGGGCAGGGTTGTGCTGGCGGTGTCGCTGGACATCGCCAATGCGTTTAACTCCCTGCCCTGGTCCTGCATTAGGGAGGCACTCCGGTACCACCGGGTTCCGAACTACCTCCGTCGGGTGGTCGGGGCCTATCTGTGTGATAGAGCCGTGATCTACCCTGGTCGAAATGGTGATTGGAACCGGCGAGCGAACCGCTCCTGTGGAATATCGGCTACGACTGGGTGCTACGTGCTGACCTCCCCGAGGGCGCCAGCGTAGTCTGCTACGCGGATGACACGTTGGTCCTGGCGCAGGGGTGGTCGCACGAGGCGGCGGCCGACCTTATGACACGCGGGGTTGCGATAGTCGTCGAGAGGATCCGGCAATTGGGTCTCGAGGTGGCCTTGCACAAGTCCGAGGTCCTGTGCTTTCATGGGCTTCGGAACGCGCCAACTTCGGGATCCCAAATAACGGTAGGAGGGGTTTCCGTCGGCGTCGGGTCGACGATGAAGTACCTGGGACTTGTCCTCGACAGCCGATGGAACTTCGTGGAGCACTTCCGACGTTTGGCTCCCAAGTTGGCACAGGCTTCGGCCGCTCTCAAGCGGCTCTTGCCCAATTTGAGGGGGCCAAACGCCTCCTGCCGGAGGCTCTACGCGGGGGTCGTGCGTTCGATGGCCCTTTACGGGGCCCCGGTGTGGGCGGCGCGGGGCTTAAGGCGGCTTGCCGCCCATTACCTGAACGCGTCCCAGCGGGTGATCGCCATAAGGGTCATCCGCGGATACCGCACGATCTCCGGCGAGGCAGCGAACCTCCTTGCCGGATTGCCGCCGTGGGATCTGGAGGCGCTGGTCCTCGCGCGCCTACACGAGTGGCGCGCGGAGGCACTAGGCCGGGGGGAAACTCCGCTGCCGCGGCAAATTGCCGCCCAGCGGACGGACCTCCGGCTCGATCTCATGGCGACATGGAGAGAACGACTGTCGCAATTTCGTGCAGGGCACGCCTTGTTTGAGGCGGTAAGTCCCCTCTTTGAGGAGTGGCTTGAGCGGCGCCACGGCGCCCTCACCTACCGCCTGACGCAGGTCCTCACCGGACATGGAAAGTTCGGGAGGTTCCTGCACCTCATCGGGCGGGAGGAAACGCCCGGGTGTCACCATTGCGAGGATCGCCCCGAGGACACGGTGGAGCATACTTTGGCGGTGTGCCCTGCTTGGGCTGAGCACCGCCGAGTCCTCGAGGCGGCCATCGGCGGCGGCGCCCTCTCGCGTCCGACACTGGTTCAGGCCATGGTCCGGAGCGAGAGGGAGTCGCCTCCTTCTGCGAAGCTGTAATGCTAGAGAAGGAGGCGGCGGGACGGGAGAGGGAAAGGAGGGTCGCCCGTCCCAGCGGCCGCCGCGGTAGACGCTCCGGGCGTCGGGAGCCGCGAGACGACTCCCGGCCACCGTAGGCGCGGGTCTGTGGACGGTGAGCAATGGGTAGCTCACCGTCCGTACGTTCACTGAATAACGACAGACCGTGTCGACGGCGCGTTCGTGTTCCACGCGCGCCTCAAAGCGATGTCAGCAAACTTGGATGGGGCCACTGAGGGCCGATGCCTGCCGGGGCTGCGGGTTGTTCGAAAGAGATACCGCGCCCCCGGAATGCAAAGGGCACATGAAGGAACATAGACGGGTTTTAGTCAGTAAAAGTCTGACACTCCCTCCCGCCCCGCCCAGGGCGGGGGAAGTTATTTGATGAATTCCCGTCTATAAAAAAAAAAAAAGGGACATCTATCCTTAAACTAAAACCATGAATACTGTATTTTGGACTGAGTATCAGACAACAAGGTGTTTTTATATGAAAACCATGAGTAAAGAGATATGGAGGGTTTTAATACTTTTCAGTAAAAATCCGCTCTTATTCCTTCTGTATCGTCCTCAGCGGCTGAAAAAATTTATTTTGCCCTTGTTTTAGGCCAAAAAATATGGTTATTGCCATTAGGGACGACTAAAAAAGCAATAGGCCAATTTTTCAAACTTGATCTGCCGAAAAAAGACGAAAATTAAAAAAAAAACATCAAATTCTAATCAAAAAACATAAGTAGGTACAGATGAGTTGAGAACCTGCCTTTTGAAATCGGATAAAAATTATGTGAAAGCGCGGCCCGCCACTTCCTCATTTTTCCGCCATGTGGCCCTTGCCTGCCAAAAGGTTGCCGACCGCTGGTCTAAAGAACAATGAGGAATTTCAATTTTAGTCATTGTTTTGAAATCATTATTATGACAACAAGGTTGTTCTCGGTACACTGCAATGTTAAAGAATTAAATTCTTAAATTTATACTAATTTAATCTGATTTCCTTTAGTATTGGAGTAACTATGGGTAAAAAGACTTATTTATGTAGGGCACAAAGGCTTTATTGTCTAGTGGAAAAAATAAAAAATAATACCATAAATAAAAATGTGTATTGTCATAGTGTATGTTTTTTAGCACATTCACGAATGCCCTATGGGATCTAACGGGAAGCTTTACTGAGGATCCACCAGTGATGGCAACCCTAAACAGAATGATCCACTCTCTGCAAGAAATGAACAAATTCCACTCCATCCTGCTTGACCAAGTCTCTCGCACTGTGCTCAAGAATCTCACTGCTTTTATTAAAGTGTAAGTATATTTATTTATTCTCCACATTACTAATATGGTGAAGGAAATGTATACCTATGTGAATTAATAATACAAATTATTATAAAACATTATATTTTTATAAAGAGTTAGAATGAAATTTCTTGTCCATTCTTCACTAAATAAAGCTACCTTTTGGAAGGGGCAACTACATTCAATTCATTTTTCTTGTAGTTGAAGTTCAAAAGTGCCTTTAAACTCAAAGAAATACCAAATTGGTAGGCAGGCTGGATGATCATTGTATTTGCGTCTCAGTTAACTTCTGTTTTCTTCTGCCTTAACCCTACGATCAGCGGGGCAATAATAAGCCAATGTTATTATTCCTTAGTATTCTTCATCCTTCCATAATTATCTAGCAGACAGCATATTTAAAAAAAAAGCCATATACCATACCACACCACCATATAATATATATATGCCTGTATTGTATTTTAAAACTTGAATAAAATTTAAAACTGCACTATTTAAACACAATCAATGGATCTTCATAACAGTGGTCTGGAATGAATCAGTATAATAAAAAGTGTTATGCCAATTGCCTTCAAGCAATGTTTACCTTATAATAAAGCATTTCATCATACAGAGTTATAGCTGTGGAACGTTTTATAATGAAACTGAGTGCAAAGAACTGAAATGAAATAAGTACTAGTTTTATGATACTTATCACAATATTGATAGTCATTTTAATGTATTTTAAACAAAATTGATATTGGATACAGATTTATAAAGAATCGAATACCTACCTTGAATGAAAATATGGTATCTCTCACAAGCTTATCTATACAGATAAATAAAATTAAAGTGTCTGATTGTAATTTCAAATTAACAGCTTTTCACTAAATGCATATGACACATAAATGATAATAGTATAGGTGTACTCACATTAAAAAAACAATTTTCAAAGTTTTTATCTGGTTTGTTCTGGCTATTCTCTGAAACGGCTGGACGGATTTTAAAGAGGCTTTCACTCGCAGATAGCTAATGTTATAAGCAGTAACTCAGGCTACCTTTATATTAGACATTGTTTGTTATTTATTTAAAATAATTAAATATATAGTTTAATGAAAAAAAAAGGGTAACACAAAAAAAAAAAAACAATATAGTATAATACTTTAGGTATATAACCAAAATCCAAATGAAGTCGCAGGCAACAGCTAGTTATTAAATAAAAATAAACCGGTTACATTATCGGTTAATGTTACTCACCTCCCTAAATCTTCAGTTATTGGTTGGCTATAATCTCAAAACTGAAGGAAAATTCAAATTAAATTTTATTTTTAGTTTGAATGGCTCCGAGCTGAGATACAGAGTAATATTTACCTTAAAGTTCATTGATGTATACAGTTACTCAGTTAAACTATTAAATTTGATGATAGTCGTAAATTTATTTTTGGAAACGTCATGTTTCTTTCCTCTACCATAGACGCTATTTTATGAGTTTCGTTAGTATTGACTAGCGTACTGCCCGCGACTTATTATGTGGCTTAGGGCGCCCACACAAAACTGCGATGCGATGCGATACGACGCTGCATTGCAGGGACTATCTAGGAACTAGCTCGCAGATATTTGTGATGCGTTGCGAATTCGCAGTTTTGTGCGGGAGCCCTTATTTCACCCGCCATAAGTGACGTCTTTTGTTAACGCTCTGCTTTCGTGGATCGTAACGTGATGTCAAAGCCTATGTTACTCAGGAATAATTAAGTTATTAGTAAAAAAAAAGAAACGCTCCAGTAGTTACGGAGCCTATTCGTTACAAACAAACAAAAGAATCTTACCCTTTTATAATATTAGTATAGATATGAAGTATAAACAATGTAATTGTTGCATTTATTTTATATGTTACTGCTTAAGTTAAAAAATAACTTAATAATTAGGCAAAATAAACTTTTAGAAATAATAATAAAATGTCTAACTTATAACTAAAGCTGACTCATTCAATTGATTGATAGCAATGCCATGCACCCTACTTCCTTTATGAATAAACGCATGCAATGCTCTTTTAAATGTCATTTACAAGATAAAAATTATAATTGAACCTACTTGCCCCTTTCACAAGGTTATTTTGTATGGGGAAGAATAGACAAGAAACTCTATACTCCATGTGTGTCACCCTCTTTTATATTGCAGGGATATCAAAGGTGTCAAAGAAAGTAAAAATCACTTTGAAAAAATCTCAAATGATCTGGATACAGCTTTAAATAGAAATTCACAGGTAAGTTATTATTGTAATCAATAATAAGGAAATTTGAAATTAAAGCTTGTTAATCAATTAAGTACAAAGGCCAACACATCTAACCCAATCTATCTTTCCTTAATAGTTTTTCAACATTATTACAAAAGGATAAGGTTCATGTTCAATTGTAATAAAAATGTAGCTGTTTGGGACTGCTTGATGTGCTAGCGTCTGTATACAGATTTAGTGCAAATACATAATATTATTATTTTTTCCTCACATTATCGTTAAATTCATTCAGCTGCATAGGTTTAATATTTTCGTATTTTTAATCTGGGTGTTTTAGAAAAATTAATGTCTCGATTTTACTATTACTATTGGTGTAGTTATCTTAAAATGGTTATCAACACTTTACTTGATTTTTGAACTAGGTTTTTATTGTGTGAGACGTGACGATGACGACACAAGTTTAGTTCATCGGCTATGTCATTGTCCTGATATCCTGAACTTTCTCCCTTAGGTGTCTCGTCACAAATGTGTGGAAGTGGAGGAGGTGATGAATCTCTTGCTGGCCACGCGGTCCTGCTTCCGCCACACGGCACTCGACCATGTGCAGAAGATCACCATGCTGCAGGCGAGGAAGCGCCACGAAATACTAGCCACAGTGAGTGTTACATACATTCTATCACATTTTTTACAATACTGCTTTCTTACGCACGCTTGAGTTTGGGAGTAAGCTAGTGAGCGTTACGAAAAGTGTGATCGAGCGAGGCGAACGGAAGGTGAGAGGGAGATATAAGTTGGTTAAGATAGAAAGGGAAAGAGTTACGCTTCGTATATTACTGCGGGGGCAAGAGAGAGAGGTGCGCGCGCACATTTTCTTCCTCTCATAGCCAGTTACTTTCGTATTTAGATGGAGCTAAAGAAGTTTTACTTTAGTCGTGTGGTCTAAAATATACTCGTATTTTTTTTTATTGTACCTACTGTCTTATTGTCTGTATCATATCCAACTTGTAATTGTTCCACATAGGTTTTGGACATATTGATATAAAATCAACGGCACGATTGGCGCAGTGGCTGAGCAATTGGCTGCTGCGCTGCGTGTCGCGGGTTTGGGTCCCGCACGGAACAAATATTTGTATTGCCTACAGATAGTTTTTCCGGGTCTGGCTGTTTGTGTATGTGAGTTTATCTGTCTGTAAATGCACCCACGATACAGGAGAAATTACTTGTGTGGGGCAAAGTTAATCAAATTCGAATAGTGTAGCCTGTTTCTTGTTCCTATGTGTTTCTTAACAACACACCTGGTCTAACTCAATAATTATAATTAATGTAGTTACCTGTATTTATAAACATAACAATCGCATACGTACATAATTGTAGAATAAAAAACATAAATGCTAGGAATGTCCCGCGTCGCCTGCGCAATGTGTTCACATTCGACATGTGTGAGCTGCTTTTAGACGGCAGAGTACCCATATCCACTATCAATATAGACGGTTGAAATGAATATTTTTGATATTATATGTATATAATATTAAAAATATTCATTTCAACCGTCTCCGAACCGAATCCGGAATACAGGCGTGATGGCATGTATGCCATCACGCCTGTATTCCGGATTCTCCGAAGGGTTAAGCAGATGCAATGTACACTCAGTTCGCAGGTATGTTTAGTTAGATCCTATGTAATAGGGGCGAGCCATTTAACCGGGCACAAATCCTAATTCCGAGCAGTTACTGAGAATTTCATAGAAAAATCTAATAACACTTTTTGCTCGACCGGGCCAAGACCTCTAGCGTAGCAGTCGCGCTTAGGACCACTAGGCTAACGGGGTTTTTAATATTCTTTACCAGTATTGCTCTACATTAGTATGAACACAATGACGCAACAATACGTGATAAATCACGAAAATAAAATGTTATCTGTGAAACAAAACACGGTATTTAACGAGGAGTAACAAGGATGCATGTGCACCGGTCATTGTTTTATTTATTTATTTTAACATCAAGTTCTTGCTCGTATTTTGTTACTGATGTTTATGTAATGCTCTGTAGTCATGCAATTAAGTAAATCGTGACAAAACGTTATGGTCTTTCAAATAGGTACCATTTCTTTGAAGTACTTATGGGAAATCATCAAATGATTTCTTCCGCTCTGACTGACCAAAACTCATCCGTGTTTCTGCTAATGCCCTTTGCGCTTCAGGGTTGCGATGTCTCTTTTAAACAAATTCTGTTGTTGTGTTTAACTAGGAGTAGTAGATATGTAAAAACGTTAGTGTCATGATAAAAGATATTTATGATCATAAGCATAAACCTGTCGTAAAAATACATACCTGGTATCATCGATTTAAAAACCGTGCACGTAGTGGCACTACATTATATAGGAAGCGGAGAACGTACCTATCAAATGTCCAAAAAAAATTGGGGATTTGACCCGGGTTGAACCTTGGTTGCAATACTGACACCCCAGTTTCAGACAGCTTATTTAATTTGGTCGGTCAAATCGTCAGTCAGACGATTTCAATCGGTGTTGTTTTCGATCAACTAATTTAGGCACAATTCACATCGCAGCGAAAATTGACGTTTTTTTTGGGCACATTGCATAATGAACCTTATGTACATTGCTTAGCGCACAAATGCGTAAAACTAATCACTTTTCTTCCGACGAATCCTTATGAATTCCGAAGACTCCAATCTTATGAAATTCATGAAAATTCGCGCGCTACGTTCCGTTCCGCGAAGGTGTCAATTGAGCATCTGTAATTCAACAAAGGAGTGGCCGACAGAAGGCTGGATTTTAGAAACCTTAAGTACTTAATTAAGTTTCTGTACCTACCTACACGCTGATAGCCCACACCACAGATCCAAGAGGTAAAAGTAATCCGTGTGCTGTTTGGGTGATAAATAAATAAAACTGCCTAACGGATGTAGCGAACAGTTGAATTTTCTAAAACGTAGTAAAAACTATAATTACAATAATATTTATAGTACAACGCAATGCCAAGCAAGTTGGTTCCGGTTCAGTTGTATACCTAAATGAAGCAGGGTTTTTAGATTACAGTAATATTAAATAAAATAATCAAAGGCATCGCGTAGCATGAAATCAACATACCCACCTATGGGTAGGTGCCGGTTTTTCTCATTCTTAAATAATTGCTATACATTTAATCATTACCTTAGAAAAAATTTGTACCTACCTCATGTAAAATATTATAATATAGGTAGTGGTAGTAAAAAATCCAGTAAAAAATGTTACCAACTGATTTATTTTTAGTGTTTCTTCTGGCAGTGTTTTGCTACCTACTGGCTACGTTATGTTAATTTAATTTAGGGACTAACTAAACTGTGTGTACTTATTCAGCTCAATTCTGTTTAGAATAGACGCGGAAAGCTGAACGAATGCGTACGAGTCTCTCTACAAAACAAGTATTTTTTATTTACAAAAGCTAAATTGGTATAGTTAGTCCTAAGGGACTAACTGCCATACTCAGAGAGGTTTAATGGTTACTTAAGTCGCTCCTTAGTAAAGATTTCCAAGCGAAATCTTTACTAAGGAGCGACTTAAGTAACCGTTAAACGTCTCTGAGTATGGCAGTAACTATACCAATTTTGCAATAACTGCAAACATTTGTAGTCTAAGGACCACAAATGATTGCAAATATTTTAAACTATTAGTTTATAGTTTTGCTCTTAGGCCATTTGATTTGAGGTCTGCGCAGATCGTTTTCTGCCATGCATTTATTTCTATCAACTGTCTTATCTCAAATAGGTACACACATTACAATATTTACAATAGATACATCAACAACTGGGCTCATTCAGTCCAGTAGACAAGAGCAAAGGCAAAAGCCTCTACTACAGCAATAAAGACAAAATTATTAAACACCAAAACAAACAGCGCTATTTACTACACCGGTCAGTGTCGCACAACAATAGGATGACAATAATCACGCTCCACTCTGGGACAATAGGTTAATAACCGTAAGTAGCGAGTTTTGCGCGGCTATTCATAGCAGCTGCCCCCAATGCCTAATTTTGCTACATCGTCACGGTCGACCGGGCCGATGTGCTGTCCTTAGAATGTCCGCGCAAACGCGACGTTTTAGGTGCACCTACTTTCACTGTCACTTGTTTCCATGAATAAGTTGTTGTGACTTGTGACAGGGTTTTTTCATATAACCGGTTTTACAGATATATTTCTATAATACTACTTGCGAAGTTCAATAAAACACAATTTCTTTGCCTATGTCCTAATTTCCTGACCTTACAGTAAATCAATCGACTTTCAACTCAGCAGCTGGAAAAAACTCTTGCCTGACGCCTGGTCCTCTCTAGATGTATGAAACAAAAATAAAAAACACCTATCAGCTTACGTTCGAAATCCGGGAATAAGCACTCTAGAATAACCCAAAGGGTAAGATCTAAACTCTGTTGACCTTTCTTTCATCAGTCAACGGCTGAACGCTTCGGGTTATTGTGCTTTAATTGAGACTAGCTAGGATTCGCTCTATACAAGAATGTAGAATTATTTATGACACGTTGCCTAGACCGTCCCAGATTTCACCTAGACAGACAATCTGCTTACAGGTTTCTAACCCGTTTTGACTAATAGCCAATGATCGTATCTTAACAAGATTTCCTATAAACTTAGCTGGCTATGCCATTATAATGCATGCATTAAAATACACGATCAAGGACAAACCAGTGAGGTGAAACGTCTAGCGTGTCTGTACCATAAAACAATACTTTGTTTTTGAAATGCTCTGGCAGCAGCGTATAGATATAAAATATAAGTACATCTAATTACATCCTCAAGGTAATATTCCTACTTCGTGGGCACTGAGGAGCTGCTTGCTGCGATGCCCGCGCGTTATTTATCATGCATATTAATTTTAAAAAAATATCATAAGTATTCATGAGTCATATCGTCGTTTTGTTTACATCATAATATAACGTGACTATTGTATAAGGTCGCGTTTTAGAAAATGTAATTGCGACGTTGAATTTTTATATCACTTTGTTATGCAACCTTTTCGCATTGTTGTTGTATGAAGTTACAATGCCGCTTAACCCCATATTTATCGTATTTAATGGTGTGTTGAGAATTTTAATTGAAGTAATCTTCATGCAACAAGAAAGCAAATCCTTAATGCCATAATAATACAAACATAATTAGGGAGGAAGTGATGCTAAGATTGCTTAAAACAAACAAATGTCCAAATAAGGTATTCTTTAAAAAAAAGTCTTTATCAAGCTCACTTCCTTGATAAAGATAGCGTATCATATAGTTGTTACTCATTAGCACTATTGACAGTTATCATTTTCAACAGACCGTTTTGCAACGCACCTCTAGTTTGCAAGTCTGACCGAGTGCACGACTAATCTGGCGATGGCGTCTTCAGACGACAGTTATGTATCGTGTTGCTAAAGGTGGAAGTGTTTTTTGTTGTTTAAAAATATCAGTGTTCACGGTCTATTAGTTCTGTGACGAATCAGTGAACAGGAAGCTTTGTACAGTGGATTTGGGACCTTTCAGGTAAATGTGTTGAATATGATGGGACAATATTATTATTAACGCAAATAGAGAGGGATGTGCTTAGTAAATTATAACGTCAAGGAAGAATATTTTTTCCGCAGCATATTTAAAAAAATACTTACGTGTTTATTTTAGCGTATTTAATACGTGTGCCTGACGCGAGCGTATACGCACGAGCTCTACGCATTCAATTATAAATCCTTATAAGCCGATTATGGCACAAGTGCGCAGCGAATTGAATTAGATCCTATCAAGTAAAAATAGCCGTACCTACGTGCTTATGAGAACACCACGAACACTTAAATAAGGCGTTAACACATACTAAAATAATACCTCTTATCTTTTAAAGATCTGTGCAAACGAACGATATAGATAATTAGCATAACACTTTGACTCACACTGTTCTAAGAAGGTAACTTAAGTACTAAGTTTGCTCAGTGACTCATCAGTAAATAGCTGCTGTAATGTAAACTATCAAAAGAAAATTAACAATCGAATTGAAAATTGGTAATGCTATATTGTGTAAATAGGTTTTGGACTTCTCAAAATATTTCGATTTCATTTCCTATTTTCCTCAGTTGCTCTAATCATTAACGTTGTGATTAAACCAATTACAACAAGATAATATAGATAGAAAGGATAAAGATTGTATGCTCAAATTATTCTATCAACCCTACACGTGCGTTGTGTATTTCGGTCAAGGTTCCAAGTTTTCAGGGGGCAAGCCCGCGACAGTTATTTATATGCCGTATGTGTTAACGTTAATACGCCCCGCTCTGTAGGGTTAAGTATAAAGTACTTGACTACCTGAAACATAAGCCTATTACCCCCATTATGCATGGTCACATGAAACGTTTGTTTTGTGGTATCTAATTTAAAAAAACTCGTTGTGTAGCTAACAGGAAATTAATAATAACAGCTTGCTATGGTGTATTTGTATCATATTCTGATAATTTGTGCCGATTACTTCGCTCTACCTGGCTCGTGGTCGTGGCTAACCATTGATGTTCGATCAAGATGCATCATAGTTTAGTGTCCTAGTTCTCTGGTATATTTCGTTACCCAAAAGATGAAAATCGAAGCGTAAGCCTGACTCTCATTTTAGAATATTTATAAACATGTGTCAGAAACATTTTAAGTCAGTGTGATTTGGTGTTATATTTTTATTGACTACTTGCTTTAATTAATGTATTTAAAGAAATGTTTGTTTTAGCCAGAAACGCTATCTAATTACTTAAACCATTTTATAATCTGTGTGAGTCAACTATTACGTACCTACCTAGTCGGGGGCGGGCGCCGAGAGTTCATTTGTTTGACGTCATTTCGTTGCAAAGTTGTTTTATAACTTATTGTGGGCATTTATTTTTAGTATAATCCTATATTACAAAATGCACTCAGCATTGCCCTTCGGCATATTGAACGTCTTGCCGAGGTCTTATGTGATCTGTCGCACGTAGACCATTCCCAACTAGCAAAAAAGTTATATAAGTTTATAATTATACGACTAACAGTCATGTAAGGGGTTTGAAATAGTTATGAAGTAACTAAACAGTTGTAAAATAGTATTCAGTTCGACGTATTAGTTATATATATTTAAATCATATTAATGCGTCTGGTAAACGTCGTCTCAATTAATTTATAAGACGGTTATATAATGTTAAGTCGAGTAAACGTTTCAGTCGGACAATAGTAATGACTCGCCATGTTTCGTAAATTTAGAACCTTTTATTCAACATTTAAATAACAAACCGTTATGTAATGGTTTTATAGTTATCTATTATAAAATCGTCATAATAGGTCATATACAAAACCATTAAATAACTTTTAGTTGGAAACGTTATTCTAATATAACTGACTAGCTGTGCCCCGCGGTTTCACCCGCGTCTTTGGTTACTGCTCCGCCCTCGTGGGTCGTTTTAAATTTTTCTCGCCTTTTAAACCTTCCCTAGACCTCCACGAACATTTCAAGACTAAGATAAGATAAATCCGTTCAACCGTTCTCGAGTTTTAGCGAGACTAACGAACAGCAATTCATTTTTATATATATAGAATATTTTTTATTCCTACAACGTGTGCCAATCTATGACTAAAATAAAATGTGATAAACTTAATGAGAGATTCACAAGCTTATCAACGCCAGAATCACCACGATGTCCCTGTGAATAAAACAGAAGTATTTCCATGACTATACGCAAAGGGTTTTACTATTTTCCAACAGAACTCTAATTGTAACCGTCATGGTGGACGCCATAAATCGTATAAAAACATGTATACGACCAATAGTTATGTAAAGGTCGAAATGCAGTCGCCCAATGTCTATTGGCAATATGGCCGAGACTATTGCTGTCAATTAATATATTTTATTTTTATAAACAATATGAAAACTCCAATATTATGAAGGCCCATGAAAATATTGACAAAGATAACCATACATATCATCGAAAAAATTTCATTCCCATGTATAAGTCATCGCTCTTCATCTTCCACCGCAATATGCTTTCTCTATATTAAAGAATTCTTAATAATGATTCATACGACATTTTACTTAACTGTATAATATAATTTTGCCATAACACAATAAATGTCACACAAATTGTCGCTGACACTCTCATACGATGATATAGTTATTCATTGGATTACTAGACGATTACAAACCTTATTAGTTAAACTCACAACGTCTACGTGACTTTTACTCAACATAATTTGTCGCTAACGCGACTGCAACACGACCTTTACACGATTGAAATGTTATATAATCTGCGCCCAAACCCGCGTTATATTTACGTTTAAAAAACTATTATAAAACGTTTTCGTATGACTGAAAGTTAAATTGAAAACGTTATTGTACCTTTTATATGACATTATTTTGCTACTTGGGTTATTAGTAGGTACTTATTTGGTAAAATAAATACTAAAGTAACTTTGTCTGTCTGTTTTGTGCACGACTAAACCACTGAAACGATTTTGATGAAATTTCGTACGGGGTAAATTTGAACCCCAAGAAGGCTTCTTTTTATACCACATCCGCTATAACCGTCACTTACGCGGCCGAAGTCACGAGCCAAAAGCTAGTCTAATATAAATGACTGGATCTGGTAGTAGGTACCTTCTTGTTATACCAAAGGTCTTGGTAATGGGCAAATTTTAATCATACCTGTGGTTTTATTTAAATAGAATTGATGACTGAAAAGATGTCTTTAAATGTTCGTGGCAGTAACAATCCATCGATTACAAAACAAACAGTAGGTACTAAATTCTACCGGTTCAATGTCGTAACTATCTGATATAACAATCGTAATATCTATCGAACATGCAACTGCCGACACACACCCAAAAATACTATCAACTGTATCAAGAATTCATGACTCAGTATCACTAATTATTCTTTTAAACATGCTACATGCAGAACAACTGTTATACAATTATATTTATGAGTAGCGAACTTCTTTCTTTATCGTGTGAGCAGTAAGGTCTTACGACCCCACACACCCTAGTGTCAGAGTTTCTAAACCGCCTCAAGGGCCTCTGATATGGTTACTAATGTAACCAAAACAAACAAACTGAACAGCCCCCCTAGCCAAGTCACAAACGATAATCGTAAACGCTCGGTAGGTAACAATAGATTTTCAACTTAATACCCAAGAGCCTTAAGTTGAAAATCTATTAAAGATTTCTAAGCGTTAGCGACTGGAACGAACGAAAACGCTATGCAATCTTCATTAGATCTTCAACTTAAAACCAAGCACATAAAGTTGAAGATCTATTAAAACCTACTCAGCGTTTGCGTTTGCCTTTATCGTTTGTGACTTGGCTAGGGGGGCTGAACTGACCGTGACTTCATCCGCGTGGCTTGTGGCTTTTTATTGCTCTACTACCGTGTGTCGTAGTGTGATGTTATAATAGCCTATATCACTTCCTGATAATTTAGATATCTAGTGGTGAAAAAATAGTTAATATCGGTTCAGTAGATCCAGAGATTACCCCCCTACAACTTCAAAAACTTTACCTATTTATAATATTAGTATGCATAGAAAATTACTTTCATGATCACTCGTTAGATTTTCGTATATCGGTATAGGACTTTTACTTTTAATTAAGTAGGCTAGCTCATTAATTTATTTAGCCGGTAGAAACAGCACTTTAAGCTAACGAATTAAGATTCATATTACAATATTGTTTATGAAATTAAGTAACACCAGATTTATTTAACACACGGAGTGACCTGAACTTAAGACTACTTATTCAGAAATGTCAGTGAATGTAAAATACGTGAATAAGTAATAATATTTTTGCACATAATTTCTTAACTGGTTAGCCTAGTGGTCATAAGCACGACTGCTTCCCTAGAGGTCCCAGGTCGAGCAAAACAGTGTTATTGGGTTTTTCTATGAAGTTCTCAGTAGCAGCTCGGAGTTTGGATTTGTGCCCGATTAGTGGCAATAGGCTCGCTCCCTATTACATGGGACTAAAATGTACCGGCGAACTGTGGGTGTACATTGGTACACCTCTGCCTAACCCTTCTGGGAATACAGGCGTGATGGTATATTTTTTATTTTTATATATATTTTGTTAATATAATTTCTTAATAAAAATCGTAGTTTTAAAATTGCTTTTTTTTTAATGGCCATATCTAAGTGCGAGCTGCAAAGAAGAAAGCTCACTCGCCAATTTCATAACGTTTCGATCGTGACTTTCACCGAAGTGTTGTATAAATAAAAACTAAAGCAACAGGTCACGCTTCACCACTACGTTTAACTTTCTATGAGTTTTAATGTACAGTCAACAAAAGAGATAAGTAACCATGCCGTCATACAATACATTTTTTTGAAGACGCTGAAGGATGGTTTCTATTACAATTTGATTTAATGATAAGAAAACAAACGGTTCATTAATTAAAGTTAAATTAAATTCGCAGACATCCATCAGTTTGGACAGAAATCTCGACTGTATCTGACACTCTGGTTACTTATCTCTTTTGTTGACCGTACCTAAGTACTGAGAACTCTCACACTATATGGATATAGCAGTGAATTTAGGATAGCTGGTACGGTTAGGTGTGGCCTATGTTAGTTCTGAAGTAGAGCAAACATAAATGAATTATTTTAGGTAAACCTAATTTATGTGTTTCAATAGCGTGCGAAAATGTCTTTTACTACTTCACTAATAGCTCTTTAATTAATTAAACTAATGGAAGGTCAGCTTTTATATGAAAAATCAATTGAAATAACACGTTTTCCTGAAACACTCTTTAGGTACTGTCTCATTCACAAAATTGATAAAGGTTTAAATTGCTAGATAAGTAACTTACGTTTAAATTCGCAATCTGAACACAATTTTAACTGATACCGCGATAAGAATTCTGTTAGTCATGTAAATAATAACGGCACTAAAATTACACGTTTACAACATGCCTAATGGACAATCTATTTAAAACTATGTAAGGCAGGCAAGTGAAAAAAAAAACTTCAGGCAAACTATACGAGTTAGAACAGAGTTTTGACTCCTGTGATAGATGTTAGTACAAATATGATGCGGCTTCAGAAATCGCAAGTATAAGAAATTGGCTTCCAAATAAATTACATTATTTTTTATCTGTGAAAAGATTAGTTCGTCAGCAAGGTTGGAAGCGTCGCTATTGCCTATTGGGAAAGATGCGACGAACGAATGTACCTAAGTAACGTCAGTCGTGGAGATTTTATAACATAATACAACTGATTTTATAACAGAGAGATTTTATAACAGCACTGAGAGCACTGAGCTTTGAAAGGATGAGTAAAAGGCGACTTACAAAAGGAATTTAAATAGCAGATGTGAGTGCTAACGCCGGGATCCCCTCCCGCCTTTAAAAAACCTACCCCGACCTTATTGGTGAGGTTCTTCAGAAAGGTCGGGTGCGCAGTACTCGTGACTGACTTGTATGACCAGATTTATGAACGTGGATGAGTCGGAAGGAGTATGTAAGGATCGTAGCAGCGCCACCTTCTACGATCCTTACATACTCCTTTCTTTGATTTCTGCCTATATCCGTGGAAAAAAGGCGTGAGTTTATGTATTAATGTAAGTACTATTTTATTTACATATTTTTCTTTACGTTTTTCAGTTCCTGTCGTACTTACAAGCGTGTTGCACCTATTACCACCAAGGTGCCGACCTATCAGAAGATTTGGAGCCATTCCTCAAGACCACCGCTGAAGATGTAAGATATTTTTGTTTTAAATAAGTGTAAGAGCCGACGGCTGCAATGTGAAAATTCGTGACATGCAACACGCTGCGCATTTTGGCGTTGTGACACACGTTCAGGAATATTCACGAACGTAGAAGCAGTGGTGACCATATGCTTCGGTAGTTTGCTTTGCGTTGCAAGCCGCAACGCAACGCTCAGCTTCGGCACCGCTTATTGCGTGTCGGCCCTAATACTTTGAAAAATTATAATTTCCTGCTCAGTTTTACTGGCTGCGTCAGGCACACACGTGCTACCACCAGAGCCTTTATACAGAATATTACATAGCTCTTTGCCTAAAGCAATACCGCTTAGCATACGCTCCTAAGTAACTGCTATAATAACTTCACCACACAGCACCAATCAGATTTATTCACCGCTAACAATATACTTAAAATTGACAACATAACAGCGTCGATTGACCGTGAAAAACAAAGCGTTACAACAGCACGTCACGTTCGTTACAAGAAATATTCAATGATACGAGTGTTCACCGCTAATGATCACATTTTCAGATCGCAACTATGCGTAACGACACAAAAATACTCGACAAGGAGATGGAGAACCGCCATACGATTGTAAACAGTAAGGACACGGTGCTGCCCAGTTGCAAGTCTAGCGAAGCTGAAGGAGACTCTAAAGATGGGTTGTTGAGTACCCCGTGCCTTAAAAATATGCCTCGGATGCAGGGCTATCTGTTCAAAAGAACTTCGAATGCCTTCAAAACGTGGAACAGGCGATGGTTCTATTTATACGACAATCGTCTCGTGTATAGGTAAGTTCTCAATTCTCGATTGCGGTTTCCGATTGGAGGTTTGTAATGTAGGCCAGTGACGTCACGCCTTGTTAATCGGCCTACTTCTTTATCTATTGTTTATTTGTTTGATTAGATCGGTCCGATAAGTTTAGGTGAAACAATTTGCTCAATTGATTTTGTACTGATTTGATTTTTGTAAAGGTTGTGATGGGTCATCTTGCAAGATTTAAGCAAACCGTTAGATAACGATCTGGTAATTAATAGAAATGAATATCACGTAATAATGTAGGTTTGTGTGTTACTAATAAATTAATTTGGGAAGTTATCAGTCTTATCGTTGACATTCACGTTTTTTTAGAAATTAATAAGTCACACTTATTAATTTCTAAAGTGTTTGAAGGAAGTATATGGCGGTTGCAGCGACTTCCTGTTATCTAATCAGACCCCACTGCGAAATATTGCCTTTCCAATTTTTTTATAACTTTTGAAAGTTACGTAGTCGTTTCTGATTTTATTTTTGAACAAAACTGACATTTGCAAATGAGAAACATCGTTAGGAAACCTAGACTTATGTACAATCAATTTAAGTCTGGTTAACAATAAGAACGGAAAAATAAATGAACATCATATTTCATCTATACTAATATTAGAGGTAGCATCTGTTTGTTTGTTTGTTTGTAACGAATAGGCTCCGAAACTACTAGACCGATTTACATTTTTTTCCCTAATAGATAGCTGCATTTTTCCCGAGTAACATAGGCTATATAACATCACGCTACGACCCACGAGAGCGGAGCATTAACCAAAGACGTAACTTACGGCGGGTGAAATAGTAGTGTATGGTTTATAAACATATAAACTTACATTTATATTAACAACCAGACCTGGAACAGCAGTAAACCTTACTTTCTATGAAATATTTGTTCTGTGCGGAAATCGAACTCGAGACTCGCCACTGTGACACACTCAGTCACTGCGCTATCCGTATCGTCGAATGTATGGGGGTAGTAAAAAACAAACTTGTATTTCTTTTTAGGAAAAGGACAGGTGAACTAAACGTAACGGTAATGGAAGAAGACTTAAGACTTTGTACTGTGAAGCCAGTGCTTGACGGCGAAAGGCGTTACTGCTTTGAAGTATTGTCGCCATCGAAGTAAGTAGCCTTGTTGCTATGCCACCAATTCGCACGCATTCAACCCTAATCTCTTCAAAGTTAGAGTAAACAGGCTTCTTTTGGGTAAGCTCACTCCATTGTAGACTTCGTCTATGTCACCTTTGACCAAGACTAGAGTCAAGAGCTTGCCCATCTCGAATAAAAAAAAAAGGACTTCCAAACGTCTTTTATAATACGCACTGTAAAGTAACCGCCTCATTGGCCTAGTAGTCCTAAGCGCGACTACTACGCTAGAGGTCTTGGGTTCGATTCCCAGGCCGAGCAAAGTGCTATTGGGTTTTTCTATGAAATTCTCAGTAGCAGCTCAGAGTTAAGACTTGTGCCCTGTTAATGGCAATGGCTAGAGACCTGCGACGAACTGTGGTGTACATTGGTACACCTCTGCCTAACCCTTCAGGCAATACAGGCGTGATGGTATGTATCTTTTTTATAGTAAAATGATTATTTGCAGAAGTCATATGCTTCAAGCGGACTCGGAGGAGATGCTCAACTGTTGGATCACCGCGCTTCAGAATGGCATCCGCTCCGCTATACAGCACGGCCAGAGTCGGGAGAACCCTGATACTCAGCTCATATTGGTGCCGGATGACCGACCCTCGGAGAACAGGCACAGCGTCACTAATGTCAGGGGCATGCGGAAGATCAGGTATCTAAATCTAAATATATATAACTCAAAAGTGACTGACTGATTGACTGACTGACTGACATAGTGATCTATCAACGCACAGCCCAAACCACTGGACGGATTGAGCTGAAATTTGGCATGCAGGTAGATGTTATGACGTAGGCATCCGCTAAGAAAGGATTTTGATCAATTCTACCCCCAAGGGGATAAAATAGGGGATGAAAGTTTGTATGAAACTTTGACAATTTTAAACCGATCGGGCTGGGACTTAGCATGCATAAAGCTACTATGACGAAGGCATTCCCTAAGGAAGGATTTTGATAAATTCTACCCCTAAGGGGATAAAATGGGGATGAAAGTTTGTGAAATCTTCTCGATACCTAATTAATAATAATACTTCTTAACGAGAGCGAAGCCGCGGGCAAAAGTTAGTACACAATATTTATACGTAGGAGTGTTACCACACCAGTCGGTCGACTGTCGACCGATGCTATCGATGGTAGAATGTATTAGTCGGCGTTGATCGATAGTTTCTTCTTCCAACTTCGACGACATGGTTGGCAAAGCGGCTGCGTGATTGACTGCTGTGTTGGGTGTTATGGGTTCGATACCCACACAGAACAATCATTTTGATGGCCTAGCTTAACCTAAACTGGTATTGTACTGGTCTATTCAATAAAATAGGCCAGTGCAATACCAGCTAAGGTTAAGCTAACGTAGTAACGTTTTCTAATATTTTAATGATATTTCCAGGATATGGGAGCAACTTCTAAGTATTCCCGGCAACAACTACTGCTGTGACTGCGGCAGCCCCAACCCTCGCTGGGCTAGCATCAATCTTGGCATCACTCTCTGTATAGGTATGTACTAAAAAGGTCTTCTGCCCGTTGATTGCCCCGTTGGTCTCGTGGTCGCAAGATCGACTACTGAGTGAGGGGTCCCGGTTTTGATTGCCAGATCGGGCAAAAAGTGTTGTTGGGTTTTTCCATTAGGAATTTGTCAGTGGCAGCCCGGAATTTCGAAGTTGGTGGTGTGACGTAAAGCCGATGATCCTGCGCCTGATCTCTCTCCGCTCGTGACAGATTGCCGTCCCATAGGATTATGGGAGTTTGGGAAGAGAAAGTGCACCTGTGTTTGCGCACACAGGTGTGAGCCAGATTATTTTCGCAGCGGCTTATTATCATAAGATTATAACACTTCATTTGCCGTGTTCCGGTATTATTTTCACTTAGTTTTTTTATATATTTTCTTCGTATTGTGATTAATTATGTAATATATAATGTGTATTTATTTTTAATAAATACTATTTTTGTAGGATTCCGTTCATCAAAAAGATGAAACGGAACCCTTACAAGATCACTTTTTTATGCGTCTGTTTCAATGTCGCATGCCAAGTTTGTCCCATTATTTGATTTTAATTCCTATGTTCTTGTTCTAGAATGTTCTGGCATACATCGCTCGCTAGGCGTTCACGTTAGTAAAGTGAGATCTCTTACCTTAGACGACTGGGAACCTGAAATAATAAAGGTAGACATTTTGACAAATTAATTTACAGATTTATAGTTCTAACATCCATTTTTGCTCTCTCGGCGATTATAATGCAATTCTGCTAGCCTTTTGGGCATTATTCATCTGATTGACAATACAGACAATGTAATAACATGGACGATTGTTTGATGCCCCATGAGCTCTTCACCCACCTTTCTATATAAATTGTATATTATATAGAAATTTATATAAGGTCAAGGTGTCGAAATATTTTATTGCAAATTGGATTTGATGAACTCCCTATGACTGTTTTTTTTACTTAATTGTATGTTTTATATATTAATGACGACTTATGATTCCTTATTTATCAGTTACTTTTACAAACATCAATGTAACTAATATCAATATAGAAATACCCGCGTTTTTTTAAGAGGTGGGCACTAGACGGACTTTCCCGAGTAATTGGGGTAACTCCGTCACAAGCATGATTTGTTTGTAATTTGATCGATATTTGCAGCAGTCGTATTCAGAAAATATTCGAAAATGAAAATGAATCAAATACATGCTTTCAGTTCCACAATATAAGGTAGGAATCACAATCTATAGCGGTAAAATCATGAAGTGGGGTAAGTCCGGTATATTTGCAAGGGCGGGGATCGTCAACATTAAAATCAGTACAATTTTTTTTTAATATTCTCTTTGTAGGGTATAGGTAAGTATGTTTATGAGGTGAAATGCGATATGAACTTTCATACGTTTTGAAATTTAGGTGTACAAACCAGATCCAGATGGTCTTTAAACAATAGAAAAACGAAATGGTAACAAACAAACACTTGGTTATATTAGTACTGTTTTGGCAGATAGCATATTGATGAAAGGCAATAATAAAAACCCCTTTTTCTTCCTTTTTTTATTCAAAAGAATTATTTTATAATAGGAAAATACATTGAAAGAAAAACAACGTCATTGTCATTCTTGGTATATTATACAGGGTGGAAATTTATTATGCTACCTGGAGGGAAAGTACTCTAAATACTTGAGTTAGCAAATTTTACTGAAAGGAAACATTCCTTTATTTTTTAAAAGAAACAAAACTGCATTTAAATAATTTTGAAAATATTCTTGCCACACCCAGGAATCGAACCGACTAAAATTCGAAAAAATTGCATCCTGTACTTTTATGGCACTAATCGATAGGGTCAATAATAAGGATCAAATCCCTGCAAACATGGTAAATTAAAATAAAATAAAAACATGCAATTTTATTGTAAATTTATTTTATTCGGACGGAACAAACGAGTAAATTCACTAAGTAGTTGCTGGAAATGAGCTTCATTTCTTGGATGCATGAATTAATTCCTTTAGTTTAATTCCGTTTAGTTTAATTATTAATTCCGTAGTAAAATTTTCAATATTCACCACAACACCCTTCTAAAAGTTATTCAAAATTAATGCCTTCAAATAATGAATGTGTGCATCGAAGAAAGTGAAGCTCATTTCCAGCATGCAATTAGTTACTGTACTCGTTTTTTTCGTCCGAATAAAATAAGTTTAGATTGAAATTTCATGGTTTTTGTTAAATTTAGTTTACCAGGTTTGTAGAGATTTGATCCTTGTGATTGACCCTATCGATAAGTGCCATAAAAGTACAGGATGCTATTTTATCCGATTTTAGTCTGTTCGACTCCCGGGTGTGGCAAGCGTATTTTCAAAATAATTTAAATGCAGTTTTGTTTCTTTTCAAAAATAAAGGAATGTTTCCTTTCAGTAAAATTTGCTAACTCAAGTATTTAGAGCAGCGGTCGGCAACCTTTTGGCAGGCAAGGGCCACATGGCGGAAAAATGAGGAAGTGGCGGGCCGCGCTTTCACATAATTTTTATCCGACTTCAAAAGGCAGGTTCTCAACTCATCTGTACTTATGTTTTTTGATTAGAATTTGATGTTTTTTTTTTTTTAATTTTCGTCTTTTTTCGGCAGATCAAGTTTGAAAAATTGGCCTATTGCTTTTTTAGTCGTCCCTAATGGCAATAACCATATTTTTTGGCCTAAAACAAGGGCAAAAGAAATTTTTTCAGCCGCTGAGGACGATACAGAAGGAATAAGAGCGGATTTTTACTGAAAAGTATTAAAACCCTCCATATCTCTTTACTCATGGTTTTCATATAAAAACACCTTGTTGTCTGATACTCAGTCCAAAATACAGTATTCATGGTTTTATAGACGGGAAATCATCAAATAACTTCCCCCGCCCTGGGCGGGGCGGGAGGGAGTGTCAGACTTTTACTGACTAAAACCCATCTATGTTCCTTCATGTGCCCTTTGCGTTCCGGGGGCGCGGTATCTCTTGCTCACAACCCGCAGCCCCGGCAGGCATCGGCCCTCAGTGGCCACATCTAAGTTTGCTGACATCTCTTTGAGGCGCGCGTGGAACACGAACGCGCCGTCGACACGGTCTGTCGTTATTCAGTGAACGTACGGACGGTGAGCTACCCATTGCTCACCGTCCACAGACTCGCGCCTACGGTGGCCGGGAGTCGTCTCGCGGCTCCCGACGCCCGGAGCGTCTACCGCGGCGGCCGCTGGGACGGGGGACCCTCCTTTCCCTCTCCCGTCCCGCCGCCTCCTTCTCTAGCATTACAGCTTCGCAGAAGGAGGCGACTGCTTCCCATTCCCTCTCGTCCGGAGACCATGGCCTGAACCAGTGCCGGACGCAAGAGGGCGCCGCCGCCGATGGCCGCCTCGAGGACTCGGCGGTGCTCAGCACAAGCAGGGCACACCGCCAAAGTATGCTCCACCGTGTCCTCGGGGCGATCCTCGCAATGGTGACACCCGGGCGTTTCCTCCCGCCCGATGAGGTGCAGGAACCTCCCGAACTTTCCATGTCCGGTGAGGACCTGCGTCAGGCGGTAGGTGAGGGCCCCGTGGCGCCGCTCAAGCCACTCCTCAAAAAGAGGACTTACCGCCTCAATCAAGGCGTGCCCTGCACGAGGTTGCGACAGTCGTTCTCTCCATGTCGCCATGAGATCGAGCCGGAGGTCCGTCCGCTGGGCGGCAATTTGCCGCGGCAGCGGAGTTTCCCCCCGGCCTAGTGCCTCCGCGCGCCACTCGTGTAGGCGCGCGAGGACCAGCGCCTCCAGATCCCACGGCGGCAATCCGGCAAGGACGCTCGCTGCCTCGCCAGAGATCGTGCGGTATCCGCGGATGACCCTTATGGCGATCACCCGCTGGGACGCGTTCAGGTAATGGGCGGCAAGCCGCCTCAAGCCCCGCGCCCACACCGGGGCCCCGTAAAGGGCCATCGAACGCACGACCCCCGCGTAAAGCCTCCGGCAGGAGGCGTTTGGCCCCCTCAAATTGGGCAAGAGCCGCTTGAGAGCGGCCGAAGCCCGTGCCAACTTGGGAGCCAAACGTCGGAAGTGCTCCACGAAGTTCCATCGGCTGTCGAGGACAAGTCCCAGGTACTTCATCGTCGACCCGACGCCGACGGAAACCCCTCCTACCGTTATTTGGGATCCCGAAGGTGGCGCGTTCCGAAGCCCATGAAAGCACATTACCTCGGACTTGTGCAAGGCCACCTCGAGACCCAATTGCCGGATCCTCTCGACGACTATCGCAACCCCGCGTATCATAAGGTCGGCCGCCGCCTCGTGCGACCACCCCTGCGCCAGGACCAACGTGTCATCCGCGTAGCAGACTACGCTGGCGCCCTCGGGGAGGTCAGCACGTAGCACCCAGTCGTAGCGGATGTTCCACAGGAGCGGCCCTAACACCGATCCCTGCGGAACACCGCACGACATCTCTCGCCGGTTCCATTCACCATTTCGACCAGGGTAGATCACGGCTCTATCACACAGATAGGCCCCGACCACCCGACGGAGGTAGTTCGGCACCCGGTGGTACCGGAGTGCCCCCCTAATGCAGGACCAGGGTAGGGAGTTAAACGCATTGGCGATGTCCAGCGACACCGCCAGCACAACCCTGCCCCGGGACACAGCATCCCCCGCCGAGAGAGCTCTCACGCGCATGATGGCATCCACCGTAGAGCGCCCCCTGCGGAAGCCGAACTGGCAGTCCGCAAGGTCCGGCCCCAACCCAGACAGGTGCCCGACGAGGCGGCCCGCAATCACTCTTTCAAAGAGCTTACCCACCTCGTCGAGCAGCACGATGGGCCGGTATGCGGACGGTGAGTCCGCAGGGCGCCCAGGCTTCCGAATGAGGACCAGCTTCCCCGTCTTCCAACGAAGTGGGAACTGGCCCCTCTCCAAACATGCGCTTAGGAGCCCCTCCAATCGGGGCCCTAGAGCCTCTGAGGCCAGGACCCAGGCTTTCCCAGGCAAGCCGTCGGGTCCCGGGGCGGTATTTTTGCCTTTCAGCTTACGTACCGCTACCCTCAGGTCTACCCCAGTCACCTCAGGTGTGTCGTCGTCAGTGTGGTCTGCTTCCGGCATCGCAGGCGGCGGAGCCATGGGCGGGGGAGGATGTTCTCCCCGCGAGGGGAACAGAGCGCTCACCACGTCCTCAACGAGCTCCGGCCGGAGACTCTGCGTCAGCGGGGGGCCCAGGTGCGGATCTTGTCCCGCACCGTCTTGTAAGGGCGCCCCCACGGATCCGCGTTCAGAGTCCCCAGCAACTCCTCGCGGGCCTGAGCCTTGGTCCGCGAGATGGCCTCGTTGAGGGCGGTCTTCGCCTCCCTGTACCCCTCGTACAGCTCCGCCTCAATGGCCGCCGCATTCGGTGGCCGAATGCGGAGTCTGCGATGCCTGGTGTACAGGTGTCGCGCAGCGACGCATGCCTCCCGCAGCGCCGAAATCTTTTGCGACCACCAGTACACCTGCCGGCGGGCGCCGCCCTGCGGGACTCGGGGCATTGCCACGTCACAAATGTCGGACATAGCCCCCTGGAACCAATGTCCCTTACATCCAATATAGGTATTACATGTGATGCACAAACTTTTTTTAATGTAAATTTTATTAATGGATACGTACTTGGTACGTAGCACTATGTCAACGATAAAGCAACAATAAGTGAAAAAGAAATAAGAAAAACATATATAAAACTTAAATGCGAACTTCAAAGTTTTTATATAACCGTACTTATACACATTTCAGTGTAACGTTTGAGGCTGTATTTGAGTGACTATTTTCTTATACGAGTACGTTAGCTTACACGCCTAAAATCATTAATTTTGGTAAAATGTAAGATTTATAGTGTAATCTACAAAACTGTCGCGGGCCGCAAGGAGGAGAGCCGCGGGCCGCATGCGGCCCGCGGGCCGCGGGTTGCCGACCGCTGATTTAGAGTACTTTCCCTCCAGGTAGCATAATAAATTTCCACCCTGTATATACGAGCAGCCTTGTATTCCGGACAGCTTGTACAGCGTCTAGCAATTTTTCTTTAGTGTAAGACGATTTTTTGTTGTTGTTCTCTAGTAATTTTGAGTCATTTTTGTTATTTTACCTGAAGAATAAAATAAACTAATTTTAAATCGGTTAAATTACTGATGAAATTAATTACATTATATTTCTAGTGAAAAGACACTATTAATAGCATAACAGTACCTATTCATAATTGGCGAAAAGAAAACCTGCAAATAAGTAGCGTTGACTGTATAACTATAAAACAATATTCAAAGAAAACACTTATACCAGAAAAGGTTATCAACATCTGACTTGGGGCAAGATCGGCACATGACGGCCTTTCCCTAAAATACTAGACAGTCTTACCCCAATATTTAATTTTTAAGTTAAGTTTTTATAACAACCAATATTTCTATAAATAATGATTTAAATTCGACTTGGATATAATAAAACAATAAAATGTAATACAGACTAGACACTTACCACTACAAAACGTAAAAATCTGTTGATATTAAAATTTCACGTTAGGTAAAACGTCGACGCAACTCACTCGTATTTCAAATTGTCAACGACAAAAAAATTTGGAGACCGATTTTTGCTATTGAACTCCACACTACGACATCTATAATTTAAAGGTAGGACGAACTAGTGACTCAGTTTTAGCGACCGAGCTACCAACGCCGTAGCTATTCAAAAACAGCTTAGAAAGACGTTGTACGGTGTTCCCCCGTAGACGAACTTCCCCACCTTGACCTTACTATACAATTTTATAATACTCATATTATTAATAAGCTTTGTATATTTCTTAGTATAATTGTGGCTTTAAAATGTAAAATACACGAATTTCATACGTAAAAAAAAAAAACTTTTATTTTAACATTCCAGGTTATGGCGGAACTGGGCAATAAAATTGTTAATTTAATCTATGAAGCCAACGCTGAAGGAACCACCATCCCGAGGGCTACCCCGGACTGCGAAACGTAAGAATCACTTCAAACATTCAATCATTAAAATATTCAATCTTAAAACAAATGATAAACGATGCAAAATTATTTTATAAGCAACAGCACCATTGTCTTAGGAATCACAAGCTTAACTAATTGAATATAATTTGGATAGTTGACACCACTAACCAATAATTTTAAGTCACAACTTCTCTAAAAAAGCACTTTATTTTACCCATGAAGACCGATTATTTTTCAGTTTATTGTAAATAGATTTTTACTTACTTCAAAATTAATAAATAGTTAGTCCATTGAGAGGCCACGTAGTGGCGTCACATCGTGCTATAGCCATACAAAACATCTACGGGAGAATCGCGTTTTGACAGTTCATAAAAAGTATGTCAATTGATGGTGGTGGACACTACCCAATTGCCGTGAATATTTACACGTGTTATGTGTTTCCAACAGTAACGTGCGTGAGACTTGGATCCGCTCTAAGTACGTGTCGCTGCTGTGGGTGAAGGACCTGGTCGGCAGCAGCGGCGCGCTCACCACTACGGACAGTCCGCTGCACGCCGGCCGACGGTGGTCCGTAAGGCGAGCTAGACGCAGGTACAATACACACATACCATCACGCCTGTATTCCCTTGTAAAGGTTAAGCAGAGGTGTACCAATGTACCCACACCCACAGTTCGCCGGGATGTTTAGGTCTCATGTAATAGGGGGCGAGCCTATTGCTATTAACCGGGAACTAATCCTAACTCCGCCCGAGCTCCTACTGAGAATTTCATAGGAAATCCTAATAACACTTTTTGCTTGACAAAACCTTTGGCGTAGCAGTCGCGCATGGGACCATTAGGCCAACGAGGCAGTTGCGCAGTTGTCTACGAACAATAAACGATGTTATTCCTCGCAGGTGTCGCCTGCAAGAAATATCATTGTTCCTTCATTTTTGGCAGTTTTAAGTTATAATAATATTATTGACTAACTAGTGAACTGGCTTGTTTCACCCGCGTTAAGTTACGTCTTTGGCTACTGCTCCGCTCCCGAGAGTCGTAGCGTAATGTTATATAGCCTATGTTACTCAGGAATAATGCAGCTATCTATTGGTGAAAAATTTTTTAAAACCTGTCCAATAGTTTTTAAGTTTATTCATAACATACAAAAATCTAAAAACACAAATCTTTCCTCATTATAATATTAGTGTAGATAGACAAAAAATGCGGATTTTTATGCGCTCACCCTTGTGTATAAATTTTAATTAGTGTAGAAACATTGTAAGTCATCCGCCAACTGCAACTGCCTGAAATTTAACGAGGATGCAAAACCGCACCTTGTAAATTAATATAAAAAATCAATTCCTGGGCGTTAGTCTCGTGAAAACTCGAAAATTGCTAGAGTGATTTGGATAATTACTATTTTGTTTTGTTTGCCTTAATTGGGGCTTAGTTGGATGGGTCAGGAAAAGAGAAAATTGAAAAAATTAAACATGTGGTGGGTCACCGGGTCAAGTAATATACAATAATTTTGATAAATAATTTGTTTTCAGAGTCCGCGCTACGCCCATGGTGCCAGGTTTCGCCAAGGAAGGTTTCGTTGAGGAAAAAAGTGATGCGAACAGCAACACGAGTGGTAAAAAAATGCTTTATAAAAACTAAACCCGTCCAAAAATACCTGACATAAAAAATGACACATATTTTTTAATTTATATATTTCTATTTCTCTCTTTTCCCCACTCTCTCTCTCTTTCTCTTTCTCTCTGTCTCTTTCTCTGTCTGTCTCTCTCTTTCTCTCTCTCACTCACTCTCTATGTGCTGGTTTATTTAGTATATTATGTAGCCGTTTAATTATAAAGTTATTGTTTCAGTGTCTGAAAGTTCGAGCAAGTCGGACGGCAGTCCGGTGCTACTCATCGGCACGGAGTTAGCCAGTGACCGCGGCGTCGATCTCAGCTTACCTTCTGACCACGACTCGACGGAGGGAGAGGACAGCGATGAGCTAGGTTAGTCTTTCACCGTTTTTCTCCTTTTTTTACCACTGCCTTTTTAGCGTAGCGGTCCTAAGCGCGAATGCTACGCTAGAGAATATATGAATTTTCAGTAGCAGCTTTGATTTGTGCCCGGTTAATGGCAATAGGCTCGCGCCCTATCACATGGGACCTAAACATACCGGCGGAGTGTGGGTGTACATTGGTACACCTCTGCCTAACCCTTCGGTGAATATAGGCGTGATGTGTGTTCTTTTTTTACCCTAGAATTATATGAAATCCACCAAAATAAGTTTCAAGACAAAAAATATAATTTTATTGAAACAATCAAAATTAACGGGTTGCCTGTGTTTTTTGTTAGTCTAGTTGTAAAATTCTTTTGTTCTTATTCAAGAGTAGGTATTATTTTCTGTGTTAAATTTGTATAGGTTTTTTTACATGGTTTTGTCATTAAATATGATCGTGTGTCACATCCAGCGGCATGCGACATGTCGGCTCTGTCTGCGGGCGCAGTGCTAGCGCAGGCTGCGCGTGCGCACAACGTGCCTGTGATGCGCGGCGCGCTAGCAGCGGGCGCAGGTGTCGGAGACCCGGGCCCCGGGGGTCGCGCGCCTCTACACGCCGCCGTACTCAGTGTAACTATGCTTTTCCATGCGTTTTTGGAGGTACTCGTATGAGAAACAGGGTATAAAGTTTCTCATCCTCCGTAGAAAAGGGAGGATCCTCCGGTCAGACGGGTGTTGTGTCTGATGGGCTACTGCCCGACGGTTGTTGTCGGGATTTTGTATATATGCTAATATCGCGGAGAACTTTGATAAACCGATCTAGGCAACGTCAGTTTTTGCCGTAGTAGTTCGCATGCTGAGCGGTAGATGTCGCTACACGTTTTTTTTTTAACAAGCCCGCCGCACTTTTTCCAACCACTGCAATTCCTGAAAGCCATTCAACAGTGAAGGCCGACAGAAAAGTTTCGAGGCAATGAAGCTCGATGAGTCCCGGAGAAATGATACAACTGTCTTGGATCCCGTGACAAAATTAATCAGAAAAGATTAGCGGAGAAGTACTAAAGTACGAGTTCCGACGTTATATTACCGGTTCCATGGTCGTCGTTATAACTGGATTTTGCTGTAATTCATTCTTTTCCTGTACAAAATGTATGGATTTTTTTTGGCGATATCTGTAATTTCTAGTACTCATACCTTTTAAATGATCCCAAGAGTCTCTTGATACCTACATGAAATAAGATCGATTGGCATGAAAAAAAATATTGTGGATATTTTTGGATTCTTTTCGCTGACTGTACTTTTTCCAATAACTTTGCAGTTCACAATATCTCAAAAAATTATGGATGGTCTGCTAAGAACATTTTCCTGTAACTATAACGGTCCTTAATGCCCCATCTCAAAAATCTATCAATATAAATAAATTATAAATATAAATAAATTATAAATATAAATAAATAAATAAATTCGCAGGGTTCCGTGATGGCTTGCTCGTTCTTACTGCTGAACGGCAGCAAGTTGAACATGCAGGACGACGACGGCAAGACGCCTCTACACCTCGCCACAGAAGCCGGACATACCGGACAGGTAATACTTAGGAAATATAACTTTATTTACTACACCATAAGATACTCATTTCATTGCCACAATTCAGAATACGTTACACCTTCTCACAATGAAATGTGTATCTTTTCGTGTAGAAAATAAAGTTAAATTTTGAATGTGTCACTTCGCGTCGTGTCTCGGTGTCAACTGACCCTAAAGTCTCTCTTAACTACCATTAACTTGGGTGTTGCGAAGTGGGAGTGAGGTAAATACTAAGATTATTATGTGTGATAGGCACATAGATAATGGCGGGTGATCACTTTTCAACCTTATAAATGAGAGCGTAAGGGTGAAAATAGTGGTTCACCGCAATTGTCCGCGGTTGTGCAGTAAAATCGGCCGACATTTGCGGTGAACCATTTTCTCTTATCGATTTTCGATTTCAATTTTATTTAAAACTCACCTTAGGTACCGCGCCCCCGGAACGCAAAGGGCACATACACACACAAGGAACATAGACGGATTTTAGTCAGTAAAAGTCTGACACTCCCTCCCGCCCCGCCCAGGGCGGGGGAAGTTATTTGATGATTTCCCGTCTTTAAAAAAAAAGGGGACAATTTTATAAGCATGTTTAACATTTTTTGTCAAAGAAGTCTTTAACACTATAAAAACTAACGCGCTAATTCGTAGCGCGGGGCATTGTGCTAATCGCGTAAATAATAATGTTATATCTATCCCAGGTATGTTTGCTACTCAAGTACCGCGCCGACCAGTCGATAGTCGACAAGGAGGGGCACACGCCGCTCGACATCGCCGTCAACAACGCCAACGCTGATATTGTTACTCTGTAAGTGACCACTCATATGATGTCGGGGCTCTTAAGGAACCACCACGGTAGCCCGCGAAATTCAAAATTTCTTACGTTTTTTGCAATTTGCAAGTCAATATTAGGTTTAATGTTGATTAGAGTATGATTCGCGGGCATAAGAAGTATGTATTTTCAGAATTATAACCATTAAAGTCAGCCAGTTCAGAGTTCAGCGCGAAACGGCTGAGCGTCAGTCGTTTGGCGATGTAGTGGCGCATATTTCCGTGACAATATTATTATTTTTTATAATTTTTACTTGCTTTTTGTTTTTGTATTTTGTTTGGTCTTGTTATAAAGTTTGTTTATGTTATGTGCGTCGCTTTCGCGTGAATAAATGGTTTTTCTTTCTTTCTTTTCTTTTTTCTTTCACTATAATTACAATACATAATTCTGGTTCCAGATTAAGGCTGACTAAGTTAAACGAGGAGATGCGCGAGAGTGAGATGTCTTCTAACGACGACACGTACAACGAGGTGTTCCGCGACTACACGCAGCTAGCGCACTCGCACCCGGAGCGGCTCGTGCGCGCTAAACATAACAACAACGAAGGTAACCATATATGTCACTTATTTACAATCGAGCATCGGAATAATAATAATGATTTATCTTGATCTGGCTCGCGAGGTTGTCGATGTGTGGGATGTGAATACAGCAATCATTGTGCCGATAGTCGTGACGGCCGATGGCATAATAGCCAAGAGCCTCGGCCAACTCCTCGACCTCGGTTCGGAATCGAACCCAGGACCTCTAGCGTAGCAGTCGTGCTTAAGACCACTAGGCTAAAGTGGCATTTCGAGGTGGTTCGAGGGAACTTTATTTATATATTTCGTCCGCGTGGCTTACTTCACTCGCCATAAGTTACGTCTTTGGTTCATGCTCCGCTCCCGTGGGTCGTAGCGTGATGTTATATAGCCTATGTTACTCACGAATAATGTAGCTATCTATTAGTGACAAAATTGTTAAAATCGGTCCAGTAGTTTCGGAGCCTATTCGTAACAAACAATTAAATTTTACCTGTTTATAATATTAGTATGGAAGTATAGATTGGGCATCGGATTAACCAGATGCATGTTTACCTATCTAAACTTCAGATGTTAGCTTAGTATTGAATGGACTTATGTATCCAAAAATACCCTAATTCGAGATTCGCGGATTTATTTCTTAAAGCTTTATATTAATACAAACCCTTCGTAATACTAAAATGGGAGTACACACTCTTCAAACCATAAACTTCACGTACTTAATACTTGCAGGTGAACAATCAAGTGAATGACGCAGCGGGCAGGGTGGTCGACGACGATGGCTGTGGTAGCGACGGCGTCACACCCATACTCAGTCAGCCACCCTAGCGGTCACAGGCCCACACGTTGAATATAATGACGTCACAAGGGAAGACAACAAAATTAACATGTGGTAAACAAGAAAAGTTCTCTGTGAAATAGTAAGTGGATGAAATATATAACTTCGACGGCACAACTAAGACATTGTTGCTTAGCCCAAGCTACTTTTCGAAACTGGTCTGTGAAGCTACAGGTATTAGAACCATGGTCTTGAAATGAATTCATGTCTGCTTACAGTTGTGACCGTGGCGAAACGACCCTCTGAGTCTCAGTACATGCCACAGACAATAATTGGGTAGATGACACCACTAACCAATTGACGTACTTTTTATGAGCTGTCAAAACGCGATTCCCCATAGATTTTGTATGACAACACTAAACTCTGACGTCACTTTTTTGTCATCACAATTCACTAACTATTTATTGATTTCAAAACAACTAAAAATCTAATTTTATAGGTATTCAAAAAAACGGGTTTTCAGAGCTAAAATAAACTGTATTATTGTTTAAGGACGCATTTACGAATTGACACGCTTCAATTCTAGGTATTGAGTCTTACTACTACATGTGCACGGCTTACACACACAGCGACATGCACGCGAAGCGGCGAAATTATGAGTAAACTGACACGGCTTGATACTTTTATTTAATTTTTAAGCGTTTATTTTATTTTATATGGATGTCAAAAAGTAGAAAGAAAATAAAGTTATTTTGGCACATTTTGTAGTATTCAGGTCAGATCATAATCAGATTGGTTCGATGGTACCATATCATTATGGGTTTTACATACATTTGTCACTTCCAAAAAATTCCTATTGGAATGGGCAACTAGATTCAATATATTATTGTTTTTTTTTCATGTAATGACGTTCAAAAGTGCCATTTAATGGTCCAATTGAAATAAATGATTTGACTTTGACTTTGACTTCCCTTACATAGTTAAGGATGAAGCTCATAAAAATGTTTGAATACTGAACAAAACTATCGAAAACAGGGTAACAAAAAAAAAACTTAGTTTTTATAACATTATTAGGACAATGTGAAGAATGTTTTCGAAGTTCAATGTATCTTTTAAATCTTGGATCATTCAGTTCTGGAAGGAGGCAGTTCTTATAGAATCGAATTTCAATAAAAACACAAACAAAACTAAAATTAAACATAGAGGTTTACGATTTCTTGAAGCTGTTTCATGAAATAACCGTAGTTACTGAAACCTGGATAGGTTCTGTTTCCTCTTTGTTCGTGTTCTAAAACAATACAGAAAATATATGTATTGGTTTTTAGAGTAAAAAAGTATTTGAATATAACAGTAAAGTTGTATATATCAGTAATTTTAGGTATGTAATTTTAAACTTCTGTAAGATATTTCCAAACTGTTCTCATTAGGAATACTACAATTCGTTTGGTAATTTCTCTCCGGGCACATTTCGGATGTTACATACGTCGCGATACTAGTATCACGCCTACTTTCAGAATTTTGCCTATAAAAATAATAATAATTTATTTTAATGAAACTAATACTTATTTTTTATTCATAATAACGTACATGTATTTTTGATAATCAAATAAGTACAAACCGTATTCGCTTTTCTGCTTTACGCCTACAGGCATGAAGCTTCTTACGAGAGCTATTCCAAAACGTATTAGGCCTTGGCATCTATAAAAACAATTGAGTTATAAGAGGTTTTTAAAGTAACTCTTAACAACCAGCTCCACACGTCTATTAGTTCCAGCAGACTTCGAAGTTCACCTTCAGGTCACTCTATGAAGTCCTGTTGTAAGGTGTTGACATAACTAATAACAAAAGGAGTCCAAACTCGGCACACGTAGCTCAGGTTGGGTTTTAAAACGTGCTGCCTCGCTGGAGGAAATGTGAGAATATAAGGGGTTTCTAGGGGGCTTGTTACCTTTGCAACATTTTTTTTTAGAGACGAACTTTTAACCAAAGGCATTTAAAGAAAAGTCCAAAATTTTTAGGTTAGGAATGGAATTTACGTCGTAATGTCTGGCTCCGAGTGCGCCCGGAGTCCGACTCAGACCAACTTGACTGGATTAGGTTGGGTGCTTAATGCCCTCCGTCACCCCCAGAACCTCCAGAATCTACATTTGCTGTGACAAAACGATTAAAAAACATTAAAAAATATACGCATTTCCGGCAAGCAAAGTTAGGGGGGATGGTTCCCCTCTCCCCTCCTCTTCCCCCCCACTACTTCATGGAACCCTATCGAGGCAGCACGTTTCTAAACTTCAACCCGTAGCTCTACTCGTCTATTTGTTCCACCAGCAGACTTGGAAGTACAACTTCAGGTCACTCCATCAAGTCCGAAACGTAATATGAATTTATAATCCCCACTTCTAGCAAAAATATAAGAAACTGTGAATAAAATCTTTCCTTGGATGTGTGGACCGTATAAAATGTTAAAGTATCAAGTTTGGTATGTCAACTATTTTATATTCGTACAGCGATCTTTTTCAACACGAGCTGCTGATTACAAGCGACACAGTGTCCACCCACGACGGCGCCCGAGCGCAGACTAAAATGTCATGTCATGTCAATGCCAATTGTTTTTGGAATAAACAAAGAAAGCGACCAATAAAATGACCCCTAATTCAATCCATTAAGATTCACGTATTAGAACAAAATAAGTGAAAAAATAGATTTGATTTTTATTTATTTTCTGATATTTTTTGAAACATTTTGATAATTCTTTACAGTAACTTTTTGAGTTGAACATGTCTGCATTCATAAAATATTTAAAAATAAATAAGTTTATGTCATTAAATAGGAGAAAAATGACCCAAATCTCAACACGATATCGTTATTTTCGTGTGAAGTGGCAACGGAAATAATTTTTTAAAATACTATAAATCAAAATATCCGAATAAAAAGTTACCACGATTTAAAGATGCAGAAGTAATCTATCCGTGGTAATTATTAGTTACATGTGGTTTAGTTCCGTTTTGCAGCACAATACACCGAAAAACTACTTATTTTTATCAGATTTGCAAATGCGTCCTTAACCCGTCGCACGATAGTATATATAGACACAATAGTTAAACAATTCCCTTACGATCAAGGTTTGATCATACGACGTTTGAAGGGTTAATGGTGTTATCTACCTAATTATGGTGCGCATATAGGATAGGGCTTAAGTGAACCAATTTGTACTGTCGTTGGTACTCTCATAGTCTGCTAGTTAATGTCGAGTAATGTTTGACCGTTGTCTTCCCGATGAAAGGTGACAGTGTAATTAATCACCCGTTTTATAATGAAAAGATAATTATTGTGCTAAGTACACTAAAAGGCTGTAACAACCTGTTCAAGTTGACGAACGTTTTACGAATCTTTTTTTATATACTTACGTTATTTCCTGTATTATATTGATATTGAGAAAATTATAGTGATAATTAACGTCGCTGTTTTCTAATAAATGTTGTTCCAAATCTCGGATAGTTTAATTTCGACTTAATGTCGCTGGCCATTGGCATTTAAGACATTACTTACTGAATAAAATATTAAGACGTAATTAATAATTTTGAAACATAATATAGTGCTTCTTTGGCCAGGGGTCGACACAATGATCTCTATTACATTTTTATACGAAGCTTTTAAAAAAGGACTTTCTAAAATATTAACTTTTTGCTGCCAAATACACATAATCAACTTTATACACTGTAGGATGAAAGGTAATTGTTGAATATAATATAGTTCTAAACAGTTATTTGGCGATTGCGCTAAAATTGAAGGTGCGTAAAAAACTACATCGACTTTTAGTAGGAGTAGGTACGCTATCGCTAAATAATCTACATGCTGAGATGCGAATCAAGCGCTTTCAAGCGATTTCTTTCTTTTTGATACAACATTCAGCTGAAGTGTACATAATAATCGATATTAATAAAATAATTAATGTTATTGATGCATAACGTAGTAGATAGTCGGGGGTGGCAAGAGACATGTAAGCTTTAAATGTTAACGTTTTAAGTGTATACTGCTTTTAACAGATGCAAAGTAATGCATCACAAAAAGGAATAAAATGATAACACATGGTATCAGTATTGACCAAACAAAAGAGTAGGCGATCAATTTTAACGAGACGGGGTAACAGTGATTTTGAAAAGCAATTCAACACAAAACATCGACTGGTTTACTCATATCAAGTTATTTGATTGCTTGTTGTTAATTCAACTAACAAATTACAGCAGATTTTACTGCTAATAAACAAGACTCATTACAAATCCTTAATTCCTCCCGCCACTGCGCAAACGCATCAAATATGTCGAGGGCCATAATTCAAAAGATGGTGTGATTATCTTTAGTGAACCAAAGATTTTAGTATTGGTTTTATATTGTTAGACTAATAGTTAGTTGAAAATTATGAGGTTATAACTTTCTGTCCTATTTACCCAAAGTTTTGATGTATTGTATGGCGTTTATATGAATTGAAAGTGCGATTAATAACATTCCTATAGGTATTCAAAACTAACAAAGCCATTCCAAAAATGTTGGCATTTAAATGAATTATTTTCTTCTAAGAATTCGGCTCAGATATGAATCTCAATCGAAAGTTATAAATTATTAGCTATTATTTTTGTAATATTCTTTATAAATGTAATTTTAGTGTAAACCTAATAAAATATCACTTGCCAAATTATTGCAATATTCTAATATGACTTGCCTTTGTAACATTGCTTTTGCAATTAAATACAGCATTTTTTTAACGGTATATTGTTGTACCCGTAGTCGTTACTACCGGTTTCTCGAACGAAAAATTAATGTGACAAATGTCAGGCACGCACAAGCCGTTGTGATTGGTTGATTGAATTGTCAGCAACCAATAGCCACACAGCAGCTGACGCAAGCTTGACATTACACATTAATTTTGCGTTAATTTTCGTTCAAGAAACCAGGAGTTCGGCCGTTAGGCTTACAATGTGAGCATATCGTGATAAATTGTTTTATTTAAACTTCCACTATAACAATTGTCCTTTTGTTAAGGGACAAAGTACTCCGCTAGTTATTTTATTCCTATCATAATTAGCTGGAACTACTTTGTTTTGGGTTTTTCAATAGTGAGATAACTTTTATCTGAGGAATAATTGTGACTGTTTGACATATAAACATGTAAATTTATTCCTCCAATATGAGTCATCTGATCATTGAAAAATTAACCCTTAGGCATGTTATATTTCGAAAAGCTGTTGATTTACGTGTAAAATCTTCCAGTTATTATAATCATCGAGTTATTATTAAATGCGTTCCATATAACTGTTTCGATGAATTTACCGATATACTATAAGTCCTATAACTATTATAATATTAAAGCTTGTTAGATGTTACTACTATTAAGAACTTTTCGATGATTAAGATATATTACGATATTATCTATGTATTACTTATTCATATTTCGTATACCAGTTCCATGGGTGCCCTCTATGTAATACTAATACGAATGATTCGTGGTACGAATTTGAAAATGGATCGAATTTAATCTTCTTAACACGTTACTATTGTCGGTGTTTGATTCCGAAGTGTTCAAAATCGACTAATATTATGACGAGTCGTAATCGACTATTAATTGTTACCAAATTAAAGTACCATCGCAAAGACACTGTGGATTGCAGCAGCTGTCGTGCACTTAACGTCGTTGCTAAAAATAATTAAAATGTGATTTTAATTATAGAATTGTAAAACTTATATATTTAAAATCACGTTTTAATTATAGAAGTTTTACATCTTTTTTATGCTTGATAGGAAAAGGTGTTTTATTTTCCATTATTATGATACGGGTTCGTTAAGTGCGCGGCAAGCCCGACCCTAGTTATTGGTAGAAAACAAATTGTACCACGTAAAATACTCTGTTACACTGTTAATGTATCGTCTATTATTCTAGTTGTAATCAAATAAAATATTTGACAGGAAAACGATTTTTATTGTTATTTATGTATCTGTATATATGTGGTTTTTGTTGTTCGACTTTTATCGAAGTCTTATTATGATTTTTAATTCGTTTATATTTATAACTCAGCAGCTAAGCTTAGTATATGAACTACCTATCGCAAGAATCAACCTGAGGGCCTAGTACTATCTCTTAAAACAATACCATTTCATTACTTTGTAATTTCAGTTGTTGTATTTTCGACACTCGGCGCAGAGCCGAGCGTTGAAAGTCCAACAGTGCACAAGGCAAAGTAATATTAATAATATACTGCTTTAAGAAATGGTGGTAAGCCCACTGCCCACTCCTATACAGGGTGGAATTTTATAATGCTACCTGGAGAGAAAGTACTCTAAATACTTAAGTTAGCAAATTTTACTGAAACGAAACATTCCTTTATTTTTAAAAAGAAACAAAACTGCATTTAAATAATTTTGAAAATACGCTAGCCACACCCAGGAATCGAACCGACTAAAATCTGAAAAAAATTGCATCCTGTACTTTTATGGCACCAATCGATAGGGTCAATCATAAGGATCAAATTTATGCAAACATGGTAAATAAAAATGAAACATGAAATTTTAATGTAAACTTATTTTATTCGGACGAAAAAGCGAGTAAATTAACTAAATAGTTGCTGGATATGAGATTCATTTTATTGGATGCACAAAATTCCTTAAAAAAAAAATCATTTTGAGTAACTTTTGGTAGCGTAGTACAATTTTCAATATTCACCACAACACCCTACTAAAAGTTATTCAAAACCGAATTCCTTAAAATAATGAATTTGTGCATCGAAGAAAATTAAGCTCATTTCGAGCATGCAATTAGTATAATGTACTCGTTTTTTCGGTCCGAATAAAATAAGTTTAGATTGAAATTTCATGGTTTTTCTTTAATTTAGTTTACCAAGTTTGCAGAGATTTGATCCTTAGGGCCTTATCACACTAGCGGTTTTCGAGCGTATTTTGTATGAAGGCGATCACGCACCGAATTCGCCGCGTCAGATATTTGTATAGAAAACACGCTCGTAATTCGCTAGTGTGATAAATAAAAGCACAAACCGCGTGGTTTGTGCTTTTATATTTGCTGTCTCTGTATCGTTGCGGCATACTAATATCTTGCAGTAAAATTGTGTACTTAACTATGATTATTATTTATTGTTTTTTAGAGTACTGATATGTCTTTATGAAAGAGGTGTGGGGTATGTAGGTGGTCAACAGTAGGAATAAAAATGTTCAGCAATGCACAAAAATAGGTATTTTATATATTATATCAAATCTTATACATAAAAAGCGAAAGAACCATTTTTCATTGGTACACATTGGTTATTACATAATGTTGCCGAAGTTTATATTACCGAAGTATGACACAGTGTACATTAAATAATGCGAATTGATATAGAACGAATCCATAATAACAATAAATTCATTATGATTTAAAAACTAATCGATTGATTGTAGCTCTGATGTAGAAACATTGTGATGGTTATTATATTAGATATTATTATAAATTTTATTAAACTTTTATCATTTGATAACATAACGGCATTACATTTCTAAAACCAATGAAAAATTAAAAAGTATTAAAGAAACAAAATATTGATAATATAAATTATCTGAAACCACTTTTTTAGATGTTTTATCGAAGCATGACCTGCATACTTTTGTATGATATTACATAAATATGTATGTAATTGTTTAGAACGAATGTTCTTTTACAGTTCACTCTTATACTCTACGAAGTAGAAAAATGAACGAACATTGTGAACAAGAAAAATATAGTATTCCTGTAAAAAAATACCAGTTGTAATATTTAAATCAGAAAACCATATCCTTAAATTATGGTTTCAGATAAAAAAAACGGTAAATAAGATTATGAATTAGCATTAAACAAAAATCTTATGACCACTCGTTTAGGACAGTCGTAATAGAAGATTCAGTTGAAACCGAAGTTGGACCAAAGAGATGAGTACGAAAACGGTGGGTTGGTTGGTGAAGTGATGGGCGATGCTGACGGCGCCGACGACGTGCCGGCTTGAGAACGCGACGCGCCGGTGCCGGTGCCGGCGCCGGGGCCGTTGTTAAACAGTAGCGAAGTCGACGCCGGCGCGCGGCGACGAGATGCCAGTCCTCCTGTACCTGTTAAATAACGCAATATTATAATATCCTTTAGTTCATTTTGTCGCTCTTAGGAAGGGCCGGATCGTCTAGGAAATGGCAAATAAAAAAATAAGTAAAAAGTATTCTACTGCTGATAGAAAAAAGTTAAAAATAGTTGTAGGAGTTGATATTACCGCCCGGCCACGTTTTTATTCTTTATTCTTATTATTATTTGCAACCGTAAAAGAACTTCTAATCAATAACCGACATGCTAAAAGAAATTCCTAAGCAATATTACCAGGTTCAGCGCCTTGTGGGCAATACTTGATAGTGTGGGCCCTGTCGCCCGTGGCGCCACACCGCGGGCAATGGAAAGCGCGTAAAACTGGGCACAGCACTCGACCGCGCCAGTCCTTCAGGGCGTGCGAAGAGTAGCACTCCTCGTTTTCCCCGTTGTTCTTACAGAATGCACATTCCTTAAAATAAAACAAAATCTAGATTAGGTTCCCTAGAACAGCGTATTGAATCTAAGATTAAGACCATTTCCTAAGACTAGCAGTTTTTTATGAGTTTCACGCTCACCTATCTGTTCTAATATAATATAGAGGAAAGGATTTTTGTTTGTTTGTATGTACCGAATAAGCTCCGAAAATACTGGACCGATAATAACCATTTTTATCCATTAGATAGCTATATTATTCCTGAGTTACATATGCTATCTAACATCGCGCTACGACCCACGAGAGCGGGGCAGTAACCAAAGACTAACATAAAGCGGATGAAGTCGCAGGCGGTAGCTAGTAATGCCTTTATGTTTAGTCTAAGAAAAAATATCTTACGTTCGGTAAAGCGCGACGCATGCGCCTATCGCTGCGGGCTTTAGCGACCTCTTGCAAGAACTCGTACAGCAGACTGGGCCGAATGGATCGCAGAACTGACAGTTGCTCCCGTGTCAACATTGACACGTAGTTATTTGCTGATGATAGACCTGGAATGAGGATCTTGAATAAATACACAAAATAACGCAATCTATAGATATAAATTGATGTAGAATAGTTGAAACGTAAAGCCAGAGCGATGCGAAGCTTTATCTGAAAATTAATACAGTTTTCTCAACTTAGGATTAAGACGAGGCGCATATTGAGTCATACCTACTTGTTTATCTTTTAGTTGTACCAACGCCAACGGTAAAACTCTCCACGCAATGTCGCTACAACTAGCTAATAAATAGTCAATATAATATAAATATTCGTAGGTATACATACTTTTTACAAGAAAGTCGAATGTATCCATCATTTCGTTGTTTCGTGAGTTTTGCAAATTCGTATTATCAGGCCAAATGTTAGACGAGCCAGATTCCGAACGGCTGCTATAACCTACAATAGAAAATTACAATGGTGACTTGCTCATGAATATATCAGATTGTAAACAGTAAACAACAAAATGCTACCTGAAAAATAGTTATTGAGGCTGGCATCGTCATTGAACACGTCAGTCCCGTTCATTCGCATATTTGTGAACAACTCCTCCATATCGGCGACAGAAGGCGCTAGGGAACAAAGATATAAGTACAATGTGGCCTAAATGTACCTACCTACTGAGATTTATAAAGAAAATGGAAGAGTAGCCTTTCCTCGACTCGATTATATAGGTTTAAACTTTTAAAATAACTAAATAAATGAATAAACAAATAACGGAAAAAAGGAGCGTTGAAAGTAATGTAAAAATGATCGACCTACCCTAGATAGTTTGATAAGGATAGGTAGAACATAACCATATACCTACGTCTATAATTACATAATTTACATAATGTTATTGACAACATACCTGAATCGGCAACTTTAGGCTCCTGTTGTGTCAGCAAGTTCAACAGCTCGTTACCTCCGAGACCATGCATCATGGGAGTCATGGAAGACATTATTCCTTCTGCGTTACCCACGTTTCTAGTATCCGGAAATGGGAAGCTGTCCTGAGAACACATGGACCTTGGTTAGCATCGATGGTACTTCCAAAATGTACGGCGTGTTGTTTAGACTGTTACACGTTTATGTATTTCTTACGAAGGTTAAAAAGTTTACCACGTGGCACGATTATAAAAAGATTTTATTCGAAGAAATTGAACGCAAAAACATATTTTTATTACTGCTCGCATATAGGGAACACCAGTAAATTATAGAAAGCCTAGAAAGCGTACTCATGAAGGTACCGTCTTCGTCATTAAAACATTATTTTCCCGAAGCGTGACAGTTTGACATTTTAATTAATAAATACAGAATTAAATAACATTTGATTCAATCATCCGTAGCGGGAACGTACCTACCCCATTAATAAAAAAAAACTAAAAACGAATTTATTAATTATTTTGAGAATGTGCGGGTACCAAGTAATATTTGTAAAAGGCGTCATGGATACTTACGGTAGTTGATGTAGGATTCGGATCACCGGCAAGTGTAAAAATAGGTTTTTGTTCCTCCGTATTGAAACTCACCGATACAGAATCCATTTCAAAAAATTATCCAACAAAAAATAAAGCAAACTACACAGAAGTACCTAAATGAGATGATCAAACTGCACGTCGTTAGCTGCCGGCGAAGAAAAGGACCTACTGATGCGTTGCTGTACCATTTATACTAATCACCCTTCATATGCACAAACATAAATAGACATAGGTAGGAAACTTGTTTTGACGCTGCTTAACAACCTACCCACAAGTTCAAAATGTACTGAATATTATTAATTATGCTAGAATTGATTTATAAATATATATTTGATTAAAATCCCGCATATATGTAATATTTACTCGATTTAACATAGGTACTAATACAGAGATGCTTAAATATGTTTTGATTCACCGATATGCAAGAATATTAATAGGAGTAGGAGAGGGTAGTTGCTAAAAAATTCTTATCTCGTGCGATCTTTGGAATGTTGTTTCTATGATCCAATGTTGTACTTATTGTAGGTACCTACCTATATATTATTTTATATATCACTAGCTTCTGTCCGCGGCTTCGTTCACGTGGTTTTTGTTTCACCCGCGTTTATAGTTACGTCTTTGGTTAGTTCTCCGTGTTGTAGCGTGATGTTGTACAACCTGATACTCCTATACTATTCCTCATGAATCTGGCTATCATATAAATATTTTTCCAATCCGTTTGGCAGTTCCAGAGATTAGCGTATTTAAACAAACAAAAACTTTATTATATTAGTATCGATGACATTCTCCTTACGCTCAACCAGCCACTGCTACAAAACAAAAACGATGCCTTTCATGAATATATATTGTTTGATAATGAATCTATGTGTTTATGAATAGATTGTAGGAACGGTAAGCTTGAGTGGAGCCTTATCCTAGCTGGCTAATGCATGACCACTTCACCTCTTCTAGTCAATGCTTGATAGCACATAAATATTGTATCTTCTTAACTATGTCTAATATTGCAAAAAGTAAAAAAAAAACTATTTTTGCCTTGAGCGCCAACCATCCCAGTCTTGGATAGCCGGGAATACAATTGCTACCCGCCACCTTCTTTAAATCGTCGATCCACCTTGCAGCAAAGCGTAACGCTACGTTTGTCTAAACGTGGTCTCCTCTTTTACGTGTCTTTTGTTTTTTTTTTTGTTGTTGGGAAATCCTCATGGACTGCCTCCCCGAAGCGGAGGGGTGTGTCGGACTCCTACCGACTAAAACCCCACGGTGTTCCTGCAACTACCATTGGCCGGGGCACGCTCTGAGCATTCTTCCGCACCCCGGCAGGTATCAGCTACCGGCCGCGCTGACTTCAGAAAGGGCGCGCCTTACTCTCGGGCCTGTCTCTGTTCGGGCGACGGATTGACCCCCAATCCGCCGGCCGCAGGGCCCATTTCATGGTGGCCGGAGATCGTCCTGGAGCGAGAGCCTAGATCACGGCGCCGGCGCTGCGCTTTCCAAGCCGGGCACTCCTCCAGCGTATGCTGCGCCGTGTCCTCAAAGCAGTCCTAACAATGGTGGCACCTAGGCGCGGTCTCCCGGCCTATGCGATGCAGCTTTCCGAAGCAGCCGTGTCCAGAAAGCACCTGCATCAATCGGAAGGTAAAGGCACCATGACGCCTCTTGAGCCACTCCTTCACCATGCCATGCATTTTATTCCTTGTCTACTCCAGACATGACCGGCCCACTTCCACTTCTGCATACTTCGTATTTTCTAGCTTTTGATTGCCACTATGTAAGAGTAAGTTAATCTATGGAAGTAGGCACTAACACTATCTGATTTCAAAACACGAAATCTAGCTACGCTTTTAATTAATCATTTTATACCTATCTTCTTCTTCTTTTCGAATCGATAGTAAGATTTTTTTTTAATTATGTACCTGCAATGCTGGGAAGAAGTGCATTGTGTTTTTTCTTATTTATTTAAATAATACTTTTCTAAAATGAACAGTGTAATTCGACTTGCTGACCGAAATATGAAAGAAATATGAAAGTTTTGAATAAAACCTAAGTTACATGTATACGGTTAAAGGTTATTTACGAGGCTCTATTCTTATGAGCGCCTGAAGAAAATTCAACAATCGTGGGTTTTACGAATTACCTACCTATTGATTCTGGATTTACCATTAATTATTAAAAAAAAACGAAACTCAATCAGCGTTGACCATTTATTTCGTCAAAATTAAATTTTACAAGATTAATCTAAACTAATAATACAACTTTATTTTATTATGTCATAGTTTTATCAACATTGCCGTTACAAAAAACTAAGTTTTATCACTTAATGTTAAGTACATTATAAATAATAATAAAAAATAAAAATAGGAACTTTAAAAATGACGTGCTTGTTGATCTCCATCGGTAAGTAAAAAACGACTTATTATACTTATGTTTAATAAAAAAACATGAACTATAAATCTAGTAAGTACTTGTATTTTTACTAGCAACAGAACACGCGGGGAAGCATCAAAATCCTCCGAATCAACATGTCGTCAACTTTGTGCTGAAGCCTTACGCAATGTAAAAAACACACAATATTTCTTAAATTATAAAATTAAAATATAAATGAATTGAGGCGGACTCAACAGTATGCGTTATATATGTATAAAGATTAAAATTAAAATTATTTTTACGTAACATATAGGTATTAGGTTAAAAGTAAAATATTGTACCTATACAACATAATGTTCTACCTATACAACATAATTTGTTTAAATTCCGGGAAATTGTGAAAACCAGAAGAAAAGTGATTTTGTTCTATCGCGATCGGTGGCACAAGAAAAGAACAAACTGTGTTCAATATTTTTTTGTAAATTCAAGAAAACTAAAGGTTTGTGCACATTGTGCACAAAATGATTGCACTCAGCATTCGTCTGTATCAAACTTCAATTCACTTAAGTAAATAGATTTTTGGAAGCTTGGGTGTGTAAATTCATACAATATCGAGATACTTTTAAGTCGAAGAGTGGCCATTTCAGAGCTTCGGAAGCGCTCACGAACAAAAATATATAAAAATCGGTATGTGCGGTGATGGTTCGGCGATTGACTGGCAAATATTAGATAGCTGAAGATAGATTGACCAAAGAACGCATTTATAGCCATGCTCGCGACACGTCTGTGTTTTTTCGTCTGCATTATCGTCAGCCTTATAATGTTACCAACAGTAATTACTATATTTCTCTTCGTATTGCAGTTACAGTTACGGTACTCGGTATATCCGTTTGTTTTTACAGCTGCATCCATATTACAGACAATACTACTTGACTTCCTACATTCGTCCAATTAAAGGCAAACTGAAACAATGCAAAGCTTTCCTTTGGCCCAAAGTTAATACATGACTTTAAGCTGTGAATTGGCAAATTGACGACGTCGTGTAGTTAGCGTAAACTAACTAATGGAACTTGCCTGAAAAACTACGATTTGTAAAATATGTTCTTCAGAAAAATGTAGGAAGTCAGGTATCTTTATAGCGCCGAAGAACCGTAATGCTCATGAGCGTTGAGCTGCAAAGTGATGGAGCGGTGGGCAGTGTGGGCATGGAGACTAAGCTAGGTCGGCGAGCGAGAGGCGCCGCTAGGGGGCGCGCTAGCTGTCGCTGTCTGACTTCTCGTTGTCGTCCCCGGGCGTTCGACACCGGTACACGAACGCACTCACTGTCGTATCATCCTCGTCTTTTGTGCAAAGCGTACTGGAACTGCAAACGCAACTGAAAAAAATAAAAAAATCAATCATGAATTATAGGAATTCAACTACCGGTTAACCTCAAAAGCGCACCCTAACACGCTTGGAACGTGTTAGTCGGATAATGATTATGGAGAATAGCTTGCAAAATGATACTATCTTATTTCCTTAAATGTATCCAAAAGCAACCTCTCATTATTTGGTGTCTGACTCCCTCCTCTTGAATCTTATAAGAAGGACCAATTTGTTATAGGTTCCTATAGTTACCCAAGTCGCCTATTGGCTTATGATGCATTCAAGTGTTGTGAGCTGTGTGACGGTAACCGATCTATAAATAGGTGGATCTGTATACTATACTTACTATGTGTTGGTAATATTCAAATCTATTATCTTCGTCCCGGGTTTGTAAACAGACCAGGCGCAGGGTGTCTGAGGCGCGCACAACCTCTTGCCTCCTTCGAAAGTCGGGGACTCCTCTTCATCCTCAGTATTAACGGCTCGCTGGAACAATAAATACATTTTGTTACGTAAGTTTTACTTTTATATATTAAAAGTTTTTGTAAGAAACAAAATAAAGTTATACATCTTGCTACGAAGTACGAAGCCCTTGAAGTACATATGTTTCAGCACTACGAACCTTTTAAAATATTTTATTTTTGTTAGATAATTTCGTTAAAAAAAATGCTGTTAAGTTTTATTTTTGATTCGTCGTATTTTATATTCGTCGAAAACAGTTCTTCTTAAATCTTTCCGAGACACATAGGCGTATATAGTGGGGGGGCCGGGTGGGCCGGGCCCACCCCAGAATAGTCTTGTGCCCACACCAGGCTGTAGGGCTCACCTTCCGCCAGATCGCATTGCATCGCATCGGCCATGGCATCTTAGGGGCCAGGCCCCCCCTGAAACCTAACTCTAGATACGCCAATGCCGGACACGACTGTCAATCGCAACACAGATTGCTATGTACGTGTTTTCTTTAATAAAAAGTTTAATTAGGTCCGAGGGAGATATAAAAAGCCAATAAATAACTCGAATGATGCTGTCCACGAGATGATTCTAGTTTGATTGATGTGTGTCATAAATATTAACGATAGTACGTGCCACGAGGAAAAAGTAAATAGTTCTAACGGACACTACTCATTTTTTATCTGGCCAAGTAATTGATAACATTGTCTCAAAGGGCAATTAAGTTATCGAATACCTACGTGCGTCAATGTGCATTGTGTCGTGCGTGATCTGAGTTACAGTTTCGTAGGTCATCTCAAACTGTTTGTTGCAGCCTCGAAGCATGATTTCTCAATGAAATGTGTCCATTTCAAGGTTCAGATAACGTCGCCGCTGTTCTTTACTTTGACATGCTTTGTTTTGATTTTATATAGGTACTTGATAATCACTGAATTTTGATGAGGAGATTACTTTTGATAAAATTACACTAGGTGCATAGGTGCCTGCAGATTTAGGTACTCATGCAAATTAACAACTCTGATATCAACAAAGTAATATTTTGCGGAAAGTTTAAAGGAAGGATTTTAACATAATTCTGTACTTTTGCTATTTGTTTAAAAATTCCTTACTATTGCTGTGTAAGGGCGTATCCGCACAAGTGCTCGTTTCGACGCGAAACCGCGTGCGTGTCGCTCCCTCCTCAGAACTTAATCATTCTATGTGATTAACGTATACATACATACAATCACGCCTGTATTCCCCGAAGGGTTAGGCAGAGGTGTACCAATGTACACCCACAGTTCGCCGCGCCCGCCGGTACGTTTTAGGTCCCATGTAATAGGGGGCGAGCCTATTGCCATAACGTATATTTTATCTTATATTGATATAAAGAATGCTCCTGAATAACAACCACGTCGCATACTCATTGCGATCGCGTAGCACCCGTGCCGACTGCCGCCTGATGTTCGTTACGGTGCGAATCAAAATGTATTAATTCTGACAGCTCTGAGAGAGTGGTGCATAACTGCATACGCGTGTCGATGTCTGTGGCACCGAAAAAGTCGCGCTAGTTTGCGAAATGTCGCGTTAGTTTGTTTGTTTGTGAAAGCGCCCTAATTTATTGCTTTGTAAGTTTGTAACTAGTAAAAATTGACTAATTGCCTAAACAGCTAAAAAAAGAAATATCGGTTCCAGGCAGTTGGTATCTCTAGTAAATTAGGTACTTTATAAAATATTACTATAAGTCTATGACCAGCAAACTTGAGACATCTATAAACCTATAGCCAATGCAACAATATGTACAAAACTCGTTACACTTAACCGAGGTACGTATTCCTTCACAAATTATAACCTTTTGCTTGTGGAAATTACGGCTATCAGGAAAACCTGCTTATCTTGGTCGCATGTACCGCACTGCATCCCACTCGCACATCGCACAATTTGAACGCGGCGGGCACGCCCTTGAGCGTATCCGACTACGTCCGGCCTGCCGCGACCACCACGAACCATGAATGAACTGAATGCTCGATGAATGACTAATCCGAAACTATCACGTAGATCTGCGCTCGCAAAACACGTAAATAGTAGTGTAAACAGAAATTAACATTCGCCAGTAAGTACGGGGTCGTTGACTTTATTATTATTTTAGTGTATAGTTGTTTACTACTCGGCTTTGTAGGTACTCTAAAATTAATGATTTCAAGATTGTTACAACGTAAATTTCAGTGTATTTTGTTAGCGATTTCAGGATCGGTCCAATTATAATGATGAATAATAGTAGTATCGTAAATAATCATTATGACCCCTTTTCGGGTTAATGATAAACAAAACCTATGCCGTATTAACGTATTCCTTATTTATATCTTGGTAAATGTTATCTAAATGATTGTATTTATTGAGTTTACTACTTTGTCTAGATCAAGTAGATACGTAGCTATAACTACTATGTTACTTTAATTTGAGGAGTAATTATACACTACTTATTACTTCGTACTTCGCTCTGTTTTTTGTAGCAAATCCTAAGGAATAAGTGCAGTAAGGTTAGCGAGCATCCCACTAATATTAAAGATAATTAAGAATATGGTTTGTGAGGAGGAATGAATGAATGAATGGATGGATGGATTGTTTGTTACTCTTTCACACTTAAACCGCTGAATAGAGGCATTGAGATAGGAATAACACATAGGATTTTATCCCGAAAAAAATCGCGGGCAAAAGCTACTACTATAAACTTGTTATGTGTACTTGGGTCCCCGGGGACGGGCACGTCTAGCACTAGGTAACCATTGGGCAGCCAGCCAGCATCGCTACTATCCTGTTGAATAGCTAATTTGTATACAACAACAAGAGCTATTCAACACATGATGTTACAAAATAGCAGAAAATTATAATTATGCTGTTTGCTTACATTAGCATAGGTGTGTAAGGTAGGTAGTGTAGCTACCTTTGATTTTAACTACGCAGGGCGTTTAGTAGGGTGAGCACATTTTGTGTGTAAAAATTTGGGACAGTGCAATATATTTTTTACTCGACGATTCCTGGGATTTGTGATTCTCTGGTTATTGAGGAATCGAAGGTCCAAGGTCCGGTTTGATTTTAGATGTTATTGCTTCTAACTGATCTTCCTGCGGTTATCCAGTGTTGCTTGGGTCGGCGCAACACTTTTTCTTCTTCCATGACGTCCTGACAACCGTTATCCCTGGCTCCCTTCTCTTTCATATCATTCTTCACACAATCCATCCATGTTTTCTTTGGCCTCCCTCTTCCTCTCCATCCATCCACATTTACATTTATGACTAAACTTTAAATATCCCTAATTCCCTACGGCACGTCCCCTGCACAATCCATACGGTCCATGTACCCAGAAGCGCGCAATGTAATGCAAAACATTTTTGAGTGCATTACATTGCGGGCTGCCACCATAACAATGATTTTTCATTAGGTGGCTGCCCACCTAATAAATATCTCAGCAAAATTTTGCTCAATGTCACTTAATTTAACGGGCAGTACACGAAGTTAACGGCTATGTAATATATCTATATACAAACCGTCATACCTACAAATGTAAACAGATCCAAGAAATATGTTTATAATTATTACGGCGCGACGTCATAAGAAAATCATGTCAACATTATAAATGTATATTTTGTTGCGTAATTGTTGCGAAATCTAGTGTAGGTAGGCGTATTCTACACCGTATTTTATTTTCTATCTAACTAATACATACCGAAGTATATAAATCTACGGGTACATATTTTTTTTATACTCTCACGTGAACCTAATTCTAGGCCCTCCAAAGTACGAATGGAAATACACAGTAACTAAGGGCTCCCCGAGAAAACCCACCAGCTTTCTCGATCGGTTTTTCGGTTTTTTATTGTCACGTCATGAGGAATATGAGAGCTTTCGCCACAAAAAGATCGTCTCAAGATCACAACCGCTTATAACTAAATGTTTTGAATGAACGCACGTCGGCGCACGCAAACATTATTCACAGTCCACAAATAGAAATACTATTTAACAAATACGCAATAGTGTTTAAAGGAACTGCGTCTTTTTTCTTGTTTTGAATTTTAATAAGTCATCTAGTTATAGCTTTCGAAGTTAGAGCGATACATTTTGAAATAAAAGGGGTTTAATAACGCGGGGTCCATGATGAAAACCTAATATAAAATTATTTTGTTATGTTCTCTTTCTTTTTCCTTTGACTTGATACAAACTATGCTTGGTCAAGTTTAGTAAAGCGTAACGGATCAAATCCAAACAGGGTTAGAATGCCTAGTTGGAAGTAATATACAAAAAAAAAGAAAAGTAAAAAGTAGTGAAAAGTTAAAGTATCGCCATTCATGGCGGCTTATTCAGTGCACTTAAAAAGTATGTATCATATAAAAAATACACTAATCTATCTCTCTCTATCTTTATTCTAATATTCTATGCTTGTAAGTGTACTATTATATTAGAATATAGAATTAAATGATGTTATTTACGTCATATTATTACTTTGTTATAGACATGGGGATCTGTCCACCTTAATATATCTATTCATCTTCATCTTTATCCGTGCAACCAGTGAACCGAACAGGAGGCAGTGCAAACGAGATTTCATTATCATTAGCATTAGAATAGTACGCTTTAAATTGTATAACTGTAGTAAAATGATTTACAATGTGCGTGTTATTGATGAGGAAAATGCGCAATTATACATACCTACTTCTATCTTTGAAAGTGCAAATCATTAATTAGTAGATTGTTAATTTCTCCGATTTTTCATTGGTAAATTGTTTTGGCATGTCTACCATCTCAGTCGAAGTACGTAGTCATCAAAAGAGATTAACCACAGTCATCGGATATGGGTTTTCTTAGAAACCTATAATGGCTTTTTCCGAATGAAATTTATTATTATTTAATTAATTAATGGACAATGAATACTTAGTTTATTAATTCAATTCAATTTTACTGGAGGATACGCATAAGTTTTTAAGAAAACTTGAATTCGGTTTATCTGGCGAATCTGGTTACTTTTCTCTTTTGTTGGTCGTACCTAAATTCGAATGTCCCCAAATTAACAAGTCGCATAAATGGTAAATGAATAACAAAAACATGTTTACAGCATTAAGGGTTATGTTGTGACTATTTAAGTTTCTTAAAAAAATGATGACGTTAAAATTACTGATTACAGTGAATCCACGCTCATGAACCAACATAACAATGAGATAAACAATTTTAGACCAATAGGTATTTAAGTAAAGAACGACGTATTTTATTTACACCTATCTTCAGCTGTAGTGCTTGTAATTTATAAAGTGTGGTTACCCTTGCGTGCATTACTTTTAAGCTAGTATGAATGAAAAGTTGAAAATATATTTTTAAATTATCAATTAATGGAATAGTTCTATAAAAATTTGATAAAACATTAGGTACCCATGAAATATTCTATAGAGATTCCGTACTACTTTTAATTTTTCCATGAACAAAGTTTCAAGCATATGGATAGTATAATATAGTGAGTGCCTATCTTATAACTATTTTCTCCAAAAACTTTACATTGAGATTCGTGAACAAATTCTGAAGTATAAGTTGCATGTAGCTGAATTTCACTAAAGAAAAATATAGTTAGTGAAACATGCAATAATGTTTTTGACTGGTTCTAGTGGTTATGGTGCACATAGATACTAAACACTTTTTTTTCTAATCCACAGACTGAAAAGTAGGTAGATTCCTATTACTAAGAAACTGTTTCACCAAACATTAAAACCGTTCGCCTGAAACACACCGAACTCAACAATCTAAGAGCACAATTTATCCATAAGCCGGTTATAAAAATCCACTCACCCTATCTCTAGGCACCATGGCGATTGCAAAAGCACAAATTGCAAGAAACACCAGCAGCCCTCGCTTCATGGTCACAGAATAAGTCGCTATTCCACAGAAAGTCGTATAGTTGCAAAAAAGTTTGGCGCGCGCGGTGACGGAGCGTGCCGGAGTGGCGGTGGCGGGCAGCCGCGCCGTTATAAGTACCTACGCCGCACAGAGTGAAGAGGCCCGCCGGACGTCGCACCACCACCGTTAAAGATTTTCCTAACGAAATCACCACAAGTGTACTACGATACGACCATTTATCTACATTATTGTTTGTAATTTAGCTGACATGAATGAACGAGCCTATAGGTGATAGCGATAAACAACGACACGCGTCACATAATAAATATTGTGTTGTTATTGTAGTGATTCACGGTTGAGTTCAAACGTAATAGTACATTATAATACTAGTGAGCTAACTTTGTCATAACGAACGGTTAGGGCTGGATTGCAGCTCCAACCGTAGGTGAGAGCATAATAGAGCCGAGAGTATGATGACAAAATATTCGCTCTTTTTTAACCGACTTCAATAAGGTGGAGGTTCTCAATTCGTTTGTATGTTATTTTTCATTCGACGTTTTTGAACGCGTTTGTGAGGAAAATTAAATACAATTTCATTAACTTTAGTATTTCAAGCTATAGGTAATATACCTATATAAATACAAATTGTAGAACAGTATTTTTTATTTTTTATTTTTGTTGATAAAAGTAAAAGGCTCAATGAAATTTTTATTTATTATATTTTATTTATTTTCTTACGTAGTTTATTTATTCACGGCTAGTTGCTTACCCCGTTTTTTTCGGCGTGGAAGTCTAGTACACAGCCTACCAAACATCATGGCACTCCACAATAGTGTATCGATATTAGGTATGCTAATACATTTGAGGTTGAACTGCTACGTAGAAGTTGAACCTATTTTTCAAACTCAGTCAACTGTCAAAGTATCACATAAATTATGATTCATGGCATTTGTTAATATTGTATTTACTTAGTGGACAGTTAAGTGTTAATTAATAGTAGGTACATTATGATACTAGTGAGTTAAGTTAGTCATAACGAGCGAGGAGGATTTCTTAATTCAAGTTTTGTACAATGACGGTCGCGTAACCCACATAAAGACGGATGACGCCACCAAACAGGCTTTTAAAAATAAAAGCTATTTTTTTTGGTAATAACAAATAATTAATCACAAATTACTGTAAATTGATAGACAAAAATAAATAATATGGTGTAATATAATGTTTCTTATTTGTCATATTTTATTAAATAATATAATAAATAACGATGCTTAACGCCTAAGGCATTAATTCAGCCTTTCCACCTTTTGTTTAAATAAATAAATAACGATACGAGCTAGTTCATCTAGTGCACAAAATATTTTGGTATAAAACAATCAAAACTCTGCAAAGATTCAAAAAAATACCATCACCACACTAGTGCTGTAATATAATGAAAACCACTTTACGAACAAAGTGTGTTGAAAACTCCCATCAGATTATTCATTTGCAAGGAAATTGAAAATTCTAAAATAAAAAATGATGCAAGACGAGGTCGCTCTTGAGGGTTCTGGCTTCAACATCATCAACAAAAACGGTTAGCAGCTCCAGGTCAGCACACACAGTCAGTAGACACAGGTTCGACTACAGAACATAGGCGAAAAGATCAATACAAAAGTTGTACGGTGCTTAGGGCCAAAATTAAATGCCTTCATGCCAAATAAAACATTCTTTTCGAAACTTTGTAAATAAAATAAGTGTCAAAAAAAAAACAAACACTAAAATAATTAATTTAAAAAACGGTTTGTAATAAAAAACCTAGGTGTTTTATCAAGAACCTGGCAGATGACAAACTCATTACTTTATTATAATTCATAAACCTGAGAAAATCCTTTATTAAAAACCTGAACTTGTTCAGGTTTTTTGATGATGATTATTCAGTACGGGCCAGTACGGGCGCACGAGCTCTAAGTAAATGGTGTTCGCAAGCATGATATTTATTTATTTTTTACTTTAATTAAAACGGTTACAACTGAACCCATTACAATAAGACATACAATAAAACATACTTAAAAATATAAAAAAGAATATAAAAAAAAGAAAACACAAATAAAAATTTATATGATATGGATTACCTAAAAAATAAAATGACTTTTGAAGTTTTAATGACTATTTGACATTTATAAAAAGTTAAATTATGTGTGGAAAAAAAAAAGTTTGCTTTAAAGAATAAAATAATTCTGCGGAATAAACCTTTAAATAGATTTTATTAGTCTAGAGTCTAGACACAAAAAACTAATTAAACATTTAGATTTTGCTACTAATAAGATATTCGACTTAAGCAGTTTGGTATAACCTTTTAATCTATTAACAAAATATGTAAAAATAGTTACAATTTTGGGGTTCTATTTAACAAGGAACGCTTATAGTTTCGCCATGTCCGTTCCTTTGTCTGTCTGTCCGCGGCTTAGCTCAGAGGCTCTTGCTACTATAAATCTGTAATTTGGCATAGGTAGGTATTATATCACTACATCACTAAGTACATATTATAAAACAAAGTCGCTTTCTCTGTCCGTATATCCCTATGTATACATAAATCTTTAAAACTACGCAACGGATTTTGATGCGGTATTTTTTAACCCCGACGCAAAAAGAGGGGTGTTATAAGTTTGATGTGTCTGTCTGTCTGTCTGTGGCATCATAGCTCCCGAAAGGATGAAGCTATTTCAATTTAGTTTTAAATTAAAGTTTTTTGTATTAAAGGTGACTTATGTGCGAGTGTTCTTAGACATGTTTGATGAAAATCGGTTGTGCCGTTTAAAAGTTATGGGGGTGAAAGTGGGGAAGAAAAACTAAAGACTGAAAATGAAAAATTTTTCATGTGGGTTATTAAATTATTAGGAACCTATGTATTTATAACTTAACAAAATCGTCATTATAATAAGTATGTACCTATAAAAAGTATAAAATAAAAAAATTAAATTAAACCGGGGCCGATGTTTTAGGGTACGACCGTCCCGAGCGGTCCCCCAACGCGACGTATTTAATTTTTTTACTTTTTAAATGGAAATTAGGAATTTGTGTCGGGGGTTTTTTAAATTTTAAATTTAATTTTTGATAGAAGTGATTGAAGAGGATGTTTTATATGTATTTAGTATCAACATTGCACCCGTGCGAAGCCGGGGCGGGTCGCTAGTTACCTATAATCACGCCGACAAACAGGTAAACAAAGATCTTAAAAATACTTTATGTACCCGACCACCCCTTCACGTAAAGTTGGTAAGTATCCAAATTTTTTTTTTCTGTTCTATCAGATCTGAAGGTGTGGTACCTACCCATTTGCAAAATATGAAACTATAAAGTGCTTATTTTTGTTATGGTGTGTCGTGTGCCCCCCCAAAGCCATTTCAAAGTTATTTGTAAATATATTATGTGAAAAAATCATGGCCGTGGTCGTTAAAAGGAAAATCATCATAGCTAAATAGGCTTTCCAAGTTTTACTAATACCAACTACGGAACCCTGGTACATGGCCGGCTTTTACTTAGTCTTATTTAATTCTTTTAAAAAATAGCATAAAGGCCTATTCACACCTAAGCGGTATTCGCTACCGCCTGCGGCAGAGAAAACCCAGTGGGTACGCGGTAATATTATTGTTCAGACCTAAGCGGTATTCGCTACCGTTCGTAACCCGCGCGGTATGTACCGCTACCCACAGCGGCAGCGAATATCGCTCAGGTCGCTCTAGCCGCGGTACTTGATACTAAATACCTGAGCGAAACCCGCGCGGTATGTACCTTTACCCACAGCGACAGCGAATACCGCTCAGGTTTGAATAGGCCTTTATGATCATTATGATTTTATTAGAACTTATCTATAATAAAAATAGAGGTCAGATTAAATTACAGCAGGTAGGTACCTAAGATTTTTTTATATTATTATTCACGTATATTAAATTAATACGATAGGTACAATAATGTAGGTAATAGGTATCGTATTAATTTCAAACCTAGACTTAAAACTCTAGGTTTGGTTTTTTGGTATACTATGAGCTGTCAGCCCTCGACACCAACTGTCAAATTCTTTCTTATTTTAAATGGCGTTTATTTCATAGGCATAGAGTAAATTAATAAGTTTTCATATAACTTGACCAGCCAGAGTCTCTACAGCAGGGTTTCTTAAAGTGGGGTCCACGGACCCCTTAGGGGTCCGTAGCATGTGTATCAGGGGTCCGCAGTAGGTCAGTTTGTAAAGTGTAAACATATTAAGAAATTGTGTAGTAAACTCGACGAGACGCATTGTAGTTGTTGAGTGGCGAATTCAATACGTAATCACAGACAATTTAATATTCTGATTGAAGCCAAACAGTAGCACCCTTCTTATTAGTATTATTTCAATAGTTTTAGTTGTACTTAAGTACCAAATAAAGATTTTTATTAATACATTTTTTTTTTCCAAATATTTTTTGACTGTGGTTCGTGGAATTTTTTAAATTGTGAAAGTGGTCCGTGATTACAAAAAGTTTAAGAAACCCTGCTCTACAGCAAGGTGCCCTACAGTGCCTACATAACAGTCAAGCTAAAACTAGACAACAACTGTTCACAAATCTATTGGAATTGAACATTATTATAAGTTATTATGGTGTTTAATGCATTCGTGCAGTTAAACGATATAATAAGCAATCTGTTTATTTGCAATAAGCTAATAATGGCGCGAAAGAAAATGTACAAAAAGATTAAAAGATTATAGTACTAAAAACTTCGTCATATTTCATACAATATATGTAATTTAACTGATCTTTCAAGCGGTGAATGTACTCATTTGAATTACTTATCAACTCTCAATACTGAGTAATACTGACCAACTCTAAAATACAAAAAATATCAGATAGGTACAGATAATAACCATTTAATTTTACTGTCTAGGATTCTGAAAATAATCTAAGTCAGATGTAAAAATACACGTTACTCGTTAACTGCGCAGAATGCCGTCAAAGTAAGTAACAGTGTCCAAAAATTATTGGTTTCCAGCGGACAATTTAAACATTTCCAATGACACCGCGTTTGTCCATTTACCATAGATGGTTTAGAAGTTATGAGGGAAAAGATGAACTCTCATACATAAATTTAAACATACCGGGTCAAAATCATATAATCAAGTAAAAGGGAGGGTCCCTTTTACTTACCATACTTTGCTTCGCCGTATTAGGGTAAAAATCACTGTTTATGGTAGCACGGAGCATAACACACGCATAACACTGTACTTTTGTGTAGGTACATGCAAATGCAACAGTCGTGGTCGTCGGTTTATTTTAAGATTAGTTACTAGGTACGACATTTCAAACTGTTTCGCCTAAAAACATCTAAAATAGTTAAAGCATTATGACCTTCAACATCTCCGTAACCAAAAGGATTCCAGATATGGTCTAGTACAAAAACATTTTCGCAATGATGGGAATAACATGTAACTTTTGATATTTTTAAGTGTATTTTTATACCCTTTATAGGCTTTATTTTTTTTAACCATGAGTGAAGTACCTACTTCACTCATGGTTACTTCACTCATGGAGTACTGGACAGAACAACATGTCAGGCGTTCCTGATTTTGTGTGTCGGTATTTATTATATGTGTGTATTTTATTTATTATCATTGATTTTATTATAAATGTTATTTATTTATTATTTAATTACCAAACACAGTATGGATAAGTTATGTAAGCTTGTAATTTATCTGAAATAAATAATTTGAATTTGAATTTATCTATAATAATACATAGGAACGTGACGTGCGGTCTATATTCTTACCCCCTTATTAATAAACTCGGAGTAAAGTTACACTAAACTTAACCCTCGAAAAATGTATTGCTAAATCTGGCTAAATCGAAGTTAATACTGGTGTAACTTTACTTCACGTTTATTAATAAGACCGTTACAGTCTTATTCTTCTTTTTTTCGTGTCAATGAGGACTACATTCAAAACTATTTATACAACTTGGGCCCAGTAGGTGGCCACGTTTACAGCCGCGTCAGAGAATTCTTACAGTAAGGGACTAGTACGCCGTAACGCCGGCCGGTAAGTTTCCCATAAGCATTTATGGGACTGAATTTCTGAAAGTAGGTACTTTGAAAATAAAATGTCCATGTGGAAGAGAAGAGGAGAAGTATCACTTGCCCTGACGACACACACGTATTACTGTTGCATCATCCTGAACTCCCACTAGGTAGTGATAGCAAATTGAAAATAGATTTACGTTAGCCACCTTATTACGACATTCACAGGAAAATAGTACCTGCTTAGCTGAAACTTGGTTTCTTTCATGTACCTTTAAGTTTTAAAAACTGCAACGCTTCTTAGGTGTCACTAATTTAATTAGATAGAGTTACTGACTCAAAACACTCAAATCTAACTATTTGAAGTCACGCGTGTCTCAAATTCGACATAAGCAATAGAATGTCAAGTTATTAAGCTTTTAGAAATTTTAGAAGAAAAGTGAACCTAACCACCGAATGTGTTTCTACATTTCGCATTAAATTTACATCATCTAAAATGTTAGGTTCATCTAAACTAAACTAATCAGATACTAACCTACAATGCGTAAAAAATGAACACTTCTATGAAAGCGATAAGATAAACTAGGTATGTAACGATTCGGATCACGCTATGCGGTTATCGAGCGATGATTCACACATTGTCATGTCAACGTTCAAGTTTTCGTGGCGGTTCTTTTATTTGGGAGGCCGCGGGACCTCTGACCCTCTGGAAATATACGAAAGAAATACAAATACGGATCGTGGAACTTTTATATGGAAAACAATATACTGGTGTCGATTCTGTTATGCACAAGCTAAACTTAATTTAGACTATTTCTATCTTTTTCTTTACAATGAAACAAGAAAGGGACGGACATGAATAAGACTTGTCAATTTTAGTTGATCTGAAACCTTAATACAATTACCTATAGTTGACATGTCAGAACGCATTGATTAAAAACACGGAAAAGTTCAAGGCAAAACTAATTTGACATTTCTAACTTAGTTCTAAAGTTCGTTCCATAATTAGAGACAATAATTTGACAACTGCAAATGTCAAACTACAAGATAATGTGGCCAGATTTTTAAACATAGTGATGTGCCCCAGTGCGATGTTTTAAAATACCGTTACCGTTTTTTTTATAAATTAACATGAGCAAAATAAAACAACGTTGCGGTGATGTTTTTATAGTTTACTCGAATAAATAATAATAATTTAAAATTAAAATGCGTTTTTTTTTTTAAGTTGGCAGTACATCGACCGCTGTTTTATTATTTCTCATTCGTTTCTTTGCCCGCAAAGATATCGGATGTGCTCTGTGTTTCGAAGTGTGCTTGTTGTTGTTTGTTGGATTCTTTTTTGTTGTTTGTTGAGTTTTTTGTTAAGTTTTTTTGTTAAGTTTCGTTTTGTTGAAGTTTTTCAATTTAATTGGAACATTAACATTTTAACTTTCCACGAGATGGAAGCTGACACTTTACCATCGACTTCATCAGGAAGTCGTGGTGAAGAGTTTTTATCTCCGAGGAAAAAACGGAAACCTCAACCTTTTAGTGCATCAGAGAAACTTATGATCACAAATGTTTACAAATATGTATTTGAAGAAAAACGAAAGGAAGATTTACTAAGTACACCTACTAAAAAGGACTGCATTAAGAAAACATCAGAAATTCTGTTGATATCTCAAACATCGATCGTCCGAGTGTTGAAAGATAATAAGGAAAATACACCTTATTGTCCTCCAAAGAAGCCTGGTCCGAAATTAAGTTTCAAGGACAAATTGGACGGCTTTACGCTATCAGCTGTACGTCGAAAAGTACATCAGTTCTTTTATAAAAACGAAGTACCAACTTTAGCCAAGGTAAGCTATAGTTAAAGTTATCACGATTCTTTATATGCATAAAAGACTTCTAATTGGGCATAAGTTCAAGAAAATTACTTTAATTAACTCTTCTTTAGTTACTTTATAATTTGCAATAAAAATGGCATAAAAGATGGTACATAAATTAAGTAAACGGTCAGTAGGTCATCTCAGCATACATGCCATTTATAAATTTTCATTAATAAAATTTCTCTGCTCACAATTTGTTTTGATATTTTATTACATCAACAATAACTTGAGTGTAAAACCATTTTTTTTAGGTTTTACAAGTCGTCAACGATGATCCAGAACTACCAACATTTTCACGAACAACGATGCACAGAATAATGAAACATCTGAACTTTAAATATGTTACCAGAAAACGCCGCAGTGCTTTAATCGACCGAGAAGACAGTGTTATGGCGTCATCGATACCTACTAAAAATAAAGCAGTATCGTAGAGAAGGGCGCTTTATTTATTACCAAGATGAGACATGGGTTAATGAAGGTATTTAGTTATATTGTGCTATCATTTTTATGATAAAAATTGTCTTTTCTGTGTGTATTATCTGTTATTTACTTAACTTTATATTTTAGGTCACACTGTAAACAAGCACTGGGTGGACCAAAACATTATATCGTCTCGTCAAGCTTTTTTAGAAGGTTTAACAACGGGGCTAAAAGGCCCTACTGGCAAAGGGAGGCGACTGGTAGTGTCACATATTGGAAGCGAAGAAGGATTTTTAGACGACGGATTATTAATATTTGAAGCCAAAAAAGGACTTGAAGATTATCACAAAGAAATGAACTCGGAGCAATATGAAGAGTGGTATAAAGGGATTTTCCCAAAATTAAAAGAAAACTCGGTGCTAGTAATCGACAACGCTCCATATCACTCTAGAAAAGTTGAACTCCTACCAAGTTCCAATTGGCGAAAGGGCAAAATCCAAGACTGGCTAAAAGAAAAAAACATAATATTTGAGGAATCTATGCTGAAAGCCGAACTGTTGGAGATTGCCCGGAAAGAGAAGAAGAATTATGAGCGATACGTCGTGGATGAGATGGCTGCTAAAAGGGGGGTCACTATTTTACGGTTGCCTCCTTACCATTGTGAGCTTAACCCGATTGAGTTAGTGTGGGCACAGGTAAAGGGGCACGTAGCTAAAAATAATGTTACGAGCCGGGTATGGGATAAATTAATTACTACCACTCAGACAATTAAATAACTTTATTAAACACAAAAACACTTAAACTTAATCACAAATACAGTACTGATCACTATTCGCTTAGATATCGCACTTCTAGTTCACTTCGATTCGCTTCGTTGTATCGCCTGAATCAGACTGACTCTCGTTTGTCGGCGCTTGTGCTTTTATAGGTAGGTACCACCAATGTTCACGAACATTCCGGCAATGTCTACTTGTACCGAATAAAGAAATAGGTACCTTATGCCCGCGGCGTACGGTCGAAATTACAATGACAACTAACTTCCAACTAATAATAATAGTGGAATGCTTCTCGAAGCCTTTAGCCAAACACACTGTAATCACGTGCTTTCTCGAAAGATCTCGTACGTACGACGTAACAATAACAAGACTTTCAAAATGCACGAAGTCCAAAATTTAATTCATGAAGGACTTCGTGAAGTGACCCCTCAACGTTGGCGTGATTGTATCTCGCACGTTATTAAAGTGGAAGATGAGATGTGCCGTTTAGGTCATATAACTGAAAATGTGATAGAAAACTTTATTATAGAAGTTGGTAGCGATTCCGATGAATCATTTTACTCAGACTCTTCTGAATCAGAAAAGTCGGAGTAAAATAATTCATCGGAATCGCGTCTGAATCGAAATAAAAAAGGTTGTAATTTAATCCGTGTTTTATTACTAATGACCCAAAACTTTAGGTTTTAAATAAATCTAATTAAAGTTATTTGTAGTATAGCATTAGCTTCGCTAATTAATTGTTTTCATATGGATTACTATGAAAAAAATAGAAAAAATCAGCTTTTTCAAGATCATGTAGGTACCTATTTGTCTGAAAATAGTAATTTACTTGTCTAAGGGCCGATTTTTCAATAGTCAGATAACTTTTATCTGAAGAAAAAATATGACAGTCTGACTGACTGACAGACATTATTATTATATATTTCTTCATACTTAAAAGGAGACCCCTTCGTAAGATTTATTGTAGAAGTTTTTAAGTTGTTTATTCAGCAACTTAAAAACTTCTACTTCTTCTTCTTCTAGATTTATTTTATTCATTTATTTAAAGATTTATAGAAACGTTTTTCTAGGCTTAAATTATGTTTGACATTCCATCTGTCAAATTGCTGACAGCGAATGCCAAAGCTGACCATAGTTTCGTGTAAAATAATTATATCAATGATAATAGTCATAGTTTTACAAATGAATTTCGGTCTTTCGGTCAATACCGGTCGCGGGACTTCACTATTTATGAAATGGAAAAAACTTGCAACACTCGAAATGTCAAATCGATGTCTCTAATTATGGAACTAACTTTAAGGTATTACCGTCCTTTTCTTTCGCTGTATGTTAGTAAGAGATGTCAGTTCTCTAATTTCAGTTTAGTTTGTGAACAAGGGAATCGGCACCATTGTCTCATTATCCCGTCGTTCGAGGCTTGTAGTGAAGCCTTCTCATGAAGCCGCAGTCTTGTCAATATTGGTAGGCATTGAAAATTATTAGTCTGTCTATACCCTTATGTGCCCGCTTACATGCGAACGTCTACCGTCAACACAACAATTCCTTCGGTAAGGGTTTTTTTTTTTTTTTTTTTTTTTTATAGCCGTGAAATCATCAAATAACTTCCCCCGCCCTGGGCGGGGCGGGAGGGAGTGTCAGACTTTTACTGACTAAAACCCGTCTATGTTCCTTCATGTGCCCTTTGCGTTCCGGGGGCGCGGTAAAGGCTGGACTTCAAAATCCATCGGAAGAAGATTGATAATTGCTGACATAAGAATAGCATAGAAAAAGCTGCCCGAGCAGCTCGAGCAATTTCGTTTAAGAGAATAATTTAATAATTGATTTAATTGATTTAATAATTGATCGTTTAATAATTGATAATGTACTTTATAACCACATTAGAATAGAGTTGAAAATTGGTGGAAAGGGCGTCGTAACGAAAGCTTCACCATGGATACAGTACAATGATTCTATACCCCACAGCGATGATTTTTCGGCGTTCCTACAAAGTGTGTACCTGGTTTACACGGTTAAAAAAAAAACGATAATTTAAAAAACTAAAAAACCCGACTGCTATTCTTTAAAAATCCCTAAAACAAGATAAATTGTAGCAGTCGGGACCCATTCTAGAAATGGAGGATTAGTGAATTGAGAGCACATACCTATATTACATTGCAGATGATCCCGAATGGGTCCCGACTGCTACAATTTATCTTGTTTTAGGGATTTTTAAAGAATAGCAGTCGGGTTTTTTAGTTTTTTAAATTACCGTTTTTTATTTTTTATCTTTTTTGTGTTTTAAAAAAGAAATTAATATACCCAGTATCACTCTTACAGTAAATACGAATCTACCGACACCTCTCAAGCTAAAATCCATCGAGCCGTTCAGCCTGCAGAGCGAGCTAAACATTTGAATTTGGCGCCAAAAATCCGCCATTTTTTTTTTTATATACCCAGTGTCACTCTCACAGTAAATACGAATCTAACGACACCTCTCAAGCTAAAATCCATCGAGTCGTTCAGCCTGCAGAGCGTGCCAAACAATTATACATACTAACTTACATACATACATACATACATACAAACATACCCTCGAAAAACATAACCCTCCTTCTGTCGCAGTCGGGTAATGAATGGAACTGCTGATTCTTCTCAATAACCGGCAATATTTACGGTTACATTTGTGATGTGAGACTGTATGGGCTGACCCGCTGAATCATACGATTCTGAGTCGCAGTAGCGTTTCTCGGTAAGTAATATTGACTACCCTGCTCTTCTAATAACGTTTAATTAGAATTATTTGCACACGTAGAGATAGGGTAATGTCAGACCTTGATCGTCGCCGACTATGGAGAACCTAACACCCCGCGTTAGTCTATTTCAAGAATAGCTTATGCATTCAGGTGCCAGTAATGTCATCGAGTGCAATGGAGTGCACACCTAACTGGTGCTGGCACATGACTAAACCTATTAATAGCTTTTGAAACTTACAGATAAATCATACTTAAGATTTACCTAACCAAACTAAGGAACGGTACCTACTTACTTAAAGATTTTAATGACAACAATGGTTATGGATTTATCCACAAATACAACAAACGCATAAAATAATATCATGTTTTAATCTATGTTGAGGACACATCGATCTCCAGGCTTGATAATAATTAAAAGGTTATGAAAACATTGAAGGCATATTCCGACTGATGCAGAAATCAGTTAGTCCTACTTAGTCCAATTAAACGTTATCTAACGGCGCACTTCTCTCCCGCTTAATGTTTACTAATTAACTCAATATAATGTAATCAAAGAGGACTTAATTAAAGTTCAAAAGAAGAGCTCAAATACCAAGGCACGTGCGCGAGAGCACGGTGCCATCGCGTCTCGCGGTTCTGGCTAGAGTTATAGGTTAAAAGTCAAAATTTTACGCAGGTTACGAGTGCCCTTGCATGTTTGCTGTACATTGCTGAATCAATGAGAAATAATCGAATGCTGAGTGCTGTGTAACCGCAGTTGGACACACTACTAATGCTTCGAACGCGTGGCATTCACTCACTGTGTCGCCGCCGCCGAACGTAGCAGGGGCTGGACAACTGCCAGATCCCGCGCTAATCTCCGCCGCAGTCTTTCAAAACCGCACCCAAACAAATCCAAGTTTTACGACTCCACAAAAAAGCGAACATTACGAGGTGTGAGTGTGACCGGTTCTACAAACAACAATAAGTCGGTAAAGCTGGTGATTTATGACCATCTGTCTGATTGCCTTTCGCCGGCCATCTTCAATTTGTGAGTCACAGCAATATGGCTGTTTTCGTTAACATTGTTAAGTATTTATTGCAAAATTTACTGCCCCGCTGGTCTTGTGGTCTCAAGCGTGACTGCTGAACGTAGTGTTTTTTTTTTAATGGTGGAAAATCATCAAATTACTTCTTCCGCTCCAAAACTTTAGACTTACTGACTAAAACCCATCCGAGTTCCTCCTCTATGTTCCAGGGCCGCGGTAACTCTTTCGAACTAATTCCGCAACCCTTTCAGAATGCGGAGTCTTGGGGTCGATTTCCAGATCGGAGAAAGTGCCATTAGGTTTTTGCATTATGAATAGGATAGAATATAGAGAGTTCTTAGTAGTAGCATGGAGTTAGGACGTTGGCGGTGTGACTCTCTCGAGATCTATGTCCGATCGTGTAGGATTGCCATCCCATCTGACTGTGAGACGTAGGTCCTAGTAATAGACGTTATTATCTTCTATGAAACCGATGGAAGAGAGATAGCCTGTGTTTGAGCACACGCTTATGCATGCACCATTATAGGATCTCCTGCGAGACTCCACTTGGAATTAGACGTTATGGTCGAAATTCGATCAGCAAAATATGAGTTCATCTTACCGGTCAAATTTTTACACATTAAAGGCAGCCGATCACTTTCAAAAAACGAATGATCAACCTAATTAGTTTATTAGACTATACCTATATAATCTACACTACATTGACTATATTGTAATCTTAGTTGATAATTTTCTGCATAATTATATTAAACCGAGAAAAAGTCAAGCACCAAGGAATGATGACATTTTGTGTAAATAAAAATATAAAAGATACTATTTTGAAGACTGACTCATGAAATCAAAGCAACAGGTGAACTTTGGTGCGCAGACACAGTCTACGTGACTATGGAGGAAGGCTAAGACGAGAGGAACGAGGTATTTTAAGATTTACATAGCTTCACATTATTTATGTTACTGATGTTACTGAACGGCAATTCGTCATTCGACGTTCAAATTCAGGATGCTTGTAACCAAAGAGTTTAAATAACTAAACTTGTAACATGAGATGAGATGATGTAAAATGAGATAGTTACATTTTAGTGACAATCAACGTCAACGTTTTTCAAAAATGTAGCAAAGGAGGTATTTGAGAAATTAAAACTGGAATCAGCAATTGATGATTGCATGGTATTTCCTAAAGACTTTAATGTTCTCCCTAGAGGCTGAACTGTAGTACACACATGAACAACTACGCTACAGCATGAACTACAACAACAACAACAACAAAACTACCGTTTTGTTGTTGTTGTTGTTACACTTACGAACTAAAATCTCAAGCACTTATGAACTTAACCGTTGAAAACTTCGTGATTTGCCTTCCATTTGTACATTGCCAATAACACGAAAATTGAGGTCTAATGACAAACATGGATGTTTCAGAAACTTTTTCCTCTAAATAACTAAGTCAGGTTTATATTCAGTCGAAATTATTGCTCTACGCTGTTTGTGGAGAACCTTATGGGAGAGAACTAGGATACCAAAATTATATGATCAAGAGCATTTTAATTAATTAGATCTGCCAATCCAAAATAAACAAAGAAAATCTAGCACACGGAAAACACCCTTAAAAATACACGCGGCAATAATTTCAAAAACCAAACAGATTTTATTTAGGTACTGACGAAATATTTTCACGTGATTTCAAATAGCGTCTCACCGGTGTCTGATCGTAGTTTCTGTCTGGCAAACACATTACAGTCGACCCAGAAACACTTGGCTTGGCAGTTTACACCGTAGGACACGGTTCAATGCTCTATCAAAAGAAGATCAACAATTTCGGATCGTATAATTACCGCTTACATAATGAGTTATTTAGGTGTCTGGACTCCGACGTGTGTCACACACGTTGACTGCGCAATAAATATTGTTTTTCCCCGAAACTTAGGAGGAAAATCATTTAAACTTTGTTTCGTCTAAAAGATATAAAAATACAACATTCGTTTCAAAAACTGATAATACCCACGCGATTAATAATTACCTATTAATCGTGGTATTACAACTGTGAGATTATTGTAGGAGTAGGACATACTTAGATACCTACCTACTTGATACTTAGATAAGGTCCCGTGACCTAAGTATCTTCTCCGGTTAGTGTGAATTCTTACTATGCTTACGTAAATGTAGATTCTTTAATAACAATTATTTAATATAGGTACATTGATATTAGGAGTGGAACGGTTCACGTGTCTGTAAAACGATCACAGACTGCAGGGCGGCGGCGGCCGACGACCGCAACCGCATTAGCGATATGAATGCACATCTACTTAGCTAGATACCCATTACTTCTAACTAGACCATTGCTAGCTACACATAATATTACACACATACCAACACACACCTGTATTCCCGGGGGTTCGGCAGAGATGTACCAATGTACACCCTCAGTCCGCCGGTATGTTTAGGTCCCATGTAATAGGGAGCGAGCGAAAACCCAATAATACTTCTCGACCAGAAATCGAGCCTAAGACTTCTAGCGTAGCAGTCGTGCTCAGAACCACTAGGCTAACGAGAAAGTTAGCACATAATATTATTTACTAATAAAAAAACTGTTAGGTAGGTACGGTTTTCGCTAAACAAGTTGATGACCAAGGATCCCCTAAATACAGGAAAATTCGCCCTAGCGATATGAATTGTTACGAATATAAATTAGAGTCTATTACGTACGAGGGCATCAGAATTTCCTCCGATTTGAACGTAGGTAAATTAATAAGATATCTATCTATATTAAGCAAACCAGGGTGCCTACTAATACTAGTACTATTTTAATACTAGCTTCTTCCCGCGACTTCGTGCACGACAAATTTAATTATATTATCCCCCAAGAACCGTACATTTTTTCCGAGATAAAAAGTAAGCATCCTATATGTTAAATAAATAAAATAAATAAATAATAATAATTTTATTCAGATCCGTGCAGCCATATAACGCAAAGGACACTTTTTATCCCGGAAAAATGTACAGTTCCCGTGGTAGTAGTACGAAGCTAGTATTTCATATGTTAAAGTTTATAATTGATACTCCATTCTATATACAGACCACAAGCACCAAAGACTCACGAGAACAGGGTTAAACTGTTTAAAGAAATACTGTTTTTTTTTTCTAATTAGTCAGGTCCTTGCGATATAGAGAGACATACGCCTTGGGACAGGCCTATATCTAGCAGTGAAATGCGATAGACTGATGGTGATTACGAAAATAGCATATCTAGCACGTATATAGCTACACCGTCTATCAAATATTACTAGCGATCTTTGATTTATTTATGCGATAGGAACGACACTACTGTAATCACAGCATCGGCTACATCAACATTATCAGCGATACTTATATTAATACTAGCTTTTGCCCGCGACTTCGTCCGCGTGGATTAATAGTTCCCGTTCCCGGTCGATTTCCGGGATGAAAACTATCCTATGTCCTTTCTCGGGTCCCAGACTGTATCTGTATCAAATTTCATTGAAATCGGTTCAGTGGTTTAGGCGTGAAGAAGAGACAGACAGACAGAAAGACAGACAGACAGACAGACAGAGTTACTTTCGCATTTATAATATTAAGTACGGATTAAAACCGTGTTTTTCCACCCGTTTATTATTTTTATCGTTTCCATGCCAAAGTTGAAAAACAATGCATTAATAATAAATCTATACGTATAAAAAATGCAACACAAAAAGGAAAACTTTGTACATAAATCTGAAGGGAAACGGAAAATTTCCAATTTTTCTTGAAAAATCGCAAAAAATACTTGATTTAGTAAGAACGAGTGCTGGGGAGACCAAGGTTTCCAAAGTTTTCTGTCGGACATCGTTTCATGGCCCGCCCTGATTATTCCAACACAAGTAACACTAATTAAAAAAAACCGGCCAAGTGTGAGTCAGACCCGTGCAGAATGGTTCCGTACCATTATCTATAACAGTAACACGTTTGTTGAATGGGCGCCCTTAAATATTTGTTTTATGTTCATTTAATTATAAAAAAATATACCATCACGCCTGTTTTCCCCGAAGGATTAGGCAGAGGTGTACCAATGTACCACAGTTCGCCGGTATATTTAGGTCCCATGTAATAGGGGGCGAGCCTATTGCCATTAACCGGGCACAAATCCAAACTAACTATTCTAGATATAACTAAATATTCTGTAAATATTTCAAGCGCATACTTGTTGCAGTTATCTCGAGCAAAAACGAGCAAAAATATCACGTTTGTTGTTTGGGAGCCCCCTAAATATTTATTTTATTCTGTTTTTTAGTTTTTGTTGTTATAGCGGCAACTGAAATACATCATCTGTGAAAATTTCAACTGTCTAACTGTCACGGTTCATGAGATACAGCGTGGTGACAGACGGAAAGACAGACAGACAGACAGACGGACGGAGAACGAAGTCTCAGTAATAGGGTCCCGTTTTACCCTTTGGGTACGGAACCCTAAAAAAGGATTATCTAAAATCAACTTGAAAAGAAGAAGGTAACACACATCTAAAGAAACCTAGTTTTTTTAGTAGGTCATATTTAAAAGGAGTTCAGGACAAAGTGCCCTCAGCAAAGGTTAGGTTGACTGAAGGTTAAATTATTGCATTCATGTGCCCTTAATATAACCTTTCTATTCGTTTTAAAATTGTAAATATCTTCAGCTTCAAAGGGATTCACATTTTCTACTTCGGGCAAAGTTACTAGGTAGGTACCTATTTACCGAGCTTTTAGAGCTTTCTTATATCCTTCGGCTCAACTTGAAGTAATAATGACACAAATAAAATCTTATCTCAGCGTTCGTAAAACTACATAATGTGCTTCGGTGTCTGAAAGAAAAAACTTACATTTTATTTCCAATTTCAACTATTAGACTTTTTAAAGACGCGATTTTAGAAAATCTACTAACCTACCTACTTTGTAGAAATTAAACATTATTACTTTATTTTATTTATAAGGTTTAAGTGTGTAATATTGTTACTCATAACTCCGTACTTAGTCTCAGTAGCGTTATGGTCCTAAGAGCGAATGCTAATCTAGAGGCATTGGGTTCGAATCCCAGGTGAAGCATAAACTGTTATTGGGTTTTCCTATGAAATTCTCAGTAGCAGCTCGGAATTAGGTTCTGTGCCCGATTAATGGCAATAAGCTCGCCCCCTACTACATGGGACCCAAAATATACCGGCGAAGTGCACCGAACACTTGTACGATCAGCGTGTGTCAAGTGGAAGTAACAGGTAAAAACAGTGGCTTCGTGTGCATATATGAGCGAGTTGATTCTGAGCGAATAATCTATACTAATGTTATAAAGAGGAAAGATTTGTTTGTTTGTTTGTATCGAATAGGCTCCGAAACTACTGGACCGATTTCAACATTTGTTTCACCAATACATACTACATTATTCCTGAGTAACATAGGCTAAGACCCAAGAGAGCGGAGCAGTAACCAAAGACGTAACGTAACGCGGAGTCGCGAGCAGTTTGCTAGTGTGAAAATAAAAGTAATCTACTGTAGGCACTCCATTCTGCTATCTCTCAACCTTCGTAGCTTGAGACTTATTAAAGATGCTTATGGTGCAACCTCCACGGTGGCCCGCCAAATTCAAATTTTCTTACGTTTTTTGCAATTTGCAAGTCCTTTTTGTTTTAGAGATTTGATCCTTGTGATTGACCCTATCGATAAGTGCCATAAAAGTACAGGATGCTATTTTATCCGATTTTAGTCTGTTCGATTCCCGGGTGTGGCAAGCGTATTTTCAAAATTATTTAAATGCAGTTTTGTTTCTTTTTAAAAATAAAGGAATGTTTCCTTTCAGTAAAATTTGCTAACTCAAGTATTTAGAGTACTTTCCCTCCAGGTAGCATAATAAATTTCCACCCTGTATATCGGTGATCGAAGTATTTTATAACAGAATTATCAATTCAAAAATTATTTAGGTACTCTTACAAAAAAATATACTTATTTATTTTTTGTTGTTGCAAAATAAAGATTAATCCATTCAACTGGATTATAGTATTTTGCGTACTAGGTATATATTTATTTTACGGTATACATTATGTATAGTACGCAGACCCGAAATACAGTACAATACTATGTTTTGGTGTGGTTGACAACCCTACCTACTACTAGTACCTAGTTCCTACCAATCGGGTCAAAACGGAGTAAACAACAGCTACCTACTTAATTAAAAATATTGAGATGAACCTATCGAATAATTCAAATGAATTTTCTGGATCAGCACGATTCGTTCAGCTGGTAAACAACATGATTTTACTTTAAAACGACCCCCATTGTGTATTTCTTATAAATAGATTTTAATATTTTAAAATGTATTAGAAAGATATTTTGACCAATGTCTTGCTGTCTAGCCTTTTATCTTGTATAGGTACCTACCTACCTTTAAAAGGAATGGAATACTTTGTTTTCGTACTATTTCGAACTAATTTTAAATAATGAATTTTACATGAGACCGACGTAGAATAAAAATATCAAAAGGCACTTTCTAAGTGGTTAGGTATATTTTTAAACATGTTTTGACACGGGGCAGGCATTTCTCAACGTCAATTTCCATATGATATTAGGTAAGTTATAGGCAGTTCAATAAAAACAATATCAGTTGCTGGAACTAGGTACCTGCTTAGGTACTTAATTATATTTTCTTTTATGCCAAGTATTTACTAATTCATTAATTATATTTTCTTTTGAAAATTCTGAATAAAGATTTAAGTATTTATTTATTTTTTATTCTCTAAGTAGATAGATAGATAGTCTGTAATGGGTCACGTTCATTCAAATATCTCGCTGAGGGTACCTCGAGGATCATTCAGTTCCCTTCAAGATAGTTGAGCTAAATGGTGCTCATCTCCGCATCATTTTTGTGAAATGGGATTGGGATTGACCTTCTCCTTTACTGCCAGGGATTATACCTTTTTTTTATTGTTTTATAATCTGACTACCTTGTTAGAATAGTGGTCCTAACTCTTAATCACGACTGCTACGCTAGAGGTCTTGGGTTCGATTCCCAGGTCGAGCAAAAAGTGTTATTGGGTTTTTTAATGAAATTCTAAGTAGCAGCTCTGAGTTAGGATTTGTGCCCGGTGGATGGCAATAGCCTCGCCCGCTATTACATGGGACCTAAACATACCGGCGAACTGTGGGTGTACATTGGTACACCTTTGCCTAACTCTTTGGGGAATACAGGCGTGATGGTATGTTATGTTTTATATACATTTATTTCACATACTGTATTAAATTAACAAGAATAATGTAACCACGATTTTATCGAAATTGGTTAAGTATCTTGGGTTATAACCAAGATACTTACTTAACCAATTTCGATAAAATTTATATGGGAGTATTGCACCAACCACCTCTGAAACACCCTACCTATCAAATAAAGAAAGAATTATCTAAATCAATTAATAATTGGCGAAATGATCGCATAACAAGCATACGAAAAAAAACATACAAACGAATTGAGAACCTTCTCCTTTTTTGAAGTCGGTTAAAAAAGAAAATCATTTCCCTTTGATCATTTTTGCTCAGTGACTTATTTAGTTTGTTGGGCGGGTTGCGTAGTTAACAGCTGTGCCTTTTTTTTAAAGGATGAGAAATCATCGTTTTCTGCTCTGTGCGGAGCAGAAAATTGTGTCAGACTCTTACTGACTAAAACCTATCCTTGTTCCTCCTAATGCCGTTCGCGTTCCAGTGCCGCGGTGACTCTTTCCAACCAATTCCGCAACCCTGCGAGGTACCTGCCTAGAACCAGATATTTGAATTTTCATCAATGGCACACACTAGGCTAGACCAAACAGTGTTATGTATTTTTCTATGAATGAAAACTCAACCTTTGATCCCTACAACCATTATTTAACCATCACGCCTGTATTCCCCGAAGGGCTAGGCAGAGGTATACAAATGTACACCCACAGTACGCCGGTATATTTAGGTCCCATATAATAGGGGGCGAGCCTATTACCATTACCCGGGCACAAATCCAAACTCCGAGCTGCTACTGAGAATTTCATAGAAAAACCCAGTAACACTTTTTGCTCGACCTGGGAATCGAACCCAAGACCTCTAGCGTAGAAGTCGTGCTTAGGACCACTAGGCTAACAAGGCAGTTAATCGTGCTTAGAACTATTATTTAAAATGAACGCAAATACGAGTCTATGAGTAACTGCGCATTACAGTAACTACATAATTAAAATTTGAAATGTATAACTTTGACGGGTCTTACTACGCAGTGGCGGATTTCCACGCGTCGCCGGCGCAGCTGCCGCCATGACGTCAACTATTGAGGGCTCTCTGACCTATCACCCCTCCATTCACAGATCTATACACTAATCGAGTAATAACCCTTGAGCAACGGCTCTTATCAGAATGTGTAGAAAACAATTACTTACGTGCTGATAACAACGTAGGCCCTACTAAATACTACATAGTACGTATTAGGTATGTTATAACTATGATGAACCAGATGAACGTAGTTCCTACAGATAAAAGTCACTAACTTAATTATTACATTTAGTACACAAGCCACGTATTTTTTTTTAGTTTAGTTCAGTTTCTCCGGAATTCCATTAATTTCTCATGCATTCGGACTCGTCTGATTTTTATCTCACCCTTAGGCTGATGACAGACGGACTGCATTTCAACTGCAATCTAACCGAAAATTGCAGCCAAACGTGCAGTCCGATTGCAGTTCGACTGCAATGGAACTGCAATCAGACTGCACGTTGGCTCTTGGTTCTCGTAATTCATAGCTTGTAGCGGAAAATATTAGAATTTAGTTTACGGGTTATAGAAATATCCTATTTCCTACTTCTTTATACATGTGAAAGTTTGTAGATTCTAGATTTTTTCTAGATTTTTGAAAATACGCTTGCCACTTCCTGGTGTCGATCCGATTAAAATCCGAAAAAATGCCATCCTATACTTTTACGGCACCAGTCATAGGGATCAAATGTCCCTAGCAAACATTAAAGGAGACTCATGAAATCAAAAATTATAAATTCAATGGGACAAGATGAAGCATCAATTGGCCTGCAAGATAGATCTCACCCCTTTAGATTTTTTTTAATAGGGATATGTGAATAATCTAATATACCAAAAATCCTATACTGTAAACGAGCTAAAAACATGCTACAGAATGGAGCTTATTACGGGCAACTAATTGATTAATTTATTGTTTTTTTCGTTAGAATAAAATAAGTTTAGATTTCATGGTTTTTTTTTTATTTAATTTCCCATGTTTTCAGAGAGATTGGCTCCATATGATTGACCCTATCATTGATGCCATAAAGTACAGTATGCCATATTTTCGGATTTTAGTCGGTAGGTACGATTCCCAGGTGTGGTAACCGTATTTTCAAAAATATATAAAGGCAGTTTTGTTAGTAAAATTTGCTGTCTTCAGTGTTTAGAGTACTTTCCCTCTAGGTAGGCTACAAAAAATCCAGCCTGTATATTCAATTTGATGCGGACGACGTCGCGAGCAGAAGTTAGTAGGTATAGTTCCTACATAAAACAGCGTCCAACACACAAATTGGCTTTAAATTGCAGGCGATTAAAAAGAATGATAGAACACATGCTGACAACTCCATATTCATTTTCCCCAAATATGTTTATTTATAGCGCTGCTTACCCTTCCTTTCGGGCAAGGGTGATGTTGTTTGTTACCTGGTAACACTTATAAATTGTCAGGTTCAATTTTGAGGGTTCAATGTCAAGAGCGTTTATTTAATTATTACAGTCGCTCAACTCGCTAACACGATGGCAACACTCAGAGCGTATTTATGAGATTACGATTCAAACTTAATGGCGGCTTGGAAGTTAGCACTGCGAGTGCAGGTTCAGTTTATTCAAGTCAATAATAATTTAGGCTCCATTTAATTATTTCTCTCTTACACCGTATTATGCCATAATATGCATCTTATTGACTCAGAGAATATGCGCCGCCGTCATCGAGAAAACACAACAACACCAAACAAAAAGTCAAAATGCCATTCTGTCATTTCTGTCATTGTACTTATTGTCAAACAAAGCTCATAGAGCAGTTACTCTTCTCTTGCAATTTCTTAATTTTTCAGCCATAAGTTAATAGTATGTTTGAGCTTTCAAGGCGTTTATAACTAGAATACTAGCTATATAAATAAGTGTCGTATAAAAACGAACATAGATTTAAGTCTAACAGCTTGAATATCCGTCTTGAAGAATGTCGTTGGATACCGTGCCGAAAGACCTCAGAGGACTGCGAGCTTGTTTAGTATGCTCTTTGATCAAGGTATTTGATTGATATGTTGTAACTCATTTTCATGTTCTACTTAACGGGTACCGGACCATTTTCACCAGTAAAATAGGTACATAATACATACTCCTAACCTTTTCTTTTATTATTAATCATCTTCCAGACGTTCGACCAGTTTGAGTACGATGGCTGCGACAACTGTGATGAATTTCTTCGTATGAAGAACAATAAAGACAATGTTTACGACTGCACAAGTAATAACTTTGATGGGTAAGTCAGATTGCTTGTTGGGGATCTCGGGGTGCATGAAAGTAGCCTCCTGGAGCGACATACTCACCTACCTCTGTAACGTCCGACACACTCTAGGGGAGCTCCCATCGATTGGCTAATCCTTTCACCGCAATGGCCAAAAGCTCTAACAGGCCCTCCTCAGGGCTAGACATTCCACTAGCAAAATAATATTATTTTATCTATATTTGCCATTTATTTGCTAAGAAGAAAAAGCCCATTATCAACATGGGTGATTAGTCAAAAATATTGTCTTGTCCTTTATTTTAGTCATGATTGGCTGCTGCATTGATTTTGTATGTCATTATTAAATAGATGGTATAATAAATACATGTTAATCCCAAATTCTTATTTCAGAATGATTGCTGTTATGAGTCCTGAAGACAGTTGGGTGTGCAAGTGGCAGCGCATAAGTAAGTTGTATTGACCATTTTAGGGGATCCATACCCATAATACCATTACAAAGACTCCGCTATTTGTCAGTGCGGGCCATACAAAAAAAATCATTTTGTATTGTATGTAGTGCTAAATTTTTCTTTCTCTTGTGCAAGCCTTACTCGCAGTTGGTCAGTTTTTTTAGAAATAACATTGTGTTAATTCAGAAATAGGTTGATTAATTGAACCCTAATTATTATTTTCAGATCGATTTACAAAAGGAGTGTACGCCATATCAGTGTCAGGCAGATTACCAGCTGGTGTTATTAGAGAAATGAAAAGCCGAGGCTATGTGTACAGACCTAGAGATACAAGCCAGAGATAACCCATATTGTAATTTTAGAATCTTTTAATTAATAAAATAAATTTCTGTCTTGCAGTATCAATCATTTTATGACAATGATTTTTATAAATAGTGTACTTTTTTCTAATTTCTTGTGCAGATATGAACACACATTAACATACCTAATTGTAATATGACATAAAACAGTTAATTTCAACATGGGGATGACATTTTGAAATGAAACATGCAAATATTGTATTGGATTGAATTAGTTACAAAATGTTTGTAACTATCAAAAAAGTAATTGATAACAGATGACATTCTTGAGGTGGAAAATGAAAAAAGTATAAAAACGCATTTTTTTTTAAACATTACCTTACACTAGGGCTTTCTCCTGTATTGTGGATGGGTTTACAAACATAAACTTACATACACAAACAGTCAGACCCGGAACAACTATCTGTAGGGCATACAAATATTTGTTCCGTGCGGGAATCGAACCCACGACACGCAGCGCAGCAGTCGATCGCTCGGCCACTGCGTCAACCGTATTGTTGAACATGTCAAATGTCATGAGCATGTGACTAATACTTTCTGTTGATTGTTTCTTTAGTTCAACTGATTATTGTACCTTATGGTACTATACATACTTCTTGCATGACTAATGTTGAAGATTTCTATACAAGAGCCTTTGCAATGACATGTGTGCCAGTGAAGGGAAGGGTATATTCAGAAAAAAAAGAAGATATATTTTTTTAAACTATTACTTCTCCTAAATAACTATACAACATCATAAGTTCATAACCTAAATAAAAACATTTACAAAAAACTCATAAAATCTGTTTACCCTTGCTTCAGCATTGTGAAGTAAGTGTCTTCATATTTATTCTGTTCACATAACAAATTGAAAAATACTTCAAGCTCTATCGAACAACAATAAAGTTTATAACTATATAATTTCATTTGCATCCACAACAATTAAATTGAGTTTATTAACACATACACAGGTATAATATGAGCTTCAGAGCTTGCACAGGTATTATGTGACAAAAGACACTAAAGGCCTGTGCACACGCACGTTTTTTAAACGCGCTGCTGACTTTTAGTTTTAGAAACGTGGGTCTACAGCGCATTTTTCACTCCACATTGCAGTTTGTTTTTGTCTAACTCGAATGCATATCGCGTCTGTATTGATACAAATACACGTCAACGGCGCGTTTAAAAACCATGGTGTGCACAGGCCCAAAAATGCTAAACTTTCAATAGCTCCATGGCTTCCATGTGCCATAATAATATTTTTAACTAGGTACTGCGTACATTCATGTTATTCTGCTTTTCAATACTAGATTTATTTTTGTATTCAACTGGTATCTTCCAAAAGTGCATTTTGTGGCATGTTGCAAATTGCAATGCACACATAATGAAGTTCTGTCAACTACTGCCTGATGGTGGGGCTTGATACTCCCCATCTGTTCCCAGTACATCCTTATCAATTTCTTTAAAATCTATATTTTGCTGTTTCATTGCATTCTGGAAATAAAGAATATTATTATTGCTTAGACCCCAGTTGGACTAAGATCCAAGTGTTTTCCTAGGAGACCTTTTCAAGTGGCCAGTAGGTACACCAATAATTTACAAATATGAACAATACTCGCAATATATCAACTTAGCTTTAAAAATATTGAAACACATAAGTATTGCACCAGACTATTTAATATTTACATAGGGTTGCCATCACCTAAATTGCCGACGCCGGACAAAAACTTAAAAACCCTGGACATTTGGGTGAAATTTAGTTCTTTTCCCGGACATCCCAGGATTATTATTTCATTTATCGCTTATCTTTCAATTAATCGGGATTCGCCTAACACTAAAAGTGTCCGGGTTTTACCCGGACATTTTTTGACAACCCCGCCCGGACGTCCCCCGGACGCCCTCTAAACTAGGACAAATCCGGGGAAACCCGGACGGATGGCAGCCCTATATTTACATCACCATATTGTATGACATTAATTTTAGGTCGAGAGTATGAATCTTATTGATTTAAAATATATTGAGGTAAGTACTTAAATTCCGTAATTATTATCATTTTTATCGAAAAAATCTTTTCTTATCACATTGATAACAACACCGGGAATGTTTAATAGCGGTAGCACATCATACAATATTAATAGTTGAAATATAATTCTAAAATTAAATTTCTATCTACTTATTTTTTTTAAATAAGTATAGGCAATAATAGTTGGTAATAACAATACAATATAAATAATAAAATTACCTTTACGCAATCCTGATAAACTTTGAAGATTCCGGCGCAAACAGAATCATCGTGGTCGCCTTTTAGAAACCTTTCAGAAAACCAACTATTGAAGCAATCGTCATATTTTTTCTTTAGCTCAGTACATTCTTCTCCTATGCTATTCATGATGTTGATGTAAATCCGGAAGGAATCACTTTTATTTCAGAAATATACAGAATATCGATTATATTTCTGACAATCTCGACTCACATGTGACACTTGTGACAGTATCGTGTGTCAGACAGTTATCAAAACAAACATGATTTACAATCATTCGTGGAATAGTATACCAGTATGGACATACTACATAGGTAGTTAACCAGGGTGTACTGTTCATTGCATTGCAATGTATTTACTGATTTGCCATATCTACCAATAAAAGCTGCCGTCTTCTATTAGGCCTACCAGAATCTGAGGGCATAAATTGTCACCTAACTTATAGCGCGCTAGCTCGCGCTATAGGGTTAACCGGTAAAAAGAGTTTCCTCTCCATTTTCCGTTTCGTCCTTTCGGACGGAAACAACGGATCAACTAGGATAGTTTTGATTGAGAGTTGATTTGAAATAAAGTTAAAGAATGAGCAAGACAAAATAATTGAAATTCTGGAAGTGCAATCTATCTTCATTATCCTCTTCATCTGATGAATAACAAGAAATGCAAGAAAAGTTTTTGAATCATTGTCTAGTTAGAATGTTTAAAGTTTTTTTTGTATTTAAAGTGTACAAAACGATTTATTTTCCAATGTTTATTCACGTTCATTATTCCGAAAGAAAAATAAATATTATTTAGATCCATTAATATTAAAATCCCGGCGAACTGTGGGTGTACATTGGTATTGGTACACCTCTGCCTAAACCTTCGGGGAAAACAGGCGTGATGGTTCTTTTTAATATTAAAAAATATGTACTGTAGATTGTACACTACACATATCATACTAATTTGTCGTACCGTAAATATTAAATATGTAGTCTGTGTAGTCGCGACAATGTCAGTGTCAGTGTCAAACACGTGATTGTAGCGATTTTTTGGAAATGAAATTGTAACCTCAAAAAATAAATTGAAAACAGTTAAAAACGCATTGTTTATTTGTAATTTTACAATCATGGGTGATATATTGAAAGACAGTCGTTTCACAAAATATCTTAACGATCCAAGATATCGTCAAATCCCTAAACATGAAAGAAAAGTTAAAATAGACAAACGATTTCAGTCTATGTTCAAAGACGAAAAGTTTAAAGTGAAATACACGGTAGATAAACGAGGGCGGCCTATTAATGAAACTTCTACGGAGAATTTGAGGAAGTATTACGAAGTGGATGAGTCTGAGGAAAGCAGTTCCGGTGAAGAAGACGAAGAGAAGTTACCTGTAGTTGATAAAAGTGATGAGTCCAGTCTTGAATCTGAACCAGGTCGTTTTGTGAAACGTCCGCCCAGTAATGATGAAAAAGATGATAAGGAAACGGTCTTTCTTAATGATAAGTTAATTCGTGGAAAATTACAAAAGAAAGTTAAGAATAGATTGTTAGATTTAGATATTGATTATGCCCGTGGAGAAGGTATGCATAACATATTAACATTTTTTTACAAATAAATTATTACTTAGATTTATTTTTGTATTCGATAATTAGTGGATTTATTTGGCCCCTAAGACGTCTCAGGAACGTAGATAATATAATATGTAGGTTTTTAAAATACAATTTTTTTTAACGCACCACCTATTAAACTACTTTAATCCAAATACTCATTTTACAGGAGTCATACAAACTGACAGCTCTTCAGATGAGGAGAGCAGTGCAGAGGAAGAAGACAGTGACTTAGAACATGAATGGGGAGAGCTTGATGCTGATGCGGACACTACAGAAGAGTCAACTAAGAGGTACACAACTTATCTTTTTACTTGAATTGAATTTTACACAGAAATAAATTTTACCAGGAAAACATTAGGCATAAGAAAATTATCATTATCTGCCTCACTAGCCTAGTTGTCCTAAACCCGACTGCTATGCTAGAGGTCTTGGGTTTGATTCCCAGGCGGTGCAAAGTGCTATTGGGTATTATTTGTATGAAATTCTCAATAGCAGCTCAGAGTTAGGATTTTTGCCTGGTTAATGACAATAGGCTCTCCCCCTATTACGTGGGACCGAAACCTACTGGCAAACTGTTGGTGTACATTGGTACACCTCTGCCTTACCATTCGGGGAATACAGGGATAATGGTATGTTATGTGTTATGTTATCATTAATTGCTGGATGCGGGCAGCACAAGACCAGTCATTGCGGCTATCTTTGTTGAAGGCCTATGTCTAGCTGTGGAGGTCACCAATCAGTTGATATGATTTCATTCTCATTGCTATGCCTATCCTGCAGATGTTGAGATAGACAACCAACTAATGGTAGCAATAAAACAATTGTATGAAAGCTCAACTAAACTAGATGCACTAACGAATGAACTCCTTTATTTATTTGTGTTGTGAGCTTATTAGGCAGAAAAAAGAAGTAACATTTCAACATTTACTACCTTCAGAATCGCCATCTGCAACATGGACTGGGACAACATAAAAGCAGCGGACCTCATGGTTTTATTGAACTCGTTTTTACCAGCAGGTGGTGTTATCAAACAAATTACAGTAAGTGAAGCTTAACCTTTTAAGCACTTGGCTTAATATCATTTGCTGTGCCCCTAGCGCGGAGCAACACCAATCATTATTAAACGGAGAAATTCAAATTTTCAAATTCAAAGCATTTATTTCAATTAGACCATTTACAGGCACTTTTGAATGTCAAGATATTATTTACAAGATTAAAATCATGTCTCGTAGCTCTCAGTATTGAAAAGGTTGAAACATTCTCTATTTAATAATGGTTTTAGTTGTACCACGCAGGTAATAGAATAGAACGCATGCATGTTCTCTGTCGCAGAAATACGACACGAGTGGTAGGGGCTCGGAAATGTGTCGCATAAATGTGACACATGCGGTCAAAAGGTTAATGTGAAATTGTCATGTTCTTCAGATAGAGCTAAACAATTTATTACTGTTTCTGTTACCGCTTGTCGGTTGTTTTGTTGGACCCAGATTTTAAGCGGGTGTCGTTGTGTCTCTAATCGACTGTCGGCCAACTTCGATGTTGGTGGCAATTTTTAGCACTATGCGTAGCGACTACACGGTGGACATCAACGATGTCTTTGTTGTGTTGTAAAATTATTTTAGAAGGAAACTACCTAATTAAAACAGCTAAGGAAAGAAAATATTGGGCGCACCCAATCCTAACGAAAAGATTTAGTTTGAGAACATTTCACAGTGATGAAATTAAGTTTATCGATTATTTTAGGATGTCAATAACTACATTAAACGATGTATTGGCTCGAATATCAAACCATAAAATGATTACTACTGTCGGCCCCAACATCCGATAAATGTGAATAGCGTCATACTTACTCATAGGCGGGCGAGACCCGTTTTTTTTCCGATCGTATAGGGTAAAATAGGGTTGGCAAAACACCCGACATTTCTCGTCGGAACCGACACAAAATCGGTGTCAGACAAGTGTGAATAGCTTCATTAAAATGCTCTGCCCCTGTAGCATCCGATTAAAATCCGAGTCGATAAGTAGGAAAGGGCTGTTAGTGTTACAAGCAAAGCTATAGCTTTTATTTTGAAGTCCTACAAAATATCTATATTTATCACTGCAAACTTGTCAATAAATTCAGTAAGTGCCTCCATGAAATACAAAGCATTGCAAAAAAGCATTAATTTTGAATGTTTTCAGATTTACCCATCTGAATATGGTTTAGAAAGAATGAAAGAGGAGGAAGTACGTGGACCTATTGAATTAACAGAAGATAAATTAGAAGATTTAACAGAAGATGGAGGCAATGAAGAAGGTTAGTTGTATGATATATTGTCTGTCAGGTTCTAAAACTGACCCTAAATAAATATTAACACACTATGAGTGCCTAAAAAAAACTAAATTATAAGAAACATAATTATTAGGCGTAAGAATCGTACCAGGTGGCGTTGTGGTTTCTGCCTACCCCCCTTGAAAAAAGGCGTGAGTTATGTATATAGAAACATTCGATATCTTAAACCTAACCCTCTAAATTATTTGGAAAAATTCATTCAATCCTAATATTTTTAGAGTAAACAGGCTTTTCTGGGTAAGATCACTCCATTGTCGACTTTCTCGCCTCTGACCTAGACTAGAATCAATCTCTGTTATATTATTCTATTCTCTGTAGTTCAATTACCATTTTTTTGTAGATTAACTTCTGCAAAGCTGCTACATAGTTTTATACCTTACCTTATTTGTCCCATTTGTCATATCCCAAAAAATTACAGGTTCGTCATATCATATGGAAAAACTGCGACGATATCAATTGAATAGATTGAAATATTACTATGCAGTGGTAGAATGCGACTCGGTTGCCACAGCAGACAAGCTGTACAGCGAATGTGATGGCATGGAGTACGAAAGCAGCGCTACTCGGCTCGATATGAGGTTTATTCCTGATGACGTTACTTTTGATCAGGTATGGAACTTTCCAAGTTCATGTTCCCATCACCTGAGTATAGAACATTAGTTATAAATCTGAAAAGATACCATTGTACTTATTATTACGAACAACTTTAACCTGAAATCGTGAGGTAAATGGTCTGCTGTTCCATACATTTTGTCAAATTACAATAATTTGAACATAATGTAGCTAATCTAATAATAATATAATTAATATAATATAATACTATCCTTTTCTATTATTGAGTTTTGGAAGAAGTATATACATTGTGCAATTTTTGCTAACTTTCTTTCAGAACCGAGTGTTAAATCGATTACTCTTTGGCGAAAAAGATTATCTTTTTATTCGCTAATATTATTATGATAGCTAACCTAATGATGTCATTTCTTTTTCATTCGATTTAGGAGCCCCGCGAAGAATGCTCGAAACTACCTGACTTGACGAAGTACAAACCTCGATTGTTTACAACGACAGCGTTGCAGCAAGCTAAAGTTGAACTTACATGGGATGCTACTAACCCAAACCGCACAGAAACTATCAAAGGCGCTCTTGATGGCAAAATTGATGATTTGGACCTAAAAGAATATCTAGCATCTAGTAGTGAAAGCGACGGTGCGTAGATATTTGCTAACTCATATTTATTTATTTATCAAACAATCAATCAATCAACAAACTTGTTGTTTATAGATAGGAAGAATAACAGTTGATTTGTTTTGTAGAGGATGGACAAACTGAAGATATTGAAGCCAAGTCAGATAATGATGATGAAGATCCTATTCTGAAATATAAGAAACTGCTCGAAGACATCGAGAAAAAAGACGACAAGAGAAGCAATAAAGACATGGAAATGGAAATAACTTGGGGAATAGGAATCAAAGATAAAGCTGAGGAGTTAGTCAAAAAGAAAATAAATGCAGGTATGATTGTCCAGGTATTCTTTATTTGTGAATATTTGCGCAAACATACAATTTCTAATACATTATCTCCACCTCTGTTACAGAAACTGCAGAGTTAACACCATTTGAAAAGTTAATACAAAAACGTAAGGAAAAGAAAAAAGAAAAGAAATTGAAAAACAAAGATAAAAGGGAGGAAAATGAGGATGATAAATCCGATTCGGAAGGCGGCAGCATGTCGGACGTGCCTTCTGACATTGATATGAATGACCCATACTTTACTGAAGAGTTTAATAAACCTGAATTTAAAAAATCAAAAACAAGTGTCAAAAATAAAAATCAAAAGAAAGGAAATACTGACAGTGATGGAGATCCAGAAGATGAAAAGAAGAAAGCAGAATTAGAGTTACTTTTAGATGATGACGACGGCAAAGCACACTTTAGTCTAAAGAAAATTCAGGAATCAGAGAGTAACAAAAAGTCTAGAAGGAAAAAGAAATTAAAAGCTAAAATGAATGAACAGAAACAAACTCTCCCTGATTTCGAAATAAATGTGAATGATGACCGGTTTTCCGCGTTGTATAACTCCCATCTCTACAACATTGATCCAAGTGATCCTAATTTTAAGAAAACAAAAAATATGGATAAGCTTATTCAAGAGAAGTTGAAGCGCAGACCAGCAGAGACGCCACCTGAGGCTCAAAAGCCTAAGAAATGTAAAGAAGACGTCGAACTAAGTATTTTAGTTAAAAATGTTAAAAGAAAAACTAAAGATGCATTAAAAAAATAAAACGACTTATCTATATCAATATATTTTTATTTAATACGTTCGTCATTATAATAGTAAACAGTAACAAGTCATGATTGTATCAAAACTGTAAATGAAAAGTTGCTCATATCATTACTCATTATACTACAAAAAGGTCATAAAAAATAAAATTTATCTTACAATAATCAGCTTAATTTCCTAAACTGGCAGCTAACGCTGCTTTTATTTGCCTGCCCAGTGCTGCCCCCAATGGCGGCGGCACAGCATTGCCGACCTGTAAACAAATTTAAGCGTGTGATAAATAGGTGCAATGTGAGTAGCCTTGGGAATAAGAAATAAGTACGAAAATAATCTGCACTCGCTCATTGCTCAGCTCATTGGTCCTAGTTTGCTGCAGGATTTCAAAAGGATGACTGGCTACATTCAATGCCTTTCTCCTCAGTCGCAATGTAAATGATTGACACTTAGTCATTTATACTTATATTTAATAGAGAATATAGTTCAACCTTTTGACCGCCACAGTCGTATATAACCGACAAATGCAGTTTTCTTGTCGTCTATAGACGATTATGACGTGTTGGGAACGTTTTCATTTGTCGGCTATACACTACTGTGGCGTTCAAAAGGTTAATATCTTACCTGTCGGTGTTTATCTTGTATTGATCCAGCGAATATGTACGCGTCGGGGAAGCCCTGTGACCTCGCGCACTCACGTACCGACACGACGCGGTTCTGTTCGGGATGCAGCACTCTGCCTTGTTTCCCCATTGGCTCAGGGTCCGTCACCGTGGTACTAAAATAGCCATCCCAGCAAACTCGACCTAAATAATACATGTACAAGATTCATTTTTTATTGCAAATATGTAAAAGTAGATAAGAACTGCAGTCTGCAGACTTGACATAACCTCCACTCTCTTCGCCATACAATTAGCTCTGCGAAAATGCTCGCCTTGTCTAATGTTGCATTTTTTTTACAATTTGATGTTCATAAGGTTGAAAATCAAATAATCCAGGGAGGCTCCATCAATTAATGTTAATTTATTATAGGTATAATCCGTGCCATTAAAAAAATGGCGGCCAAACAAAGGAGCTTATATCGTCGCTGCGCGTGCAAAAGTCGCTATGTGTTTTTTTAGATTTTCGGTTTTTTATGCAGTTTTAATCGTTATTTCAATACGCACATACTTTAAAAACAGCTATGTGATTGATGCAATATTTAAAGAGTTACGGCTAGTTATGGAATATCGCTATGTGACATTAATACATAGTTTTTTGCGTCTCCTGTAAAGTGTGTAAAAATCACATAGCGATTATTGAAAGCGCAGCGACGATATTGTCTTTTCAGTCACCCAGTATGGCGAGCGAGTGAAAAATCACGATTAGCGTTATCATTTCCCATCAGTGGTATATTGAGTGATTACCGTAGAGTCCGGCCCAGTTGTTGTGTCGGTTGCCGGTGTGCGGCAGACACCAGGGGATGAGCGTGTTCTCCTGCTTGTCGGCGGGCGAGCAGGCGCCGCCCGCTGCGCATGCGCACACGCCGCGCAGTGCGCCCGACGACGAGCGCCCGCCGCGCTTGTCGTCGTACCTGTACTGCAGCACCTGACAATAACACACAACTCATTACATACTATTACGCCTGTATTCCCCGAAGGGTTAGGCAGAGGTGTACCTATCGATATGTTTAGGTCCCATGTAATAGGGGGCGAGCCATCAACCGGGCACAAATCCTAATTCCAAGCTGTGACTGAGAATTTCATAGAAAAACTCAATAACGCTTTTTGCTCGACCTGGGAATCGAAACCAAGACCTACCGTAGCAGTCGCGCTATGGATCACTAGGCTAACGAGTCAGTTCAGTAACACACAACTCAGAGTCATTATTTTCTTTAGATGATTGTTTTGTTATATTCAAATTGTAGCTCTAGGTATTAGCAAGGTATATTAACCAAATGAGGTACGCGACAGTGACGATTATGTATTTATTGATAATTCATATAAATCATCAATCTATTTATGTAAGTTATATTTGAGGAAAAATGTCATGTTTTCGTTAGGTATAATTTATTTTCGCTCAAATATAACTAAGAATGCTCTCTTGATGACCCAATGCAAATATGCAATTTATGTAAATAAATGAATCATTTTAAATTCTACAGGTCACCTGTCGCCAAAGATTTCCTCTTAATGTACTATACACACACACACACATGGTATGCATGGTGTGGTGGTATGTATGGTGGCATGGTATGGTGGTGTGGTGGTATGGTATGGTATGTTACTGTACTACATATGGTTAGCTTACCTTGCATTTAGTCCCATCGGATAGTGCCACCGATATGTTGGGCAGGTCCCTCCAATCAGAACCCGGTGTAGTAGGTACTCTGCATATCCTGGCTTGAATTAATGGTGCCATGTTTTTGCAAATGTGGTCCCGTAGTTTGGTATTCTCGTCTTTGCTCCTCACTAGTCTTTGGAAATGGCTCTCTGGCATGGATCCGTATTCGATTTCTATCTTGTTAGCACCATTGCATATTCGCGGTAGATCGCTCATAGCATCTCGGATGGAGCACGTTCTCCTAGGAGCTGACTCATCCCAGTGAATGTTTGTAACGAAGCGTTTGCCATCTATAGTGGTAGTCAGGGAGCATGCGCGCCTACTAAACACGTGTGTGGGTTCTGGATAAAACGGTAACTTGTACCCAGGCGCTGCCGCCATAATAATAAGCCTTCTTCTCGTCTGCGGCACTCCATAGTTTCCAGCTTGAAGGATCCCAAACGTGCACTGATAACCCATGTCGAGTAACGCCCTCAATGTCAATTTTAAAACCATACCTTTTTTGAAGGCCACAAAATTCCTTACATTTTCCAGTATAAAATATTTCGGTCGGTAATAATCACAATAAGATAAGTATGAAGCTACTAGAGAGTTTTTGAAGTTAGAATACTCTCTCGAGTTGAATCTGTTCATTCCGGAGAATCCCTGGCATGGCGGTCCACCGACTAACAGTTCTACTTCGCCCTGCATCGGGAGGCGCAGTCCACCAGCGCTGTGAGTGGCTCCAGACATCGCTTCCTTCAATAACGCATTACAGTCTTCATTGAAAACGATGCAGTTTTTATTGTTGAGCGCATATGCATGTGCAGCCGCTTCAACGTTCTCTATCGCCCACCTGCACTCGGCCACGCCGGCCTGGTGCAAGCCTTCCGACAGTCCACCGCAACCAGCAAACACATCTAGAGTTCTCAAAGATCGTACCGAAATATGCTCTAGTTTATTTTCATTTGTTTCCACAGGTTTGCTAGACTTTCCTTTACCTTTACCCTTGTCTTTGCCTCTTTCAGTGCGACCAACATTAATAGCATGGTGTGGGACGTCTATTACTTGCCCAGAAGATTTATCAAAAGCCATTCTAAAGTAAAATCTGCTTGGATCTTTCCCCAGCCACTGGGCCAAAGAATAAGGCTGTGGAACATTTTGTTCATAAATTAAATGACATGCTCCTACAACCGCAGAGAAAGACACATCACGAATTTCTTCACTCCAGTAAAGTACATTAACATCTTCATGCTGTGGAAATCTATTGGTTGTATTTTCAGGCCTATAAAGAACATTAACTTTTAAATAAATATCTTGCGGAACAATCAAAGGTCCCTCTCCTATGGCAGTCACAGCTGCAATATAACCAACACAGAAAGGTTCCCCAGTATCTATATTTGAGCCACGTAAGTTATTGTCGCTCTTCCTGTAATACTCGGGGTAAATGTCTTCATCAACTTTTTCTAACTTTGGTTTGACGTTGTTGTTTGCACTAGTGAGAATATTCTTTAACTTGAATGTTCCTGGCTTAAGGAATACGCCACAACCTTTCTTGTACTCGTTATCTTGCCATCTCACTAATGTCCATTCTGTTCTATTAGCTTCAGTTACAAAACTGGATTTTTCTATCAGTTTTCCTGTAACTTTGGGTATGTTTTTAGCATCTCTTTTAGTTTTTCTCTCACAAGACGGGCAGAATCTGTGTTGCCTCAATGGATTAGGACAAATCGGATTAACAGGTAAATCTTCGAATCGAGCAGTAAACCTTTCATAATATTTGTTGTAAAAATAGGTTTTTCCATCGTCCTCAAAATGCTTGTCATCTACTTCTTTCCCACCTAGTTTGAACCAGTCGGCTGGTATTTCTCCCTTTTCAACACAAGCTTTTCTTAATATTGATGAAAGTGGAGCACCATGACAGCATCTGTCTCCTAAAAATACTTCCCTAGGGTCACTTACCTCACCCAGAACAGTATCAGAGGCCCTAATGAATACCTCTGCATGAAAATAGCCGGATTTTGTATTGAGAGTCTCTCTCCACATGTATACTACTCTAGCAACCAAAGCAGGAATATTTGATTGAGAAGTTTCAACCATTACAAAGTCGCCATTGCAAAGTTCAGAGCCATCTATTTCAACTTTTTCGTAATACACTTTGGTCGCGTCGGCTTTCGTGGGTTCGCCGACCCATTTAATTTTTTTGTTATTTGAGCCAGTTAACTTGACAGGCACTGTGTCGTCTATCTTGTCGTGTTGTTTCTTCTCAACCATTTGTTGGTACTCTTCTTCATCATCTGGTTCTGAATCTTCAGCTTGCTCTACTGCCATGTTGGGACAAAATCTTCTTACGCAAGCTTTTTTAGTACGCCCATGTCCACCGAACTTAGCCATAGCACGGCAAGCGTTACATTCCCCACAGTCAGGCAGTTGACAAGCTTCACACACACCACATCTTTTCCTTCGTAGCACCAATTCATGATTTGTTTTATCCAACTGATTCGAGAAAAAGCTCTCAAATGTTTTCCTCACAAGGGGAGTAGTAGTAGCCTTAGTCCAAGCTTTTTTGTCGACCTTTTTGTAATCTATTTTAGTGCGGAATTTACGCTTACCAAATTTAATACCCATTAATTTAATTAGTTCTCTCATGCATGGTAATGTTATAAGGGGGTCATCATCTTCATCAGCTTCTAAACTGACTACTTGATCACACACAAACTGAGCATGTTTGTGAAGCATTTCTTCAGTCATCCTTGCATCATTCAGTTCAGGAATAGTTGACTCCCTGATCAGTTCCAATAAGTCCTCATATGTGGGCTGGAGATAATGATACTCTTCTAAATACTCAACAACAACTTTGCTTAGCCATATCTTTTCATAAAGGTTGTTCATAAGAGGTGTATATTGTTCACTTGGTTTCAGTAAATTATATTCTCCAAATTCTGTTGATAAAGTGATACAGTTTCTATCACCACCATCAAAGCCATGTATAAACCTGAAACCAAAGAATTCTGTTGATATGTATAACAAACAAATGAATAGATTTTTTTAATTAAGTGGTATTATAACTAATTATCTCCAAATGTATATGAAATCCTATAAACAAAGCTATACTTACCATTCAATTATAGGTCCTACATCTTTCACTGGCACAGATTCATTATCAATTTCAGCTGAATCTGAACATATAGACTTCAAATACCCTGACATGTAAATACGCACATCATTCTCAACGAGTCCACCATCGATTGGGCAAAGATGTCCTTGTTCATCGAAAATGGAAAAACTGGTAATATTGGTCTGTGGCCTTTCCATAATATCTCCATCATCTCCTGAAAATTGCATTTAATATAATTTAATAATATGAAGGTAAAACTACTTAGAAATAGAATATGCATTTATTTGTCAGAATATTGTACAAAGCTGTTATGTGGATTATGTATTAGGATCATAATATTCTGCCGTTTCCGGCGTACAAATATGGTTGTTATGGTATGGAACTTCATGGATTCTACCTTAATTACACAACCAATCCTTAGAGAAGATTTAGGATCAATTTACTTTAGAATATGTTGGTATTTAATATCCCTAGAGTCTAGGGATATTAATTATATCTAGGGCCTAGACCATCATTTAAGTAACATAAAATTTGACCTCATCATTCACTTTTGTGAGCATTAAGTGATTAGGTACTTTGAATTTTATTTACCGTAGATTAGCTGCCACAAATTGGTCACGGTAATATAATAATACAGTAGTGTAACTCGGCCGCATGACAGAAATAAATGCCTACAGCCGCGCGGTACGTAAACATGCGTTAGAGGCTGCCCGTCTCCAGTATTTTAATGTGTCTGCACCGCGCGCGCGCCCCAGGATCGAGGCGCGTAGGTATAGCTCGCGTTTCGTCCGTTTGTATGAAGTTGGAGTACTGTATTATAATATTACCGTGAATTGGTCTTTCCTTCAGGTGGGTATTACAGAATGATGCAAATCAAGCTTTGAGCATATCTATACTAATATTATAAAGCTGAAGAGTTTGTTTGTTTGTTCGCGCTAATCTCAGGAACTACCGGTCCGATTTGAAAAATTCTTTTTTTGTTGGATAGCCCATTTATCGAGGAAGGTTATAGGCTATATAACATCACGCTACGACTTACAGGAGCCAAGCAGTATTAAAAAACGTAACTTAAGGCGGATGAATAAAGCCACGCGAACGAAGTCGCGGGCAGAAGCTAGTTATAAAATATTTAAAGCAAATAGATTGGTTGAAACTTGTTTTAAGTAATGTTTGAGGCTTAAATTCTGTAATACCACACTAAAACATGAGACTGGATATTAAAAGTTATTCCTGCCGGGGCTGCGGGTAGTTCGAAAGAGATACCGCGCCCCCGGAACGCAAAGGGCACATGAAGGAACATAGATGGGGGAGCCCAACTAAATATTCTGTATTAAGGAAATTAATTAACATGCTGACTGACCTGATGCTAGAACAAGTTTCTCATTTGTCAATGCAATATATTCTTCAACAGCATCTTGTGGGTGTCCTTGATAGTATATTATATCAGAATTGTTCAAAAATTGACCGCAGATGTTACATTTTTCATTGTCGGGAGCTGGTTTTTTGTAGCTTAATACTTCATTGTTATTTTGAGTTTTGTCATTTTCGTTCTGTTCTTCTTCAGAACCATTTTGTTCTTGGTTTTGGATGTGGTCATCCTTTTCGTGATTCATTTCTTCTATATCCTGTTTTGTTGTGTCTACTCCATCCTGTTTAACAGTGTCTTCTGTTTCTACCTCTTTCATGACAATTGCTTCAGCTTTGTCCACTTCAACAGATTTTAAGACATTTGCTTCTACTTTATTCTCTTTCATATCTGTATTTCCATGTTCTGTTTCAGTTTTTAAGGTTTCACTGCAATTATCCTTTGTTATGCTGTCTACACTGTTTTCTTTAGCTTCGTCATCCTCATATTTAAGTTTTTTCTAAAATAAGAATATAATGCTAATAACAAAATCTAGAATCTTTATTTTTATTTTCAAATTATGTATAAATAAATAATGGCCGAATGAAATGAGTAATAAATACTGCAGAAAAGACAAAAAAAAATGTAGTTGTATTAACTACTTTTATTAAACCTGCAATAAATAGTTTTTCCGGATCTAGCTATTTGTGTATGTGATTCCATATGTTTGTAAACACACACAGGATACAGGAGAAATTCGTAGTTTTTTTTTATATACCTGTGTGAAATCATCAAATGACTACCCCCGCCCTGGGCGGGGCGGGAGGGAGTGTCAGACTTTTACTGACTAAAACTTATGCATGTTTCTTCTTGTGCCCTTTACGTTCTGGGGACGCGGTATCTCGTTCGAACAACCCGCAGCACCGGCCGGCATCGGCCCTTAGTGGCCCCTCCGAACTCCGAATATTTGCTGACATATACTTTTAGGCGCGCGTGGAACACGGACGCGCCTTCGACATAGGCTGTCGTTAGTTAACGTAGGGATGGTGAGCTACCCATTGCTCACCGTCCACAGACCCGCTTCTATGGTGGCCCAGAGTCCTCGCTCCCGACGCGTCTACTGAGACCGCTGCTGGAACGAGAGATTCTGCGCCTCTCCCGTCCCGCCATCTTCTCTAGCATAACAGCTTCCTAATTTCAAATTCCTAGTGGGCAACTTTTTTCTAAAGAAAAAATAGTATATTCGGCCACACACCAAATACCAAATAACATTTTCTCATGGTGGCATATTGGTAAGTAGGTATATTAGGAATGACATATTATGAGAAAAATAAACAGCAATAAACATCATAAATTGCAACCTACTCTTCTTCAGGGGTAAGAAAGTCCCTTATGTGACCATTGGATTGTCTACAAAAAGAAAAGTTGTAAAGTACTGCCTAAAAAAGCAGAAAAAATTGTCTTCATGCATTTATCTTTCACCTAATTATGACAATAGCTGAATATTTGTTGCAAGTCTAGTTTTCATTCCCCCAGATCAACTCAGATTGAACTTAAAAATCATTTATATTTAGGGAATTTAAACTTCTTACTGGTTGTATCACTTCATGACCTTCCGGACTTCTATTTCGTTTAGAGGCAAACATATTCGTGATTTTTAACTGATGACCATTGCATGGCGACTGATTTCCATTGCGTGGTGACCGCCTCTTGGGCCTGAAATTAAATCAAACATATTTTTGAACAGGTAAGTACTTTATTTATTAAGATTTTTTTTCTCTGCTCAAGTGAATTAAATGAATGTATTCTGGAAAACTATTAAAGAAAATGATTGAGGAATAAAACCTGTAGTTTATGCAAAGAAAAAAGTTTACTAACTAACTCGGCCCCAAAGCAGACTCTCATACCTAAAGGCAAAGTTAGTTCCACAATTTTTAAGATTTACAAAATATGTACCTACCACTGCTGGGCAGTGGCTATAAATACTTGGTGCTTTGACAGTTCATTGATCGGATGAAATAATAGGGTTTTTCGTTTGTATTGTCTTAGTTAAGGAACATATAAAGTATAAACTTGTTATTTAGGTATATTTCTTAAAGTAATTCACGGAGATCAGCCTATTATTTCGACACTAAAGCAACTTAAGACGACTTCGGACTCGGACCAGAACCTGAACTTACTCCATAGCATTGTTTACAGAATATTTTTGACGAATTAACTTTACTATTTTATCAGATAAAATGTACTTATGTTGTTACAGCTCACTGGTACTTACATCTGGGAAGGTGATTTCGGTTTACGCACAGATGAAACGCTTCCCTCAGCATCCTTTTGCAAGTTCTTTAGAACACTACGACTTTGTACAGGCATGTTTCGCAAATACCTATGCCTAGACAGATCTTATCAATAAATTACAGCAAACAAAAATTCATAGTTTCTCAGAGCATTAGCAAATTATTGATGAAAAATAAAAACTTCTAAGCAACATACACACAAATAAAGGACCACAAGTAAAAAAGGCGCCAAAACTGATAGATAACCAACCCATTCCTTGTTGTTGACAGAATGACAGTTGCATGTCAGTATTATTTATTGAAGATTGAGTTTGACATTGGCAATACTTTGCATATGGTTATTTATAGGCATATAGGACACATTTATAGAGACAGTAAGTTCTTACATTCCTTTGCGATTTTTCAAATACCATCTAAAAACCATGAACACAAAATAAGAATCATAGTATAGTTTAGTGACGACACGGTTAGCGCAGTGACCGAGCGTTCGATTGCTGCGCTGCGTATCGCGGGTTCGATTCCCACACGGGAAATATTTGTATGACCTACAGATAGTTGTTCCGGGTCTGGCTGTTTGTGTATGTGAGTTTATATGTTTGTAAACGCACCCACGATACAGGAGAAATAACTAGTGTGGGGCAACGTTTTAAAAAAAAAAAAAAAAACAATGGGCCGTAGGGCCGCCTCACACAATCCGTTTTCAATGGAAAACGTATTGTATGAGGCGGCTACAGGCTACGACTTATGTGAGACCGTAGACAGAGAAATGAGACAAATCTGTGGTCTGTTTGTCCGTCACAGCTGTCAGTGCTGTCTTCTGTCAGTGTCACTCAATGTCACTAATGTATAAACATCAAATGTTAAAGTAGGTAATACAAAAATATTCTCTAAAAACTTTTTACGAAATTAAACTTTGAATTTTTTATGAAAAAAATTAGAATACATTTATTTTAGAGCCCAATACCTAACAAATGTTAGCAGTATCTCGGTAGTTCACGAATTATTATTTATAAAATGATATTTTACAGTATCCTTAGTCGACATGTTAAAAATAAATCCAAGTTTCTAAGGCTGAGTTCTACAGCATTTGTGCCGGATATAGATATAAATTATTATTGCAATGATAAAAATTCTTTAGAAATTGACAAAAATATAAAAATAAGAAAAGGCGTGGGTGATGTTAATCGTGTAATGAACATGTATAAAATTTTTAAAACAACTCCAGTAGCAGATGCTTCATATCCAACTGTACGAGACAGTTTGTTCAGAGAACTGAGTTGTTTGCCTAACAAAACACATCCTTCAGTGGTAGAAAATGTAGAACCTCAAGTTGTACGAGAAATAAATCAGAAAAGGGATTTCCAAGCACATTCACCTCTAGAATTCAGTGAAATAACGAGGCGACTAAATTTAGTTAGAACAGATCAATTAGGACACACCTGTGGTCATAAAAGCTATTACTTCTTAGGAGAACTTGCTGAGCTAGAAGAAGCATTGATTAAATACACTCTCAACAAACTGCTACAAGAAAAGTTTCAGTTGGTTTCAGTACCAGATATTTTGCCTAGTCAAGTTTTGGAGAGCTGTGGTATGACAGTTAACAGTGATCGAACACAGGTAATGTTTTTTTAAAAAATTGGAAGAAAATAAGTATAGCTTACAGTTATTCTAGTATTATAATTATTATGTCAAGATATTATTTTATTTTTAACTGCCTCTTTGGCCTAGTGGTCCTAAGCGGGACTGCTACTCTAGAGGTCTTGGGTTCGATTCCCAGATCGGGCAAAAAGTGTTATTGGGTTTTTCTATGAAATTCTCAGTAGCAGCTTGGATTTTGGAATTGTGCCCGGTTAAATGGCAATAGGCTCGCTCCCTATTACATGGGACCTAAAAAAACATACTGGCGAACTGTGGGTGTATCAACCTTACTCCGAACTTACTCGGGTATGCCAAGTTAGACCAGCTTGGCGAGCACTGGCTTCCCTCGAGGCGACTGACCCCCACTGTGGGTGTACGTTGGTACACCTCTGCCTAACCCTTCGGGGAATACAAGTGTGATGGTATGTGTGTGTGTTTATTTTTTATTTAAATTTATTGAACCTCAACTGTAACAAAGTAAAGAAATCATACATTTAAATAAACTTGTTATTATTTAAATGTATGATTGATTGCCTCTGAATGTATGTATGTCATGACTTTTCTACAACTTTATTCAAATCATAAAGTTGCTATGTTGCATTTTCTAGATATATTCCCTAGACCCAGTTCACCATGGTCCAGATTTGTACCTATCGGGTACAGCGGAAATGTCACTAGCAGGACTCTTAATGAATACACTCCATAAAGGAGAAGACTTACCATTGAAATTGGCTGCCGTGAGCAGATGCTTTAGGGCAGAAACTTCGAATGTTATTGAAGAGAGGGGAATATTCAGGCAAGTAGCAAACTATTTATTAGAAAATATAAATTACCCAATTTTTAGTATATAAAAAAAATTGTAGGCCTTATTTGAAAAAAGAAACTTCTCAATTGTCTATAGCAACATGATAAGAACTGTTTAATGATTAACCAGTAAACTTCATACTGACTTTCTTCATTTACCCACAGAGTACATCAATTTACCAAAGTGGAAATGTTTGCAGTTACTACTCCAAGTCAGTCTGAAAATATGCTAGAATATTTGAGAACAATGCAAGAAGAATTGTTCTTGCCCTTAGGGTTCAATATGAAAATACTTGACATGCCACCGCATGAACTTGGTGCTCCTGCTTATAGGTATGTATCATAATACTTATGTCTCGAATAAAGATAATTATGTAAAATGTAATTCTCCAGACCGATTCCAACCACGGCGGCTAATCTTAATGCAGACTAGCCACATACGCAGGAGATATTGTAGTGCACGAGTGTGTGCGCAAACACAGGTGCACTCTCTAATGGAAAAACTCAATAACGTTTTTGCTCGACCTGGGAATCGAACCAAGGACCCCTTGCTCACAGTATGGGGCAGTCAGCGGGGGGGCGGGAGGTTACAGATATAGTCAATGGATAAAGGGGTAAAATTATTATGATAAGACTAAACAAATGGTTATTCAAGACTTTTTCACAATCAACATGATTGGAAGATGAGTTTCCCAATGTTGAGTGGTTTTAAACTTGTTAACTGCAGGAAAACAGACCTTTTGTTTCCAAGAAAAAAAAACGCGATTGCGGAGCTCACACAACTATACAATTTCCTACAACGAACACACCAAGTGTGAATCCAGTCGCGCCTTGAGTGTTTGGTGGAGCAAATGTTTGCCTGCCATAATACTCTTTAATTGTTACAATTTCAATAAGTTAAACCAGGCAAAAGATGCATTCTCTGACAGAAAAGGCAGCAAAGCAATATGATTGAAAAAAATTAATCACTTATATTTTGCAGGAAGTATGACATAGAAGCATGGATGCCAGGTCGTAATAATTATGGTGAAATATCAAGCTGTAGCAACTGTACAGATTATCAATCAAGAAGGCTGCACATCAAATATGTTCACAATGGTGAAACACACTATGCTCACACATTGAATGGCACTGCCTGTGCTGTACCAAGGATGTTGATAGCTTTATTAGAAACGCATCAAGACCCCAAAGGGAAAATTTATATACCTGAAGTACTACAACCCTACATGAATGGAAAAAAGAATATTGCAAAAAATAATTTGGTCCCAGAACTAAAACTAATGAAAATAAAAAGATAAGACATTTATCAATCACTTATTTATTTTATATCCTTAAAATTACAGCTTACTAGTTTCTTGTATTAAATTATCATATAAAGTGCATACAAAGCGCTTTCATTCTATGCTAGATAGGTTCTTCATTAGGAGACATACCAACCCAGCCCTGGTCATTCAACCTCATATTCAATCATCATCAAGCTTGGTAAATTGCTATGGTGAAATAGAAATAGCTATGCAATATTTAAAAATGAATTTAAATAACCATACATTTGATACAAACAGTGTTTATCATAGGGATGCAAATTACGTAAGCAATTTTATAGACACCTTGAGGTTAGGTTTCAGTATTTTTTGGTTTTGTTCCCTTTTGCTGTTTGGAAAGCTTCTTCATTTTAGATTTAAATAAATTAATATCAACTGTTGCATCTGTGGGGTTATTAGGACCATTCGTTTTCTCTTCAGGAGGTATAAAGTCCTTTTGCCTCTGCTCATGCTTGGCTCGTTTAACTTGTGCTTGCTTTTCTGCTTTTTCATGTTGATTCTTAGCCTTCTTTTGTTCAGCCTTGAGGAAGTATTCTCCAGTAGCAAGTTCTCGGTCAATTTTACTCTCTTGTTGTGGTGGTGGGAATGGTGTGTACAGCTTCTTCTCAACTTTCTTTTTAGGTTGTTTCCTTGGTACATTTTTACTTTTAAATGAAGGTAAAAATCTATCCCAACTCTCATTTTTCAATCTTGAATCTTTCATTAGTTCTCGCTTAATCATTAAACTCTTAATGTTGTACATAGGATGAATATTTTTCATCGTGTCTTCAACAATTCGCCTCACTTGCACCAGACCTTTGTATGGTCCTACAGCTGAAACTGTGTTTCCTTGCACTAATACATAACATTCAGTTAATAGTTCTATAGATTTGAGAGTTACTCCATTTGGACCAATCAAACGCTGCCGTCTCTTTAAAAATGTCTCTTTTTTGCGAACAAATGAATTGATCTTTATGATGTCACAACCTATCTCATCTTCAAGGACTCGCACAGCTTGTTCAAAGGGGACACTTCGGGATAGCAGTTTCATCAAATCTCTGGCTTTGACTATGATGTATGGATCCCATGTTTTTCTTGTTGTTTTTACAGTTATACTGCCTTCGATGAGGTCAAGATCAGCAACAATGAAGTGTTCTTTCAGTACCTTTTGCACAAGCGGCCAGCATTCTTTTAAGTATTGTTCTCTGTACTTCGGAAATAGGGTTGCAAATTTGCTTTCCTCTAAAAGACCATGTGGATTATCTTCGGGAGTAAATTTCGGTATTTTCATAGCCCAAGCATTGTCGACAGGGCCGGGGGCCTGCACATTTTCATCTATAACTTCGCTTTGCATTGTTATTGGATTCCAAAAACTAACAATACATTCAAAATTCACCTAAATAATCTACCACAAATAATTCATCTGTCAAATTAATGTTCACGCATGTGGCAGTTCAATTACGTATTTACGTCAGTAGTCAGAGTCAGAGTGTCAGACACAGCTAGGGTTGCCATCTCTAAAAATCAAAAAACCGGACTTACTCGTTAAAAAAGCCGGACTTTTGAATTCCAAAGCCGGACTTTTGAATTCCAAAGCCGCAAAAAAGGGATTTTTAATATACTTTTGTTTTGAAAAAACACGGTTTACGAGATCTGTTTCTTTAATAATTGTTCGCATAACATTGTTTACAAGTTACATGTCTCACATTAAATTCGTCGTTTAAAATTTTGGCGATGGTTTTTTGGATATAACCTATTCCTTTGTTTTGTCCATTGCTGGCCAATTAACGAGAATACTCTCTCGACAGTTGCATCATGCCGCGGTTTTGAAAAATCATACTCGCACATAGCGAGTATGTCTGACTATCAATACATATGTTACTCAGCGACACAACAGTCGCTTAAAGCGAGGATCCTCTTGCTTTTCTTGTAGAAAAGAATTAATCGATAGTTTAAAAAGCCTAACAAAAGCCGGACGGGCCGGACGCAGTCAAATATGGCCGGACAAGAGGTCAAAAAGCCTAACATGTCCGGTTTTATCCGGACGGATGGCAACCCTAGACACAGCAGACAAAGACAAACGTCTGTCTATAGTACCGAGTGGTATGAGAGTGAGACGTCAGATGGCGAGACCACGATTTCTTTTTTGTACTAGCAACATTATTTCACGTTGGAGGGGTTGTCGAATGCGTAATGGTATATCTGTTAGACTAAAAAAACATAAATTATTCTCAATAAATCACTAAACAAAGTAGGATACAAAAATAAAATGCAAAATTTATGACCTTTGCGATAATTAAAGACGATATCCAGATATATTGAGCCTGGTAACATTATTATTTTGCTAGCCTATGGCCGGGGTATAACTGAAGTAACTGTCGGTGAGTAGTACATGAACAATGCTATTTTTAGGCTCTGAATAGTGATGTGACTGATGGACACAAATACTGTTCGTTTTCGCATTTTATTTTGAAATACAAAACTTGAATAATATTTTTCTGTTATAAGCGCAGTACCGCTTCTTGTGGCTATTTTAGGGGAGACCTATGTCTAGCAGAGGACGTCGATCGGCTAATAATTATGATGATGATGATTATAATCGGAAACATTGTAAAATTATCAATATTCGTAAAAGCATCCTATGGTATTTTGCTCAATTAGGATTTAGTAGACTAGCTTCTGCCCGCGACTTCATCCGCATTAAATTAGATAAATTATCTCACGAAAACTGTAGATTTTTCCGTGATAAAAAGTTACTGTGTGTTATTCCGTATTGCACACTCCAATCTATTTCACTTCCAAGTTTCATCTAGATCCGTTTAGCCGTTTAAGCGTGAAAGAGTAACAACAAAAATCCATCCATTCATCCTCACAAACTTTTGCATTTATAATATTAGTAGGATATAAGTAGGTTTTTAAGTTACCTTACTTACCAATGGCAATAGGATTTAACTGTAAAAAGCAAAATACGCAATTTCGTTTACTAAGATGACATATTTTTCTAAGTTAATTTGATTTTAAAAGCAAGATACCGAAACGATTTTGATAACATTTTATAGGATATATTATTCTATTCTGAAAGTATATCCTTTTGAATATAAAAAAGAATTTTCAAAATCGGTTGATAAATGTCCAATTTTTATAGAAAAGCGAATTGATAACCTCCTCCTGTTTTAAGTCTGTTGATCAAAAGAAACCTACCTATTACATGTCCTACATAATATAATTTAGAATGATTGACTGATCTGTCGGTGTCAAAACATCGCTGGGATCGAAATAATTATTTCGCATTTAACATGTAATGTTCGATGTCAATCACATCCCTAGTCAAACGCCCGGATGAACAACATCGGTTGGGTTGCCATTGCCTGATAAACTTGTGACTCAGCAGGCAAGCAAGGAGTTTGCTTCGCCATTGTGATGTGGGTTGTCTGAGGTGCAAGTAGTCTGCAATACGCACCCTCGAGCACACGACTCAGCCTTTTAGAACTTATCGCGAAGTGTAGGTAAGTGGTTTTATTTGTATTAAATTTATAAAGTTACCTAGCTACATAACTGCTTTTGTAGACACTTAAAGTACACTGTACAGGCTATTTTTCGTGTCGTCTTTTGTATAATTTTCTTTCTTTATTCGTGGTGACTCCCTCTCTTATAGGCTATACTTACTTAATTATTTCTTATTTATGTGTGTACCTGTACTTTCGGTACTTACTGAAACCTTTGTACCTACCTACTTAGTACGTTGAAGTTAATGTGTCTGCAACGTTAAGTTTGCTGTACGTTGTGCCCTTTGAAAACTGACTCCGGTTATTTATCTCATGCTTAGGCATACCATTTTAAGTACCTAGTACCTACTTAGGCATGAAATGTTCCATACAATACCTACCTAGCAGTGTTGCCAATTTAGAATATTTTATGCTAAATTTAGCATATTTTTACGTTGGTTAGCATATTTTTTTGTTGTTTAGCATATAGCATATTTTTTAGCATATAACTACAAATATGTAATGAATATTTCTAATAAATAAAACTACTAAAATCTCCGCGCATAATTTTAACCTCTTTCGGAACGCAACCTTATATGTCAAAATTTTAAGGCCGCTTTCACATTTATTTAGGCGACTTTAGCAGCGCGACTGTCACCCCGTCAGAATTTCATAATAAAAAAACAGAAGAGCTGTCGCCCACAGCATCTATTTTTAAAATGAAGTACGTCATACTGACCTAAACGTTGATCTATTGAAATGGTGATAATGGGACCACACGGGAAGCACCAGCTTTCAAATAAAAAAAGAATCATGACAATCGTTTCACCCAGTCGGTAAATTTGAGGGAAAAAAAATACAGTCTAATTAATAACCTCCTCCTGTTTTTGAAGTCGGTTAAAAATACAAAAAAAAAAACATTTTAAAGGTTGTTAAAAACATTTTAGTGCTCGCACTATTCTTTAATTTGTCAATTTTTTGTTATTGAATATTCTGCAAGGAATTTGGCGCAAGTACCTACACATAATAATATAAACAACCTAAAAAAAATCTCAAGTCATTCACTTCGAGAGTATTTATACTATAGTTTATCTATAACTACACACAAAAACCACTACTCAAGAATTAAAGTTGTTGGGCTAATTATTAAAGATTCAAAATTAAAAGCCGTTTTATTTCGCATTAAAGAATGTTAGCATAATATTTTAGCATAGTTTTATAGCATTTAGTATAATTTTGGCATAATTTTAATAGCAGTTTAGCATATTTGGTATTAGTCGTGTTGGCAACACTGCTACCTAGTGTCATTGCTGTGATTGCGATTACTGTGATTAGACAACTACTTACCTCCCCATGTTATTTTGAAAATGTGATTTAGCCCTATATTCTAGGTAAGTAACCAAATAGGTACTGTAAAATTTTTAGCATTTGCAGACGGTAAATTAATACCTACATATGTAATAATATGTGTATAAAAAGGTATGACAATAATGACGGTGCATCTACATACCTACCTAGCTAGAACATTCTATTTAGGTACGTAAGTAATCCAAAGATTGAGACCGGTGCAACGTTCTTTAGATAATGGTTCTTAGAAGTTTATGGAAGTTTTCAACATCTACCTACCTAGGTTCTTTTACATTTTGTATTAAGCGCTCGTGTAACTAATAGAGCCACATACTAAACTTGTAACAATAAGGGCTTTGTATTGTTATATTTTGTATTTTAAATAAGTCCCAACTCTCATGTAGCGTTTCCGTTACGTCATTCTTATTGTATTTGTATTATTCTAGTTAGGTACTAGTTATGTCCTGTGTGTGTTAGGTGCTAGTTTAATTATGTAGTACCTAAATACTGTCAAACACGCCAACATTGCCCCCAAGCGAAACATTGCCCGAAGAACAATTTATAAGCAAATCTTAGATGAGCAAAAATATCTTAATGTCCCCAAAAAAATAATTTAAATTTCTATTAAATACTAATAAGCATGAAACACTTTTCTACATGCTTCTTTTTATGTAGCTAAACACATATATTCTTTGAAGAAGGGAAAAATAAATCAGAACATTTTATACCATGTTTGGCAAATTGTTTTTAGCACTTTTAAAAATCGAAACGTAAATTGTATGAAAAAGAGAAAAAATTACAGGGTAAGTAACATTGCTCAGTCATATTAATATAACTTTTTATAATTTCATTTGCATTCCAACATCCAAAGTAAACGCCATCTTTACCAAAATAATTGTATTGGTTTCGATGTCATCAGCATAAACGCCATATTTGCGTCAAGAATCAATGTGGGCAATGTTGGCTAAAAGTCCAGATACCTACTTTGCCCGCCAACAAAACCGAACAAATATTGAATTAAACTTTGAATAATAGTAAATTTTGGTCAGTGGGTCGTCTTAGGGGCTTACTTACACATTCACATGATCTTATAGTTGTAAGTGATGAAGGAAAATACATACCTCTCGGTAGAAAAATCATATTAAAATTGTAAATATTTGAAAAAAGTGGGTAATGTTGGCGTATTTGACGGCACTATCTCTATAGTATAGTAGTAAACTAGTAATAGGTAGGTATCTGCACGATGCAGCATAAACATGTGGCAATTTTGCAATATTCTTTAAAGCCAGTTTCTCTAAAAGTATTGATGGAAATTTTAATCCTTTATGTTACTAATAATATATCTACATAGTATAAGGAGATATAGTATTTTAGATCCCATTCTAGTATAACATTGGTTGTATTTTATTTATTATGCATAAGATCGCTATTACTTAGTTCGCTTACCTACCTAAGTTTTCATGTTTTTTTTTTTTTTTTTTTGTGAAATTGGGTAATTTTTAAGCGCTATTTACACATTTCCGGGTCAGATAGAGCTATCCGTTTTCCAAGTTTGTTGCAGTGTCCCGTCAGTGACGTGCCACCCGTCAGTCATGTTCACACATTTCAGGGAAATCGGTATCAGTGTAATCTATAGGTATCGTTAGCTAATGGTGTCGATTCTGTTATGCACAAGCTAAACTTAATTTAGACTATTTCTATCTTTTTCTCTCCAATAAAACAAGAAAGGAACGGACATGAATAAGACTTGTCAATTTCAGTTGATCTGAAACCTCTAGGTATACAGTAATTAGGTATAGTTGACATGTCAGAACGCATTGATTAAAAACACGGAAAAGTTCAAGACAAAACTAATTTGACATCTATAACTTAGTTCTAAGGTATTACCGTCCTTTTCTTTCGCTGTATGTTAGTAAGAGATGTCAATTCTCTAATTTTAGTTTGTGATCAAGGGAATCGGCACCAGCACACAACGTGATGTCCTTGTTTAACAACAAAACAACCTTTCTGTGTTCATGTTGTACTTGCATAAAATGTCGTTAACGTACATATGTATACTTGCGCCACATTCACATTTAATGCAGAATATTCAATAGCAATACTTACCTAAAAAAAACAACTGTCAAATTAAGAAATAGCGCGAGTACAAAAATGAGTTTTTTACAACCTTTAAAATGTTTCATTGTATTTTATCATGTAATAATAGAGTGTGTGTATTATTTAGTACTTACTTACTAAATAATACAGAAGCAAATTTATTGTAACTCTAAATATATTACTTTTATAACAAACATTAAAAAAATAATGCAATGCCGGGAGGGGACGCCCTAGAAAGACCTACCTTGACCTTATCGGTGAGGTTCTTCAGAAAGGTCAGGTGCGCAGTACTCGTAACCGGCGTGCTTGTATGACCAGATGTATGAATGTGGATGAGGCGAAAGGAGTGTGTAAGGATCGTAGCAGGTGGCGGTCCGTGGTTTCTGCCTACCCCCATGGGAAAAAGGCGTGAGTTTATGTATGTATGTGTATGTATTAAAAAAATGTGGGTATGTAAGTACTTGCTTACATACCCACATTTTTTTAAATGTTTGTTGTTAAAGATTCTTTGTCGAATTTGGCTAAAGTATAGATAAAAAAGACAACCGCCTTCAAAAACTAAAAAAACGGTAATTTAAAAAACTAAAACTAAGACTGCTACATTTTAAGTGCAATTGGGTACAACGACTTTCTTGTTTTAGGGCTTTTTCATAAATACTCAGAAAAGCAGTCGGGTTTTTTACCCGACTGCGCCAGAAGGAGGGTTATGTTTTTCGAGAGTATACAGAGTGGAATTTAATAATGCTACCTGGAGGGAAAGTACTCCAAATACTTAAGTTAGGATTTTTTTCTTAAAGAAAACATTCCTTTGTTTTCAAAAAGAAACAAAACTGCGTTTAAATAACTTTGAAAATACGCTTGCCACACCCGGGAATCGAACCGACTAAAATCCGAAAAAATTGCATCCTGTACTTTTATGGCACTAATCGATAGGATCAATTAGAAGGATGAAATCTCTGCAAACATAGTAAATTAAAATAAAAAAAAAAACATGCAATTTTAATGTAAACTTATTTTATTCGAATGAAAAAAAATGAGTAAACGAGTTTTGTTTCTTTAAAAAAATAAAGGAATGTTTCCTTTACGTAAAATTTGCTAACTTAAGTATTTAGAGTACTTTCCCTTCCAGGTAGCATTATAAAATTCCACCCTGTATATGTATAAATGTAAGTATGTATGTATCTATAATTGTTTGGCGCGCTCTGCAGCCTGAACGGCTTGATGGATTTTAGCTTGAGAGGTGTCGTTAGATTCGTATTTACTGTGAGAGTGACACTGGGTATCTCCATTTTTATTTTTTAACTCGTTTAAAAATCGGATAGAACTGTCGGAGCCCGAGCGTACTCTGGGACACTGACGCTGAGGATCGGGGACCTCCTAACACGGATGTGTGAATAACATACATACATAAACTCATACACAAAACATGCACTGAACACACACCACTCCTTAAAACACACACGCGCTCACCTTGCCGCCGCGGTCCGAGGAGATAGTTACCCTGATGAGGTAAGCTTCCACCAGGAAGAGATGAGTACGTTGCGCGGCCCCCTCGAGTAAGACCGGGGTGAATGATAAGGACCTGTATGGAAATGAGAAAGGTTTCGTGGGGGATCATGGGGAACACAAGAGGTGGGGAAATGCCCTTAAAATCTGTTGGTCGACACAAATTATTTTTAATAAATAATAATTATATAAAACAAAACGATACCATTAACGAAATTATGTAAAGATGATATCAACTCACACACACACCCTTGTTTGTACAGACACCCTTACGAGGACCTTGTATGTACTTGTACGAACCGAGGACCCTCCAAAAAACTGGTTTAAATACGTCGCAGGCCTTTTTCAATAAGATAGAAAGGGAGAGGTGAGTAAATCTATTGTAACGAGCGCACCGAGATAGTGCTATCTCAAAAAAAAACTATATGAATTACGGCTATCGTACCGAGGACCTGAAATACACAGCTAAATGTGACCAGCGATGCACATACGAGGACTTTGTGTAAGTTAACCGAGGACCTCTTACGTAAGCCCTGGGACGCCCTTCCGAGGACGTACTTTCACACAATATTTCTTATTTCTTGTACGAAGCGCGGACGCTGTGTTAGACTTTATTTCACCTTACCGAGGACAGTTTTCCTGTAGAACTTGTATAAACCGAGGACTTGGAAAATCTACATACCTAAACCAATTTTTACGTTTAAGATAATTATTAACTTATGTAGAATGTTCTGATTTATTTCTAACACACATTTTCTAAAATGAAGTACCAAGCGAGGACGAGTTTATGTCTTTACGTTTTTCGGTGCTTCCCAAAGAGAGGCTTAAAATAATTACTTATAGAAAGAGAGTCTTCGTACAAGCTCTTTTCGCGCTAACAAATATGCCATACGCATAAGGATTATCTAGTGATCCAGTCACCAGTCAGTCTCCAGTTTGAGCTGATGCTGCAGCCAGGTCGTTTCTTCATGAGGGAACTCTTCAAAAGTTGATAGGGTCGTCTTGGTATTTGGCATACGCGTTAGGATTACATAGTATAACAAATATAATAACCAAATTGTGCTGAAGCTGCAGCCAAGGTGGTTTCTTCATGAGGGAACTCCTCAACAGTTGGTAGCACCGTCTTCAAATTTGGCATACGCGTTAGGATTACATAGCCTAACAAATATAATAACCAAATTGTGCTGATGCCGCAGCCAGGGTGGTTTCTTCATGAGGGAACTCCTCAACAGTTGGTAGCACCGTCTTCAAATTTAGCATTCGCCTTAAGTTAACATAGTATAATAAATATAATAACCAAATTGTGCTGAAGCTGCAGCCAGGGTGGTTTCTTTATGAAGGAACTCCTCAACAGTTTATAGCATCGTCTTCAAATTTAGCATACGCATTAGGTTTACATAGTATAACAAATATAATAACCAAATTGTGCTGAAGCTGCAACCAGGGTGGTTTCTTCATGAGGGAACTCCTCAACAGTTGGTAGCACCGTCTTCAAATTTAGCATACGCATTAGGTTTACATAGTATAACAAATATAATAACCAAATTGTGCTGAAGCTGCAGCCAGGTTGGTTTCTTCATGAAGGAACTCTTCAAAAGTTGATAAGGTCGTCTTGATATTTAGTATATGCGTTAGGTTTACATAGTATAACAAATATAATAACCAAATTGTGCTGATGCTGCAGCCTGGGTGGTTTCTTTATGAGGGAACTCCTCAACAGTTTACAGCATCGTCTTCAAATTTAGCATACGCGTTAGGTTTACATAGTACAACAAATATAATAACCAAATTGTGCTGAACCTGCAGCCAGGGTGGTTTCTTCATGAGAGAACTCCTCAACAGTTGGTAGCACCGTGTTCAAATTTGGCATATGCGTTAAGTTAACATAGTTTAATAAATATAATAACGAAATTGTGCTGAAGCTGCAGCCAGGGTGGTTTCTTCATGAAGGAACTCCTCAACAGTTCATAGCATCGTCTTCAAATTAAGCATACGCGTTAGGTTTACATAGTATAACAAATATAATAACCAAATTGTGCTAAACCTGCAAGCCAGGGTGGTTTCTTCATGAGGGAACTCCTCAACAGTTGGTAGCACCGTCTTTAAATTTGGCATATGCGTTAAGTTAACATAGTTTAATAAATATAATAACGAAATTGTGCTGAAGCTGCAGCCAGGGTGGTTTCTTCATGAGGGAACTCCTCAACAGTTCATAGCATCGTCTTCAAATTAAGCATACGCGTTAGGTTTACATAGTATAACAAATATAATAACCAAATTGTGCTGAAGCTGCAGCCAGGGTGGTTTCTTTATGAAGGAACTCCTCAACAGTTTATAGCATCGTCTTCAAATTTAGCATACGCATTAGGTTTACATAATACAACTAATATAATAACCAAATTGTGCTAAACCTGCAAGCCAGGGTGGTTTCTTCATGAGGGAACTCCTCAACAGTTGGTAGCACCGTCTTTAAATTTGGCATATGCGTTAAGTTAACATAGTTTAATAAATATAATAACGAAATTGTGCTGAAGCTGCAGCAAGGGTGGTTTCTTCATGAGGGAACTCCTCAACAGTTCATAGCATCGTCTTCAAATTAAGCATACGCGTTAGGTTTACATAGTATAACAAATATAATAACCAAATTGTGCTGAAGCTGCAGCCAGGGTGGTTTCTTTATGAGGGAACTCCTCAACAGTTTATAGCATCGTCTTCAAATTTAGCATACGCGTTAGGTTTGCATAGTACAACAAATATAACAACCAAATTGTGCTGAACCTGCAGCCAGGGTGGTTTCTACATGAGGGAACTCCTCAACAGTTTATAGCATCGTCTTCAAATTTAGCATACACAATAGGTTTACATAATTTAACAAATTTAATAACCAAATTGTGCTGAAGCTGCAGCCAGGGTGGTTTCTTCATGAGGGAACTCCTCAACAGTTTATAGCACCGTCTTCAAATTTGGCATATGCGTTAAGTTAACATAGTTTAATAAATATAGTAACGAAATTGTGCTGAAACTGCAGCCAGGGTGGTTTTTTCATGAGGGAACTCCTCAATAGTTCATAGCATCGTCTTCAAATTAAGCATACGCGTTAGGTTTACATAGTATAACAAATATAATAACCAAATTGTGCTGAAGCTGCAGCCAGGGTGGTTTCTTTATGAGGGAACTCCTCAACAGTTTATAGCATCGTCTTCAAATTTAGCATACGCGTTAGGTTTGCATAGTACAACAAATATAATAACCAAATTGTGCTGAACCTGCAGCCAGGGTGGTTTCTACATGAGGGAACTCCTCAACAGTTTATAGCATCGTCTTCAAATTTAGCATACACAATAGGTTTACATAATTTAACAAATTTAATAACCAAATTGTGCTGAAGCTACAGCCAGGGTGGTTTCTTCATGAGGGAACTTCTCAACAGTTGGTAGCACCGTCTTCAAATTTGGCATATGCGTTAAGTTAACATAGTTTAATAAATATAGTAACGAAATTGTGCTGAAGCTGCAGCCAGGGTGGTTTCTTCATGAGGGAACTTCTCAACAGTTTATAGCATCGTCTTCAAATTTAGCATACACATTAGGTTTACATAATTTAACAAATTTAATAACCAAATTGTGCTGAAGCTGCAGCCAGGGTGGTTTCTTCATGAGGGAACTCCTCAACAGTTGGTAGCACCGTCTTCAAATTTGTCATACGCGTTAAGTTAACATAGTTTAATAAATATAATAACCAAATTGTGCTGAAGCTGCAACCAGGGTGGTTTCTTCAGAAAGAGAGAAAATGAAAGGTTGACTGAATCCTTAAACAAATCGTTAGAAGCTACTCCTATGTACACGCCTGCTTAGATTACACAACATTAAGATTTTGTTTTCAACATAAATTGTTGTATTGTCATGGGTGCTTAATCCGTGTGCTCTTCATGAAGAATCAAAAGTAGAAATGTCTTCCTAGGTGAAATGACGGCAGCAAAATTTGAAACAATCAAAAAGTACAATGAAAAATACATAACAAATAATATTAAATGACAAACTTGAGAACGACGCTATCAACTGTTGAGGAGTTCCCTCATGAAGAAACCACCCTGGCTGCAGCTTCAGCACAATTTGGTTATTATATTTATTATACTATGTTTACTTAAGGCGAATGCTAAATTTGAAGACGGTGCTACCAACTGTTGAGGAGTTCCCTCATGAAGAAACCACCCTGGTTGCAGCTTCAGCACAATTTGGTTATTATATTTGTTATACTATGTAATCCTAACGCGTATGCCAAATTTGAAGACGGTGCTACTATCTGTTGAGGAGTTCCCTCATGAAGAAACCACCCTGGCTGCAGCTTCAGCACAATTTGGTTATTATATTTGTTATACTATGTAAACCTAACGCGTATGCTAAATTTGAAGACGATGCTATAAACTGTTGAGGAGTTCCCAGTGATAGCACACTACACACGAGGGAAACTGTTAAAGCGAGGACTAAAATACACACTGTTTGGAAAATCTAGCAAACCGAGGTCTTAAATACACATTGCGTGGAAAAGCTGCCTAACCTAGGTCTTAAATACACATTGCGCGGAAAAGCTGCCTAACCGAGGACTTTTGTGTTAAAGTTAACACATGGGTCCTCGTATAATACAACAAACGTGAAATGAGTGTAAAGAGGCTGTGTGTGAGGCGACAGTGGCGCCACTAAGTGGATACACAAATCGAGTGTAAGATTATGAATATTTTTGATCAAACCGAGGTTCAGACAACTTTTTCTTATTAAGTATACAGAAAGACTCAAAATTGCTCGCAGAATACGAATCTTTGGTCAAGTCAAACCGAGGACCCTCGAAAAAGTCCTCGGTTTGAAAAGGTCCTCGGTCGTGCCTTGTGTATTCATACGCACGTTCTCGGATGGTACTTAAAACAAACACACGCCTTTTTCCCGTTGGGGTAGGCAGAAACCACGGAACGACGACACCTGCTACTACCTGCGTGAATAAGTTCGTGCAAATCGTTGTAACTGATTTTTTCTCCGTCCCTGTCGTGTTCCGTCAGGGACGTGTGGATAGCGCCTTATACTGATTATGACGTAGGCACAGATATAATAAAGCATTTTATATTTCTGTGGATGTAGGTAACCGTGGCGTCCCGTCTATGTAGGTATAAAACAGTAAAGTTGATTAGAAAGATGTTTAATGTTGAATTAAATTTCCGATTGTAAGCTTTTGCTATTTATTTCGTCTCAAAATATTTAAAATAATTTAATTAGCAAGATCTAAATTAATTGCTTTATAAAAATAATATAATGTAACTGTTTCATTGGTAGGTATACTGTTTATCTTATACCTACGATATTATAATCGATTTAAATTTTCAGGTTTATTACAAAGATGGAAGACGACGGTCCGGAACCGGGTAAGCAATTTTATTGATATCTTGTTCTTGATTTATTTAGGTAGGTACCTACTCAATTACATATTTTGTTGGTGAATTTTATTTTATAATAATTCAAAATAAGGTATAAAAAAGTTACATACAAAATGATATTCATTGAAAAGAGATGATCCTTTTCAAAATTTCAATTGTAGCAAGACTAGTACTTAATGCAATCAGTTTTTTTTTAATAAAACATACATATACAGTACCTACCTACTACATAATTACCATCACGCCTGTATTTCCCAAAGGGTTAGAGGAGCCCTTCCAGATTAGGCGTTTTGCACGTCATGCAGGTGGGTTCACTTGCGCTTAGACATTCGCGCGTTCTTGAGATAGGTAAATACTTAGCTACTTACATAAATATCCCGCGTTTCCTTAGGCAGAAGTGTACCAATATACATACACCCATAGCCCGCCGGTTTGTTTTAGGTCCCATATAATGAATATAAAACGTAATTCTCAATAGTCACAACTCCTAATTGTATATCTGGGCCCTCCATCTCGGAAAACCCCATACAATAAATTTGAATTTAATATGACTATTTTGAATTGATTTTATAATGATAAAAATCTGTCGGGGTCCTCCGGAACGGGGGCCTCTGGAATCGGAGTACCTACTCAGAGAATAACCCATATAATAATATACTCGTATTAGTCATATCAATTTTAAATGGCGGTGAAGGTAAGTCACGATTTCATTTTTGTGGATAAAAGCAAAAATTATGTGATAAGGGCGTAAGGCTGGCCGCACACGTACGGTTCCTAAATAGGAATTCAGATTCGGAATTCCGTGAGATTAGCGTAGACGTTCGGTTTTTTGTATACTTAAGGAATTTATACGACCCCAGTGTCTTCCATATATAAGGTTTCGTGTGCGCGTGTTTGCATATTTATGAAAGAAGAGCATTCAGTTTTCCGAATCTGCATTCCTGATTAGGAAACATAATCAGGAAACCGTGCGTATGCGGCCAGCCATAATCGGCTCATACCGGAAATCTAGGTACTTAATAGTTTCATGTAGGTATCGTGGGCATCGTGCGTAGGTACATACTTTACATAATTATGTAAAAAAAAATACCATCACGCCTGTATTCCCCGAAGGGTTAGGCAGAGGTGTACCAATGTACACCCACAGTTCGCCGGTATATTTAGGTCCCATGTAATAGGGGGCGAGCCTATTGCCATTATCCGGGCACAAATCCAAACTCCGAGCTGCTACTGAGAATTTCATAGAAAAACCCAATAACACTTTTTTTGCTCGACCTGGGAATTGAACCCGGGACCCCTTGCACAGCAGTCGCACTTGCGACCACGAAACCAACGGGGCAGTTATTAGGTTAACATACCTTTTTTTTAATTAAAAAATAATAATTAATAAGGTAAGGTTATTATGTAGGTAATTTAATAAAACTACCAACAAAGGTTTAGTAAAGTACCTACCTATATTTTTTTCCATGATAGGATAGGTAGTGCCTAATCTAGATACCGTACCTTCAGATATTCCCAATATGTAGGTACCTACTTCAAAAAATGTTGTTTTTGTCTCAACATAATAACGAGTAGGTAGGTACTGACAAAAAACTTTGGTTAATACATATTTATTTACTTTATGAGTACCTACTCATTAGGATGTTATTGTTATTGTGTGGATTGGTGTGTATTTATAGATAAGGTAAGTCTTAGTCAACACGTACTATAGGTACTCTTATATTAAATTGTAATAATCTGTGTCGCTGGCAAGAGAGAAAGAGACGCATTGATTGTTTGGACTGGCTCGATAGCAGGACTTCCCCTAGACGACGCCGAGGAATTACAGGGGGCCATTGAAGTCTTCCACGACTTATATAATAATGAACAATCATTCGTTATTTTATTAGGTTAACATACCATCACGCCTGTATCCCCGAAGGGTTAGGCAGAGGGGTACCAATTTACACCCACTGTTCGCCGGTATGGTTTTAGGTCCCATGTAATAGGGGGCGAGCCTTTCTTACTGAGAATTTCATAGAAAAACCCAATAACACTTTTTGCTCGACCTGGGAATCGAACCCAAGACCTCTAGCGAACAGTCGCGCTTAGGACCACTAGGCCAACGAAGCAGTTATTAGGTTAACTTAACATACCTTTTTTTATAGATGGTAAATCATCAAATAACTTCCCCCGCCCTGGGCGGGACGGGTGGGAGTGTCAGACTTTTACTGACTAAAACCCATCTATGTTCCTTCATGTGCCCTTTGCGTTCCGGGGGCGCGGTATCTCTTTCGAACAACCCGCAGCCCCGGCAGGTTAACATACTTTTAGATATCTTTTTTACATGTGGGGGTATAAATGGAATATTTTTTTAAATAATATTATTTATAGTACAGCTACATAAAAATATTTTATTTTTAAATATGCTAACCGCTGTACCTATCCGAGCTTGCAGCAAATTACTCAAGGGGGTACGGGTGAAGCATGACGTTAGCGTAATTTGGTAAAACATTGCAAACTTAGTTTGCTGTGTCAAAAAATCTACACCGGCTCAAATCTTCCCAATAATGGGCCCCGACTGGTGCCTAACAGAAATCTATGCTATAAAAATACTAACTATTACATTTGGTTAAGGGGGGGCTATCCAAACACAGGACACCGAAAACACTCATTTTTTTGTCGCATTGTCTGGCGTATTGGGACATATATAACGACTATTACAAGCCTGAAAAAAATTAAGTGTATTGCCAAGGGTTCAAATTAAAGACATATATACAAGCTGTTGATTTGCATTCTCGTCAAATTCAAGGAGTTAACTATGCTCGAGATTCTTAACACGAATCAATAATTAAATAAATTTGTTTTAAAATTTATATTTTTTGACGTGATTTTCCAATTCGAACTAGTCATCTCGCCAGAGGGTTTAGGGCCTAAAAACGCGGCTATATAAATGCCTGCATAGCGCCTAAACTTTAGGCGCTATGCACGCATTTATATAGCCGCGCGACAACTCTGCCTACCGCATACGCAACTGGGCGATGCTGATTTTTGCAAGAGGAGTATTCTGGTATACTGTTTTTTGATAGTTGCAACTAAAAAACAAGCATTTATTAAATATTGGCCAGGTATCGTAATTATATTTGATTACTTCTTTTTTTCTATGACAAGCTCCTAAAATTTGACGAGGATGCAAAATCAACAGCTTGTATAAATATTTCATGAAAATAAAGCAGTATCATGGTAAAATAATAGCAAAGGAGAGCAAAAAAGAACATTTTTCTCCGCGTAGAACTCAGAATTTTGAGCGTAAACTATATAATTTTATGTAATAATACTATATAGGGATTTCATGAGCTAAAGAGATATCTATAAATTATTCCATTGAGCCGGGTATTCTATTCTGAATTTAATGAAAATCTAAAAAAATCTTGATTTTGGTGGTTATTCGAAACATCGCTATTTTTAACCTTAATTTTTGCCGTGATGCGTTTTTTACTTATTTCCTTACCATATGATAGGGCCTTAATTTATTTATTCGTTGATAGTACTGCTGCCCTCATACCAACATCATGATGTTGTTGTTTTTCTTCAGGACCTTCCTGGAGACTCAGGAATACAAACCCAATGAACAATGAGAGGAGACTTATTAATGACAATCGTGTAAGGATGCGCGAACGAATTACACCTATCAACAGGCTAAGACATACTAACCAAAATCGACAAAATTTTCATGAACAAAGCAGACCAATGAGGCAATATAACAACAGTGTTGAATTTCGCGGTGGTTTGAGAGGAAACAACATGAGGTCAGGCCGTCACAATGACAGGTATAGGTTCATTGGATTTAGAACCTTAGAAGAAATAGCACAAGCAGAAGAAAAAGAAGTGCTTCAAAAAGTAAATGAAAAACGAGAAGCGGTTATGAATCTTATAAGTTCACCCATTGAAAAACATGATGTTTTCGTTTTACTTATCGGAATATTATCGAAAATAACACGATCGCCTTTTGTGGAATTGAAATCGAAATTGATGTTAGATGTTTGTAATTCTGAATTTATTAATTCCTTGCGAAATTATTTAATGGATCTGCCTTATGCCGAAAATAAGGCAACAAATAATTTATATTGGAAAGATCAAGGTGAATTTTGGAAAAACTTTATAACATTTTGTGGAGATATAGTTGATACATCTCCGTCCATAGCTCTCAAGAGGTGTAGGGCGCTAATAGAAAGCGTAACGAAGACGAGTCTGGAATGTTTGAGTGATAGACATGGCTTCGTTTTGTCTGAAGCGAATGTACTAAAATTGGATGAAATACGTCAGAAGATGACATCATATAGCGAAAAATATCAGGTAAGTTTTCCGTTAATAGAACTTGAAATGTAGGTAAATAGGTATACCCAGGTATAAAATATGACAAAAGCATTTTTACAGTTTTTTTTTTGGAATTTTGTGAGGGAGGCTTTATGGAAATAATATCTCCGAACAGTGTCGATGCTGCATGGTCCTGTTAAGTACCTACATACCTCAGGTTATTATAGCTTACCTTCATTTTTATCTCATGGTAGCCGGAAGAGAAACGGAAGAGAGTAGACGTTCAGGACGCGCAAATGCAACAGCCCCCTGAAAACTTCCGTGAGCTCAGTGTGGTGCCAGCTAGAGATGACCTACTGGGATCCACGCCGTTCCTGCGACCGAACATTATCGAGGGAGGGTACAATGACGTGGAGCATTACTTAGACGTGCAGTTCAGGCTGCTCCGAGAAGACTGCTTTGGACCATTCAGAGATGGCTTGAGTGAGTGATTTTTCACTGATGTGATGCATTACAATGTAATCAGCATTATTACGTGGACCACGTGGACCTATTACCTACTTGTAACGGTGTCAAAAATAACTAACTATTTTTTTTACAGATCAATATTTGGGAGATCCAAATAAAAAGAAATACGATCACGTTCGGTAAGTTCCTATTATAAAAAATTAAGAGTTCCTATTATTACACTTTTTTTAATATTCTTATTATTGCATCGCTTTTAGAAGAATCATGCAAAGTAACTCCGACACAGGCACGATGTGTATGATTACAAACGAGTGCGTTTTACATCACTCTTTAATTTAATTGTGACAAACAATTTTGATCGATTTATGCCAAAATATATTGTGAATAGTTGAACTAAGTATGTTAATAATTAATAAAAATATGATGAATAAACATTATATTTCAATAAATTATTTTTATAAATACTTAGTTAACATTTATTTGCGCCAGTTAGGCAAAAATAATTACCATATTATAAATTTTTACCTCTTTGTTTTTCTAGTGGCGGCTTGTAAAAACAAATAATTGTAGCACATTGTGCTAACTTATTTATAATATTTTAAATGTAGATGATCACTCTTAACATATCAAAATACGATGAATTAATATGAGAGTAATAAGAAAACCTTATTATTCCGGTCTAAGACAGTGCGTTTTAAAGAAAACCGTCAACATTGAGGAAAATTATTAGTGAAATATTTACACGGTGATCACCGTTTATATTTGTATATACGTTTATATTATTGTATTGAACAAAACTACATTACTTTTATTCACAGGATATTTCATAATGTAAGATTTCTCTGTCCTTACGTCGACAACTTGAAAATCGGAGCCATCGCTCAAATCGATATGAGAAATCACAAGAACTTCCATAAAATAAATTGGGCACACAACAAGAGATTTCTTTTCGGTTCTTTAGTATTATTTACAAAAGACCATTGTACCACTTTTATAGCGGCTACGATTCTACATCGCGATGTGAATCTATTATCGACTGGCAAGGTGGGTAAAGACTCGTATATTAACACTCTCGTAAAACTTCAGACTGACTAGACTAGCTGTGATGTTGTGGGCAAATTCCGTTTTCTCTAGGTGCAGATTTCATTGTCCAATTTCCTATGGGCAACACTACCTAATGTCACAGCAGCTATTACTGCTTTTACTTTAGGTAGTCTAGTCTGGCTTACTCTTTACCTCGTAATAATAACTAATCTACCTACCTGTGTTTTCAGCTACCAGTTTCAATAATTGACACTGATTTAGATAATAGTATCTATAACGCAGACACGTATACGATGATAGAAAGCGAAGTTTATTTTGAACCTTATTATCACGTATTAAAAGTTCTACAAGAACCTTCTTTTCCGCAACATTTGGCTATGCAGAAATATATAGTCCAAGTTGATGTAAGTATTAAAATGGTCGTTAAATACTTTTTGGTAATGGAATAGTGATGCGACGGTAACTAGGGTAGGTTACCCGGTTTCCGGCTCATTACTCGGCTACCACCTTACTTAGTAGATACATTATAACTACATTACCCTTCCAGGCAGCCTCGACACATCCCGCTTACCTAACTGCTGACACAGAGTTCATTATTTATAAGGATGCGGAATCGCAAGCACAACAAGAACTGCTAGATCACTTTCATGATATTCAAACTGATTTTGATAGTGAATCTGAAGAGCTAGTGAATATATTTGGAAACGTCGTATCAAAGCACATCCATGTAAAATTCAAAGTTTTACAACCCGAGACGTGGCCGACTGCAGAAGTGCTTAATTTAAATGAAAGTCAGTACGAAGCGTATCGCTTGGCACTCACTCACGAGTTTGCCGTCATACAAGGACCACCCGGTACGGGAAAAACTTTCATCGGCATAAAAGTGGCAAAAACCTTGTTACATAACATTAAATCAAATGGACACTGCCTCATGCTGATCATATGTTACACTAATCATGCTTTAGATCAATTCCTCGAAGCAATATCTCAAATAACAAAATCTATAGTGCGGATCGGGGGGCAATCTCGTAATAAAGCCATGGACGAGTTTAACCTATCGAATTTACGACGTCAGTCTCTTGCACCCTCTCTTAAGTCGACTCATAGTTTTTTCATCGACCAAAAGCATTTGTTGAGAGGTTCAATACAAGAACTTCAATTGGCTCTAAAGACTCTTGATATTTTAAATAACGGTGTTCTTAGTCACCGCTACTTAATGGACGAGGGCGAGACGAACGAACAGTTAGCACATTTGGCCAATTACTACCAAAATAATAGGATTCGAGTAGAAGATCCTTTAGAACATTGGTTGTTTGAAGCTGTGCTCGGCTATGGCTATTCAGAATATGAAAGAGATTTTGGCGAGTGTCTACTAGACTACGATAACTTGGTAAACAACGAAGAAGACATTGATGAAAAAAGAGTCGAAATGATTTTGGATGACGAAAAAGCATCACACGAACAAACAGCTTTGAATGATTTAGTGCGAAGAAAAGCATCGTTTCTTTTATCTAATGTTAAGGCTGAAATCAGAAGGTTAATCGTGGTGTTTAAAGAAAGTGGTGATGATAACGAAAAATATCAGTTGCAAAACTTAATACAGAAACTTGATTCTCGCATAAATTTATTCAATGTAAGTTTTTCCTGCTTTTATTTTCCCTAAAGTAAGTATGTAGGTATATACGTTCCCTGAGTGTGATAATGAGACCGTTCGCGTATTTTAGGACATGAAGGATTATCAAGATCGTGACATCCACCTTCGTATACATGAACATACAGACTTTTCAGCAATAGCAGTGCAAAATCGATGGTGTTTGTATTTCACATGGATAAGAAACGAAATCGTCAAAATTAAAGACGAGATCGCAAATTTACAGGTATTGATATAAGTCATTTAAATCATCATTACTTATTGTAAGCAAACCCTCTCAAATCCTGCAATCATGATGAAGTAGGTCAAATACTTAAGTAGGCATATTACGTAAATTTTTCAGTAGATACCTAGTTTAGTATGGGCAGATAATTAGTAACCTTATTTTCTAAGGTAATTTAAGGTGAATGCTCCGACCAGCCCGCGAAATTAAAATTTTCTTACGTTTTTTGCAATTTGGCAACTCAGTAATTAGGTTTAATGTTGATTAAAGTATGATTCGCGGGCGTAAGAAGTATGTATTTTCAAAATTATAACCATTAAAATCAGTAAAATGACTCCATAAGTCAAGCTTCATGTAAAATGGACATTTTTATCTGTAACTGATTGTGTGTTACACCAGGCATCAGTAGCACCGGCAATCGCAGCGTATGACGAAGCAAGAATGATGATGGACGTGCAATTATTGAAGAATAAAGGCATCAAAGTTGTAGGAATGACTACTAGTGGAGCTGCGAGGATGCGGAAGCTACTGCAGGCTGTAGCACCAAAAATCGGTAACCTTTATTAAATTTTATCTCGTTACATCGATTTTTATAGATCTTAACTTGTTACATTGAATTTCATTGTGTGTTAAAACTATTCCGCGACTATTTGCGGATTGCACCATCCACACCCACGTTGAAAAATTCGTTCTAGATACTTGTTTCTCCGTTTATGCTATGGCTATGTTTTTTTTTTTTCAGTGATTGTAGAAGAAGCTGCGGAAGTTTTGGAACAGCATATAATAACCTCACTGACACAGGACTGCCAACATTTCATTCTAATTGGTAAGTATTTACCTATATATACCCTCACTATATATATAAAGTAAAGATAAATACAGCTAAGTACCAGATGTAGATAATAGTATCAGATGCCGATATTTTCCTACCAAGAAAAGTACATATTTTATATCGGGTGTAAGGGACATCTATCCTTAAACTCAACCCATGAATTCTCTATTCTGGACTGAGTATCAGACAACAAGATTTTTATAGGCAAACCATAAGTAAAGAGATATGGAAGTTTTTAATACTTTTCGCTAAGTGAAAATTCCCTCTTATTCCTTCTGTATCGTCCTCAGCTGCTGGTAAAAACGTCAACAAATATCTTTATTGCTATTAAGGACGACTAAAAAAGCAGCAGGCCAATTTTTCAAACTTGATCTGCCGAAAAAAGGGAAATATTTCAAAAAAAAAATCTGAACTCAGAATAGTGTTCTGAGTGCACTGGCGAATTTTGCGGATAGATGTCCCTTACGCCCCGTGTAATTATACAATATCAACTTACAGGTGATCATCAGCAGCTACGGCCATCGGCATCCCACATAAAGCTAGCAAAGAGATATAACATTGAAGTGTCACTATTTGAGCGCATGATCACGAACGGCATTCACAGCCGGCGGTTGAACGTGCAGCACCGCATGCGCCCAGAGATCGCCGCGCTCATCTCACCACACATATACCCTGACTTGGACAATCACCCATCTGTCGAAGCTTTCAGCAACGTGCCTGGGGTCGAAAAAAACTTGTATTTCTTTACACATGAATACAGAGAAGAGGTAAGCGTACCTACGACTAAAAAAAAATATATAAACTATGATCATAATATCTGTAAACTATTCCACGAAGGGCAGACAGAGGTAGGTCTACAAATTAGTTTTTATTTGACATTGGAATGACATAGAAATATATTGCCAGTGCAAATCTAAATCCTATCAAACGGAAGCCTTCAAGCCTGGTGTACACGGGTAGAGTAAGAAACGGGATAGTACTGCGGTGAAATACTTACTATGCTACTAATTATACCAATGTAGGTAGTATTGGTAGAGTACTAAAACTTGAAAGAGTAGAGTCACTAGCCCCGCGGCCAAGCTACTCTACCACTAGCCTTCCCCACAACGGCGGCGCCCACTCTACCTACTTTACCCCAGACTTTACCGCCTCCAGACCCATATATAGGTACGTCAAGTAGAGTAGAATTTGTACAGACTTGTTCCATGGAGTGACAGACAATGTTCGAGCGAGGTACGACATACGTGGCGTTCTTAGAAACACTAGTTAAGTACTCTACTAATGAAATATATATTTATGTGTAGACAGTTACTCTACTGGAACAGGTAGAGCATTTGGAATTGGTAGAGTATTACGCTAGTTGACTCTAGTATTAATTCTACTCGTGTACCTACACCGCGCCTAAATAATTCGCGTTGCAATGACTGTAGGTACACTGTTCCACATCCACAAGTCACCAGCCCGTACGCCACTTGACCAATGTGTGGATCGAGAAAGTGGAAGCTCGATATTTACCATCGCTATTTATTCAACCGCTACTACGACGATTTATATGTAGATATTACATACGATTTTTATGAGATTTAAATATGTTTACAGAGACAACATGATAGTAACAGCAGAACAAATCACAAAGAAGCTGACATGACACTTGCTTTAGCCAATTACCTGATGCAGCAAGGGTACACCGCTGATGATATAACAATTCTTGCTGCATATTCAGGCCAAATGTTTTACATGAGAAAAGTAAGTACCTGCCAGTGTTGCGGATTTAGTTCGAAAGATTCCCTGGAACGCAAAGGGCATTAGGAGGAACACGGGTGGGGTTTAGTCAGTAAGAGTCTGACACTCCCTTCCGCTCCGCCCAGGGTAGAAGAAATAATTTGATGATTTCCCATCCTTAAAAAAAACGTGTGAATTCAAAGATTCTAACAACACTACCTATTAATTATTTTAATAATCATATTCGATAAAATGTTTTGTTGCGTTGCGTTGTAAACTTTCTTCAAATTGCCCTGAACCTGTATAATCCTAACCCTTTGTTCCTATGATTTTTACTGATATTGACGCACATTATCATAATATCAGCCCTACGACGTCCACTGCTGGACATACTCCGCCACCATAGATTTCCAAAAGCACCGGCTGGAAGCAGCCTGCACCTAATTTATAATCATTAATCACTAGATACTCCTAATATAAGGATTTTTTCAACAGGAACGCCAAAACTATGCTAGTTTGTCGCATGTAAAGATAACAGTGGTTGACAATTATCAAGGAGAGGAATCAAAAATTATCTTGTTGTCACTTGTGAGAAATAACGACGAAAATATTATTGGATTTCTCGGGACGGACAATCGGGTTTGCGTTGCTCTGTCACGAGCAAAAGAAGGTTTGATAAAACATTTCATAATCTTGTTTCCGCTCTCTCTTGGCACCTACGATAGAGATATTCAGATTATTACATACATCCATACCATTACGCTTGTATTACCCCACGGGTTAGGCAGAGGTGTACCAATGTACACCCACAGTTCGCCGATATGTTTAGATCCCATGTAATAGGGGGCGAGCCTATTGCCATTAGCCGGGCTCAAATCCTAACTCTGAGTTACTACTCGTATTAAAAGTTTTATAGAAAAACCCAATAACATTTTTTGCTCGATCTGGGAATCGAACCCAAGACCTCTAGCGTAGCAGTCGCGCTTAGGACCTCTAGCGGCTACCGAGGCAGTCCAAGGCAAATGTGGTTAGATTATTATATATTGTTAACCTTTTTTCGGCTGTCTTTCTGTTTCTACATATCCAGTCTTCAGTATAGTGAAATATACCTGCGGCAACGTACATTAGTACTAAATTAGGATGTATCAGCGACTCTCGTAACTTTTGGTACAAAAACATAAGACGTGACGAAAGGTAAGACGAGTAAACCTGAGGAATGGTTTTCAAATACGGCCAACATTTAGTCCCTACGTCACGCTTTTTTCATAGGAAAAGAAACACTACAATACGAGTGGGTCACCTACCGAAAATTGCTCAACTTTCACGTTCTACGCCACACTTGTTTTATTTTTTCCCCTCCCCCATGTTACGTAATCATGTCTTTTAAAATGTGCAGGATTTTATATCTTTGGCAATATCAACATGCTGAAAGCAGCAAAATCAGACTTATGGAGAAAAATTGCAACAACTTTAGAAAGTAATGGCTCTTTGGGATCAACGCTGGTCCTGAAATGTCAAAACCATCCTGACCAAAAAGCAACGGTAGGTACCTAAATAATAACCAAGTTCCTAGTACCTAATGATTACCTACAATTGGGTAGTTGACAGACACCACTAACTTCAAGTCACAACTTCTCAAAAAAAGCATTTTATTTTACCCATGAAAACCGATTAATTTTAAATTTATTGTAAAATTTGATTTTTACTTACTTTAAAATCAATAAATAGTTAATTCAATAGGCCGACAAGTGACGTCACAGCGTGCCATACAAAATGTAAGGGAGAATCGCGTTTTGACAGTTCATAAAAAGTATGTCAATTGATGGTGTTGTCAACTACCCCAATTAAGACACCTGGGGACAGACCCTCAACGTAACATTAGTACAGGGAGGTAAATAAATATCTACCTATTGTTGTACCGAGTTCATTCTTTTGTATCTCTTAACACCATTAGGTACCCGTGGTGAGTTGGTGACCTATGACCTAGTTTTTTATATCTAAGTATACGAATATCTATTTTAACCCCCGACTAAAACAGAGCGATGCATGTTACAAGTTTGACTGACGTGTCAAGTCTGTCTGTGGCACCATAGCTCTTAAACGGGTGAACCGATTTAAATGCGTTTTTTTATCGCAGGTTTCCTAGCGTTCGTTCTTCGATATGTTTTCTCAAACAATCGGTTCAGCCGGATTAAAGTTATTAGTTCTTTTGTTAGCTTTTTTTTCGGTCACGAGAATAATAATGTAGGTACCTATAAGTAGGTACACCTGGCAAAATTAAAAAGCGATTATCTCGGGAATTAACGATTGCAACGTTGAGATAAGATCGATTTCACAGCATTAAGGCATCCAGAATATGATATTCGTTACACTATTAAATTTTAATTAATCCTTTGGGAGGTAATTGCTTTAGAATGTTGTTTGGTGAACACTTGTTACTGCTCGTGACTGTAAGTAAAGTAGTTCATGTCCCGAAAAACAGCCTAGTATTATTGGGTTGCAGATTTCAACGCCAGAGGATTTTAACAAGTTACCACCAGAAGGCGGATGCTTTGAGAAATGCAACTACCAGTATCACTGCGGCCACAGGTGTCAACTTTACTGTCACGGATACGACCGAGAACATATTAAAACGAAGTGTTCCATGAACTGCGAAAGGTCGGTACCTACTTATAGGTACCTACAACCAACTGAATCATCTTGAAGAAACTACCAATTATAAGCCATGACCGTGAGGCCAATCTTTTAACATATTAAATTTTCATTAATTGTTTTAGAGTTCTATGTGATCTTGGACATGTATGCCCATTAAAATGCCGGGTAAATTGTGAACCGTGCAAAGTTCTCGTAATGAAGACTCTACCATGCGGCCACGAAATGAACGTATATTGCCATCGTGATCCCGAAGACCCGAATAACAAGTGTCTTACTAAAATTGATGTCACATTGCCAAATTGTGAACATAAGGTACTTATATTACTATAGCTTTTGCTGACAGAAATCCGCCAACCGTGCCGTCAAAATACGTAAGTACTCGTAGGTACTTATTGCATAGCATCGATGCCGGGGCAATAAAAATAACATTGTCTTAGCATGATATAATTGTTTAATTTATTGTACTACAGGCACAGAAAGATTGTTACCAGGATATAAAAAAGGTGAAATGTTTGAAGCCTTGTGTGTACCGTTTGGAAAAGTGCGGTCACGTCTGTGGTCGTAAATGTCACGTGACCGATGATCCGGACCATGAAAAAGTGAGTTCTACTTTCATATCGATTATTTATTGTTACTATTCTATTTTTACCTCTATAAAGTTATCTCATTAGGGAAATAATGAATATGAATGATAGACTCGATATCTTTTTTGATCTATTACAGATGTTTTCTTTTCTCATACTTTTCTTAATCAGCCACAAAATACTACCTAATATTTTGTTACCTCTGAGTCAGAGGTAACAAAATATTAGGTAGTATTTTGGTCAGAGGCTCTGACCTAGACTAGAGTCAAGAGTAAACCCACCACAAGTAAAAATGTGTAATAGTTACTTATTATCTGTGACATTTTATTTCAGTACACATGTTACAAACCTTGCGCGCGAGCTAGAGCAGGTTGTACGGCCGAACTGATAGGAGATCGAGGTGATCACCAATGCAGAAAGAAATGCCATGAGACATGCGATGACTGCCACGTCCAGGTGCTTATAATACATACACAATAATAAACTAATACATAACAAAAACCTTATTAAACTACAACTAAACACGTAAACTATTCATGTACATTTGTATTCTAATTTTATCTTGTATTAACACGTAAATGTAATGTAATGAAATTCTCCAGGCCGATTCCGGCCACGGCGGCTAAACGGAGGAACGGAAAGCACATAAAGCCATTGGTCCCGGCTGTCATTCGTAGATCTTTGACAGTCGTTACGGATAGTCAGAAACCAATAAGTCAGATAGGCAGTGGCTCCATGTAAAATACAGCACACACATGTGTACATTCAGCTGCATCCGGTCAGACTGGAAGCCGACCCCAACATAGTTGGGAAAAAGCTAAACAGATGATGACTATATTAAGGCCCACTTTCACCAAAATCTCGAAAAACATTTAGTGCCTAAACGTATTTAGACCATCATTGCATCCCTGTCACATTGTTAGACGGTGGACAGTGACAGATTGATAATTAAACACATTTAGCACTAAAGTTTCGTGATTTTGGTGGAAGTGGGCCTAAGATTACATTACTTGATAAAAACCTATGAGGTTGTAGGAAAAGACGCTTCATTTGTTCGATATTACGAATTCTTGCCTCGAGGATTTGACGCCCCCATGAAAATGCCGCCCGGGGCAAGTCCCCGATTTGCCCCCATAGATTCGGGGCTGACCCTTCGGTCGAAATTTCTATTTCAAGAAGGTTTCTTGGTGGCGCATTGGAACTCCTACCACGAACGACTTAAAGTTCAAGAAACAAGTACATTTTTAGTTTATATTGACACTGAGTTACTGTTACTGTTCGGCGGTAGAACGAAACTAGTCGAGATGGTCGGGCCACCCGCACTGGGGGAAGGACACCGCGGTGCCTGTGGGGAATGTTGCCACTCGGCCAAAAGTGGCGGATGAATATGTTGCAGACATAAGGATTCTGCTCCCTAATCTTTTGACATAAACTCTTTTTCGTTCCCCGTTTGACTTATTATTAATTTGATTAAGCTAAGTGACCCGTGCTTGTGGTTGCTTTGGTTGTGGCCGTAGTACCTATATGGCCACAACCACCACCATTTTCTTTGTAGACGGTTTCACAGACCTGATCAAATATGCATATCTAGAACATGTGTTTTTAAGTTTCCTTTTAAATTTTTAGGTGAAGAAGCAAAGGTCGAATTGCAAGCACAAGGAGACAGTAGCATGTTCCAAGTCAGTTGACGAGATTCCATGTAATAAGAATTGCACACGTACCATGACCTGTGGACATTTTTGTAAGAAAAAGTGTTCCGAACCATGTGGAGATTGCACACAATTGGTACGTATATGTACCATTGCTTAACAAGGACCTGGTTTAATATTACGTTATTATGTACCTACACTGAAAAACTCTGACCCTTTTAAACTTTTGACTAAAAAACTAGTAAAACGTGATGGCACAAAAACATTTTGCTTAGTTACTTACGTTAATTTTTAACTCTAAGCATGGTACCGTTGTGAGAAGGTAGACACCTTCTCACAACGGTACCATGCTTAGAGTTAAAAATCGGCCCATATCGAAGCTTATGGTTATAGTGCACTGATCTCTGCTCTGTACTACAAGGGGAAGCACCTTAAATACAAAAGTTTTCGTAGAACCCAATGGCGGCGCTACGGTGCGTTCCGACTCGCTACGTGCAAAGCTCTACGCCGTAGCTGGCAGTGTCGATTCATCAAATGTATGATCTCCATTTTGAATGTTGTTTTGTTATTTATTTATTAACTTTTTTTTTAGGTTGATAAAGTAATACCTGAGTGTCTCCATACAATAAAAGTGATGTGTAAGCAAAGTGTGAGTCATGAGCTTTGCAATGCGAAGTGCAATCGGCAGCTTTCATGTGGGCATCCGTGCATGGACCGGTGTGGAGCTGTGTGTGACCGTACGAAATGCACTAAGCCTTCGTCTGGCGAGGTCATGTCTCCTTGCGGACACAAAGTTAAGCTCCCGTGCAATGTGTCAAACTTATTCGCTAAAGGTAATTTGAAATTAGTGAGTGCACTTTCAAGAACAAAATCTCAAATTAGGTAATCAAAATTTAAAGCGTTGGGGAGGATTGCACATGCAGTCAGGGAAATTAATAATTTGGCAATTTGTCTACCTAAACTATTTGTAGGGTCAGCGTCAGAGAAAAGGGGGGTTCCCTTTGGTAATGACATCAAACCGTATAACCGTAGTCTTGCGGGGTTCCTTTTCTCTGACGCTGACTGTACATACAATTAGGAATAAGAAACCAATGACAATAGCCGTTCATTAAATCACGATACCGAAAAAACCGAACCATAAAATAAATGATTTCAGTTTAAAGATTCCAATGATTTGAAATTTTAATGGTTTATCTATTGCCATTAACTATTGAAATTAAATTTAGCTCCCCTCTTAACACTCATGAGACCATACACAATTACACGTACATGAGAGCGTACAACCCATGCTATACGCTCTTTTCGGTCAGGGCTCATGTCCAGCCATGGGGCTATTTGACCATGAAATAACGAGTGCTGCTTATGAAGATGTCAAAACCTGTCAAATCAATTCTATCAATTTCATTTCACTTTAGATCTCCATTTCTTCACATTCATTTCTAAGACCCATGTCGGACTGTACCTATTATACAATTTTATTGCTTAACCTTCAGGAAATACAGTCGTGATGTTATGTTGTAAAGTTCAACTGGTAACCGTACAGGCGAGGTGAAGCCGGAGCAGTTGCCCCAGTACTGCGCGAGCGCGTGCGGGGCGACACTAGCGTGCGGACACGTGTGCGGCGGCACGTGCGCGCGCTGCCTACAGGGCCGCCTGCACCAGGCCTGCACGCAGACATGTCACCAGGACAACATCTGCGGCCATCAGTAAGTCTACTACACATTAATATGTAGGTGTTACGGATTTTTTTTATACACGACCACGACTTTGCCGGTTTTAAGTTATTAGCAACTTATCAGGCCGACATCGACAGTAAGGTACGTCGGGTTTTACCAAGCATAAAAGTTGATCGGTAGGAGCTCTTGTATCCATATACAAAAGGTCCCCCTAATGTTTCATGTTAGTGTGTTTGTGTAGTGCACCCCCCCCCCCCCCCCCCCCCAGTCCTAGAGGTACGGTACGCTCATGAGTAGCAATGCAGACGCTCGTTAACGAAACGCAAAACGTCGCCGTGAAGCTTTACGCTTTATAATGCTTTACTTGAACGTTTGTTCAGATGCCAAGAGCCATGCAATCAAATCTGCCCACCGTGCAAGATGGTCTGCGAAGTTAAATGCCCGCACTCACACTGCAAGAGGTTGTGCGGCGAGCCCTGCACGTCATGTCAGGTGAATAACGACAATATCGCATGCAAGCTGCAGTTTAGCATCCTCGTAAATTTTCAGGAGATTGTTATAAAAGACATTAATAATATAATCAAATAACATTAGTAGCACCTAATCAATAATTAATTCTTTTTTTTGTTGTTTATGTTTGACAGTATTTGGTAATACGCACCTCTATCAAAAAACAGAATCTCTCATTGTATAGGGATGTGATAGTCAGTGTTGCGCGACTATAGCACTGTCTATGTGCGGATTCACCGTCCCGCTTGACTAAATTCTGCGGAAGGATAGCTATTTCGAATTCCAATATCACCTACAATTTTTTTTGACAAGTAAACCTATTTATTTTATTATTGGTTCGTGTTGAGAATCATTAGCATTCCATACCTAGTTACTTATCTCCTTGAATTTGACGAGGATGCAATACCTACTGCACCTTGTATAAATAAACTTTGACTTAATGCTAGTAGTATTATTATTCTAATGCGTAGCGTTGCATTATATGGAGAAACTGGAACTGGGTTTTTCTCTAGGTCTGCAGTGTTGTTTAACATTAGTAATTTATCAGTAACAGCTGGGACTCTGGTATTGTGCCCGGTTTACTGACCCAGTCCGTAGGTACAGACTAATTGTGTGAAAATGAATCCAGCACACATGTAGCTTTGGAAAGAGACTACCACACAGGTATGGGAAACAGAGAGGACGCTCTACAAAGTTGAACTTATAATGTGCTATACGTTTTAACGGCCGGATACTGAGGAGTTCTTATGCCATGACGCAAATAACTACACGGTTACTTTAACAACGAGCCGAAACACGGGAACTCCAGTCGAGTAATAGTTACTACGGGCAATGTTATTTTTTTTTAAAGACGTCTCAAAGAGGTTGGAAATTTATCATTTTTTTTTTGTCATTCAAGTTAAAAAATGTTAGTAGTGCTTCTGTCTGATCGATGAATGGATTTTTCAAAGGCTACCGTTCGTATGTGCTTGTGTAAACGGTAAGGTTTATAGACATTATATGCCTTGATGTAAGGAAGCCTTACTTTGTAATCTCACTATTTCAAAAAAAAATGTGTTTTTTACATACTGTCACGCCTGTATTCCCCGAAGGGTTAGGCAGAGGTTTACCAATGTGCCTACACCCACAGTTCGCCGGTATGTTTAAATCCGATGTAATAGGAGACGAGCCTATTACATGAGACCTTAACTGTGTTATTTATTGAAAACTAGCGACCCGCCCCGGCTTCGCACGGGTGCAATGCTGATACTAAATACACTACAAAAAAACTATAGCGGCCCGCTCCGCCGCAAACGCTACGTCCCGCAATTTTTAATCTGTAATATCTTCGAAAATATTCATTTAAATCATATGCTGTAAAAGGCCATATAGATCTAAGTATATTAAATCAACAATGTATTTAAGGTATTTAATTGGATAAGGATTAATGCTGTATTGGTTAAAATCGCTTCGAAAATTAGTTAATAAATTAATTAAAAAGTAAATGACAAAAAAGTGTTATTGTGGGATATCCATAAGAGATAGACATATACCATCGCGGAGTTTTCTGTAGGCCTTTTCAATATGTACAATACTTAGTATATTATTTTCATAAATCTCGTAGGGTTCAGCCTGCGTTTGCAATGTAAGCGGAAAAAATGAAATTATTTACGACATCACATTAGAAACCTCAAAAATAACAGTATTTCTCCGCTATTTAATGGATGTTATTATACATATAAACCTTCCTCTTTAACCACTCTATCTATTAAAAAAAACCGCATCAAAATCCGTTGCGTAGTTTTAAAGATTAACGCGTACAAGGGGAATAGGGCGACTTTGTTTTATACTATGTAATGATAATAATGCCAATAGTTTCTGTTACTATGATAGAGCTTATGGCTTTCGGTTCCAGAATCTCCGGTTCAGATGTAAATGTAAGCGTGTATTACAGGAAAAATGCAATCGTCGGTGCGTTCACGGTGCGTGCACGCGTCGTTGCGGCGAGCCGTGCGATCGTCCGCCGTGCGACGAGCGCTGCGGGCGCCGCCAGGCCTGCGGACACATGTGCCGCGGCCTGTGCGGCGAGCCCTGCCCCGACATCTGCCAGATCTGCCGCCCAGATGAATTCCCCACAGACTTCCTCGGAGACCAGTATGAAGTACAAGACAAGTGAGACGACAACCTTTATTTCTTTATATACTCAATAATCGGTTTTTAAACACTCGATAGCTACGATCTGACAAAGCTTTATATTTGCTTAGCCAAGTAGTTATAAAAGCGATATCATTCATTTGATATAGCATTTCTAAGTATGTACTCAGATATGGGAGAAATTCGCCCAAACTCCTGTTAAAAGTTATTACTTGCACGATTCGGTCAGTTGACGTAACTTCACAGCCCTTAAAGATATTTTTTTTTTTGCAATTACACTAAATGTAATGTAATACCTATTACCTACCACGTTACTTACATCGCAAGAAATGTGTTCTTGACTTTTTTATTACTGCCTATAGTACCTACAAACAACGTAATTGATAAAAATAATTACAGTATTACACCTTACATTTGTGATTGCAGGTTTATTGTGCTTCAAGATTGTGGTCATGTTTTGGAGATCGATAACATGGACACCTTAATGCTAGGAGACCAGGAAAACATAAAAATACGATCATGTCCTTTTTGTCGCAAAGCAATTATTAACACTAACAGATATAAAGATACTGTGAATAGGATGTTCAAGAATGATATAAACCCTATAAAAGTACGAGTGTACGGAACAGACAGCCAGATACTTATGAAAATGACAGAACTACGCGGCAAAGTGAATAAATTTTCAGATGAATATACAAAGCATATGCAGGGTACGTATCTGTATAATTATACGCTAGCTTTTGCTTCCGCCTTTGTTCGACTGTTTAATTAGATAGCTTTAGTCTCAGGATAATGCTACCTGTAAGTAATATTTATATGGTAAACACCTTTTATTAGGCAGTAGGAATAACATACAAATTTGCTCACTTACTAGCTCCCCTCATCCTTTTGGAACCATATCTTATCAAGCTAGGGTGCCAAATCTTCCGCGTTTTATCAATGGGTTGAAGGCTTATTAATACTCGTGTGCAGTGAAACATTTTGTATGTACGCACATACAAAATCTTTCACAAATTTTCTGCTAATACGACTACCAAATCATAATTTCTTTTGTCAATTTATCGCCATAATGTAACCGCAAACAATTTCTTTTTGTTTTCAGATTACATGAAAGTAATGTTTTCGACTTTTGTAAATCTTTTAAGATCACAAAAAAAAGTGTCCCTTTTGCAAGTGGAAATGGAATGCATATACTTGAACATTTTTGAAATGATCGTAGAATGTTGGCAAAAATATAGAACACAGAATCCGCCAACAACTATATTAAGGGATGAATTGCAGAAGCATATAAAAACACTCCTAGCTGTACTCAAGATAAAGCCAAAATCCAAGATTCCAATCAAAATAAGCGAGCAACAACAGAAAGATATCGGCAATGAGATAAAACGCTTGAATGTTATGGTGCAACTTTCTAAACTACTCCATATCGCAATAAGTGTGAAAGATGAACCTAAAGTAACAGAACAGGTCGAAGCTACTAAAGGGGTTGTTTTCTCGCTGTCAATATTCAATGAAGACACGGCTTTAGCCTCTCTTAAACGGTTGCAAGAAACTATCAAAACAAGCGGCGTGGTAACTAAGTACGAGCGCGCATTAATAGTCAAAGCTATTGGTTTAAAAGCTGGCCACTGGTATAAATGTCCGAACGGTCATATCTATTGCATCGGCGAATGTGGCGGAGCTAATCAAGTGAGTACGTGTCCGGAATGTGGGGCGCGCATAGGTGGCACTAACCATGCGCTCATTCCTGGGAACAGACATGCTCCAGAAATGGACGGATCTAGTTATGCGGCATGGTCAGAACAGAGCAACATGGCCAATTTTAATCTAGACGATATTCTTTAGATATATACCAAAGCAAATACCTAGTTATTTGTGTGTGGGATAAGAATAAGTACATTTTTATTATATTTTATTTGAGTCTAGTCTGTAAATGGAACTCACCTCACACACATTTTAGTCTTTTTTACTTCGTTTTCACCATTACTTGTGCCACAGAGAATACAGAATAGCAAAGCAAAATGTTTTGTGGATACGCACCATAATCAAAATATACTCGTATAATGTTTGTTTTAAGCTACTGTAGTTAAAGTGCAGATACATTATGCTACGTAGATTTCAGTATAAAAATAAACAGGTTGGAATTTTCGAAGCGTACCAGAACGGAAAGTACCTACTCTAAATACTGATGACAACAAAGTTTACTCAAAGGAAACATTCCTTTTTATTTTTAAAAAGAAACAAAACTGTCATTTTTTTTTTTGAAAATACTCTTTCTACTCTCGGAAATTGAACCGAATAAACTCCGAAAAAAATAGCACCTGTAGTTTTATGGCGCCAATCGATAGGGTCAATCTTAAGGATCAAATGTCCCTAGCAAACTTTAAAGGACATTTTGTTCATCCGCGATTTCTTCGATAAACATTTTGCTAAACGTTTACTAATTCTGAGCTTCGGTGACAAATATTGTCTACTTTTTATTTTACTTCTACATTAATGTATTTCTAAAGGTTCAAGCTTTTCAATAAAATCTTTGACAGCTTCCTTCTTATGTGCATATTTTCGCCTTTTACGCCTTCCTCCTCTAATCTCTTGCGCAGATTCACTTCTCCACTAATGTTTACTTGGGACTTGGAACCTTCTTATGTTATTATTAACCCTATCGATTGGAGCCGTAAAAGTATAGGATGCCATTAATTCGGATTTTAATTGGTACGAGTCCTGGGTGTGGCAAGCGTATTTTTTACCCGACTGCGACAGAAGGAGGGTTATGTTTTTCGAGAGTATGTATGTATGTAAGTTTGTATGTATAATTGTTTGGCACGCTCTGCAGCCTGAACGGCTCAATGGATTTTAGCTTGAGAGGTGTCGTTAGATTCGTATTTACTGTGAGAGTGACACTGGGTATATCGAAATAAAAAAAACAAAATGGCGGATTTTTGGCGCCAAATTCAAATGTTTGGATTGCTCTGCAGCCTAAACGGCTCGATGGATTTTAGCTTGAGAGGTGTCATTAGATTTGTATTTACTGTTAAAGTGACATGGGTAAATTAAAAATAAAAAAAAGTAAAAAATAAAAAAAGGTAATTTAAAAAACTAAAAAACCCGACTGCTTTTCTAGGTGTTTATGAAAAAGCCCTAAAACAAGAAAGTCGTTGTACCCGATTGCACTTAAAATTGTAGCAGTCGGGACCCATTCTAGAAATGGAGGCTTAGTGAATTGAGAGCACAAACCTATATTACATTGCAGATGGTCCCGACTGCTACAATTTTAAGTGCAATCGGGTACAACGACTTTCTTGTTTTAGGGCTTTTTCATAAACACCTAGAAAAGCAGTCGGGTTTTTTAGTTTTTTAAATTACCTTTTTTTTTTCAAAAATGTGTTAATGCAGTTTTGATCCTTTTTAAAGATAAAGGAATCTTTACTTTGAGTAAAATTTGCTGTCTTCAGTATTTGGAGTACTCTACCTCCAGGTACGCTTCGAAAACCCTACCTGTATAAGGTGTAAACATATAAACACTTAATATTTTAAGGGGTCATTGTACTCACGAGTTCATACAACTTACTATGGAACCACCTAGAAGTATAGAAATATGAAAAATAAAATTGTATTCAAGTGTACAAGAACCCTTTAAAACATCTAGTGCACCTACATTATGTATTTTATTAACTCCTTATAAACATCTAAATAATTATTTGTCTGCATTCTCCGAAAGACAGAAGTGTACCTATAGTTGGCGTATAACCGAACCAAAATGCTTATCATGTGCGCAGCACCGTAATTAGCCTTTTGTGCGCCCCGTGCGAACTTCTATAATGGCGCCCTCTAAAAAGAAATCTGGTCCCGGTCTGGTCATTTCTGCGCCCCTCCAGGGTCTGCGCCCTGTGCCTGGGCACCGCAAGCACTGCACGGCACTGCATGTGCGCATCATCTGCGTTTATAATGTCATCTCAATCGCTCAGTATATTATTATCTAATGTGTGCGTGAAATGGCTTAAGCTCCTTTGTTTGGCCGCCATTTTTAACGGAATTGTATTAGCTATACTATTTGAATTTATATCTGACTGCATGCATAAAAACTTAATTGGACTTTTTACTGTAAACATTCAAACTAAGTTTCAAGGGTTTTTATATCACATTTACTGACAAAACCATTTGATCAAATTATAAAGGTTTAAAAAGAAATAGAATAAGACAATTTAATGTCGGCACGCTTGGCGCAGTGGCTGAGCGATTGGCTGCTGCGCTGTCGGCAGGTTCGATTCCTGCACGGAACAAATATTTGTATGGCTTGCAGATAGTTGTTCGGGGTCTGGCTGATGTGAGTTCATGTATTTGTAATCGCTCCCACGATACAGGAGATATTGTTAGTGTAGGGCACGCTTTAAAAAATATGCGATAAAACGTATTGACTACCTAAAAAGTTCAAGGATCAAGGAGTTTCTTACACCCTAAAGTGCTTTTATCATTATTCGAATTCAGAATTATTAGAAGAAATCGAGCGGGAAACGCAAACTGACTTGCATCCACCCGCCCCGCCAGCGGATTACGCGGCCCGCCCCGCTGCCACTGTAATTTCACACTAAGGCGATCTCCATGGGCGGCCGAATCGCGGCGATAGTCTCGCCAAGCTATCAAACTCTCGCCGCGGTGAAATTGCCGCCTGGTAATATTCATAGTTTCTATTGAATTTAATGGTATGGCATTACTATCGCAGCGATTCTCACGCCCGTGGAGATAGCACCTTAGTGCCGTTACTGGTAATGTAAGTAGCCCGCCCACTGTTCCCTTCGAATTTTATGATTGCATGTTAAACATGGGACGCTCCCTCGCCTATGTGGCACGTCCCAACAGACGCCTAGGGTTTATGTGTTTTTACAGTATGATTATTATGACGCTCTTTTCTAGACTATTTGTGTTTTTATATATTTACGTTTTGTTATTAAGATGATAATTATGTACCAATCATTAATCAATAAAGTGATTTTATAATTACATAGTTGCTACTTTTTTTCCCCTCAATTCTTGAAATGTATAAAAACAATTGGAATTACTTTTAGTACCTACCTATTTACTAATTTTTTTTTTAAATACTTCTATAAATGCTGCTTTATTTTATGATTCGATTTTGTCAATGATGTACCGTAGGTCTCGAGCGATGGGGTTGTAGTGGAAGTAGTAGTAGTATCTTTATTCGTAACAATTTACAAAATTGCCGAGACGTGTTTAGGGGATTCCAATCTGGTCGAAAATGTTTCACCTTATTAAGCGGTTTGTCATCGAGTGAACTACGAGCGATAAGCGGGTAGTCATCGAGTGAGCAGCGCGCGACTAGCGGGTGGACTGCTTACGCGTGAAGCGATCCGATGTGGTTAGGGATACTAAGTGAAGTCCTTCTGCATATGTATGGAAATTTATATAAGGAATTCGAGACTGCGTTGGTCGGGTACCGATTTTATAAGTGAGCGACAACCTTAAAGCACAAAATGTGCCCAACTCAACTGGGGAGTAATCGATTATTTGTTTTCTGGGGAACAGGAAATGGAGTGGAGTACTCACAAAATAGGTATAAATTGAAAAGTTTATTTAAGCGTTAGGCCAGACGATGCTCTCGATCCAGTCAAGGTAGCGGCTGATGCGGGTGTACACGCCGGGCACGGGCGAGCCGCAGCCGCGCCCGAATGACGTCACGCCCACTAGCCGGTTCCGCCCGTCCGCTGTCGTGCTCTGCAGCGGCCCGCCGGAGTCGCCCTGGGTCAACAAAACAGGTGGAGGACTTCATTATTTGAATCTGAGAACTACCATTACACTGGATTTTTTTAATGCTACCTGGAGGGAAAGTACTCTAAATACTTAAGTTAGCAAATTTTACTCAAAGGAAACATTCCTTTATTTTTGAAAAGAAACAAAACTGCATTTAATTAATTTTGAAAATACGCTTGCCACACACGGGAATCGAACCGACTAAAATCCGAAAAAATTGCGTCCTTTACTTTCATTGCACTAATCGATAGGGTTAATTATAAGGATCAAATCTGCAAACACGGTAAATTAAATTAAACAAAAACCATGTAATTTTAATCTAAAATTATTCGGACGAATCCAGGTAGCATTAAAAAAATCCAACCTATACAGGTTGGATTTTTTTAATGCTACCTGGATTCGTCCGAACAATTTTGAGTTCATATACATGAACTCAAAATTGTACAATTTGAAATTGAATTTCTTTTTGGAATTCTTGAATTTCTCAGTTTCACAAATTAAATTTCGTGTTGTTTTTTTTTGTTATTTGTTGAAAATAATAGTGCCAATAATTTCTGTTACTATGATAGAGCTTATGGCTTTCGGTTCCAGAACGACGTAAAAGTAAGTGTCTACCTACATTGGATGGGGCTGTGTTGTAATTTGGTACTGATAAATTACTGATACTGGTAAATTGCCTTGTATCCGCTCTTTATATCCCAGAGGATATGTCCGTAATTAGGCTGCAATAAGACGAGTAGAATTAGTTACCTGACAGGTATCCTTAATGCCTTGCGGATCGCCCGCACACATTTGGTCGGGCGATATGCCTTCGGGCAGCTTTCGCCAGTTCGTATAAGACTCGCTGCACTTATTGCGACCGACAGTGGTTACATTAGCTTTTAGCAGCATGTTGCTTCTTGTGTCCCCTGTATTTTAAAGTGAAAGTCCAGTAATTATTCTTATCACTAGCGAAATATACAGGGCGTTGATTTGCAACCTCGTCAAATTCAAGGAGTCAACTATGCTCGTGATTCTTAACACGAATCAATAAAAAAATAAATTAGTTTTGTTTTTTTTTTGGCCTGATCCATCTCGCCCATCTCCCCAGAGGGTTTACGAGCTACGCACACAATGATATAGCCGCGTGACAACTCTGCCTACCGCATACGCAACTGGGCGATTCTGAATTTTGCAAGAGGAGTATTCTGGAATACTGTAATTTGATAGTTGCAACTAAAAAAACAAGTATTTATTAGATATTGGCCAGGTATCGTAATTATATTTGATTACTTCTATTTTTATATGACAAGCTCCTAAAATTTGACGAGGATCCAAATCAACAGCTTGTATAAGGTGTTAAAAATACGTAGGACCCATCGATATATCGTCGTGCGTTTACTCCCCGGAGCGTTAGACTGCAGTGTTTACTACACTTAAATTTCGCCAGTTATGTGTTAGACCCATGTGATGTGACGTAATGGAGCTCATAGCACGCTTTCGTAAACGGCTATATCTAAATCCTTTTCAGGTGTTTCTTATAAAAACAATACATACTGGTATTACTAGTTTTCCCCCATCCAGTGATCGTGAGCGGTTCCGTAGGATCAGCGTCATTCGTCTCCAAACACACTGCATTCAAGTTACTGGAGAAGCGTAAAGGGGTCTCCAGTCTAAAACGAATGCGGGTAATGTTAAGTGTTAAAACGGACTTCATTATTATTAAATCCTACTAATGTATTTATTATAATTTTATATACTATATAAAATGAAAGTTTGTGAGGATAGATGGATGTTTTTACTCTATCACGCTTAAACAGCTGAACGGATCTGGATGAAATTTGACACTAAGATAGATTGTAGTGTGGAATAACACAGGATACTTTTTATCCCGTAAAAATGTACGGTTCCTGTGGGATAATATATTTTATTAAATTTGACGCATGACGCAAATACTACTATTGTTTGTATACGTGCGATAGTTATCGATCTTTTATATTGCAGCGCCTTTATACTCAACCGAAACTCTATAGTAACACGATAACCAAAAAAATACAAGTAGGTATTATCAATTGTTTTTGACGTTTGTAAACTAATATGTACATAAACTTAGCCGTTGTGTAAATAAAGACGCTGTTAGTATTTTGATATGCATCGAGCATCTTTGGTGCTCTCTGGAACCTAATTATGTTATGCCTGGATACTCGGTCTCAGCGAAAAAGCGCTTTTTAAGCGGTATTCTTGTGGGCCATACATAAATGGTTTAGGTATTACCTACCTTAACAAAACCAAATCATGGTATTTCTCTTTTCTGGTATATCTCGGGTTGGTTATGATCTGTGCTATTCTGTCGTCAGTTTCTGGATTAAACTGCTTGCCGCCAATCTCTATGACGCCGCCGCGGATTACAGTAGGTTGTATTCTAAAATTGTACATAAAATAACATCACTGCATTAATCTTAGAAAAGAAAGTAAAACGTTTACTTTACATTCACCTACTTATAGCTAGATTTATTTAGGCGAGTCTATTTACTACTATCAGGGCCTGGATTTGGCAAGTTGAAGTGGCAGTGGGCAGGGCACATGCCACGCAGATCTGTTGGCCGATGGGGCCGCAAAGTTCTCGAATGGAGACCTCGCACCGACAAGCGCAGCGTAGAACGTCCACCCACAAGGTGTACGGACGACCTGATTAAGACCACAGGGAGACACTGGGTGCAAGCCGCTTCTAACCGGTCTTTTTGGAAATCTATGGGAGATGCCTATGTGGACGTCCTGCGGCTGATATGATGATGATTATGGGCAGGCATTTAAACTCCAGGCTTACTGCTTGGATTTCTTAATAAACACATCGAATAACCCGACCTGAGGATCTATGACATAAATACTAAACTCAGTAAATTCGTATGTAAGCATATCCTTACCTATCTAAAGTGTCCACGCAATGAGCAGCGCTCAGAACGTAGGTAGGGGACAACACTGACCCGCCACAGTCAAACTCATAGCCATTACCTCGATCATATCCTAAGGCAACCTGGAATTAAGATATCATCTTAGAAGTGTGTTTATTGGTTCTCTATTGTGTCACCTAACTTTTTTACCCATAATTTAAAGTGCCATAACTTTTTTTGTCCTAATCATCATTTGTCCGAATGATAACTTACCCGAACTTAATATCACATAATATCACATGCCATAAAATTGAAATCCCTAAATAAAATATGTCATAAATCCGTTTGTCATAAATATTACAATCAATAATATACAAAAGACATAAAGCCTTTTTCGATAAAAGTTATAAATCCTTAATTCAAATTACATAACACTTTTTAAAAATATATAAAAAAAAAAAAAAAAGTTTTTAAATATTCTAAAAACATTTTTTTTTTAGATTTTGGAATTTTATTTTTATCGTTTTTGCAAGCAAGCCAGCATGCAGCATGCAAGCCAGCATACAGCATGCAAGCAAGCATGCAGCATGCAAGTAAGCATGCAGCATGCAAGCAAGCAGCATGCAAGTAAGCATGCAGCATGCAAGCAAGCATGCAGCATGCAAGCAGGCATGCAGCATGAAAGCAAGCATGCAGCATGCAAGCAGGCAAGCAGCATGCAAGCAAGCATGCAGCATGCAAGCTAGCATGCAGCATGCAAGCAAGCATGCAGCATACAAGCAAGCATGCAGCATACAAGCTAGCATGCAGTATGCAAGCAAGCATGCAGCATACAAGCAAGCATGCAGCATACAAGCAAGCACGCAGCATGCAAGCAAGCGTGCAACATGCAGCAGGCATGGTTTCTGTCACGGCTCCGGCGCTGCGGGGCTCCGGCGGTCCCATGCGAGCTTATCGTCGCAGATGATTTCACGCTCACCACCGCGGCTTCGGCTTGCTGCCCGGCCTCGCCGGCCAGCCTCAGCCGCGGCGGCGAGTGTCAAAACCACCTGCTCCTCAGCTCGCGGGCCGCCTCGCCCCTCCGCGCCTACGCGATTTTAAATTACACTCTAGGGGTAGGGCAGACAAGACTACGTGGAGTCGGTTTTGCAGCGATTCGTTTCTGTCACTAAAACCTAATTTTTAGCAAATGTTTTAGGACTAAAAAAAATATTATAACTGAACATTCGGAATAATACACATTATTTAACGCAATACTTAGGACATATGACTTTAGGTCATGTAAAATTAGGAGCTTCAAATATTATAGTACTCGATATTATGACAGAATACTTTTAGAACTAAAGATAATTATGTTACACAAAATTTCGGGATTTTTAACATTATGGTTACTGAGGTTTATATCAAACGTGTTATAGATAATGATTTTCGGACAAAAAATTTTAGGAGATGTAAGGGACTCCCGTGTTTATTAGGTACCTTCGGAACCGTCGTGTTGATGAGGTCGAGTTGCCAAAGTCGACGGAGCACCATGAAAACCCCGCTAACCATAGGCGTGTATAGGGGGCAGGGTAGGCCGTGCCTACCCCAGAATGGTCTCGTGCCTACCCCAGGTTGTAGGGCTCACCTACCGCCTGACCGCATTGCATCGCATCGGCCATGGCATCTTAGGGGCGAGGCCCCCCCTGAAAACTAACTCTAGATACGCCAATGCCGCTAACATAGCCTGCTCTACCTAATATTTTACCACGGCTTGAGCTATTCGTAAACTGGTTTATGCCGATATAAGTACAACTCAACAACAAAAATAATTATGTGTTTCTGTCGTAGGTATTTAATTGCTTGACCCTCTCCTAAATAGATGACGTTATCTCCAAAGCGACTTTATAAATCCTGAAATCAAGCCAGAACAAGAAAGGGACGAAAACACGATTGTTGGAGTTTATTGCGCATTAGAATGGCATTTGCCTACATTGCAAACTTTTAATAAACAAAAACAGCAGCAGTACAAAATGACTCGCGCACACAGGGTATCGCAGCATGAACTATGACTTATAGATAATAAAAAGACTCATAACTAAGGACTCGTACACATAAACACGATACGACGAGCAAACGATACGACATTGCAACGTGTTACGATGCAGGGCATGGGTTAGGGGCGTTATATTTCTTCTTAAAATTACACTCGTTATTAATAATTGAAAGAAATGGATACATCCAGTATCTTTTATGTATCTGTTTCTTCTTTATTCGTCTTCTTAATATCCTCTGGAGGAGAAGTCAGGAGAACACGTCTGGTGCGATCCATTTTTCGAGATTTACTGCGAAGGACCATACCACGAAATCGTAGCACGTTGCGATGTCGTGTCGCTTGCACGATGCGACGTCGTATTGTGTTTATGTGTACGAGCCCTAAGTACCTAGCTAAACGCATTCGCTGACTGCAGATCTTTTTGTTATTTATACCTATTCTTACAATATGCACCTTTATAATATGTAAGTAGGCAGTATGTGGTATTTCTGTACCTATACCCTAATCTCGCGTGCCGACTGTTGTACATTTTTAACAATAATATAAATTCTTCAGTTTTTTGTTTAGGTACATTACATATGTAATACTTTCAATCGAAACGGAAACGCTTGTATCCGACCGCGGTACCTACAGTTATAGTCAAACAAAACGAAGAATTTTAAATGCAGTCATATTCTGAACCTTAATTTGTATCGTTAAGATTAAATCGGGTTGCAGTGTGTTGGTATGCAGCACTAAAGGCTCTGCAGTGGGCACTACTGCACTAGGCTGTGGACACGATGCGAATAATTGCGCAAGAAAAATAGTGGATGATCTATTATTTTATTCAAGTATCCTTGTTGGTTTACTAATGTTTGCCATAATTTAAAATGCAATAATTTTATATGCCATATTTTTATTTGCCATTATTTCATTTGAAATAACGCTTCAGTTGCCATAATCGTGAAATAACATAAAATCATTTTCACAAATTTCTTTGGTCATAATCTATCAAGTATCATAATAATTTGAATCCATAAATTTATTTGCAATATTTTCTCATTTTCCATAACATTTAGGTATTCACCATAATATTCATTTGTCCAAATATAATTATGATTATAATAAATTATGGTTCCAGGTTAATGATATATTACTTGATTATATTTAGTTACATAATTCTATATATCATAAGTTATGGCAAATAAAAGTTATGACTAGTAAGTTAATATGACAAGCGTTATTAGTATAAAAAAATGATTTTAGTGCAAGTAAACATTATGAGGGGGGACGATTATGGCAAACAATAATAGGACAAATCACTTTATGGAAAACAAGACAATACCATTCTTGTTCATGCTTCAAGTATAATATAGGTACCTACAGTATTGCGTATTTTCACTACAAAACCAAGAGGGACCTCAATAAGCCTCGCCCCGTTAGTTTTTGCCGCGCTTTATAAATAAGGGCAAAAGTTAGAATATAAAATCTAGAATGTTATAAAACAACGGAAATAACAATAGGTCACTAGCATATTCAATGTGTAAATAATGAATATGCCATTAGCTGCTCACCACAAATTAATTTAAACTATATTAATAGAGTTACGTCATTGGGAGCAGTGGCGTGCACAGAGTTTTTAGACAGGGTAGACAGAAAATTTACCTACCAAAAACACCAACTACATGTTGGTTTTGGTTCGTCGCCTTGTCGATTAAATAATGATGTATATGATTTTCGACCTCAAATATCTATAGATTGGCTGATATTATAAACATATCAATTTGCGGATATTTGAAGTGGCCTTTTGGCGGGTATGTCTGTTGTTCTGTATGCATTTGCAAAGACGACCCACTGACCGAGTAAACAGTGCCTTCGGCTCGAGATAGGTATAGCTTACGCGCATGATAAAAAGAACATCTTCAAACTGTCACTGTATACCTATACGTAATCAAAGCATAACACCAAAATAACAATATTACCTACCTTTATAACCTATAACACTTTCGTAATCATACCATAATACAAACGCAGAACTAACCAAAGCTCTACTGTATACAGAAGTAGGTAACTACATAGTTACAAGAATAATCGGTTTTGAAACTAGGTAGTTAGGTAGGTACCTACTCATATCCACGAAACTACGTACAATATGCCCAAAACACGTTACGACTCACGTCTGGACACGAAAAACAATATAATCAATTGCTATGTAAACAACCCGTGAGCCAGTCTTAGTCAAAGTCAAAGTCAAATCATTTATTTCAATTAGGCCCTTAAAAGGCACTTTTGAACGTCATTACATAAAAAAAAACATTAATATTGAATCTAGTTGCCCATTCCAAAAGGTAGTTTCGTATGGAGAAGAACGGGCAAGAAACTCCATACATACTCTTTTAAAAAACAATGTATTACAATAAGTTGTATAGTTACATTCATTACATAAGAAAAAAAATATAAATGTCAAAACGATCAATCAATAAAATAAAAAAATAAAAGTCACTCAAAGTACTACAATACGTACTCAGTGCTACAAATTAGAAATGAAAGCTAAATTAATCATATCATTTAACGCCAATATTGTGATCGTAGATGATTACTTCTAACATTTCAAAGACAACGAATCAGTGTGTGAGTCAAACTCAAAAGTAGAATTAATGTCGAGGAGAAAAACAATTATTGGTCAAAACAAATTAGTTTTATGATTAAATAAGCAACCAGTTGATTTTGTCAAGACTTAAAATTGTCCTAAGGAGCAAGACCAGCATGTTTCCAAGCATTATTATCTTGAATATAATCCTCTAACTTGTAGTATGCTTGTTTACAAAGTGTGCTTTTAATACAATTTTTAAATTTTCTTTCATTTAATTTTAATATATCATTAGGTATTTTATTGTAACATTTAACACAGTACCCCATGAAAGATGTGTGTACTTTGGACAATCTAAAAAATGGTTGAGCTAATTTGTCTTTATTTCTAGTGTTAAAATTATGTCTATCACTTATTTTATCAAAAAGATGTAAATTTTTTCTTACATACATAATATTTTCATAAATGTATTGACAAGGCACTGTCATAACATTAATCTTTTTAAATAGTTCCCTAAGAGATTCGCAGCGACGGAGATTATAAATGGCTCTGACAGCTCTCTTTTGCAAAATAAATATGGATTCAATGTCAGCAGCCCGACCCCACAGTAGAATGCCATACGACATAATGCTGTGAAAGTAGCTAAAATAGACCAGACGCGCAGTATCGACATCTGTTAACTGTCTAATCTTCCTAACAGCAAAAGCTGCTGAGCTTAGCCGCCCTGCAAGAGATGTTATATGTGGTCCCCATTGTAATTTTTCATCTAGCGTGATTCCTAAGAAAACCGTTTTATTAACAAAAGCCAGTTTTTCGCCATTCAGTATGAGGTCACATGCGGTATTTTTAACATTTGGTAAAGAAAATCTAATACATTTGGTTTTCTTTTCATTTAGTACCAAATTGTTTACCGTGAACCAATTTTGAACCTGAAGAATAGAGTTATTAACGTCGTCAAGAGTTCTAGAACGTCTGTCTATCTTAAAAATTAATGACGTATCATCTGCAAATAATACCATATTAGGTTGTGTTTGCAGTAATTGTGGCAAATCATTTATATATGCTAAAAAGAGAAATGGACCCAAAATCGAACCTTGAGGAACGCCCATTGTCATTTCAGACCCCAATGAGTTCACGCCGTTCACCTGAACTTTTACCTGTCTGTTTTTCAAGTATGATCTTATTAAATCAAGAGATGTGTTTCTAATCCCATAGTGCTCCAGTTTCAATAATAGTGTCTCATGGTCCACACAATCAAACGCTTTGGAGAGGTCGCAAAAGATTCCAATGGCATCTTGTGCTTCCTCCCAGGCATTAAAAATGTTTTTCATCAAGGAGACACCGGCGTCAGTTGTACAACGCCCTTTGGTGAAACCGTACTGTTGGTCATGAAAGATGGAATTTTTATTAAAGTGACGTAACATTTGATTGAGTAATAGCTTTTCAAACACCTTACTGAGAACTGGCAGTATTGAAACAGGTCTATAGTTGTTAAGTTCCTTACTTTCACCGGATTTGAATAATGGAACTACTTTACTGTGTTTCATGAGATCCGGAAAGACTCCCTGATCCACGCTTATATTAAAAATGAAAGCTAAATAAGGCGCAATAGTTTCTATTATAGATGTACAGACTTTTACCGACATTCCCCAAAGATCTTCTGTTGATTTCATTTTAAGATCTTTAAAAGTTTTAATAACAGCCTGGGGATTCGTATGTTGAAATCTAAACTCCAAGGGGCATGCCTTTACATTATTTCTAAGGAGGGCAACGGAAAGTGCAGGTGATGAATTTAATGATTCCGTTGTGACTAGGGGAATATTAACAAAAAAGTTTTCAAATGCCTGAGCTACTTCTACATCAGAGTTCACAACCCCATGTGAAGTCTCCAAACTAAATTTATTATTACGCTGTTTCTTCCTACCTGTTTCATTATTTATTATTTGCCAGGTAGTCTTAATCTTATCATCAGATGATTTTATTTTATTAGTAATATAAAGAGATTTAGCTACTTTACATACACTTTTGAAAGTTTTCGAGTATTTTGCAACATACTGATGAAAGCTTGTATTAATTGAATGTTGCTTTAGACCATATAGTTCAAATAATTTCCCCCTACTTTTACGAATGCCAGGAGTCGCCCAATCACTGAATAAAAACTTTGGATAAATATTTTTAGTCTTAATTGGGAACGTGTTATTAAATTGCGCGTCTAATAGTGAAAAAATCTCGGCATAGAACTCATTTGGGTCACTAATATTATTAAAACTCTGAACACATAATTTACTTTCTAAGGAATCATTAAATTTTTCTAAATTTTTACATGTTATTGGCCTAAACCTTATTTGAATCTTTTGTACAGGTATGTAGGCGCAAAACGTTATCATTTGTCCACTGTGGTCAGATGGCAGCTTATTTACAATTTCTTTATGTGAGTAATCACAATTACAAAATATATTATCAATACAAGTGGCAGAAGAAGCTGTCACTCTACTTGGTTCTATAAACACATTTGACAAATTAAATGACCTAAACAGGCTCAATAATCTAATACTAATAGAGTTATTTTCTAACAAGTTTATATTAAAATCGCCACATATGATGATTGATTTACTGGAGGAACTAACTTTTTTCAACACATCTTCCATCACAGAATCAAACACAGATAGATTCTGGTAACTTGGAGGTCTGTATACACATACTATAACATGCCTTGCCTTAAGATTCATTATTGTTTTATATTGAATTTACGATTGATTATACCTTAGTTTGTATTCACTGCAAATCTGGTGTATAACGGCCTTGGGCGATCAACATTTTTTTATCACTTTATGATAGCTTTGAAAACGTATAATTTAATATTTTCTGCACATACACACACCTGAACAATTTTAACACATCACAATCTAATTTTAGCGTAAACACAACAGTTTACAGTCGTACAAAATGAATCAACAATGGCCGCTCATAAGTCACGTCAACATAAAAACATATTATGACAAAAAGTAAACGTGCTTCATTTAACGCTAATAAAATCAAACGTACTACTTATTATAATAATCACATAACTAACTTCCCAAAACCCCCGCAAACGTCAAACTATAAAAATTAGCCAAAGTCTATTTGTACGTTTGTGAGCGTTATTTTAACATTGTGTGTCGAGTTTTTATAGTAAACGCACACTATTGTAGACGCGTACCTACGAGTCTGTCATGAGGCACACATTGAAACACCCAGCCGCAATGTTTTGTGTCTTCCCGATACCCGCGCGAAGCGATTTATCGATGAGACTCCACCGTTACTCGATAGATGGAGCTGATTTAAGTTTTAATATATATTAATATATGTTTTTTATTTTAACGATAGGTGGAGCTGATTTAAGATTTATTTTTATTTTTTTATTTTAAAGATAGTAGTTACTCGTGGATACAATAAAAGATATTTAATATAAGATAAATACGTATTTTATAGGGTAGCCAATGTCTATTTGCCTATATGGACCGCACGCCACTGATTGGGAGTTAATTCATAAATCTGATTTGTCATAAAAAAACCAGAAAAGACAATGCTTAAAAATGCATAGGTACCTATTCTTCTAAAATGCTTTTGTTTTTATACAAGGAACTTGTTAGCAATAACAGGATTGACAACACCTACTGTCACTATGGAATAACATTACTACAAGCAACAAGTTCTTTTAAAAAAGGATTTCTATAAAACAACAATAAACCAACTAAGTATAGTATACAAGAGATAATTACAAAAATCATCAATAATTATTATAAGGAAAAATTGTATCTTACCATATGTGGAAATTCCCCTAGTGATGCTGTTTCTCCACCCAAGATATATAAGCCCAATGGAGGAATACTGGATGCTATGATTTTCTGGCATTCTAAAATATTAAGGTGTATTAATATTACACCAATATAATATCTGTGTATATATTAAAACATGGCTCTAGCACAAATGTTACTTGTTTGCGAGTGAGACCCAGAACAATATTAATATCCAAGCTACCATATCTAATCCCTTATCAAAAATAACAATGTCTTTTTTATTTAAATTACATTGAAATTAATTTTTCTTTTTTTTTCTATCTCAGTATTCTAAAGGTATTTTATTTAAAGAAATGAGAAAAAACTTACCTCTATCAGCAATTCTATCAGCTTTTATCTTGGTTTCACCTCCTGCAGAAAAATGTTATAGTTTCATAAATAAACAAGTATAACCTTATTACAATTATGTATCATAAAAGATTTGGATAGTTCAGTATACAAAATTATCTTACCAAATTTATTGGTGGCATGAGGGCAACATACCACTTCTTCAAATCCATCAAAACCACACCTTTCAAATTGATGAAATTTCTTGTTTCTAATTTCTCTAAAAAAACAGATATTATATTGAAAATATTATGCAATACCTTTTAACTGAATTATTAAGTTCTTGGATATTATAAAAGACTTAATGCATTTATTGTGGAAGAATTCACTAAGACATACATTAATTATTATTGAATTATTATATTGTAATAATGTTGGGGGAAACCAAACTTATTAAACTATACTTAATAACTGGACTGATTAGTCACAGGTATTAAGTTTCCGTTGTTCCATTTTTTTTGTTAATTTTTATTTCTCTTGAAAGTGAATAAATACTTGACACTGAAGTTTTCATACAATTTTGTCTGGTAGAATATAGTTCTATAATACTTACATGAGGGCTGGTTGACACTTGGAAACTTTAGCACAAATACCTTCCAGTGTTGGGTCATTTGTCATACAGCTTTCACCAACTACAACATTTAACACATTGTTAATAATTGGTTCCTACCATGAAATCAATTGTCACCTCATTAAAATTGTAATTGAACACATTTCCAATTTAACTGAGTAATTTCAAGTACAATAATTTGTTGTTGTTCTTACAGCAAATTAAGGTTTGCTAGGAAATTACATGTTTAAATATGCAGTAATTACAAATATTTTTGTTTATAATATTAAGTAGGTGCTTACCTACATATTGGACTAGAGATAAACTTACAAACAAATGATAATAAGTTTAACTGTTATCACAAAGACAAAGTACATAATAAAGTTTTAGTACTTACGTAAAGCACTGATTGAGCGATGAAATATTAGGGAAATAATTCTTTACATTGGGATCATTATTTTTAGTCGAAAGACGTTCACATCTAAGACGACCCACTGACCGAAAATAGGCCTTGCTAAAAATTGCTACATTGACCCGCAAGGCAATAATTTACTATTGTTTTTTCATTTAGGAAAAACCAAATTAAATAGACAAAACACTTGGAATAATCTTACCATCTTCTGAGATCACAAAATGTAATAATATAGTATTTAGCACAATTAATAGCTTCAACTGCATCTCGACAATTTGAATAATACACCGAATTTAACTTTTCCTTCTCACAGGCACAAGTAGTCTTATTCAAAACCGGTTTAATATTTTCAAATAAAAGTTTTCCTCATCCGATTGACAATCTAAAAATAACGTAATTTTAAAGCACTACACTAAACAAAGTGCTCAAGAGTAATTATAAAACTTAGTACCTATTTAACAATACCATGATAGAAATAAATGCATTTAATATTTTCAAATAAAACCGGTCAAACGAAAAGTAAGTAGATGCAACAGCAACAGCTAAGTACATAATGCTAATGCCAATTGCCACCAACCACTAAAAGTTTTGACATTGACAAATATTGTACGGAGGCCAGCACATCAAGCTACCACAAACTGTCAAATTTCTTTAATGGTTTTTCAACTTTATTCCATGAAGTTAAGGTTCATATTCAATTGGGAATTTTTTACAGTTTGGGATAGGCTGTGCTGGCGTCTGTACCAACCAAGATGTAAACAGTAAACTTCTTTCTTTCTTGAGTTTGTACAAACTTTATTTTATAGAACACGATTCAAACTTAAAGGCTCAACCACACAGGCCCGTTATTACCGGTCGATAAAACCATACCGTGTTCATTATTTGTCGTTATTGCCCTACTTCTATTGCATCGTTATTATCGCAGCGTATAAAAAATAAAATAATGATAACGTTCTTAATACATTATTGTATCATAAACGTGTTTAGTATATTATGTGTTAGGACGGCTACGAAGTTACACACTGCTGCGATAATAACGCGCCCTTGTGCGGGGAGCCTTAATGGCGGCTCGGAAGTTAGCTGCAAGTGCTGGTTCGTGTTTTAACAAATATTATTCAAACGTTATCATCTAAGGCGATTTGCACACTGCCCATTCACGGAGCTTAGCGCGGGAGCACGTTGTTCGCAAGTATCTGTGTTTGGATAGAAAATACACGTCTAAGATAAACGTAGTCCAACACACTGAAAACGTGTTCACGCACGATGTTGTAGATCACCAAAGCTTCATCGCCACGCACCACGCTTCGTGATGCGGGGCAGTGTTCCAATGGCCTTACACGTACGCGTACGGTTCGCAGACAGGTCATTAGAACGTAACATAATTAGGTTCTTAAACTCTCCTTCTATTAAGGCGAGGCTTCGTGACCGTAAGTAAGGTACCAAGACGAAACTTAGGCTAAGATTCACTAGAGAAGGAGGCGGCGGGACGGGAGAGGGAGAGAAGAGTCCCCCGTCCCAGCAGCCGCCGCGGGAGACGCTCCGGGCGTCGGCAGCCAAGAGACGATTCCCGGCCACCGTAGACGCGGGTCTGTGGTCGGTGAGCAATGGGTAGCTCACCGTCCGTACGTTAACTAACGACAGACCGTTTCGACGGCGCGTTCGTGTTCCACGCGCGCCTCAAAGAGATTTCAGCAAACTTGGGAGGGGCTACTAAGAGCCGATGCCTACCGGGGCTGCAGGTTGTTTGAAAGAGATACCGCGCCCCCGGAACGCAAAGGGCATATGAAGGAACAAAGATGGGTCAGTAAAAGTCTGACACTCCCTCCCGTCCCGCCCGGGGCGGGGAAAGTTATTTGATGATTTCCCATCTATAAAAAAAAGGCTACGATTCAGAGTTATTGCTCTACAACACAGTGCGTCCTAAGGGCCAGCGCTCACTGCCGGCATGGTACGGCATGGCATGGCAGATTGTGCTTCGGCATCCCGCGACGTTCCGTGGCATGGCAGGTTGTGCTTTGGCATGCCGCGGCGTGCCGTGGCACTCAAAGCCCAACCTCTCTGGTATCAATCAGTTTTGCTCCGACCGGACTGCGCCCCATTAACCGAAATTACAGCTGCACAAGTAACAACCTTATTTCAACTAGCTTAGCAATCATAATTCCTCGACACAAAATGACCCAAACGTCTCGCGAGATGCAATGCAATGGCGTGCCGTGGCAACCCGTGAAATGAAACAGCATGACTCGTCATGCCGCAGCATCCCGCGGCATGCTGCGGCGCGTCACGTCACGCCACAGCATCCCGTGACACGCCGCGGCATCGTGGCATCGAAATAAATTAACATGAACTCAATGAATGTAATTGAATTGAATTGGTGGCGCGTGCATTGGATCGTTCAGTTCCCTCCAAGATGGTTGAGCTGAACGGTGCTGAGGCACGCGTCATGTTCGTGAACGGGCGCTGTCAGTTGGGACTGGTCAACTCTTATCTGCCATGGCCTACATCTTTATTAGTATTCTTTAATTGTTTAATATTCACCTTCATTGTTTTCACATATAGAAGCAACATGAATATTGTAACCAAGATTTTGTAAAACCAAATTGAAGAAAAGGAGTGTCCATGGAGTTTCTTGCTCGTTCTTCTCCATAGAGATCTACGCTTTGGAACGAGCAACTAGCTTCAACTTTAAACTGTAACTTCTTGACATTCAAAAGTGCCTGTAAATGGTCTAATTGAAATAAATGCTTTGAATTTGAATTTGAATTTGAATTGATTCAAAATAACTTGATTAGTAATAAAATCCTTTGCCATACTATGCCGTGCCGTGCCGGCAGTGAGCGCCGGCCCTTAATTGCATTTAGAAACATTGATGTCATTAGGTGTCGGCCGGCCGGCGACGTCAGCGATGGGCCTCACAGGAAAGTTTTACGGCGAATGCTCAATGGTTTGTTACATAATTGCTCAGGAGTATCAGGTGGCCTAAGCAAATCTTATGTTATATTAAATTAAGCCATCAAAATTAATGAATCAATTCAATCAACTGTCAAAATTAATTTTGATTTATTGCTCGTCTGGCAGCACGGTGCGCGGTGCGGGCAGCACTTTAACCGCTTGCTTACATAGAGGTATACCTTTCGAGAAGCATAACTTCTCTATAGAAGTTCGTATCGTATATCCTATATCGCTATAGATATAGGCCGATCAAAATTTGATGGCATTTAAAAAATATTGTGATTTTTATATGGCAATAGTAATTGTTTAATCAAAATTTGAGATGAATTGGGATTGGGACATGACGAGATACGATATGAAATGAGACATTCAGATACTTTATAGTGCCAATCCCACATACCACTCCAGCACCGTCAGGTTACGTCGCTTGCCGGCACGGCTACGCGACTAAGTCCGGTCGACCCGCCACTGCGAGCACGATTCCGGCAAGATAGAGTAGCAGTTGGTCACGATCGCCCGCTGCTTGCGCACGCGTACGCCTCTTTCTTTCCGTCGTAATCTTGAGCCTTATACTGTTGAATATTAAATGTTGTTTAATAGTTCGGAGTTTTCCTTTCGATAATACCCCGACTATAACTTCTAGTTTAATACCTCTTAAAAATAAATTGTAAATTCTTTATTTTTCATTTTCATTGGCAGATGGCTAATATTATACTCGTAATAAGTAATATAGGCTACTTCTATTCTAGAAAAATAAATTATGGTTCACCCAAAAAAACAGTTCCCGTGTCCCGTAACTGAGCATCATGCAAAAGAAGTCACGGCCATATGCTAGTTAATAATAAAAAAAGAAGAAGAAAGAAACAGAAAAAACATGAGTTTAATAATAGGTACTTATTAGAAGGTTTGTAATTTAGCAACATCAACACTGTTTAATCTTTACCACAATGTCAATAAGTTTTAACTGGAACGACATGTTTTAACATTATAAAATACTACAGAATTTAGATGTAGGTCATTTAAATTCTGTAGTATTTTATATAATATTGAATACGAGTAAGTAATTTATCAAAAATAGTTTCAGGATTAAATCGACTAAATGGCGTAAAAGACCTTGTTTGATTTGCTTTCAAGGCATCGGTAAAAAAAACGACATGTCACATGGTTTTCCTTGCAACACTGTATATTGCGTTGTGGTGTTGTTGGGTTACAGTGGTAACACTGTGTTGTTGATTTGATTGAATACGTCTTGATTGATAGTCGGATACCTAGTCGCCGTCGGTTTAATCTGTAATCCAAGTTCAGTTGAGCAAGAGTTGGACCATACACAGAGCTACAAATAAAAAAATATCTATCCTGTGCATATATGTGAACTTGTTATTTTTGTTGTGATAATTGTGATGTGAATGACATTAATTGCAACTGGATTTTACCCGGGACAGCATGTTTAGTGTATATTTACGATTTCAATATCTACGTAAGGTTATTAGATTGTAATGATACCAACAAGGACGTAGTTTTGCGAAAAGCAGTATAGTTCGCGGGAAAATGACTTCTTCGGGCGGAGCAAGTACACATCTTGGTATGCACTCAGCGATGGCGAGTCAAATAACCCTAGGCGTCCCACCGACGGAATTTGGTTTAACGGTGGGTGTGCCAGCGCCAACGATGGAATATGCGATTCAGGCTACCCACAGCGGGGATTCTTCCTCCGATTCCCGTTCTCCAGGTATGCCCACAGCTAAAGCTAGTGATCGAGAATCTCGTATAATAGCTGAAAAACAACGTCGGAGCCAATATAACTCCCAAATTAGTCTAATAATGTCTCTATTATCCGATATAGTGCACTCACAACGTAAAGTTGATAAGACGAGTGTGCTGAGACTCGCCGCCAACAAGCTTCGTAACGAGCATGTGTTTGGTGATACTATCAAGTGCGGACACTTAGAGACATGGTCGTCCTCATTTATAAAGTTTTTCGACCTATTTGGCGGTATTATGTTTGGTGTCACATGCCGCGGCCGTCTGTTTATCGTATCGCCCAACGTTCAAGAAAAGTTGGGATATTGTCACATAGACCTACTTGGGCAAGACATGTATAATTATGTTCATCCAGATGATAAAGAAAACCTTCGCCATCATATTTATCCTCAAGAACTGCAAACAAGTTGTGACAGCAGACTCTTTGAACACCATCATAATTTCCATATCCGCATTATGAGAGCAGGGGCTCGCTCGGACCCTGCCAGATATGAGCGCTGTCGCATAGATGGCATTCTGAGACGCTCTGACAAGGCAACATCTAATGGTGTTCAAGATGAGCAGATTATTAGAAGGCAACGAGTGAGAACCAATAGAACATTTTCATCTAGTGGAAACGATGTAGTTTTCATTGGCATGATTCATGTGCTCTCCAGTGCTATGCCAGCTCGGATTCTACCCCCAACGGCCTATTCAGAATATTGGACAAGACACTTGATTGATGGTCGTATAGTACAGTGTGATCAGAGTATATCACTTGCAATAGGCTATATGACAGAGGAAGTAACTGGTACATCGGCCTTTGTGTTTATGCACAAAGAAGATGTTCGCTGGGTAATTTGTGTGCTACGGCAAATGTATGATGAAAGCAGAGAGTTTGGCGAGTCCTACTACAGATTGATGTCACGGTCTGGACATTTCATATACATGAGAACAAGGGGATTCCTTGAAATTGATCGAGCAACAAAGAAAGTTCAAAGTTTTGTATGTGTCAATAGCGTTATTGGCGAAGATTATGGATGTAGAATGATGGAGGAAATGAAAAGAAAGTATTCAGTGATTATTGATGTGGAAAAGCAACAATCTGAAGCACCTGCTAATGATGATGCTCCAGTAGAACATCCTAAACGCTTAGAGCGCATTGTAATGCATCTAGTAGAGCCATCAGTGAATGAAAACATTGATGAGTTACAGCTGGTCCCACCATCTAAAGAAAATATAATTTCTGCAATTCAAAATAGTGAAAAAGTAGTTCAAGAAACAGGGGTGAGGTTTGATTCAAGGAAGAGGAGAAAGGTGGATTGTGATGACAATAGTGAATGCTTGAAGCGACACAGTGGACTGCAAGATTAACATCTTGATCTGTAACTGGTGAATAAGCTTTGTGATGTCTGTTCCTAAGATTGTTAGTTAAGTTTCCAAAATGGTTAATATTACGTAAGTAGATGGTATTTTGACCAAATTTTTCAGAATTAAACATTCATAGTGTAGTTCTAATAGTAAGTGGACATTGATGCAGTGGACTAAGTTATGGGTAAGTCCCACTGTGTGGGCGGACTTCATTGACCTAAGGTTAAATAATATATAAAAATCCTGAAAGACTGTGCCTCCTTTGGCAATTTGGGAATTTTCATTAAAACAAGTAACACAGAATGATTTATTAAAACAGTGTAGGTAGGTATATTATTTTGTTTATTAGTAAACCAAGTAAGGCTAAGCTTTTAGTTCATATTTTGTTAAGAAGTATTTCAGGTCTATTTCAATTGTTTACTTAAAATTATATAAGATATATTTTTGCAACATGTCAATCATTTTATCATAAATAAATAAAACAGAAATTAATTAAGTACATTACAATTTTTATGATTTTTAGGTTTTTTCCTGTAGCTAATTAATAAAGAGCAACAGATAAATAGGTACTGACCTGAAAACTTCTACTCGTCAAACAATAACAATTCATGATACTTTTGGGTGGAATTCTTTCCATATAAATAATATTAGGTACTTACCTATAAAATGGGAAAGGTTCAGCAACCAATATTGAGCCTAACTTGCTCAAATATGCATACCTTAGGAAAGGATTTCCATAAATTTTTATGATGATCTATTTTAAATGAACCATTTTTGCTATAATGAGCTTAAAGGCGATGTGGTATATAAAAAGTCGTTTGTATGGCCCAAGGTCATTGCACATTACGTATTTCTGTTAAAAACGAATTCAAGTTAGGGCTCTACAAGAAATAAACCCATCATTCACTGGCATATCACTTAGAAAAGCGCTCCAGCAAGCAATCGCTTTCCGATGACCATTTAAAAAGTAAAATTAAAAGTAGGCACGTAGTTTTTTGAGTCTATTAAAAATCGGTCATAGTATACATTAGTGACATTCAGCAATGACCTTAAATTTTACCAGGTTAGTTATGGGAAGGTCGTGTGATACAGAATATATAACATGAGACAAACTTGACCATAATATACCATTGCCCCAAAACTTAAATAGTATAGGTAGAAAAAAACTGTGTGATGTCAATACGAAAATTTCTCGGAGGGACCATGTCGGGGTAAAGCTCAATTATTGTTTCTTACTTAAGTATATACTATATTGAAATTTAAAAAAACCACTCAATTACTAAGGAATTATATAAAACTACGATTTCAAGAAAATATACTCCACCGTATGTATATGTATTTAGATCTTAAAATTGATCATTCCATGAAATAGGCGAAACTATTTCATGAAATGGTTGTGTTTTATGAAATGGCCGGCTAAAATAGATCATAGCATTTAAACGTCAACGTTTACTAATATGTTAGTCGACGTTTGGCAGTATCCATAATGTAGGATATTCATGATTTAAGTTGTAGTGAAAATTCTTAATTACAATTAAAATAAAATTAGCTTAAAAATTAAATAGAAACCTAACCTAACCTGTGAAATACGTTCTAAACTACATTGGTTTTTAACGTTGCGCTCGTATTTCGAGTGGCTTTCTTAATAGTTGTAACGTAGCTTGGTATAGTAACGATCGTTCGTTGTACTTTTATCTTCAATTTCCATATTTGTAATTGCCTCTTCAATCGAATTATGGTCCGCCGCCATGATGTACAACAAAAACAAAGCGACATCAACGCCTCTACCGGTACATAATGTAACAATTTTACGATATTATTACTAATGTTTTGCGGCATCATGAAGTAGTCGTGCGTTTAACTGTTCATGTCGTGTCGTCAAACATTGAGTATTCAATGAACTGGCCAGACCATGTGACCAGCGGTCGATGTTTTATTTTATGAAATACAACTATTTGATGAAATAATCAATTATAAGATCTGGCTACGAAATGTATATATATTTTCACTTTATGTAATTGTTAGATAAATATCTATTGTTAATGGTGGTGACTGGCTCCGCAGTGTCTACAGTACCCAATCAAACCAACTTATATTTGCGGTTTCTTGAATCTAGCGAAGCGAGAAGTGGATTGGATGGGTGAGAATTGAAATTTTTAATAATAATAATAATAATATATTTATTTGCTCTAAAACAAACATTTTATAAGTAATACATACTCTATTCATGCACATAGTTCAATATTGTAAGAAAAAATATATTAATACTCGTCTCGCTAATCTTTAGTGTAAAACGTCTGGTTTTTTTTTTTTTTTTTTTTTTTTTTTATAGACGGGAAATCATCAAATAACTTCCCCCGCCCTGGGCGGGGCGGGAGGGAGTGTCAGACTTTTACTGACTAAAACCCGTCTATGTTCCTTCATGTGCCCTTTGCGTTCCGGGGGCGCGGTATCTCTTTCGAACAACCCGCAGCCCCGGCAGGCATCGGCCCTCAGTGGCCCCATCCAATTTGCTGACATCTCTTTGAGGCGCGCGTGGAACACGAACGCGCCGTCGACACGGTCTGTCGCTAGTGAACGTACGGACGGCGAGCTACCCATTGCTCACCGTCCACAGACCCGCGTCTACGGTGGCCGGGAGTCGTCTCGTGGCTCCCGACGCCCGGATCGTCTACCGCGGCGGCCGCTGGGACGGGGGACCCTCCTTTCTCTCTCCCGTCCCGCCGCCTCCTTCTCTAGCATTACAGCTTCGCAGAAGGAGGCGACTGCTTCCCATTCCCCCTCGCTCCGGACCATGGCCTGAACCAGTGCCGGACGCGAGAGGGCGCCGCCGCCGATGGCCGCCTCGAGGACTCGGCGGTGCTCAGCCCAAGCAGGGCACACCGCCAGAGTATGCTCCACCGTGTCCTCGGGGCGATCCTCACAATGGTGACATCCGGGCGTTTCCCCCCGCCCGATGAGGTGCAGGAACCTCCCGAAACTTCCGTGTCCGGTGTGGACCTGCGTCAGGCGGAAGGTGAGGGCGCCGTGGCGCCGCTCTAGCCACTCCTCAAAGAGGGGTCTTACCGCCTCAATCGAGGCGAGCCCTGCACGAGGTTGCGACAGTCGTTCTCTCCATGTCGCCATGAGATCGAGCCGGAGTTCCGTCCGCAGGGCGGCAATTTGCCGCGGCAGCGGAGTTTCGCCCCGGCCCAGTGCCTCCGCGCGCCACTCGTGTAGGCGCGCGAGGACCAGCGCCTCCAGATCCCATGGCGGCAATCCGGCAAGGAGGCTCGCTGCCTCGCCGGAGATCGTGCGGTATCCGCGGATGACCCTTATGGCGATCACCCGCTGGGACGCGTTCAGGTAGTGGGCGGCAAGCCGCTTCAAGCCCCGCGCCCCGTAAAGGGCCATCGAACGCACGACCCCGGCGTAGAGCCTCCGGCAGGAGGCGTTTGGCCCCCTCAAATTGGGCAAGAGCCGCTTAAGAGCGGAAAACGTCTGGATACGCGAGGATTTGCGAGACGACAATATTGAACTATTATAATATTGCTGTATAAAAAGAGTATTCTTGCAGGAGCCAGCATGTTGCAGGGCTCGCGCTGATTGGCGTGAGACTGCACGGAACATCTTTCGGTGTGAAAGGGACCGTTTGATTTCAATTCCCGCTCATGCACTCCACTTCACACCTCGCCTGTTTTTAATAACGCTCGGCACAGCGCCGAGAGTTGAAAATCCAATAATGCAATAATATTTGGCCATAACATTGTGGTATCGCGTAGTGTTAGTAATACTGGTCTAATGCAGAAGCTAGTTAATCTTTATTTAATGTTTAGAAGCAAAGTCAATTGATTTGCAGTTGAACTAACATATCTATGTAGCACCCGGGGCTAGCACATAGGGCCGTCGTTGTGGGCAGTCGAAAGCCTTGACGCTAGTCGTGATTAAAGAAACTGTTTGATAGCTTTTGGGAAAAACACAGACGGTGATAGCGTTGTGTATTTAAACCTGCAGCGACATTAAGGCTGTCTCATAATCAGTTCATAACGATGATCGTTAGGTCTATCGAGCTCAATCGTTGCGAGTAGTCAGGTCCCAATTTTGACAAACGGTAAACCATACTAGTTCAGTAATTGAATTGTCAGAATTGTCCAATAACAAAAGTTATGAAAGTCAAAGTGCTGGCAGTGGTTCCATGTAGAATATTACTATGTAGTCGCATCTAAATAGACTTTTTAAAGCCAGTCTTAGCCGTCCTGTGGCAGTGCTAGGCAGACATTTCTTTAGTGGTCCATCCACAGACGTTCACTTGTGCCGGAATTTATAAGGCGAGCTTATCTAGCCCAGAGACGGAGGCAACGCTATCGGTGAATATAAAATGATAGATCTTGTCAATAGAAAATCCTATTCACTTGTTCGTATAAAATTTAAAGCTTTTACGAAGCCAAAAACAAGTGAAGCCTAAGCACTATCATTGGCACGATAAGTATCGTTTCAAGGAGTAATTTGTCCGATCATAGATATGATAAGTATCGTTTCAAGGAGTAATTATTAGTCCGGTAGACATTAGTTTGACTTGAAATAAAGCCTTGAAAACGTTATGACCATTATCTACAATTCAAGGCCACCTTGATGTAACTAAGAATTAACAAATTCTACCATTAAATTTTTTGGGCAAAAATAATTGAAAGTTGTATTAATTATACCTAATCATTCTACTTACCTACTATACATGAGTGTGTGCCAAAAACGTATGGGTAATTAATAGGTGGGTATTTATTTATTTAATGACTGCCAGTTAACTATTTAAACAAAAAGAAGTTTTTATTGTTTGATCTCGGTATAATCAATAAAATACATCATAATGTCATATTTATGAATTTAGGGCTTTATTTAGCTAGTACCCATAGTAGTCGTCATCAACTCTATTAAGGAAACGCATATTTAAAGCCTATTTATTTCACGATAGTTCTATAAAAGTTATTATGATATCGGCGGAAGTTTAACGCGTCACTCATTATAATGTCATAGCTTCAATAAATGAATGATATTCTGATGAATTAACAGTCTTTCGTTACAAAAAAAAAAATATCAAGTGACGATATATGCGATAAGTCGAAAGTAATTTTGCTGAGAGGAGTGTTGTATGATATAAAATCAATTTAATACTATTTAGAGGCGATTACGATGATAACGTATTGACTATGACTGAAAAGGTAGTAAAATTAGTACTGAACTGACTCCCATCATTCGAAGTACATAATTGCAATGATTTTGAATTTTCAAACTTGATTAAAATTAATCTTTTAAATCTTTAAATTGATTTTTATTGAATTTGTACTGCTGGATGTAACACATTTGGCATAGGTATTAAATTAGTTTGACATCATATCAGCCGCAGGTCGTTCAATTCTGGACATAGGCCTCCCCATAGATTTCCAAAACGACCTGTTGGAAGCGGCCGAAGTTTGACATAATTCAATCAACTATTGAGAGAACAGTGGGTTGGTTCGTTTTGTCAGAACAAAGCTTAATTGAGGTTCGAGGTGTATGAAATAAGCAGCTTTACTAAAAATATTAGAAACTCACGAAGAGACTGGTAAAACGTATCAAACATTAAACAATCAGTCACAGATAGTTATTTTAATACTAGCAATGCCAGTGCTGCAATTGTAATGCCGTCACTCGGCGATGATAGAGATTTTACAGTTTAAATGAGTTTTGTTTCGCGTCTATTTCTGTTTTAGAATACGCTGGTGCTCATTTTACATTGATTCTAGAGCCCTTACTTTTTTTTCATTAGGATTTAGTTCAATGCAGCTTAACCAAAATTCAATTGGTAAAATCGTTTTAGGTATAATATAACGGAATGTTTCCAAAAATGACGCCTGGGACTAACTTCTTAACTTGCTTAATACTTTAAACGAAATTGGTACAATTTTTTACTATACCATTTCATGCTCAACATGCATTTCTTTTGAATTAACCAATGTTCGAAATAAAAACTAAATTAAATAATGAGATATCGTGCCATTTAGGGTAAGATAAAAAAATCCACCACAATAACACATCGACCATACTTGTTTCAATAGGATCCAAGTCATGCCTCAAGCAGGGTACCGTTTTTGTATAATTGTGAAGGAATTTATAAATTGTAGGGTTGTGGGCGATAAAGCGATGTTGCTTCATTGTTACTGACCAAGCTGACCAACTAATTGAATGTTTATAGGTATGTAGGTAGGGACTCCCATCATGTTTGGCCATCTGATGATAGGTAACAGGGATGTTACATTTAGCCTTTCTAAATAACAAATATTATAATAACCCATCATATGATATTTTTGCCAATATTTTTATAAATTCAACGTGACGAGAAGTAACACAAGTAGTATACGCAGCTGTGTAAACTAAAGTGTGTTAAGTACAATTGAAGGCTGTTATTATGTAGGCAGTGAATTAAACAATTCTATTCACATACCAAGCAATTTTAGGATCAGGTAAGTTAAGTAATTTAACCAGAATCCAAATCAAACTATTCTAGATCAGCGCCTTTCGATCGACAACGAAGATTTAATTTCTTAAGGTGATTGCTCCGACCAGCCCGCGAAATTTAAATTTTCTTACGTTTTTTGCAATTTGCAAGTCAGTATTAGGTTTAATGTTGATTAAAGTATGATTCGCGGGCGTAAGAAGTATGTATTTTCATTTCAAAATTATAACCATTAAAATCAGTAAAATGACTCCATAAGTCAAGCTTCATGTAAAATGTCAAGATTTCATGAAATCTTGACATTTTACATGAACCTTGACTTATGGAGTCATTTATGGAGTTAAATGCATAAAATAGAAGTGCAGTTGCTTATTAGGAGTAAGACAATTTCTACGAATAAATTTGAGATTGATAAATGATCCTTTGATTAGCAACTGTTCCACTTAGCAACCTACTTGGTGTAAAGTGCAAAGAGCGAATATTAATAATCTAAACTACAGCGTTAAAATTAGCAGCGACCATGTCTTGACTCTTTAGGTGTCTTCATACTAGGTTAAGATGTTGTTGTCATTGAATAAACGTGAAGTGATCTAAATGTCTGTTGTAGTATCAATGTTGGAATATTTTAAAATATCGTACTCGGTTCATGAATTTTAAATGGGGTAATTCTAGATATAATCCTATAAATTGTACAGTTCCATTTTGCGTAACTAGGTACATACATTGTATTAAATATTATGTTTAGAAATAAGCATATTCCATAGGTTAAACAACTGTTGTAGTGCACGTTAATTATATGTATGTATCTAGTAGTAGTAATGTTATGTATACGTAATAGTTTTAGCTAATTTCGGCTACCAGCCTATTAAACGCATCAGTAGGTATGTTTTAATATAAAATTATTAAGTAGACTAAAAAGAAACCGGTTTTATTACTTAAATTTAAAAAAGCCATTTCTCTGCAATTTGTAGGTAGGTACATAATAGTTAGTCACTTTCATCTTGATCTAATTATGAATTTAAAAAATACAGCTTGAAATGTTTCAAATTTCGCGTTTACTCACTAAATCAAAAGTTGGCAAGCCAGATAGGTAGGTGCTTAAATTTTACAATTACATAGAAGTAGCGCACAACGGCTTTAAAGTTTTCTGTGTTGGTATAGGTACAATGTAGGCAAATGTCAGTGAAATAACGTTTAAACTGGAGCAAAAGGCGATTGATTTAATGATTTGCCGTAGTATTAAGTCCCAAGGACAAGCTGTTTATGCTAATGTCCTACATTGTATGTTATCATCATCATCTGCTTAGCCTTTTACTTAATTGTTTTTATATCGCGAGAAACTAATGTTGTTTGGAAGGTAGATTTTAAAACTAATAAAATTGACACACCGATTATTTGGACACTTTGCAATTTTACAAATATGTATGTATGTATGTACCTACATGAACTATTTTATTCTATCGATTCGATCACCATCTCATAGAGTATATCATCTTTGATCTCCAGGCTTTATACTGATGCATAGTGCATACTATGTCGGCTGATTTTCTATTAAAATGCACCGCAGTCCACGATCTCGTCGATAGGTGCATTTCAAAACTGTAAGTCTGAATTTTTACAAGTATGTATGTAACAGTAGTGTGGACTGTATGGAATATAAATTAGCGGAATATTGAATTTATTAAATATCTATGGCCTCTAACTTATTTATCGTGTATCTAGGTTTGTACCTGTATTAAGTACTACATTTATGAAGTAGATTGTTTGTTGAAATGTATGTACAAGGTATCAAGAACTTTTGTAAAATCATGATTCGTTTCAAAGAATGAACCCCTTACTTCGATTAGACATGATACTATTGTGTGTCCCATATGGATCAGCGTTTCATTCGAAGGGTAATCCTTGCTGATAAACTATTAACGTTATGTAATGGTGTCTACTGTCTAGTTATATGTATACCTAATTATAATGTATATACCTAATTGTTATTGTCAAATTATACCTATGTCCTGCGTAATATAAAATGTTTATTAATTATTATAATAAAAGTTGTAAGAAAAAGACCGTCTAAGCCAGATTGGAAGACCAATGACTGGTTCACAGTTTTTTTTTTTTTAATTTTGACTCTTGTAAGTTAGATAGGTAGGTACAATAATAATATATGTTCATGCAATTTATTACTGTTCACAAAGCTAAATTTAAAAAAATGCACGAACTGGGCTCAATATTACAATGAAACGATTTCTTATAAATTTATTTTAATCGCGTTATATTTTACTACAAAAATGTTCTCACAAGAATCATAGCAGCTATTGGAGGTTAACAATAAAAAAAAAAAACGATAAGGGTCAAGGGATAGTAATAAGTTAAAATTACTATGTTGAAGTAATGATAGAGACAAACATGGTTTATTTTATTTCATACAAATTCATGTATGGAATCATAACTATATATTATGGTCATTTTACAAAAGATAATGGCAAACTAATTAAGTAACCATATTAAGTGAAATAGGTTGGAATCTTTGTAAAATGACCTATTTCCAATTTGTCAGTTATCATCACAAAATATCATGACGCACGTAGTCATTACACTTTTTAATTTTATTGTAATTTTGCTTGTAGCCGCTGGTGGGTATTGTTGTCACGCGTAGATTTTTTTTTGTAAATAAATTATGTTAACTAGTTAGAGTTCAAATGAATGGCTATAAGGGTTGTGACATTCTAGATAGAAAGAACCTTTGTAGGAATGAAGTCAAAAGTGTATCACGAAACGAATTATTCAACACGTAAGTCTGGTAAGAAGATGCTATGAGAAAGAAATTGTCTGTGCTATGATCTGAGGAATGCATCCCGAATATTGGATTTAAAATTGTACATATTATATTTTGACGAAAATACTGTAGGTAGCTACCTACACTGATTATCTGTTGTACATAAACGCGCTTCTATTGTATTTAAATTAGTTGAAGTGATATTACCACCAATGTGTATGTAGTGATATTACCACCACTGTGTATGTTATCTTGAACAAATTTCTTGTGATGGGGTGCGTTTTACACTGAATAATCTTTATACTTACTTGTGTTTGTGTAAGAATGAATTAATGTTACATTGATATTACTTGATGTAATAAAAAATAAATAAAAATACTTCGTGTTTTATTCCGGTTTACAAATTATGTTGATTACGTCTAGACTACGATAAACAAATTCTGATACTCAGTTTGATGATATCGAGTCAGTTATTTTTTAAATATTTTATCCTATAATTTTGTTGACGATGACACAACATTATGTTAGGTCCATACATATGAAATTGGCGTTTTGTATGAGGAAAAGCAGAAGGTTATTTTTTATTTTTTTTAAAATTGATCTATCTCAGTATGTAGGTGTCCTACCATGTCCTACCATTGTTATCTGTGCACTTTCGCCATTTTATCGGTAGTTCATTGGATTCCTTTGCTAAAAAAAATGTGGGAGCGAGAATCAATAAAATCTTTAAAGGCAGTTTTGACAGCCTCATCAGAATATGCTGCTGATTTTTTTCCTTGCAAGAAATTGTCCGAATTCCGGAAAAAATGCTAATCTGTTGGAGCAAGGTCCGGGAAGTATGGTGGGTGTCGGAGACATTCTAATCGCAGCTCCTCTAATTTAGCGACCTTCTGTTGTGCAGTGTGTGGTCTAGCGTTGTCCTGAAGCAGCAGTGGGCTAGAGCAATTGACCAGTCTTGAGTGTTTAACGGCTAGCTTTTACATCAAGGTGTGCAATTGTTGACAATACAGATCTGCTGTAGTCGTCTGGCCAAATCTTATGAAGCTGTAGTGGATGACACCAGCATTGGTCCTCCAGACACTTAACAGTAACTTTTTCTGAGTCAACTTTCGCTTGGAACAGGATTTGGCCGGTTCTCCTGGCTTTAGCCATTGTGATGAGCGTTTCTGATTATCGTACATTATTCATTTTTCATCACAAGTAACGATATGATTCAAAATCCACTCTTTATTGTGACGATTGAGTAATGCAACGCAGCGCTCGACTCGTGTTTGTTGGTTTGTTTCCATGCGGTACCCATTTTTCGAGCTTTTTCACTTTTCCAATTTGTTTCAAGTGAATTAAAATTGTTTTATCACTCACACCGAAGCCTGCCGTTAACTCTGACGTAGTTTGCGATGGATCCGTTTCTACGCCGTACACGGGGTTTGTTCTGTAGGTTAAAATTTCCCGAACGAAAACGTTGGAACCAAAAACGAACCGTGTTTTCTTTTACGGTAGCTCCCCATACACGTCATTAATCATTCGAGCTGGTTCTGCGGCGCGCTGGTGCCACGGTGAAACTCGTATTCGTAAATAACTCGATACCTATTTTAAGTTTTCCATATTGTGAACAGAACGATGTCACAGAAAAATCAAATGGCGCGAAAACAAATAAATCACTAAATTGGAAACACAAATAAACAAGCTTTAATTTGAAATACATTTGAATTTGGAATTCCTAACTAATCGCCAAATATTTGACATCAAAGTGGCCAGTTTGACTAAACGCCTTTTTCATATGTAAAGAAAAAAAAAACACAGGACGTTCAATTTAACTTATATTTTGATGCACCTCAACACTTAAGTAATAGTTATTATTTGCTTAAATAGAAGGAAACCAACTAAAATTGGCTATATTGCCGCTTTCCTCAAGTTAGCAAAATATATTGAATGTATTGATGTTGGGGGCAAAAATAAAGAGATGGAAATATGTATAGGTACCTAAGTAATTCCCGCAGCAAATATCCAACCTAAATATGAGTTTCATTTCACTTTATAGGTCTACGCCATATATTTTGAGATAAATTCTTTTCACGAATTGTAAGCGGCGTCGTTACGTCACTGCAATTTAGGCCAAGCGCGGAATGTTCCGGCGAATGGCGCGACGCGACGCCACGGTCAGGGCCCGCTTGTCCCTGACCACGGTCAACGGCATCGTTTGAAGGTGCCCTCCGAAACGGAATACGCTCGCACACAATGCCAGCATCGTAACGAAGTGGGTGTACATTATGTACGTAGATAGGTTGTAACTTACCTACTACTTTTTATACACAACGTGTTATAATGAACATATCTATAAACTGGTTAGTCACACGCTCATACTCATTATATCGATTATAACACTGCCATTTCTATTGTGGGTTCCTTTTTACGTAATACACCTGACGGAATTTTTTAATAGCTAAATAAACTGTTCTATAAATTATGCTACACAATAATTATAGTTTATTGCTATGCTGATTCTTTATCAATGCGTCGTGTGCATTCTAGATAAGCATAGAGCAGTTATATTGTGCGGGCAACTGTGTCAGTACCTACCTACCTATGTTTTAAGTATATTATGTATATACAAAAGTAGATAAGAGGGAGCGGCGGGTGTGCGCCTGTGTCGGTGCCGGCGGCGGGCGGCGAGGTTTATCTTGTCATTAGGCGCTAAAGGTGACTTTGCTCGGTCGTCGACCTAAAAACCGCTTTACTTTTATTCCTATTTGGGGTTCGTCTCAGTTTTTGTGTGTTACGTACCTAAATAATCGCCATAGTTTGTCTGGGTAGCCAACCTGAGTATAGTAGGTATGAACCTATCTATCAATGTTAAGTACCTAATCTTCTGAAATTATTGTTATTGATAGGTAAATCTATTGCACTTGCATAGGTTATCAGCTGTTTAGAAACGAAGAAAACTTCCACTCGCTCCCACATATTAACAGCTTTACACTGTTTTGGCAGGAATCCAATGGATATTTTTGTTTCTGCATTCAGGATACATGAAAGTATTGATAGGTAGGTAAATACCTATTTAACGTTAGGGTATATATTAAACACAATTTAGGTCCACAAGATACCATAGTACCTACAAAAGTATTATGGATCTACATAATTTGAACTGGTAAATTAAGACCAAAAGAGTTATGAATATGTGAATGGATGGAAAGGAAGAGGGAGGCCAAAGAAAAGATGGATGGATTGTATGAAGAATGATATAAAGAAAAAGGGAGTCAGTGATAGCATGATGGTTTACAGGACGGCAAGGAAGAAGTAAACGTGTTGCGCCGACCCTAAGTACCTAATATGGGATATGATATGGGCAAGAAAATCATGATAAATAAATAAATAATAGTTTATATGGTAGACAGCTATCTTTTGGTCTCCAATGCAGATGTTTGCTAGGTTCCAGCTTAAGGACGACTGAATAGATGACCTAGGTAATCTAATGATGAGAGTTACACTGTGATACAATACTATACTACCCTCAGTAGACCGCTTGGGTAATCTTTTCTTACTTCTAAGGCCCGGCGCCCGCTATTGGCATCGGCATGGCTGAAGATTTTCAGATTTATCTCTCTTTTAGTCATCGTCCCAACATCCCAACTTACCTACTCAACAGTAGCTTCTCACTTAGCTAATTGTTATTTTAGAAACTGTGTATTCTGTAGTAGAATGATAGACTTTCAAACATTCTTCTGAGCCCGACCCATGACAAGAGATTTTAAAAATGTACGATGTTCTGATCAGGCTCCGCAACCGTCGCTTCAGTTGACTCAAGTTAGTTAAATATTAATAACGGTCGACCGACTACCTCAACTACATGACAAGATTGAAAACGTTATGCTTGGAGAACCGTTTGTAGCCCCGGAGATGTAACGTAATAGTATTTATACGTTGACTAAAGTTTCGGTATTTTCGTTTCCAGAAAGATGTTTAGGCTTGCCTTTAAGCAAGGTCTACAAGTACATCTTCATTATAACTTTACTTGTAGGTAACTGTTTGCATGCCTTGTTCCACCTCGTTTTTTCTATTAGCTCTCAATCTAAACACTGAACTGGATACACTTGATAGCTTGTATAAGTGACTTGGTAGCCTGCAAGAGCTTTTGCTCTTGCAGGCTACCTAGCCCATGGAATTACACTTGTAATGTAATGGTCTGGATCCTTGTTTGGAGCAAAACTACCCAGATTCAGTATTAATTATTCTGTTTGGCAACAGTACCGCAAAGCTAAAGAGTATTAATTGTGTAGATAGTGACTACAAGGTATAACAACAACTAAAAGATCTGCGGGGATGTCATCAATGCTGCTGTAAATGCCTTCGATGTAGATTTGGGGACAATTCTGGACATTGTAAGACTTATCAACTACCGTAGAAAAATTGAAAAGTAAAAAGTAGCGCCAGTGACAAAAAAGCTGCAAGGGAAATGTTTGTCTTGGAATGGGCATGTGAATAGGAGGGATGGCACACATGTGACCAAAAGAGTTATTGAACATAATTGTAGGTAGATGGAAAGGAAGAGGGAGGCCAAAGAAAACATAGATGGATTGTGTGTAGAATGATATGAAAGAGAAGGGAGTCAGTGATAGCATGACCGCTGACAGGACGGCATGGAAGAAGAAAACGTGTTGCGCCGACCCTAAGTAACATGAGTTAAGGGCAAGAAAATTGCGATGCTGAACTTCCGTAGAAAAACTAAGGCTAGTACAATTATTATTATCAGTAATCTATAATCACTGATCAATGTATCAACTATTATTAATATTATCTGCAACGCCTACAACGTTAGACTAGAAGACGCGCGTGCTGCATTCACGTCCAAATCGTTGAAATACATTTTGCTATTCAGTAAGTAGATACCTACTTACCTATAAATATCTATAAATAAACTTTTCTGCTTCGACCTAATAAATACATAATTATGTAAGTATGTATGTATAAAAATACACAAATATTATACGTTAGGTCAGGTATATCTTCAAGATATATGGAGATTTATTATGTATAGTTGTGGGTACGTTTTTGATAAGATTTTAATTATGATAGTATCCAGTTGGCAAATAAAAGGAATCAGTGTAGCATATAATAAAAAAATATCTTGAAGGATCTTCAATTTATTACTGATTAGTTAAAGGAGACTTCATGTTTTTATCAACGAATGACGTTGTTTCGACCTTGGTTCTCAAAACTTATGGACGAATTTGCGATGAATTCCAAGCATGTGCTGTTAACTTTAGAAAATAAATTAAGTAAATTCTGTTTCTGACTGGCTGTCATAATGAAAGTTTATTCAACTCCTCATTATTAAAGCTGAAACGATTAATCATAACATTTTGATTGACTGATAATTGAATAGTGATTCTATTTTCGATATTGGGAAAAACGGGAAAAACACTTTAACCAAAGATTACTGATACTATTTAGAGACAAATAGTTGTAGTATGTGTGTGTTCCTAACTATTAGTGTCAATGTCCTTTATTAGATAGGTAGTTTATTTTGATGTAGTGGATATTTGCTATCCAATAGTGCATGGGCTTTCTCTATTCCAAACATCGACGCATTGTGGAATCATGACCACATGATTATTCTGGACTGGAACCAGCTAGTAGAGATGGGGGAAGATGGTCGAAGGCGATATTCGTTAAAGTCGGGGGCAAAAAAAGTTGCTAGTTGCTCGACACGAAATTGTATAAGGAGCCGGACAGATCTGTACTCAAAAGAAGTAAAGGATAAGAGGCTATAATTAAACCGGTTCTCTCTCTTTTACTTCCTTGTAAACAACTACTGTAGTGGGTGGATAACTGTAAACGAAGGCACGCGCCATGTGGATTGAGAGCGGCAACGGGATTCACGAGGATGTTGCTGCTTCTCCCTCGACGATTGAATGATGAATTGATGATTGTATCTAGTTATCGTGTTGGCGTTTTATCAATATGGCAAAAAAATATAGGTAACTAATTGGTAAGATCCAATAATGATGATTAAAGAGTAGGATTACGCTACGGATTACGCTGGGATTACCTACGCTATAGATGGAAATCATGGAAATCTTATTAGAGTGAAGAAAAAGATTAAATGTAATAATCATTATCCTCTTGGTGCGCTCCACTGCTGGTGGATGTAGGTCTCCCTTCGTATGCCATTAACACTCGACTGTGATCTCATCCAGCCGCTGCTATTCATTCTGCGAAGTTCGTCGCTCCGCCTAGATCGAGGGTAAGAATTTTTAAACTATGATCGAATTAAATCTTCAACAAAAACTTAACAACAATTGCGTAATCACAATCCGATAGCATTAAAAATTGGAAATAAATAACATATGAAGCAATCGACTGTAATCAATTGCTGCATATTTATATTTGGAAATTCGTATACTCAACAACATAAATAACGCAATAAAAATTGTTATAATGACAAAATGAAAGGGATTGTGATTGTGAGTTACGAAATTAGTGAAGAGTTGCTGGTTTATAGTATGAATATTATTATAATAATCTCAAGACGAGTCTTGAATTGAATTAAAGTTAAAGTAGGCTTAAAAGGTTTCGGTGGTCTCCTTCTGTAAAACGGTTAGCCGCAGCAGACGCACCGTGGGTTTTCGGAGGGTGGAGAACCCCCTCTTCCAGCCCCCTCAAGGGTCCAGGGGCGGCGGGCTTGGGGCCGTCTGTCACCCTGTAAACAACTGGACTCGAGGCGGCGGCGCGTAGTGCTACACGCACGCCCCTCCGTGACGTCGCGGGGGGAGTCAAACACTGTCCTCCCCCCCCCGACGTGAGGAGGCCCGCGGACCGGCACCAGTCGGGGATCGCGGAAGGCGCATACGTTCCCGGATCCCCGGAGTAAGTGTAGAAGGGGACACCGGGGTGGTTTTAGTCCGGAAAACCCTGACGGACCCTTTCGTACCCCCCCGTTGGCGGTGGACATACGTAGATTTACCAGGAGGTTTGCATTGGAACTTTTTAACCTACCCTTTGTCTTCGTTTTCCTATGCTAAATGATCGATCCACAAATTTTCTTCTAATTTCACGTTAACGCCAGAAGAATACACAGCCGTGTAGATATACCAAACCGCGAAACTTTAGTACTTGAGCATTTTTTTAATAATATTAATGGACTAAACCACAGATTAAGTAATAGTTCCTACAACGAAACTCACAACATTTTGGTGTCGTACTCGTATTGTTTGAATTTCCAAGTTGAGCGGGATAAATTAAAAGCTTTTTCATGTTGTTTTCTAATAGGTACCTATTTATTTATTTATTTAGGTTTAAATTATTCAGGTTAATGTTAAAACGATGTGAGGTAGTTAACAGGCACGTTTATTTTTAGCACTATCTAGCGATGATAATCATCATTACATAGTATATAAAACAAAGTCGCTTTCTCTGTCCCTATTCCCTATTCCCTTTGTACGCGTTAATATTTAAAACTACGCAACAGATTTTGATGCGGTTTTTTTTAATACATAGAGTGGTTAAAGAGGAAGGTTTATATGTATAATAACATCCATTAAATAGTGGAGAAATACTGTTATTTTTGAGGTTTCTAATGTGATGTCGTAAATAATTTCATTTTTTCCGCTAACATTGCAAACGCAGGCTGAACCCTACGAGATTTATCAAAATAATGTACTAAATATTGTACACATTGAAAAGGTCTACAGAAAACTCCGCGATGGTATATGTCTAACTCTTATGGATATCCCGCAATTTTTTTTTTGTCATTTACTTTTTCGATAAATAATGACTAATTTTCGAAGCGATTTTAACCGATACAGCATTAATCCTTATCCAATTAAATACCTTAAATACATTGTTGATTTAATGTAGATCTATATGGCCTTTTACAGCATATGATTAAAATCAGCCTTTCCCAAAGTGGGCGATAACGCCCCCTTGTGGGCGCTGCAGGCCTAAAGGGGGGCGGTAAGAGACCCAGAGAAAAAATGGGGGCGTTGTGTAGAGGCTTGGGGGGCGATTTGTAATTTCTTCTAGCTAGGACGATTCTTAGACACCGACTGAGCTCTCGATAACAACTTGTGAACATTAACTAATATTAATTAAGAGATAGCTCAAACTCGGTTCGATATTTGTCTCCGCGTAGTTCATATATCTGTCCTGTTTTATTTATTTAAACTTTATGCACAAAAAGTACAAAGGCGGACTTAATGCCTTTAGCATTCTCTACCAGTCAACCAAAGGTGGTGAAGAGATTACACAGCAGGTGCAAATTATTGTGTTATTGTACAAGAGTAAATAAAATGATACAAAATAATTTAAATACTCCATACTTTAAAAGAAAAAATATTAATAGTTTAGAGCAGCGGTCGGCAACCTTTTGGCAAGCAAGGGCCACATGGTGGCAAAATGACGTAGTGGCGGGCCGCGCTTTCACATAATTTTTAACCGACTTTAAAAGGGAGGAGGTTCTCAATTCATCTGTATGTTTTTTTTTTAATGTTTGTTCTGCGATATTTCCGCCAATTATGATTAGAATTTGACGATATTTATTTGTTTGGTAGGTCATGCATCTGAAGTGGTCCCATATTTTTTTTATCGATATTTAATTTCTTGCAGGCAAATTTGAAATTTTCCTATTGCTTAATTCTAGCTAAAAAAGCAATAGGCCTAATTGGCCTATTGCTTTTTTAGTCGTCTCTAATGGCAATAACCATATTTTTTGATAGGTCAACAACAAGGGCAAAATAAATTTTTTGCATCCGCTGAGGACGATACAGAAGGAATAAGAGCGGATTTTTTAGCTGAAAAGGGTACACCTTTTATAGCAGAACTTTTTGAGTCATAATTTTATTTTGCATAACAACTGATAGCATAAACCTCTTTTCGCAGAAAGTCATTTGGCATCACTTACTTGGCATACATTTATAACTCATAATTTTGTATGGCAGAATACTCATTTCGCATAAATTTCATTTCCATAATAATTAAAAAGCAGAACCATCATATCGCAGAAAATTCACAGGCAGAATCGTCTTTTGGCATACATTTCGTATCAAATTCCCTAGAGATAGATCCAGAGCCCTCGAGGCTCAAAAAGCATAATCGGGGAGCCCCACCACGCGGGGCTCAAGAGTTTACAAAAAAAATAACCACGAAGTGGATGGCGGGGTCTGTTCGCTCGCTTCGCTCGCTCTCTAGACTCCGCCATCCCCTTCTAACCTAACCTGTCCGAGTCGGGGTGCCCCAAGTCCCGAGATCGCTTTGCTCGCTCTTTATAAAAGTTATACTAAACGAAATTATACGAAATTATAAATATGCCAAAGGTAATTATGCCAAATAAAATTCTGCCATCTTAAAAGTATGCCATTTTAAATTCGGACATAAAAACGTTCTGCCAAAAAATAATTATGCTATAAAAGTATAAAAATATTATGCCTTAAAAACGTTCGTCTAAAGAAGTTTATGCGAAGTGAGTAATCACGCTTGTATTCCCCGAAGGGTTAGGCAGAGGTGTACCAATGTTCACCGGTATATTAAGGTCCCATGTAATAGGGGGCGAGCCTATTGCCATTACCCGGGCACAAATCCAAACTCCGAGCTGCTACTGAGAATTTCATAGAAAAACCCAATAACACTGTTTGCTCGACCTGGGAATCGAACCCAGGACCTCTAGCGTAGCAGTCGTGCTTAGGACCACTAGGCTAACGAGGCAGTTGTCTGATACTCAGTCCAAAATAGAGTATTCATGGTTTTAGTTTAAGGATAAATGTCCCTTACACCCGATATGGGTATTATATGTGATGCACATATTTTTTTAAATGTAAATTTTATTAATGGGTACGTAGCACTACCTCAACGATACTATCGTCAACGATAAAGTAACAATAAATGAAAAAGAAATGTGAAAAAATTATATAAAACTTAAAAGCGAACCCTACTTATCCACATTTCAGTGTAACGTTTGAGGCTGTATTTGAGTGACTATTTTCTTATACGCTAGCTTACGCACCTAAAATCATTAATTTAGGTAAAATGTAAGAATTACAGTTTAATTTTCAAAACTGTCGCGGGCCGCAAGTAGGAGTGCCGCGGGCCGCATGCGGCCCGCGGGCCGCGGGTTGCCGACCGCTGGTTTAGAGCGTGGAAAGTAAAGTAGGTTTTTTTTGGGACAAGCCCGCCACACTGTTCCCAAACCACTGCAACTCCTGTAAGCCAGAATCAACAGTGGCGACCACAAGAAAAGCGCCGAGACAATGAAGCTCGACGAGTCCCAGAGAAACGATTTAACTGTCTTGGATCCCGCAACGAAATTAATCAGAAAAGATTAGCGGAGGAGTAAGAAAAATATAATTTCCACTTCCCTCCAAACAAGCAGGAGACAGAACAGAATTAGGCCAATAGGCACAAAGGGATTATTTACAACTGGGAGAAGCCCAGATTGCCAAGCACCACGGATTGCAATTATCATTAACTTTAATGGGTCCTAATGTGAACTGTTACATTTGATTCCAGTAATAGGTATGGCAAAAACGCTTGAACGCACGGAAATTAGTTCTAGTTTCTACAAGGTCCGCATAATAAACAACACCGGATGTAACCTGTACACTATCTAACATAATATAATTATAGTAAAGTAGGTTATTAACATTATATTAATGTCTGCCATTATAGAAGGTAAGTACGCGGAAGGCGTTGTTTGATTGATTCCCCCCCCCCCCCCCCCCGTCGTGACGAATTAAAGGGGGGCGCTAAAAACTAATTTATTCTCAAAGTGGGCAGTACACAAAGTAAGTTTGGGAACCTCTGATTTAAATTAATATTTACGAAGATATTGCAGTTTAAAATTGCGGGACGTAGCGTTTGCGGCGGAGCGGGCCGCTTTGTTTTTTACCCGACTGCGACAGAAGGAGGGTTATGTTTTTCGAGGGTATGTTTGTATGTATGTATGTATGTATGTATGTATGTATGTATGTATGTATGTATGTATGTATGTATAATTGTTTGGCACGCTCTGCAGGCTGAACGGCTCGATGGATTTTAGCTTGAGAGGTGTCGTTAGATTCGTATTTACTGTGAGAGTGACACTGGGTATATAAATATAAAAAAAACAAAATGGCGGATTTTTGGCGCCAAATTCAAATGTTTGGCTCGCTCTGCAGGCTGAACGGCTCGATGGATTTTAGCTTGAGAGGTGTCAGTAGATTCGTATTGACTGTAAGAGTGATACTGGGTATATTAATTTCTTTTTTAAAACACTAAAAAAATAAAAAATAAAAACGGTAATTTAAAAAACTAAAAAACCCGACTGCTATTCTTTAAAAATCCCTAAAACAAGATAAATTGTAGCAGTCGGGACCCATTCGGGACCATCTGCAATGTAATATAGGTATGTGCTCTCAATTCACTAATCCTCCATTTCTAGAATGGGTCCCGACTGCTACAATTTATCTTGTTTTAGGGATTTTTAAAGAATAGCAGTCGGGTTTTTTAGTTTTTTAAATTACCGTTTTTTTCGAGGGTATGTTTGTATGTATGTATGTATGTATGTATGTATGTATGTATGTATGTATGTTTGTATGTATGTATAATTGTTTGGCACGCTCTGCAGGCTGAACGGCTCGATGGATTTTAGCTTGAGAGGTGTCGTTAGATTCGTATTTACTGTGAAAGTGACACTGGGTATATAAAAAAAAAACAAAATGGCGGATTTTTGGCGCCAAATTCAAATGTTTGGCTCGCTCTGCAGGCTGAACGGCTCGATGGATTTTAGCTTGAGATGTGTCGGTAGATTCGTATTTACTGTAAGAGTGATACTGGGTATATTAATTTCTTTTTTAAAACACTAAAAAAATAAAAAATAAAAAACGGTAATTTAAAAAACTAAAAAACCCGACTGCTATTCTTTAAAAATCCCTAAAACAAGATAAATTGTAGCAGTCGGGACCCATTCGGGACCATCTGCAATGTAATATAGGTATGTGCTCTCAATTCACTAATCCTCCATTTCTAGAATGGGTCCCGACTGCTACAATTTATCTTGTTTTAGGGATTTTTAAAGAATAGCAGTCGGGTTTTTTAGTTTTTTAATTTACCGTTTTTTTGTATACCTACAACGTTTACAGTTTTTCTGTAGTGTATTTAGTATCAGCATATATATATATATTACGTAGTGTAGGTACCTAATTATTAGGTAATCACTGCGTATAAACATACGTGCGTATCTTTATGTTCTTCTTACAATTGTTGACCTTATAGGTACTTCCTAATTACTTGATTTAAGAAATCATAATGGGCTTAGATCTTCCAACTTTTTGACTCTTTTTAGAATAATTAAGCTCAATAGGGTACCTACTTGCCACAATGTACTTAAACAATATTTCCAAGACACTTAAAAAAAAATACATAAGTACCTATTTTAGCTTTGATTTGAATACAGTACGATTAATTTTTTATTACAATTAACAGTCAAATTATATTTTTTGTTGTTTTGAAAACAATCAATAGTTAATTAATTAATTAAGTTGGCAAATAAGTGCCGTGACAATTTACTATTGCCATATGGGAAACACGTTTTGACAGCTCATATAAAATATGTCAATTGATTGGTGGTGTCAAGCACCCAAATACTTAGATATCAATTGTAGCTACTAGATTCTAATCCCGAAAACCCGTCTGAAATATTTGGAATTCGCTCGGCAAGGTCATTGGCGTTCCCTAATCCCACGGAAAATTTCCATTATGTTACAAAGCATTATTAACATTAGAAAAAACTAGAACATTACACAACTTATTGACACTTAGACTCATTGCATTCGCAACATCGTTGCATCCTATCTACATTTTATGAGATTACTAACAAAACAACCTAGGTACTAGCATGTACTTGAGTAACTTTGAAATAGTGGAAAATGACTCCTACGATAAGTACGGAAAACGGATTTTCCCGCAGCAGAGACTGTAGTACCACAAACGATACTAAGGTAGATTGACTGACAATGAAAATTGTTTTGTATTTGTATACAGTTACAGTTCAGATTCGCTTGTTTAAAACCATCCTTTCGATCACATGAAAGTAGCCGAGCAATGAAATCGATGGATGCAGCCGGCTGGGGAGGGCTGCTGGAGTGGCCGGGAGAACCGCGCGGTTGCCGGGCAACCAACTCCCGGCGCGTGTTATTATACTTTACGATAAAAACTCATTTCATTTTCACAAAACTAAGGCGATATTTTTAGATATATAGGTACAAGTTACAGTATATTGAATTGAAACATTCAATTTGTGACGACGTCTATAAAGACATTGATGTTTCGAACTCATTATGAATTCGGCACGTGTTTGAAAGAGGTTAGGTTTGTAAATGCGACGTTTCCGTCTTTCCGATCTTCGATAGGTTGCTAAGTTCAGTTTATCTTCGAAATAAGTCCTGTCGTGAAGTGAGTCTTGTATGAGAATGGGTACCGAGTGTTGTACAGCCGCCGGAGCGCCCTTGGCACGCGCTCCCGGTCGCCTGGTGACGTGCGGTGAGACACGACCTTGTTTCGACTTTTCGCAATTTTACTACCATTTCATTCGAATTTCTAACATCCATCCACGTGTACCTATTTCTAAGTTTAATAAACACAATCAGTCAAAACATAAATATATAATTTAACGTCTATTTCAAGGCTGTCAGTATTTAATAAGCCTAAGTTAGTCCCTACCTAAACAATACCTACCTACCTACTTAATTATTCCATGTCGATCTTCAAAGGTCTGGATTGTCACGAGAGCTTGGGAGCAAATTTTACATTGTCTGTATTTTCATTCGTTCATTTAATGGTACATTAAAAAAAGATTGTAAGATATACCTAGTAACTGAGCAAGGTTAACATTAGTTTACTTTTATAAATAATATGTACATAATTATGTAGGTATAGTCATTGCCCATTGCTGTCAATTGTTTGGACAATTAGATACTTTATTTATGTGTTAATGAGTTAAACTCAACCCGATTAGTTCTGTAAAGTTTTGTTATTTTTAACGAATCCATATTAGGAACTACGTGAAAGTTACCTAGGATTCATATTATTTAAATAATAATTAGTACCAGTAACGTTTATATCAGAGGTTATTGTCCTCAGGCTCATAAATAAAGCCAGTGGCGGGTTTACACCTTTCCCAAGAATAACCTTTAAATTTGTTTCCGCCCTTATCCTCTACAATGTCAGTTCCAGTTACGAAAGTTTCTAACAATGTGTGGGCAGAGGCATTACTTGTTTCTACCATAGAAGATGATGACGATGAATGCACACTGAAAGGGAAGAGGGAAAAGTCATCGGAAAGATGTCTTGAACACCACTTTATTTAAGTCATCAGGGAACCGTCGCCTTTGCCGCCCTAGGCTCAAGCCTACACAGCCTGCTGGTAAATCCGCCACTGAATAAAACAGAAAGTAAAACACAAAAACAACAAAAAGTAAACATTAAAACCAGCGTATTAGCGCAAAGAGTGTAACTGTAAGCGAATCCAGTGTTTAAATAGCGTAGAGTCCCACCTAACCGCACGCTCGCGATGTTGTTTGGGCCTGGATCGAACACGAGTCCGAACTCAGAAGCGAAGCACATTCACACATTGCTTTCTAATAATGGCATTAAACACGTCTAGCGCTTCCGCGAATATGCACGAAGCACTAAATAAGAATAGGAGTAGATATGCATATTTCTCACACTCTTAGCATGAACGCCGGACTCAATTTGGAGATTGTCCTTATAAACAAAAGTGGATATGTAGAGCTCTATAAACTTCATCATCAAATGACTTATTCTGGCCAGGGCGGAGCGCAATGGAGTGTCAGACTCTTACTGATTTAGACCCATCCGCGTTCTTCCTAATCCCCTTTGCGTTCCAGGGTCGCGGCAATTCTTTCAAACAAACTCCGCAACCCTGGCAGGCACTGGCCCTAGCGGGTCTTACTATGCTGACATCTCTTTGAGCCGCGTGTGAAACATAAATAAAGTACTACTGCTCACTACATTCTTGATTGATTGATTGATTGATGGAGTCCCTACAGAAATAACACTATCGATGTAATATATTTTTGTTGCAATAACAATACAACTCACCTAGATATTATTATGTTGTGTATTTTAATTCTCAAATCATTTGTTACGTCATGTACTTGTTATAGCTGACAACAAAGTTGTAGGGTGTGTCTGGGTTGGTGCAGTGTGCAACGCTTTGATGCTGTGCATATTATGTGTATGCAGTATCTATGAAGTGTAATAGTCAGGTGGATCAAAGGGGTGCCCTAAGAATACGGTATTTTTTTTTAATTTTTGTTATTTGTAACTTACCAATGTTAGCTTAGTTTGTACTGGAACATTGCCGAAAGTGCACGTAGATTCAGTATAACATTTTCAGAGACCGAGCAGTCCTACCAAAATTTTTTTTGGTGGGCTGGCAACGTACAAGGCATACCTACAAGGGGATAGTTTACAGTTGGTGCGCACGCGGCGCAAAATCGCATGACACTTCACTTTTAGTAGGTACTAGCTTTTGCCCGCGGCTTCGCTCGCGTTAAGAAGTATTATTATTAATTAGGTATTTCGTTCCATTAGGTACTGATAGGTTCAAACTAATATGTTTACATCCTCCATCATCCCTTATTTTAACCCGATGGGGGTTCAATTTATCAAAATCCTATTTAAGCGGACGTCTTCATCATAGTAGCTCCAATCTTTAATTTCAGTTCAATCAGTCGAAAATCTAAGAAGATTTATACAAACTTTCATCCCCTATTTTATACCCTTAGGGGTGGAATTTATCAAAATCCATTCTTAGGGGATGCCTACGTCATAGTAGCTTTATGCATGCAAAGTTTCGGCTCGATCGGTTTAAAATTGACAAAGTTTCATACAAACTTTCATCCCCTATTTTATCCCCTTGGGGGTAGAATTTATCGAAATCCTATTTAAGCGACGTCTTCATCATAGTAGCTCCAATCTTTAATTTCAGTTCAATCAGTCGAAAATCTAAGAAGATTTATACAAACTTTCATCCCCTATTTTATCCCCTTAGGGGTTGAATTTATCAAAATCCTATTTAAGCGGACGTCTTCATCATAGTAGCTCCAATCTTTAATTTCAGTTCAATCAGTCGAAAATCTAAGAAGATTTATACAAACTTTCATCCCCTATTTTATCCCCTTAGGGGTGGAATTTATCAAAATTCTTTCTTACGGGATGCCTACGTCATAGTAGCTTTAAGCATGCAAAGTTTCAGCTCGATCGGTTTAAAATTGACAAAGTTTCATACAAACTTTCATCCCCTATTTTATACCCTTAGGGGTGGAATTTATCAAAATCCTTTCTTAGGGGATGCCTACGTCATAGTAGCTTTAAGCATGCAAAGTTTCAGCTCGATCGGTTTAAAATTGACAAAGTTTCATACAAACTTTCATCCCCTATTTTATACCCTTAGGGGTGGAATTTATCAAAATCCTTTCTTAGCGGATGCCTATGTCATAACATCTACCTGCATGCCAAATTTCAGCCCGATCCGTCCAGTGGTTTGGGCTGTGCGTTGATAGATCACTATCTCAGTCAGTCAGTCAGTCAGTCAGTCAGTCAGTCACCTTTGAATTATATATATTTAGAAGTTGATTTGCTACAAAAGTATATGCTAAGCCCCCTGATAGTAAAATGGTGCAACGCAACCTTGCGGTCATACCGTTCGTGCGACTCGTCTTGTTGCTACTATGCGGTATGCCTAGCCATTAGTAAACGGGTATTTGTCAATTAACATACTAACCAGAACAAACTGTGGACGTTTTGTCAAATTTGTTTTTGCAGTTGCCAACTGCAGTGCAAATGGTAACCTCCTTCATTTTTGAGATGCCTTCTTGAATGGAATGTATTTGATGAGTGACGATGTCGGCTTCTTATATGATAAACTAGCTTTTGCCCGCGGCTTCGCTCGCGTTAAGAAGTATTATTATTATTTAGGTATTTCGTTCCATTAGGTACTGATAGGTTCAAACTAATATGTTTACATCCTCCATCATCCCTTATTTTAACCCCATGGGGGTGGAATTTATCAAAATCCTTTCTTAGGGGATGCCTACGTCATAGTAGCTTTATGCATGCAAAGTTTCAGTTCGATCGGTTTAAAATTGTCAAAGTTTCATACAAACTTTCATCCCCTATTTTATCCCCTTGGGGGTAGAATTGATGAAAATCCTTTCTTAGCGGATGCCTATGTCATAACATCTACCTGCATGCCAAATTTCAGCCCGATCCGTCCAGTGGTTTGGGCTGTGCGTTGATAGATCACTATCTCAGTCAGTCAGTCACCTTTGAATTATATATATTTAGATGAAAAAAATATTGGTTTATCATATTAATTATTCTTCTATAAAAATAAATATAATTTTAAAAAAATACATTGATCTTAGCTCAGTTTGATCTGATCTCAACCCTATTCCCGATAGATCATCTTATTACGAATATATAATTTTATTATGAATGCATTATGCATAGTGTCATAATCGCTATGTGTATGTATGTGTGTGGGTCACGTTGCGCTCCACGCGTTTGCATGACAGCGTGCGCGTGCGTCCCATCGCATACATAAATGTCCGACACTCCACTTCGTACAACCAACATTCTCAGGAAACTAGGACCAACTAGACAAAGAAGCCGTAAATTAACGACATAGCATGGCCATTGCAAAGTCGAATGCGAATTCATGTTTATTTTTCACAGTTATGTGTTCAGAAACATAAGCGATCTCACCCACTGTTGGTAGTGTTGGTACTAAGGCTTTGTAAGTACTTCATTTTGAAGTGATTCTTTACCACTTTATTTACAAAATTAAAGCAATAATTTTGTTATTTCCTTAGTAACTACTAAGGAAACTACTACTATGTCATGATGACCCAGTGGTTAAGACCTTACGTGGGGTTAAGGGCTTAAGAGGGGTCGTAAGACCTTACTGCTCACACGATAAAGAAGAAGTAACTACTTAACTGTAGCCTGAACACATAATGATTTCCATGGCCCTTAGCTAAACTCCGACACAAGCTCATTAGGAGTTTGGAAGATAATGACATCGACAACACTCAACAAGGTCAACTTTGGAATACAAAACGTATTTAAGTTATTAAACATGGCGAATTTTCGGATTATTTATGACCTAGTTTTTGTTTTTTTTCCGGATAAATCATCAAATAACATGGAGGGAGTGTCAGATTTATTCTGACTAAAACTCATCCATGTTCCTTCTTATGCCCTTTGCGTTCCGGGGGCGCGGTAAACAATCCGCAGCCCCGGTTTATGACCTAGTTGTACCTAAGACGTAACTTTCTAAAATCAGGACGTTCTGCCACGTTCTTTCCTCGTGGTTATTTCAGTCCAAGTCTTGATTCTTTCAAGTTTAATTCGTGGTATAACAGACCATATAGATTTTTTAAGCACAATAAGTAGTAGGTATAAACCTGCTTATACGCCCCACCGCAGTTCTTAGTCTAAGTCAAATTATTTATTTATATTTGACAATTAAAAGGCACTTTAGATCTTCATTTACGTAGTGTAACCTACATGTTATCCTACATAACCGTAAGTTAAACCCGAGTTAAGTTAAAGAAATAAATAGGTTACCTATTTATTTCTTTTGTTTTTTAGTCACGTTCATTGTTTTCACATATAGAAGCAACAAGATTTTTTTAACCATGATTTTGTAAAAACTAATTTGAAAAGAGTGTTCGTGGAGTTTCTTGCTCGTTCTTCTCCATAGATTTCTACGTTTTGGAACAAGCCACTAGCTTCAACTTACTATAACTGCTTGACAATTCAAAAGTGCCTGTAAATGGTCTAATTGAATTAAATGCTTTGACTTTGACTTTTGGGTTTTTTTTGTGTTCTAATCGTAGAAGTAGTGAACATAAATAAAACAATCCATTGGTACTCCCGTAACATTAGCCTAATCAAAATTGAACGCACCTGATGTTATTTTAAATTTCGACTGTGCTAGGGGGGACTGTTTTTGCATTGCTCGCCAACTGACTGGCTGTTAACATTACCGTAGTTTAAAAATGTAAGAAACGAATTTATGTCTAACCCATTTTTTCATGTTGATCTTCTGCCTGCTTCTGTCCTACGTGTCTCTTCCTCTGTAGGCTAAGTAGATGTCAGTCGTCGTTCATCCGTATCATCCTTCCTCTCAACCCTCTTTCTCTTCTTAGGTCTCCGTCTCTCCATCTACCCATCATCATCATCTGCTTAGCCTTTTCCCAACATGTTGGCTTCACGTACTTTCTGAGGCACGAGGGTGTCACACCACCAACTTCCAAACTCCGGGCTATTACTGAGAAATTTCTAATGGGAAAACTTAATAACACTTTTTGTCTGAGCCAATAGGGCAGGCTCTATATCTATCCATCATTATCATATTAACTAATAAGGTACTATGAGGAATTTTCGAGATAAATCAATGGTGGAATATTAAAATAGTAATTAATTGAAAGTCAATCAACTTTATAATCCTTTTGAGGAGTATTTTCTTCGGAGAAATACACTGTTTATTATTAAGATTAAAGTTTTGCCATCACTCATTACTTTAGTGAACATTCTGAACTGGAACATGCATGAAAGTAGGTACTTACCTATCTAATGGAAAACTAATTCCCGTGAGATACGTACGCTCGGTTTCTGGAACGAAAATCAACATTGTCAAATTGAAGTCATAAAGGTCCCAATCCACTCACAGCAGTTGACATGCGTTTAATAATTTGTTATCAAAATGTTTGTGTCAACAAGAACGAGAATCGAGTGATTTTAAAAGAGTGCTCATAATACGATGGATTGCATCGAAATAATGTATAATGCATGTGACCGGTGCCCGGCGCGGCGCGGCGCGCCGATCATCTCGATACATTACCATTTTATAAGTAGGTAGTAGGAAGCCTGAAATGAATCGTAAATAATAAAAAAAAGGAATAATTTTTTCATCAACTCAGTATTCACGCGCGCCTGTCGTGGATCACGGATTTCACGTAGAGGTACTTATAAATACATGATCCACGACATTTAAGATTCTTTCAAGATTCCATTACTACCCATTATCCTGTACAAACTGTGCCTACTCAAAAAGTTCGAACCGGCATCGGCACACTTAATTGTGACAAAATAAACAATAAGTTGTAAAAACGTGTACGTAGCAAAGGGAATGTGGGAATTAGGATCGATGGCACGTGACCGTGGAGTTCAATGGTTTCTGCCGCTACCTACCATTGGAATCGCTTGAACTTATGAAAGTGTGTACTTGTGCGGGTATATCTTGTAAGTAGGGAATGCAATCTCGTTCTCGCGAGATCTCGGCCTTTTTTAACGAGATTGATCTCGGACGAAAAAAGGGCGAGATCTCGCGAGTTCAACGAGATTGCACTTGAGTATAAAAACGTCTTAAAAAAGAACTGTTTTATTACTAAAAAAATCGATTTGATATTAGAAGAATATACCTACTGGTTGTTTCTTTTAAGTATTTATTATTTGATAGATACGTATGTCAAAGTTTACTACTTCGAAGTTTATTAAAAAATTATAGACAGCTATGTCAAACAATGTTTGATGCATAAAAGTCTATTGAAAAAATTCGTAAAAATAAATGTTTATCTTATAATACTTATATAATATTTATTATGTTTTTCCTAATTTATTCAAATATTGTGATTATTTGCAAAAAAAACTCACCAAACTGCTAATCTCGAGAGATCTCGAAATTGGCGAGATCTTGCAGTATTGTTATTCATAAACTCGCGGGATCTCGCTTGAGCCCCAATCTCGCGTGATTTGCATTTCCTACTTGTAAGTTAATAAGAACGTAGGTAAGTACCCATTTCATTGTTAAAGTTTGTTTAAATCTCAATAGTTTTAGAAATGTATAATTTCGTCTAATAACCTATGTACACTAGGTAATCATCCCGAGTATAATAATAATTGGTAAGTAGTTCCATGATCTTGAGCAGATAATTAAAATTTTAAATAGGTAAAATATTCTGAAATGGACTTTATGCTAATTAAAAGTAAATCATACATAAAAGGGAAATCCTATATAAATTAGTTGAGATAATATAATTAGGTACTGTGACTCAAGCAGAAAGGATGTTAAGGCGACGAATTGTTTAACAATAATTCTAGACCAGGCGCGCGCCCCCCGCATCCCGCACACACCCCGGTAAGTACCTAAGCTTTTTGTTATTTTATTTAGTCGGAAATGATAACTTGAGAAAATCCTTCTACAATTTTAAAGAGTATTTATAGACTTGTCTACAGAGCAAGTTGAGAGGCTAAAATCGGCCCCGTTTGCCCATAAGATGTGAATCTATATTTAAAAAGAGGTATGTTTGATATTTTTAACCCCCGACGCAAAAAGAGGGGTGTTATAAGTTTGACGTGTCTGTCTGTCTGTCTGTCTGTGTGTCTGTCTGTGGCATCATAGCTGCCGAACGGATGAACCGATTTCAATTTAGTTTTTTTTGTATTAAAGGTAACTTACGTACGAGTGTTCTTAGACATGTTTGATGAAAATAGGTTGGGCCGTTTAAAAGTTGTGGTGATTAGTAGTGGTGAAAGTAGGGAAGAAAAACCGAATGTCTGTAAATATACTCGAGTGGGGTCTCAAACTTAGCAAAATCGACATTATAATAAGTAGGTACCTATAAAAAGTATAAAATAAAAAATTAAATTAAAAATTTAAAAAACCCCCAACACAAAAACCTAAGTTCCCTTTAAAAAGTAAAAAAATAATAAAAAAAAATACGTCACGTTGGGGGACCGCTCGGGACGATCGTATCCTAAATGCAACATCGGTCCCCCAACGTGACGTATTTTTTTTTATTATTTTTTTACTTTTTAAAGGGAACTTAGGTTTTTGTGTTGGGGGTTTTTTATTTTCTCTGTTACTAAAGTTACTTAATCATGTAATGAAAACTAACAAAATAAGGCTTTCATCATGAACTATTCAGAACACCAACTCACATTTTTATACGTTTCGTAATTACTGACAAAAATAGAGATCACTGATGCCAAAATTTCCAATTCGTCCTCTTAAGTAGGGACCTACCTACTGAAGTAATTATGTTTCACCTATGGCCTGGCTAATTGATAAACATTAACTGGTCATCTGGTATAATCTCGATATCCAATATCAAATCCCATTGTGCAATAATTCCCACAATATGTCAATAGTAATAGTAATAGTTTCCAATTTTCTGTGGCCTAGTTGCAAGCTGTTATTTCACATAATAAATGACAGGCTACTATTGGAAACTTGGTAAATGACCGGTAATTAGAACCTCTGATTGGTCCGGACAAATTCCCAGGCCATTATATAACACAGCGATCGAACTTGCGGATAAAAATAAAGCATTATATACAACTTACGCAGTACGCTACACGTGCCGCCAGGATTCAGGAGTTCAAGAGTCAGGGCGAGCGTTTAAAAGTACATGGTTACTTTTTAACCCCCGACGCAAAAAGAGGGGTGTTATAAGTTTGACGTGTCTGTCTGTCTGTCTGTCTGTCTGTTGCATCATAGCTGCAGAACGGATGAACCGATTTCAATTTAGTTTTTTTTGTATTAAAGGTAACTTACGTGCGGTGCGATTGTTCTTAGACATGTTTGATGAAAATAGCTTGAGCCGTTTAAAAGTTATGGTGGTTAGTAGTGGTGAAAGTAGGGAAGAAAAACCGAATGTCTGTAAATATACTCGAGTGGGGTCTCAAACTTAGCAAAATCGACGTTATAATAAGTAGCTACCTATAAAAAGTATAAAATAAAAATTAAATTTAAAATTTAAAAAACCCCCAACACAAAAACCTAAGTTTCCTTTAAAAAGTAAAAAAATAACAAAAAAAATACGTCACGTTGGGGGACCGCTCGCTCGGGACGATCGTATTCTAAATGCAACATCGGTCCCCCAACGTGACGTATTTGTTTTTATTATTTTTTTACTTTTTAAAGGAAACTTAGGTTTTTGTGTTAGGGGTTTTTTAAATTTTAAATTTAATTTTTACATTTTTTCCCGTTTTATTTGCGTTTTATGAAAAATGTTTACCAATTTTTAAACTGTAAGTAATTTTTTAAATAGAAGCTGGCGCGGGCCATTGAGATATATCCTCCTACTTAGGGATTGCAAAATCCGGAGTTTTTTCAAATCCGGATTTCTGATTTCTCGTCCGATTAAAATCCGGATTATCCGGAGTTTTCGACGTTTTTGGTGTTTTAAGTTATTTTGATAAAATTTATATAAAATAGTATAAATTAATTAAAATCTGCATCAATTGGCTCAATTCACAGCTCGACAGAATAAAAACAACAATCAATAAATAATAAAAATAATCAATAAATTTTGGGTATCAGTAATTTTTCTCGTTATAAATTTACATAATCATTACATAATACAAACTGTACTTAAACATTGAATCTCCAGCACTCCAGTGGGGAGTAGCTGGAAAAGCACTTTTATTGAAATCGAAAGAGCTCAAAGTGATGCGTAAAAAGCTTTCAGCTTTTTATTCTCAGTGCATGTTCACAAATCCATAAAAAATAGAGTTAACTACCATAACCTACTCTCGAAACATATTCTACATGTCCCTCTTCATAATGCAAACAGACCAGACGATGCCCCTTTTATTTACTCACACATATCTACAATAAAGCAAGTAAGTACTGTGATATCAAAGATCTCACCTCCCATTCATGTAGAAGAACCACAAAAAGCTGGCTTCTTTCACTGTCATACAATTAAACCAAAAATTGCTAAATTATCAACAAAAAATTTCATACATGTGCTCCTACACAAGTTCCTACTCAAAATAATCCTAATCTCAATATTACACACATACACCATTTCACCAGCACACATCTCATCTCATCTCACTATTACAATATTTACAATCACATTTCATATTACCATCACACCCACACACCTCATTACACGTATTCCCCGCGCTATTAAACACCTTAACATTGTAAAACAACTTTTTTTTGTTTTGTTATTTATTCCATATTTTATTCTAACTTATAAAAAGTTGAAAATTAGATTGCCTTGTTCAATCTCATACAAAATCTTGATTTAAAAATTAATTTAAGCAACTCTAGCCCTCAAGGTGCGGGCGCTGCCTATTATGGGGACTGCAATATATTTTATAACACATTTATTTTATAAATAAATTGTCACACCATCTATACTAATCCTACTTACTATTATAAAGGCGAAAGTTTGTATGTATGGATGTATGTATGGATGTTTGTTACTCTTTCACGCTTAAACGGCTGAATGGATCTGGATGAAATTTGGCACAAAGATAGATTATAGTCTGGAATAACACATAGGCTACTTTTTATCCCGGGAAAATGTACGGTACCCGTAGGATAACACATCAACTGTGACGCGGACGAAGTCGCGGGCAGAAGCTAGTTACTAATAATATTATAAAGAGGTAAGATTTGTTTGTTTTTTTTTGTAAAGAATAAGCTTCAAATTACTGGACCGATTTTACCAATTTTTTCACCAATACATAGCTACATTATTCCCGAGTAACATAGGCTATATAACATCACGCTACAACCCACGGGAGCGGAGCATTAACCAAAGACGTAACTTATGGCGGGTGAAATGAGCAACGCGTACGAAGTCGCATGCAGTTCGCTATAACTTAGAATAGCATACCATAATATGAAGTACTTTTAAGTTTATTTTGTCTTGTAACAATTCACCAATATTTTTTTATTTAATTTATTATTCTTATTTTCGCATTAAAGTAGGTAATATCGATATATCGATTAATTACAATCAAAATTATTATTATAATCAAAATTAGTTACAAATATTATGCGTTATAATCAGTTTTGACTGAAATCCGAAAAAATCGAATTTGAGTCTTAAAATCCGGATTTAAAAAAGGCAAGAAAATCCGGATTTTTCAGTTGTTTTCGGATTTCGAAGAATCCGGATTGCAATCCCTACTCCTACTCATTACATATTTTGATAATTTATACCAGAACTTATGACTGTTGAAAGACAGAATAAAATTCTTAGATAAGATTTCCTTCAGGGTTTCGAACAGTTATGTTCGAACATTAAACTCATAGCACCATTCATACCTAAGGGTTTTACCTTATTATGTATCTTTCAGTAATAGGTACAATACAATAGGTTGATTATACGGTACAGACCTACCGTTCTGGAAATTGGGGAAAAATAATGTTATTTTAGGCCTGTCTGCGTAGACCTTTGACGTCGCTTTCATCTGCATGATTAAATTATAATGTTATGAGACGCTCCTAAAAGTTACGAAACCCTTTTTCAAATAGAGGAAATGAGAGAAAAAATAAAATAACAGTGTATTTAAACTTCGAAAGATAAGATAAAAAGTTAAATTTTACAAAGACGTAAGAAAAGCAAAGAAAATAATAACGTGTACGCGCGATAACAGCCTTGAAAAATTGCATTGTGTACGAACGACGTTATCAGTGACGACTGACGACTGACCATGTTACGCATTACCTACTCGCCTACGATAACGAGTAACCAGTAAAGAAATGACCAAATAAATCGACACATGCTCGTGCCAGTCCTGACGTTTACTCAACGACGCGCTTCCACTGACGATGACGTTGACTTTTTTTTTATTTGATACCTACTTCGCTTGGATTTTCTCACATAAAAAGGTAGGTAAATACTTTATCTACCTTTTTCATGTGAGGAAATCCTCACGGATACATTCCGTTTGAGGTAAACGGGTAATGGCTGGTCGGACTCCACGTCTCCACGTTCAGATAGTGGCGATGAAGGTGGCACTCAGTCTGTAAAATACATGGAAAACCCCACGATTTCTACCAACATCATCAGCTCAGGAGAACTCTTACATTTTTTAATGTAAAGCCAGACCGGAATCTCCTAAAAAAAATAACCCATTTAAGCTATTAAAGCTGTAAGCATAGGGAAAAACGTTTGTAGATCTATACTAAAAGTGTAGTCAATTTGTGATTATGTTAGGTAATGATGATTGAAAGTACGGCCATTTTGGCTTCATAAATACTCTGCCTAAGTAAATAGGTAAATTATATTGATTTAATCTTTGACCTTCGGTTCAAACACGTGGATCTCTATAATTTCGGGCATCATTGTTAGCTATCGGACGGTAAAAGTTTAAATCAATCGAATTTACCTTTTTCGGGTCTGTCTAAGCACAAAGTCACTAGGGTTCAACAAATTCAATACATAGACAAAGTGGATTTTCTTTATTTCAGAAAATACAGCTCTGAGATTGATCTGCGGTGCTGCTTAGCTACTAATTTTCTTAAGGCCTACATATCTGGATATTACATAAATCTTTTTAATTAGATTTATTTATAAACACCGGCAGATGTTTTGAGACCTCCAGAGAAACTTACCTTACCTACAAATAAAAACTTTAATGAAGTGTTAAGCATATTTTAAGCACACAGTGTCGGGCCACAGGCTTCCGGGAATCCGGGCCGGCCTGGTTGGTATTATATATTTATACGCCGGAGCATGCTCGCAATCAGTGAGGGCCCGGACGGCCCTGACAGCCCGGAGCCCAGAAGGCCTTGACCTGACCCTGATGTGTAGAATACTGGAAAGTCTCTCCAACTATAATTATTGCAGTCTGTACTGACACATTATATAATGTCACGAATATTATGACATCAGGTAGGTGTACGCCTAGTATTCATCCTTAAAATATTGTTCCACCTCATAATTATCTTTTTCCGATAATGTCATGATGTGACCTGTCACCTGACCTACTTAACATTTTGAGGCGATAGATATCGACTGCTCGTCGCCGATCCACCGCAGTCGTAATGCCGTGGCCAGAAATATACCACTTTTTCTGATTTTTATATTTATATTTTTCGTCGTTGTTGATTTCAATAAAATACATTTACGTAGTTTTGTCATTATTTTGGTGCTTTCACTTTTGGCACTCAGAGTGAAAACGTTTTCAAAGACTCTCGTAATCGAGAATTCTAGACCGTATTTCAACGGTAGGTCTGCGATAAATACAGATCCTTCAAGCATGCAAGGCATTAGTATTTTATTATTGGGTACATTTCCAGTCACTTCAATATTTTCCAATAACTCGTCATACTGAACATGCAGTGTATACTAAGAATAACATTATGCTAGTTTTATTTCTGTAGCCTTGAAAAACATTGAATCCCTTGCCAATACTCGTACAAGAAGTTGGCATTGGTGCTTGGTAGTAATGCATTTACTGAAATATAGTATTATCGTACTGATTCGATAACAATATGTCAGGCAAAGATTATTATCAAAATTAGTTCTTGGATTATATTGGAACGTATATTTTATCAGTACTTACCTACGTACTTGGGTGATGGTCAACCCAACCCATGGACCCACCTCAAACGGCGCAATTTTAAGGCCATTCTTCAAAAAGATTTTTTTTCAGCAAGCCTCAATTATGGTTGCTCATAAAGGAAGTACCTTGTGTGAAACTGTAAGTAATGACGGAAGTAAGTACTTACAATATAAAACCGTAGCCACTCATAGTACCTACTCATAAACATAAGCCCTCTTTAGTACGTTCATTGTACTGTTCAATTAGAAACTTGTAACGACCATCGGTGGAAATTGATTGATACCATCATACCATCACGCCTGTATTCCCCAAAGCGTTAGGCAGAGGTGTACCAATGTAGGTACACCCGCAGTTCGCCGGTATGTTTAGGCCCCATGTAATAGGGGGTGAGCCAATAGGCTCGCCCACTATTGGATTTAGGGTTAGCATACCGGAGATCGCCATTAACATATGCCATTATTGCATAAGCCATTGCCATTAAGGAATCCTAACATTTTGAATTTGAGTATTAAAATGATGGTAGGAGAAAGAGATAGAACTATACAGGCCGAAATCCGATTCCGAATAGCACCATCCCTTTTTCGCAACGGAGCACGAAAATTGTGGTTTTACCCACAGAAAATGTAATTAAAATTATGTTTTGTGTTTCTCATACGGCCCCCGGACGGGTCCGTGGGTTACGCTCCCAGTCGTCGAGGCACCTGTGGTCGACGCACCCGATTCGATTAATTTCATATCTTTTTTTTATTGTGCTTTTTTACTTAGTACAGTAAACGAAAAAAGTGTTTCATCATAATAATAAAGTATTTTTCCTTACTAAACAAAGTTATCTATCACATAGCAGAGAGTAAACGATCGCCACTTAACCTTATCCTTACACACCTTTAGTGAAAAGTGATGATTTGCTTGTACATATATATACTATTTTCTGTTTTTTTTTTTAAATATATATTTAAGGTTTCACAGTAGATTATTACTACGCTTAAAAAAATCGATACATTTCACATACAATTATTTTGAAAGCTTGATTATTTTGTTATTGAAACTGACTGTTATATTTAGGTTAAATTATTCTCATTTGTTTGGTTACACAGTTTGATTATGTTTAATTATTATTGTTACAAAGATAAAAATAATATTTCACTATGTATAAACTTAGTTGCTCTGCAGTAATTTTTAAGACTGTTTTTTTTTAAATAATTTTCTTATTGTATTACATGTGAGACTTATTATTTAATTAAGTTAAATGATTCTCTTGATTATAGGTGATGAAAACTGTGATAGGTATATAGTAAACAATTTTTTTAATAGTGTTCTTATTGAGTTATGTAAATAAATAATGAAAAATTACTGAATCTTAAATTTTTCAAAACAAATACCAATATAAAAGCATTTGTTTGTTTTAAATATAATTATGTTTTTTTTGTTATACATTATACCAACAATATACATTTAATATTTTTGTAAGACAGTTTTGTGCCTGACGTTACATTTGATCAAAAATTGACTTGAATTAAATAAATCGAATCGGGTGCGTCGACCACAGGTGCCTCGACGACTGGGAGCGTAACCCACGGACCCCCCCGGACGCAGGGTAACCTTACGCAGGGTACGTTTTTGCTCATTTTTGCACAGCGACCTACCCTAATATCATTATTATCTGTGTAGGTAATACAATAATCTTTATAAAAGATATCATTCGGTTCGAAATTAACGAGATAGGTCTGTTATCATTTATCATGCATAGCGGCCTTGGTGTTATACAGGGTGGAAATTTATTATGCTACCTGGAGGGAAAGTACTCTAAATACTGAAGATAGCAAATTTTACTTAAAGGAAACATTCCTTCATTTTTAAAAAGAAACAGAACTGCATTTAAATAATTTTGAAAATACAGTTGCCACACCCGGGAATCGAACCGACTAAAATCCGAAAAAATAGCATCTTGTACTTTTACGGCACTAATCGATAAGGTCAATCATAAGGATCAAAATTCTGCAACATGATAAATTAAATTTAAAAAAAGCCATGAAATTTTTAACAAAACTTATTTTATTCGGACGAAAAAATCGAGAATTGACTAATTGCATGCTCGAAATGAGCTCCATTTTCTTGGATGCACAAATTTATTTTTTTAAGGAATTAATTGTGAATAACTTTTAGTAGGGTGTTCTGGTGAATATTGAAAATTGTTTGCTACCAAAACTCACTCAAAATGAGTTTTTTTAAAGGAATAAATTTGTGTATCCATGAAAGTGAAGCTCATTTCCAACAACTACTTAGTTAATTTGTTCGTTTTTTTTGTTCGAATAAAATAAGTTTAGGTTAAAATTTCATGGTTTTTGTTTAATTTAATTTACCATGTTTGCAGAGATTTGATCCCTATGATTGACTCTATCGATTAGTGCCATAAAAGTACAGGATGCTATTTTTTCGGATTTTAGTCGGTTCGATTCCCAGGTGAGGCAACGGAATTTTCAAAATTATTTAAATGCAGTTTAGTTTCTTTTTAAAAATAAAGGAATGTTTCCTTTAAGTAAAATTTGCTATCTTCAGTATTTAGAGTACTTTCCCTCCAGGTAGCATAATAAATTTCCACCCTGTATATGTATTACTTGTATAGGTATATATTACATATATGTATAATTGTATAGGTATATATTACATATTCTGTTGTCGGTGATAGTGGCGCGGAAGTGAAGACACAATATTCTGTACAACATTATTATGTTCATCAAAATGCCTAGATAATTTATTTGATTACTATATTTACAGCCGCATTATTTTTTAATTTAAAACGATATTTCTTGATTGTTTGCTCGGTTTCATAGTAACATAAACATAGCAAAACATTAAAAAAATATATTATTTAGGTACATTTAATTCTAAATTACTTATAAGCCCTCTCTACCTACGGATTAGACAAACCAAATTGCAGCGACATCAGTCGTTTGAGGGTTAATTTAAAAAAATATATGATGAATGTTAATTTAACACTTTTGGTTCTAAACAGTTTTACCATCATAGTTCATCCGCATCGTTCGTTCTTTCATTCGCAAGCAAACGCTGGATGTAGGCCGCTTTCAACTGGTCCTTTTGGAGATCTTTGGGGGGCCTATGTCCAGCAGAGCACGTCGTACAGCTGATCATCGTTATATTTATCGGGTTTTACTTTTACTAACTCGATTGGTCTACGTGTAGTACTGATTGCACGTGGGTGTCTCCGTTTTAAGACCCGCTGGCAGTCGGGGATGCATCATTCGTCAAGTCATCACTGATCTGATTTCCAACATCCCCTCTACAATTACAAAACAGCTTCGGGTAGACTTCGAAAGAGTTTTCTTCTTTGTACTCCGGACCACTCATCTTCGGTGAGACGTAAGCTTTGGGAGAATCACCACTCACCACCACCCCACTTCGTTCAACCACAGTCTGCCACTCTGATGTGACTTGCAGTGGCCTATATGGAAAGCGCTCAACAGACTGCACATCTAAGTAGGCCGCTGCAAAAACAACCTAGCAAAATGGGGGATTATAGATTCTACAGATGGGTATCTGTGGGCACTGCAGCAGGTGAGCCATCGTCTGGTCGGGAGCACCGTACTCTTACTACCCAGTAAGAGTACGGTGCTCCCGACCAGACGATGGCTCACCTGCTGCAGTGCCCAAGGTGTCTCTACACCTGCACCTTGGAGAATATAACAAATGCCATTGATGCCGCGATAAGCGTAGCCACGCACTGGGGCCAAGGAAAAAATATAATAAAAAAGGATTTACCTAAAATCGATTTGAAAAGAAGCAGAAGACCGACTTCAGAAAGTAAAGTTATGTGACATTGTATCTAGTTACTGTATGGTGTGGTAAAAATGATTTTTATTTTTCGCTTTTTAGTAGCTACTTATCTACTTCATATCACTCGAATCTATTAACAAACGGTTACATTATTAATCTAGCCAGCAAATGTGTATCATCTTTCGCTCGATACCGCTGTCACTGTGTATAAGTTAAGTACCATACTGTTTATCGATTGGGAGTTCCATGGAGTATCGTCGAAGTCTATCATTAAGTATATGGCCTCGGATAGGTAACTAACCAGTAGAGTTATCTTTGATCTTCCACAGTATGTGAACCATATCACAGTATGTGTACTGTCTGTTCCATTGTGTATCTCCGAAAATCTACATCAGATCTTCACGAAATTTCAAGCAAAAAAGTTTTTTTTTAAATCGTTTCATCATCGACGAAAATATAGATGAATCTACTAAAGGAAATTAAAAAAAATACACAAGAACATAGAACCTCCTCCTTTTTTAAAGTCGGTTAAAAAGAGAAATGTTGTTAAATAAACTAAACCTAAAAGAATTAAGCATTGTTAAATTCGCAAAATTCAAAGTACCTATTTGTCGTGATCTGACTTCCGGTTCTAAAAGCACTCCAGTGTAGTTAATTATTCATTTACAAGGACAAACGTAACATCGATCTACATTAAGAATGTTGAGGAAATATTGTATTAGGCTGATTAATAAAAGGAGTAATGGTAGTTAGGTATAAAACACTGCTTACTTCTTTCGCACTTAATCAATAGCTTATGTCTTTGGTGCTTTAGAGCAGAGATTAGTTTATCCAGCATGGTTGACAGTAGGTACCAGGCTTTTTTTTTTTTTTTTTTTTTAAAGATGGTAAAATCATCAAATGACCCCCCCCGTCCTGGGCGGGGCGGGAGGGAGTGTCAGACTTTTACTGACTAAAAACCATCTATGTTCCTTCATGTGCCCTTTGCGTTCCGGGGGCGCGGTATCTCTTTCGAACAACCCGCAGCCCCGGCAGGCCTTGGCCCTTAGTGGCCCCTTCCTTGTGCTGACACCTCTTTGCGCGGAACATGAACGCGCCGTCGACACGGTCTGTCGTTAAATAACGTACGGACGGTGAGCTACCCATTGCTCACCGTCCACAGACCGTGCCTACGGTGTCCGCCTGCGGGAGGCGCAATGGTGCCGTTATTGGCAATCCATTGCGCCGGCGGACGCGGCGTCAGCGGCGGCGGCGGGTGCGGCCACGGCAACGGTGGCGGCGGCAGCGGCGGCGGCGGCGGCGGCGGCGGCGGTGCGGGGCCCTCCCCCGGACCTGGCGGGTACGGCGCAGGCCTTGCCCCCAGCCCGGTGATCGGCCGGCCTGTTAGCCCCCGCACATGCATCGCAGTGCGGCGGGGCATCACAAGCCGCGGCCTTGTGACCGGGCTGACCGCAGCGGAAACACAGGGCGCTGCGGTCCACCTCCGAGGCGCACCGACATGCCACGTGCTTCCCCACGTGGCAACGGTAGCACCTCAGGGGCCTGGGCTCGAGCAGGCGAACCCGCGCCGACACCCAGCCCACCAGTAAGCGGCCCCCCCCAAAGGTACCAGGCTGACAGCTCAAGAGGATTATCTCGAGTTCGACATATTTGAGTATTTTTACTCGATGATTAGGTAGTCATGACAGTCACATTTAACGGTAGGTATACTTAATAAAGAAACCTCACGTCGATGGACTCCTCTGAGGGGTATTAATAAAACACGTGCTATTATTTACGCGTCTTAAAAACAACATAAAAATATGAAATAATGTAGGTTCCCATAAGTAGATCTTTGACAGTCGTTACGGATAGCCAGTAGGTAGCCAAGAAGTCTGACAACCAGTCCAACCAAGGTATCGTGTTGCCCAGTTACTGGGTTGTGGACCTTGTGGAGGTCAGATAGGCAGTCGCTCCATGTAAAACACTGGTATTCAGCTGCATCCAGTTAGACTGGAAGCCGACCCCAACATAGTTGAGAAAAATCTCGGATAAGTCGAGACCGTATTTGGTCACGTGTAAACACAGCACAAAGTACGTATATTTACTACTACTTCCATAATGTAACGTAACGCCAGATGTACGTACCGAGGTACATACGTAGGCTTATCGGTCATACGGAGACGTAGTTGCAATAAAAAGAACACTAAAGTTATATCACGAGCCAAGGCGCGCAATCCGTGCGCTGTGCGCGTCACATCACTAAATACTACGAGTAGAACATTCTACTTACGTGGAACCAAATACTTCAGCAACTTCTGGAACAAGGCCTGTATATATGGGATCATCTGATGTTCATATTGCTATTAGATGTTGTTATGTAGACCTAAATTAAAGATATCTACTATTTCTTCAACTAACTAAACTCCTTCAAAGGTCATAACATGGCTGCTTCTTATGGACTTACTGCACTTTATAGACTTTGCACAATGGAATAATTGGAACATGCATACACAGATGAATAAAATCCTCTTTACAAGTCAGAAGGACGTAACGTTAACATCCAAGCCGTGGGCAATGTTATAAAGTTGATTAACAACATTTGCTTTTGTTACTTGAGGTTAAAATTATGTTGAAAAACTATAAATTTGGCGTAACAACAACGTGTAGACTTGTCAGACCAGAAATTCTACAAGGCCGTTTAAGCTAGTGATGCAAATGCTGTTATTTATTTTGCTAAAATAGACTCGACTCTCGACTATTCTGTTATTTAACCTTGTTTATTGCTTAAACTAAGCCATTCAGTATGTTCGGCCAGTTTCAGCTAATAGGTAAGCTACCCAACGTACGGCTGACGCGTCGCGACATTTTGTCTTGGTGTTCCCACGACGCGACGCCAATACCAACCAAAAATTAATAAGAATTTCTAACTAGTTGGAAAAGGTTTACCACGACTTAATAAATTGGTTTGAGAAATGTCCAATGTAAAGTTGCGGCGTAGCTACGTATATTTACAATAAAACTACCAGAATATCCTACTAGGATCCAGTTATGTATTATTGTAGTTATTCATCAATAAAATTACCATATTTTAATAACAGCAACACTGACCATTTAAATTAGCTAAAGAATATTAATGCTACCTACTTAACACAAAAATACCCTCTTAATAGCTTATAATTAACTTATTTTTAATCTATCCTTATTAAATCGTTGACATAGTTTCTCGATCATCTGTGCGTTATCTACTGCTTTTAAGTGCTCGAATCATTTAAACTTAGTCGTTATCTTGGAAAGCTTTTAGCATAATTATTTAAGGTATCTACTACTCTCCGAAGTCCTTTATTATTCTACATCTCAGACTGGATAATGGACGTGAAATCATTAATTTCTCGTAGCTCATCCGACTTCGTGGACTCACCTTTCAGTTTTCTTAAGGTAAATTACGTAGAATAGCTAGAACAAAGACTAATATAGTGAGAAAATAATTACTAATTAAGTACGTACCTAACTAAGATTTGAATAATTGATACTTCTTTTACAAGTATGAAGCCTTGATAATGTAGTGTCTGTATAATTATCTTACCTACGTTACATACGTTTATTTTAATTAATTATGAACTTCACTTAACCATCACTGAAAAATTTGTACTGAACATTGTGTTGTTGAATTGTGTATTTTTGCGAACGAGGCATATTAAATGAGTTATGCAGCCATTCTAGCTTTTTACAGATATTTGTCTTAATCTAAAAATCTCTTAACTCCTGTCTTAACAAACTGACATATGTATAAGGTTGGTTCATAGTAAATCTTTTATGTTACAGGGTCTATGTAATGGTGATACCGGTTCTCACGGTGATGTCAAGCAAGGTGTGTTTATTATTAGATTATTAAAATTACAGTAAGAAATTAAATTAATAAATAATTTAAAAGCAGTAACTGTGGTTTTGGCCGGGCCAACTTGACTTAAGAATCTTGAGTCGCTCGGTCAATCGAACTTTTCTTCTTTATCATCTGTTCTACAAACCAACACGTTTGAATTGCAGATGCGTTAGAAGCTGTCAAACTGGATCCAGCCGTGCTTGAAGTGCAGGTGATGGTGCATTCGAAGGACAGAGCTATAGATGCCGTAGCTTTGAATAGAAGTCCCGAAATAGTAACAACAAATAACAATGGTGGGTACATTAAAAAAATCAGTTATGTATGCAAGAGAAAAGACGAAGCGCAATATTTGTTGTTATATCTTAAAAATCACTTTTATCTATACCGTGCTAAAATATGGACTAGTTTTTTCAAACACACGGCTATAACATTTCGTGTTATTTGATGCTATTAATGAAACGACACACACGTAGTCACGTGGATGGCGGTCTTAAGACACATCCAGAAGTATAGAAGACAAAGATTTCAAAGACTTGACGAAACAGTCCAGTGCAGAGTGAAAAAGTTATTGTAGTTATAATATTCTATGTTGCTATGCTAGAAATGGCGCGAATGGCCTAGACTGGCAACTGTAAACTTTATCGCGTTACTAGGCGCTTTGTACAAAATCTACTTGTCGCTGAAGTTTATTTCGTCTCTGTTACACATGTAGGTTTATTCGATCAAATTTAAGGTAACATACATACACGTACAGTTAACAAAAGAGATAAGTAAACATATAATAAAAGTTTTTATTTGACTCTGAAGGATGTTTTCGAATAAAACATTTCATTAATTAAAATTTAATTAAATTCGCAGACATTCATCAGTTTGGACGGAAATCTCAACTATATCTAACACCCTGGTTACTTATCTCTTTTGTTGACCGTACATGTATATGTATAAACACATTCATATATGTATACGTTTACGTAGATTAAAAGTAGTTGCAAGTTAATTGACTGCATACCAAATACCTTTTTGACTGTCTATCCAGTCTATATAAAACTGTTATTTATCTAACTAAACCCGTTTAGGGTGTTTATAAATTTTCGTGCATATTACATGTCCAGGTCAAAAATCTTTATAAATTAATGAAATATCTATATTTGTCATATAGGCAACCAATCAAAATTAAGTTGTGCTTACATGCATTGAACATTTACAGATCAAAATAACACGATTATTAAATTATAAATAAAAAACTTTACTAATTGTCATTTCCTTCGGTGTCCATTTACTGATTTCCTAAATACATTTGCTTTTTACCAAAATATATACATACTGAAAATAAAAAAGTAATTAAAATAAAGAACTACATTAAAATATACAACGTTTACAAGTAAAATAAATAAGAATAACCTAGTAATAAAATTACAATTCATTTATAAATATTTAACATTTATTTTTTCTGATTACCATCGGTTTGAAAGAAAATGTAGGTTGTAGTGTGCGTATGACTTTATATGCGACGCCACCATCGCTTGCTTCCCCGCGCACGTCTCCGTCAGCCAGCAAACGTCAAAGTAGGTGCACACTTGTTTGTGGTAAAAAAATATTTACATGTAAAGTTTCGCGGCTGGTGAATATTTTGGAAACGTTCTCTTTCTTATCGCCCGTATTGTTGAGTGAGTATTAAAGATTTTGTTCATTTTATTGCTAATTATTAATTTTAATAAGTACCTTGGTAGTTTAGTATATGCAAGAAATTCATAATGTTCATATTATTTAAGAAAAAAATAATAAAGTTCTTAAACCTCATTACCTTCTTCCTCACTGCCTTCGTTTACCGTCGTTTTTTTTAAGCGATGGTAATGAAGCCAAAACGATGGCAATTAGAATATGTTACAAAACAATTAATTAATATTTTTTATTGTGGTAATATTTAATTAGTTACGTTTGTTAAGTGCATCGTGAGATCTTTTCCCGCTGGGATTTTTTTTCTATTTAAAACAAGCTTATGAGTATATTTTTAAGAATTGATTACTCTTGGTTGCTAAGGATGAGCACTTACATTTAGGTACTGTATTGTTCCAGATTAATAAGAATTAGAATTGCCAAAGAGATCGAAACAAACATTAGATCAGAAACGAGAGCGAGATCGATTACAAAAACAAGAAAAGTATGCAGAAATTAAGAAAGATCCCGAAAAGTATGCAGAACTGAAAGCAAAAGAAAGAGCAAGATACCTTAAAAGAAAAGAACAGAAAAAAAATAAAAGTGCAGAAGGTCACGCAGACAATTGAGAGTTTAGAGAAAAACATGGAAAATTAATTTGAAACGTCATTATGAAAAAAAAAGAAAGAAAAAGTTGTCCAACAGCTATTAGATAATTCTCCACCAAATAGTGACACAGAAGAAGTCCCAACTGAACAAGATCCTCTCACCCGTACAGCCCTAAGCCCCATACCTGGGGATGGGGCTTCATCTCTTATTTGTTTAACCGGTATCACAATGTCTTGTCAGCGGTGTCCTCAAAAGGATATTCTTTTAAGAAAGCTTCGTTACCGGAATAAAAAAAAAATCGGCAGCTTAAAACTAAAAATTGAAAAACTGAAAAAACAGAAAGACTCGCTTCGAAAAATGCTCTATAGAATAATACATAGAAGAAGGAAAAATGATAAAATATTGACAGAAGAAAAGATTGAATATTTGGTAGAAAATGTGAACACAGAAAAGCGCGAGAAAATTAAGAAGAAACTATTATTTGGTGAAATTCTTTCAAGTAGTGTCGGGGAAGGATACAAGGGCTTGAGAAAGAAGGGAAAAAAAGAGTTCTCTGATGTGATTATGACTGAAAAAGATAGATTTAGAAAACATAAGCTCTTGACACAAACAATATAGGAAAATATTACTAGAAACAAAATTAGAAAGCAGAAAAGATACTTAACGGACACATTGTAAGTATCTTTTCTGGTTTCTAATTTTGTTTCTAGTGATATATTCCTTTTTATCAGGTACAATTCTAGTCACTGCAGCATCGTCGAAAAAATCCAGAGTAAGTTGTTCTGTCAAGTTTTCAGTCTTAGTTGTTTCATTTTCTTTGCTATCTCTTACTGTGAACATTTTTGTTTGTATCAAGAGCTTGTGTTTTCTAAATCTATCTTTTTCAGTCATAATCACATCAGATAACTCTTTTTATTCCTTCTTTCTCAAGCCCTTGTATCCTTCCCCGACACTTCTTGAAAGAATTTCACCAAATAATAGTTTCGTATTAATTTCCTCGCGCTTTTCTGTATTTCTTCTTTTAAACGCGAGGAGAAATGGCCTTACATAAAAAATTACGATTGTTGTTTTTATTTCAATTCATATTTAGAAGTTTATTTTTATTACCACCAATTAGAATTGTATGCGATTAAAGATGTCTTTTAATTATGAAAACATTACCTCCGGTTTGTCTTCATTACTTTCGCACCCCTTTCAATTTGCTTAACAACTAAAAATCATTACCCTCCCTGACGTTCTCATTACCATCGCACCCTGATTTTTGATATCATCGTTATTTCTTTATTATATATAGAAAGAAGGTAAAATCCACAAAATGTTGAAAGATTATCTATATATTAATGATATTAAAAAGAAAAACAACATAATTCGAAAATAATTTGGATATTTTAAAATATCATGAAATATGCACGAAATACGCGAAACACCCTTTAGCAGGTGATAATTGATTGCATAACCATTAATATATATGTTAAATTATGCTTTCTAAACAGCCTGTAGATTATTATCAGAAGATAGAACTACTAATTTCGTATTCAAGATCACTATCTACACAAGATTAAGTTGGTAGGTCTCTGTATGGGAAAGATATTTCATTTTGTCCGTGTCTATTCAGTTTTAGATACAGGGTTATACCTACCTATCTGGCCTCTTAGGGCCGATGCTTCCCGGGGTTGCAGGTTGTTCGAAAGAGATACCGCGCCCCCGGAACGCAAAGGGCACAAGAAGGAACATAGATGGGTTTTAGTCAGTAAAATTCTGACACTTATAATAAGATTTAATCTGTAAAACAATACCTACCTATCTAATTATGTTCTGAAAATAATGTTAGATGAAATATTTTTGGCGTATTTTTATCATAGAAAAGGGTTCTTAGGTCCTACTGAAAATCATCAATCATGTTGGGGTCGGCTTTCAGTCGAACCGGATGCAGCTGAATATCAGTATTTTACATGGAGCGACTGCCTATCTGACCTCCACAACCCAGTAATGGGTAATACGATACTCTTGGTAAGACTGGTTGTCAGACTTTCTGGCTTCTGACTAACAGTATCGACTGTCAAAGATCTACAAATGACAGCCGAAACCAACGGCTTTACGTGCTTTCCGAGGCACGGAGAAAACTCACTATGGTAAATGGTCACCCATGCCCATCCACAGACCAACCTCGGCAAGCGTGACTTAACCCGGAAGATCGGTCTATGCGGCTGTAATTATTAAGCCACGAGCTCCTCAGGTCCTACTGAAAAGATTTCCATAATTTATTTTGGTAATTTCTCGTGTTTTTTTTTCAGAGAGAGATCCCACTCCACCAACTCCTGCGCCGACGCCATCACAGAGCCCCCAAGGTTTTAAAAACATGGTGTTACAGATTGAAGCGGCATTACTCTCAATATCTCCCCATCAACTAGAACTGCTGATGAAGTATGCTGACGTGTTACGTAGGCAGAGAACGATCACTCAGAGATATTTGGTAAGCTCTAAAAACCGAACAAATATGTATATTCGTTTTCATTTATTTGCATACCATAATGTGTATAAAAATGTTACAAAAGGCTTAAAGCTAAAGTATAGCGTTGACCTTGTTAGGACACATAAATTTAAAAAATTACAATTCTTATAAAATTATGTGAATATGTAGAATTTTTGGAAACACGATTAATTTAGCCTGGCTGCTGTGTTGCTAAACCATTGATATTGAAACCTCGCGGTAAAGATGTGAAGAAGAGGGATGCTAATGAAATTCTTTTACATGCATACATACAGAAAATCACGCCTTTTTTCCCACGGGGGTAGGCAGAAACCACGGAACGCCACCTGCTACGATCCTTACATACTCCTTTCGGCTCGGCGCCCGTTTACATTAGTCGTATATTGGTAACCTATTATCTGTAAGTAATTACGGATCAAGCTAAAATAAATCTCTTTACAACCCAGGAATGTGCATTTTGCAAGAACAACGGCAAACCATCACTTTGGTACACCTCACACGCACTTCGGGACGTCCGCGGTCGAGTGCGGTGTCCGATTCTACGCGAGTTCCATTGTCCGCGGTGTGGCGCCACAGGCGACCTGGCACACACCATCAAATACTGTCCGGATTTGCTTACAGGTCAGTAGGTACTTGTACCACAGCTTGGTAGTGGGACAATCAATTATTATTGTTCTGCTAACCTCTCATTGAGTTACACATTGAGCGAATAAATACTTTGATTATGCTACGTCGATAGACGAATATGGGGCATAGGTCCTGTTATGAGATAAGAAGATACCGCACCTATTGTATTAAATATTAGGTAGGTACGGACTTACAATAAAATTATAACTTGGCTACGAAAGAACACATGTCACGACGTGGCTTAGGATTACTTAAGAAGCTCAAGCAGTCTTTTTATTAGATAACGTTGTTTAGGAAAATATTCCAAATTTTTCCTAAATATTGTAAAAAGGAAGTATTTTCTTCCAGCAATTTTTCAAGAATCCTTATCATGTGATTAGAAAGGTCGATTGTAACGGGATCTAACAAACTATATACCGTTGTTTCCTACAAGGGTATATAGTTTGTTAGATCCCGGGCAGACGACGGCTTGATTGCTCAAAATTGGCAAGTCAATAGCTATAATTTATCCCATTTCTAAGAGTCGTGTCCAGCGATTACGAAGAATGTTAGGATCGTAATGCCCAATTTGTCTGAAGCAGATACTTAATTTGATAGAAAATATCTGGTATATCTCTCATTTCATAAACTTATCGGTGTTAAAGTTTTGAAGAATTCCTATTGTTTATGATTACATTTTGGTTATTATGTAGAACTTAGAGAGATTTTATAGAAATTATGAGTATTTTTTTCTTATAAAATCTGTAATAGAAAATATCATGTCAATATTGATTGTATGTTAGGGGAATCTATGCACAAAGCAAAGCAAAGCTGCAGCCATAATAGTCAACAGTCCGTACTCCGTTATTTATGATTGACATTGACATTTAACATGTTTTCAGGAAAACGACAATGAACAATAATTAGAAAAAAAACTTCTCACAATTAAGTAGCTCTTAAATAATTAAAATGAAAAAAAAACGGTAATTTAAAAAACTAAAAAACCCGACTGCTATTCTTTAAAAATCCCTAAAACAAGATAAATTGTAGCAGTCGGGACCCATTCTAGAAATGGAGGATTAGTGAATTGAGAGCACATACCTATATTACATTGCAGATGGTCCCGAATGGGTCCCGACTGCTACAATTTATCTTGTTTTAGTTATTTTTAAAGAATAGCAGTCGGGTTTTTTAGTTTTTTAAATTACCGTATTTTATTTTTTATTTTTTTAGTGTTTTAAAAAAGAAATTAATATACCCAGTATCACTCTTACAGTAAATACGAATCTACCGACACCTCTCAAGCTAAAATCCATCGAGCCGTTCAGCCTGCAGAGCGAGCCAAACATTTGAATTTGGCGCCAAAAATCCGCCATCTTGTTTTTTTTATTTTGATATACCCAGTGTCACTCTCACAGTTAATACGAATCTAATGACACCTCTCAAGCTAAAATCCATCGAGCCGTTTAGGCTGCAGAGCGATCCGAACATTTGAATTTGGCGCCAAAAGTCCGCCATTTTGTTTTTTTTTATTTTGATATACCCAGTGTCACTCTCACAGTAAATACGAATCTAACGACACCTTTCAAGCTAAAATCCATTGAGCCGTTCAGGCTGCAGAGCGTGCCAAACAATTATACATACATACATACATACATACATACATACCCTCGAAAAACATAACCCTCCTTCTGTTGCAGTCGGGTAAAAATAGCGTGTGCTTATTTTTTATTAATATTTTTTTCTGTTTCAGACTTACAAAGAAGCTGTTCTGGAAAAAACTGCAAATATTTCTAATAATAAAACGTTTTAATCATACATTATTATGTTTAATTTTTAACTCCAATTCCAAAGTATTCTTGTTGGGAAGACAGAAATGTTAATAAATCCTTCATTTGTGTCTTTAAAGTCTAGCTGCAGTTGTGGTCTATGGCAGTGTCTGGCAATAATGAATCATCATCATTCATCACACTCATCACGGATTAAACAACAAGGGCCTTTGTGTACCTGAAAAAGGACCCAGCATTCAACCTACCAAGTACCTATGCTACTTTCTTAATTACATTTTGCTCCATATTTCTTCAAAGCTTTCTAAAACAATAAAAACAATTTCGTGGATCCTCCGGGCTGTCTGTTATAATGGACCGCTCCCCCACACAACGGATAGATGGCCAGCGGGTTTGGTAAATCGAGGAAAAAATTAGCATTAATTGCTTTTTTTCATACACGGTGTGTTAAACGTAACAGGTGGTAAGCCTGTCCCCGGTCACGCAGCGTTTAGGTACACATACTGCATTGATTTATTCTTGTACCAGCGTCTGGGTTTCACGATGTTTTCCTTACCGGGAGCTAACGGTAGATTATGATACGGTCGGATCGGATTAGAGGCCTTTGTTGGTACCTCGAATTTCTGTCAAAGGTAATAAGACCCTTCTGGGGTTTCACACAGGGAAGACGAACGGAAGTGCACGAAAACAGCGTTAAGGGATTGAGAAACACGTCGGGGTAACTGTTAAGAAATTTTGGATGTTTCATTTAAATTGACTTTGATGTTCAAAGTCTTTTTCAGACGTTCAGTAATTTAATATTAAATTCTTAGCAAGCCTCGGGGTTATCTTTGGCAATCTATCATTTAAATGAGTACCTATCTAATGAATTTATGATTTTGTTAGCATAGAATTTAATTTACGAAGGTACATAAAATGCTTGTGTAATTAATTCCTGAATGATCTTTAAAGGATATTTTCAGGTTTCATAGAAACAAGTTTCTGTAGTGTTAGTGGGTTTTTCTATGAAATTCTCAGTAGCAGTTCGGAGTTTGGGTTTGTGCCCGGTTAATGGCAATAGGCTCGCCCCCCCTATTACATGGGACCTAAATATACCGACGAACTGTGGGTGTACATTGTTACACCTCTGCCTAACCCTTCGGGGAATACAGGCGTGATGATTATTAAGTTTCTGATTTACCAAAATTCAATGACTGGTGCACTTAAAAAGTTTGCGACGAAACGTAAACCGGGATCCGGGATCTGGTTGCCATCAACAATTGGTCTGACAGATTTATGGTGTCTGTGTAAACCCTGCAAAACGCCAGGCCATTTTGATAGGAAGTTCACGAATGATGAGCAGAATGGCGGTTTTTTTCCTTCCTCCTATTATTGTTAATAGTACTATCATCTCAATTAGCCAATTAGTGTGGAGGATCTCAGTTTATATATTGATTGTACGCTTAGCTCGCAATGTCAGGTTTTCAGTGTTTGTTAGAGAGTCAATGGTTTTTTGAGTCAACATTTCGTTCCTTATGTCGCGTAAATAATTTTTATCCTGCAAAGACGAAAACGATCCCTGTGCAGACTTTAATCCTATATAACCGAGTATATGGTTATGTGTGATACTTTGACTTGAATATGTGTATATTCGTAGGATATTGTCAGGGTTGTTGGTCAGGGTGCTAAACAAATTGCATTCGGTACATATTTAATTTGCTGAATTGGGTAGTGTCCACCACTATCAATTGACATACTTTTTATGAACTATCAAAACGCGATGCTTCCATAGATTTTGTATGGCAATAGCACGCTGTGACGTCAACGTGGCCTACTCAATTGACTATTTATTGATTTTATGGTAAGTAAAAATCTAATTTTACAATAAATTGAAAATTAATCCGTTTTCATGGGTAAAATAAAGTGCTTTTTTAGAGAAGTTGTGACTTGAAATTATTGGTTAGCGGTGTCAACTACCCAATTATGACCACGCTTTAGGGCGGAGCTTAAGTGGCTATACAGGATAAGTTTTTAACCAGTGCGTAAATTTTTTTTGGTAGTTCAGTGTCAGTAATAGAACACATTTCCGTGTTTAGTTAAAAAAAAAAGATAAAAAAAATTTCATCCTTATCCGAGTTTGAAATAAGCAAAACATCCAGGACATAATCTATTCGCCATACTATCAATGAAAACTCGCGGCCGCCGCCGCCGCCCGGGCGCATGGCTGGGGTGAGGGGGTGGGGAATGCGCTAGCGCTGAGTGACAATGAAATATGGATTTTAAGTAAACATGTTTCGTAAGCGATAACTTTTTTTTTTAGTACTAAGACATATCAAAATAAAATATACGTGTTTAATAAAACGTGTTGAAGTTTATTATGGCAAAATTTACGCACTGGTTAAAAATTTTTCCTGTATACATATCGTACAGGTACCCATGTGTTCTTTCAAATTCAAATTAATTTGTTTATATCTGGTGAATAACAGAGCAGGTCGATTTTGAGTCTATTATAATATAACTGCCCTCTGTATCGATTTCCCAAAGAATTAATTTTACTAAATACACAAGTATCTTTTATTTTGTTTTTCTTTCAAAGCCAACAGAAACAAATCCAATCAGCCCATAACTGAAGACATTACAAAAATCTCGACTGCTAAGTACAATACGAGCAAATTGGACCAATTTCCGTTTCTCAAAACATGCTCAAAATAACTTCTCTGAAATGAGAACTGTGGCATGCGTAAGTCACTGTAGGTATTATGTTTTGGTATGTAGGTACCTATTCACAATGTATACAAGCTGTTATTATTATTGATAATATGACCTCATTAGCCAAAAGTACAAATAATAAGGAGTTTTTCGCACCGTCGCCGTCTTCGCTAAGTTTTCGGGGCATTCCTCGGGGCATTTCGAGCTCATCATGTTTGCAAAAAAAATAATCGTAAAGGCGATGATTTGTTAGAAGTCAGCTACTGCGTTTTCAATAGAATTACTGACCTGAGTAGCTTGTTAGCGTTATAAAATTGAAACAAAGGGAGATCATAAAAACAATGTGAATTTATGAATGCCATTGTAGTTTACCTAGTACCTAGTGCACACGTAATCTGTGTCTGATGTAATCTCTAAATTATAGATAGATAGGTCACATCCATGATTTAGTTACTATGATGATCTAACTGATACGAAGGTACCTACCACCTTTTTGTCAATCACATGCACATCACTAACGTTGAGAATAAAAATATTGATTATAATCAATGTTTTACTCTATATATAATGGTGATAGCGTAGGTAGATTTGATAAAAATGGGAGATTATGACTAACTCAAAGTCTACTATTAGTTCTATTGATAATGTACATATTAACTAGCTGTCGCCCGCGACTTCTTCTGCATAAATCTCGGTTATCACGGACGCAGACAAAGTCGTGGAGTAAAAAGCAGACTATGGCCTTTCCTGGGGCTTAAATTTACTCCGTACCAAATTTCATCCAAATTGGTTTAGTGGTTTAGGTGTGAAAGCGTAACATATAGGCAGACAGACTGACTTCCACAATTTATTATATGAGCATGGATAAGTTTAAGAGATTTTTTGTTTGTTAGTTTATTTAAACGAGTTGTACACTCAAACAACCAGTCGGGTTTAAAAAAAGAATATTGTCTATATGATAACCAGATTCATAAGGACTACTCCCATGAATCGGGCTATCATATAGACAAAAATATTTTTATAGCATGTATTAATATAGACTATTTAAAATCATGCTAAGACCACCATCAGCGAACCAATAACCAAAGGCGTAAAAAAATATTTAGTTTTATCTGTCATCGCATATTAAAATCGCTTATAGGTTGCACTTCTCGTGACCCGAAGGCTGCCTTTTACCTCAGCTAGATAATTGGCATTGCCATCCAACGTGGCAATGCCGTCAGTCTTTAGGGCATCGGAGGAATTTTTTAATAGATACCTTATAGTTTTAGCTTCTATTTTTTTGTTTATTTTTTTTTAAGTCTAATGGTTGTAAATGTATTATATTAGCATCCGCCCGCGACTTCGTCTTCGTCAAATTTGATAATAATATATTATCACACGGGAACCGTACATTTATTTGGGATAAAAAGTATCCTATGTGTAATTCCACCTTACAGTCTATCTTAGTGCCAAATTTCATCCAGATCCGTTCAGTCGTTTAAGCGTGAAAGAGTAACAAACATCTTCACAAATTTTCGCATTTATAAGATGTTATTAGATATTTTATTATACCTTTATTACGTACCGGTTGCACTGTATACCTATGTACAAGTAGGTAGCTATTCTATGAGTTTACGTAACATCATGCAGCCGTCAATAAACGTGCTTCTAAACGGCTCATAAACGATTACACCGGCGACTATACTCACATATTTAATAACATCGTGTTTATTTCCAAGTTTCGATTCAGTTCCATTATAACAGTAAAAAGATTTCATAACTGTGCGTCTGTTAGCTTGATAACGATTCTAGGTTCAAGCGGGGTTACTGGGTTGCTGGATTTTTGAAAAACTTGTCTTTTTGTTATGGCGCCCGCCTCTCATGCACTAGGTTGTGGGTTCGTAACCGGGCACGGGCAAGTACCAATGTGACTTTTCATATGTACTTTCTTAGTTTATCTTGGACATCACTGTCATCGGTAACCATTTCAGAGGCCTTTGAGGCGGTTCAGAAACTCTGACACTAGGGTGTGCATGTGTGGGGTCGTTAGACCGATATTAGGGGAGAGTTGGATATTACCGAGCCCCTAAGGACTTGGACCTATAATTAGGAAACTGTTTGATATTATAAGAAACAAAATTGAGTAATTAGTAGGACATTTATTCAGGTACGCATACCGTGTAACAAAAACTTCCAAAATTTAAACAAAAAGTAATTATTGACAATTTACAAAAAAATGAGAAAACGCGGTATTGTCAAACTGGTCTGATAATATCGTGCCCAGGGTTAACAATAGTTAGTAATAAAAGTAAATGTAGGTATAATATTTATTCATTATATTATATGTATTTTCATCCAAAAAGTCATATTAATCACAACAATTGATATCACACACAATTGTTTATCTTAAACTCAATAAATTACTCAAATTCAATAAAAATTGTGTTTTTTCGCTTAGGATATAAAATGCCATAAATAGACGCACATACAGACACATCATACATAACTCTTTTGTCGAGGTAAAAACAAGTTAATGTAAATAAAACATACTTTTCATAGTTCGACTCACCCAGCGCGGAATTATCAAACTTGATCATTTTATTTTTTAACCACATAATTTTATGGAAAATATTACAGTACGTAAAAACGTATTCAGACATTAATTCTACAGTATACAAGCATTACAAATGTATAGTATCAAAGTATTACAATATAAATACAGTATTACTTACCTCTTACCGAAAGTACACGAAAAATTATAAGGAGTTACGAAAAAAACATTTTCAGCGCATGCTGTCTCCGTCGTCACGGGGACCGTAACGGCGGTGCTTGGGGAAGGGTGTAGGCATGTCCGGCTTCGATGTATACGCACTACATCGCAGAACTAGTGGATAGTTTTTGAATTATGCTGATGCGCGGAATTATCAACAGCGCGGTAATATCCAACTCTCCCCTACTGATATCTTCCACTAACGACGACGATAGAACACGAGACTATCTCGTTAGCCTAGTGGCCCTTGCCGGGGCTGCGGGTTGTTCGAAAGAGATACCGCGCCCCCGGAACGCAAAGGGCACATGAAGGAACATAGACGGGTTTTAGTCAGTAAAAGTCTGACACTCCCTCCCGCCCCGCCCAGGGCGGGGGAAGTTATTTGATGATTTCCCGTCTATAAAAAAAAAAAAAAAAAAAGCCTAGTGGCCCTAAACGCGTCTGCTACATTAGAGGTCTTGGGTTCGATTGCCAGGTCGAGCTTAGCGTTATTAGGTTGTTCTATGAAATTATCAGTAGCAAGCTCGGAGTTAGGATTTGTGCCCGGCCAATGGCAATAGGCTCGCCCCCTATTACATAGGACTAATACATACCGGCGAAGTATAGGTGTATATTGGTACACTTCTGCCTAACCCTATAAGCCTATTAATAAGCGTATTGTGTAGTAAAAATGCACTATTAATTATTTATACGTAATGTATTGTGTAAACAATTTTTGGCTTTTTTTTTTTTTTTTTTTATTTTTTTTTTATAGACGTGAAATCATCAAATAACTTCCCCCGCCCTGGGCGACAAACAACAATTTTTGGCTAACCTAAATAAATAAGTAAACCCTTAGGAGTGATGGTACGTTTGTTGGTATGTTTGTTTGTAGGCCATCTTCATACATATACTAAGGTATGTACTAACAACGTTAGATGTGTTCTTAAGTCTCCAAAGCTACCTTCTCATCTATGCATCTACAGAAACAAATAAAATTTAAGTGTCTGCTTGAACTAAAAAAATAGCAGCTTTTTACTAAATGCATATAACTTTCATAAATTTGCATATGCATTTAGTAAAGACCTGTTATTTTGATACACGGTAGGTAACTAGTACCAAAAACACATATGTATTTTTCAATTTTTGTCTATCTGTCTATTCCAGCTTAACTCCGAAACGACTGTACCGATTTTGACGCGATTTTCACTGGCAGATAGTTGAAGTTATAAGGAGCAAATTAGGCGAAAAAAAGGGTTACCTTAAAAAAAAACCGTAAATGACAGTAGGTCCCTTCACTACAAATAAAATTAAAAGTCACTGCATCTGATTCTACACTGCCCATTATAAATAACTAGCTTTTGCCCGCGACTTCGTCCGCGTGGATTAATAGTTCCCGTTCCCGGGGGATTTCCGGGATGAAAACTATCCTATGTCCTTTCTCGGGTCCCAGACTATATCTGTACCAAATTTCATTGAAATCGGTTCAGTGGTTTAGGCGTGAAGAAGAGACAGACAGACAGACAGAGTTACTTTCGCATTTTTAATATTAATACGGATTAATTTGGTATGATTGTCCGAGCCTGTGGAGAAGACAAGGTGCAAGAAACCAACGACGACTAGTCTAACTATTCGTTTTGCAAATAGGAACCGGGCATAATTGCAGGACGAGATATGCTCGAATCGTCAATCTGACACATCTTGCCTGAGTGGCAAGTTTGAAAGACCCTAAGGACCCACCCAGTAGCTCCCCCACGCAGCGCCCGTAACAAGCCTTTTATGCGCCCGGTGCGAGCTTCTATAACTGCGCCCCTGAAATTTTGGTCTGGTCCTGGTTTGGTCATTTCTGCGCCCTGTCCTAAGCCTGGGCACCGCTGGCACAGCCCTAGTTACGGTACTGCCCCCACGTGCACCTAAACATGTATATTAGCTGCCCCCTTCAGCGTCAAGGTGACAATTATGGTGCTGGCTACCTCGGGACATTGTTTCGATTTCCTATCGATCTAACTCTCTTCGTTATAGGGATGGTTGGGTATTATAAGTTGGAAGTAAGGCGAAACCTTGCTCTGGCAAAGTATGTTTTTATGGATTTTTGTGGTATGCTGAATAATCCACAAATATTGGGTTCGTTGGGATTGCTTGTTCCAAACAGGAGGCTGCGGTTAGGACCAAGGGTTTTTTAAACTTCTGGCAACCCGTATAAACTTATTAAAGTTGGCACCAGTCATTCGGGCACTGGGAATACTTAATAGTGTGTCTCTGCATTCGGACATATTTTCTTTCTCTGGCGAAATTCCAGAGGGTGACACTTAGGATGTTATCCACTGTGTAATTTCTACTGAGACCCGTTACTTGGGACTGGACAATTAGCAGCCTATGTGCTATTCCAGGCTGTAATCTATCTCTGTGTCCAAGTTCATCCAGATCCGTTCAGCCGTGTACCATGTGAAAGAGTACCATACTTGCATCCACCCATCCATCCTCATAAACTTTCGTATTTATCATATTAGTAGGAATTAGCAGAAAGATAGTTGGAGGTAGGATAGTACCTATATTCAAAAAATACCCAGTGGTCAAATTCTTGTAACTCTTTTTTGCTATACGCTCAACAATATTTTCAGGTAGATAAAACGAATTAAAACAAATGTTTTCTTTGAAGTGCTTCAATTACTTACATAGGTATAGAGATTCCATCACGTTATTAATAACAGCCCGCTGTTAATTGCTTCGTGTTGCTGATACCAATTAAATACAGGAGTTAATGTAGTGGAACATGGTTGAAATGGTTCTGGTATAACTTGTAACCGTGTGCTATTTTTATCACAAGAGTAAAAAAACACGTTTTATTTGGACAATCATTTTCACGAAACGTAATTATCAGTCTACACACACTACGCTACGCCGTTGATCAAGGTCACCATTGAATATATTTATAGACGTAGTAACCATTACTTAATCTGTGGTAGGTAGTAGGTGCCTATAGCAGTGATGGAAGCACATCTAGAAGCCATACATTAGATACATATTTGTTAACAAATATGTAATAATACATATGTTGTTCGGGAAAAGAACCCGTGAGTCGTAAGTTAAGAAGATCAACAGTCAGTCAAAGCACTATCTACAAGTTTTAGTTATTGTAACTTCCTTGTGCAAGTGTAACACGTGCATCAATATTTGGCACACACATAATGGAGCCTTGTCTCTAAGAGACAAAAAACCATTCATCTGTGTGATCTGTGTCGAATCCTCTCCTTACGTTACAGTTTTGTTAAAGAAAAGATCTCTTAGTTCACACAATAGGTATGGTACATAACTCTGCGATACCGTCGTTTATACAAATAGAGGATTCATACCTTTATGTTTTCAAAACGTTTCATAAATATTTTGATTTATAAACTCAAAGGAAAACCTATGTTTATCGTAGTTAATATTAGTTTAGTACGTCATATTAGAATTGTGAATATATCTGTACATTTTTACGATAATGTGTGCAATGTGGTGATACATGATAAAGTTTGGGAGGCGTCAAAGATAGGAAGCAGCCATTAGGTAAATGGGTGTAACATGAGTTTATTGACCCGTGGCAGTGTGACGATGAGCCATCGTTGTGGGGCAGGTCGCGGTCGGGGAACACTCGACATAATGCTACGTAACACCCCAAGGTCTCCGAGCTTGACACACAATAGCTAACTATCATGTCAGCACTCAATGTACACGAAATGCTAGGTTGGTAAGCTATTACATACTCATTTACAGATCGTGACTGTCTGATAATACGCCTAATTACCAATAATCTGTTCCAAATATTGACGATGTCTATGTTTATTTAAGTTGGGTAGAAGATACCAATTATTGTTTGTATTCATAGTCATTGTAGGAAAAAACGTTTTGCAATGAACATCAATATGAATGAGGTAAGATATGCAAAAGTAAATGTAATTGCATTCAATTAATAATAAACAAGACTGTCTCGTAGTCGAGCGCGGCACATAGGCGACCTACCTAGCATGATATAGGTACCTAGTTTATTTTCTAGACTGTTCTTAGCGTGCTCTAAAAACAGTCATGATAATAAAACACGTGTTCAAGAGTTTATGCACTAAGTATGTCATCATTAGCTAATAAAACCTACTAAAGATTTCTAAAATCATTCAGAGATCAATGAGATGTAAAGCTGTTTTTTTACATTTGGCAATTTAAATGAAAAGAAAAGGACAAATAAAATAAGCCAAGCTTAAATAATGCCAAGAGCCTAAACATGTATTTATTCTTCAATTTTTAAAACTTGAATTTGATCAAAGGTTAAATAAATTGGCATCACGGTCGTCTAGCCACTGCCAGCCAGATAGCATGTTAACCAAACAGGTTGCTTATGGACAACAATTTCAACAAAATATTGTCATTTATATTCAAATTAATTAGAAATTCTTAAAGAACAAAGCTGACAATAGTTTTGATCGATGTTTGTAAGAAGATGATTTAATAATACTTTATAAAATAAATTTTAGGTACACACTTTATAGATAACGTATTACATAATTGCTTAAATGACTTCCTACTACAATGTAACGTTAAAAGGACAGTATCTACACAAAACGTCGTAATTATGATAATTTATGTTTCTAACTTCACAGGCGACAACAGTGGCTTGCATTTTTGTAAAAATTCTTCAATTAGGTACTTGTATAAAAAACCGATTATTTATGTTATGCTTCAGCTTAATGGCGACTGATCAGCGTTAGGTTTGTTATTTATTGTTATACGTAAAGCTGAATGTTATCTCCACATACTTAAAATCATTTTAACTGGGTCAAGTTACTAGTGGCGCCATCTTCGGCTGAAATGCTACAGCTGTCGTAGACTCACTGTTTCATAAAATCAATGACAAAACTCCTCGGTGTCGCTAGTTACTTGCCCCGCTTATGCTGTAGTATTTAACTTATTTCAGAGAGGGCGCTTATAGTCATGTAAATGATTGTGTTCGATATAGCGGCAGGAGTGGCGAAAGTGATGAAACATTATTCCGAACTGACGCATGTTTTTCACAGACTAAAAATCTAGCAATTTCTTTAGATCAAATGCATTTTAGAATGGAAAACTGGAAAATGCAAACTGTACAATTACACCTTCGTGGTACTTGGTTGAGGAGCATTTGTTATTTTAGTCTGATTCCTTTGTGTGAGAATTGTATAATGTTGACGTTAATAACAGCGATTGTCGCGTAACACGCTCTGCGAGGCAGCGCTTACGCTTGTCGCCCGCAGCGACATCGCCATCCAGTCCCAGCCACTCGTCATTTCGATGTAATAACGAGCAGTCGTGTCGCTACAGGGCTCATTGTAGTTCACACGAAAGCCCTTAATAGTGCCTATTCAAATGTAGTCCTTTGGTGTTATTCAGCGCAAAGGCTTAGTATCTGAATTTCGAGAGGAAAATCGATGAAATCGTAAGTACCTTGTTATTATTTTTCCATTACTTCTCACTCAGTCATTGAAAGCATATTGCACAATTTTAAGTAGTTTTCAGGAAATAAACGGTTTTCCGAGAAAATGGTGATACCATTCATGTTGCGTGTGTACGTTTCTAAGACCAGACGTAATTTTTTGTAACTTTCTCTTCATCAAGATTAAACTACGCTTGTGAACTATAATTTGTGTGACCAAGAGAAATGAAACTATTACTAATAATTAAGTAAACTGATGTTACTGATGAATCTCCTTAAAATATGTCACCATGTATAAGTCATTCATAAAAAACAAGGTGTCTAATACTATACACGGCGCGATATTAATTGTGTCACAAACTCACAATGGAGTCTAGACGCACGGCATCTGACCCCAAATCAGTTGAAGAACCGAATAACTCCGAACATTGTCCCCTAAACGTGCACGTGGTGGTTATATTTAGACCACGCCTTGAGGCAGACAGCCGATGTGCAAACTTACTGGTGCTAAAACGAAATACATGCTCAACTTATAATGCTGCACTGTTTTGAGGTCAAATGCTCGAGACCTCCTTCGCCAAATGAATACTCGTTCAGGAAACTCTTTATCTGTTTCTGCCTTGAAATTAATAAAATGCCATTTGTGTTTGGTAACGGTGCTTCGTTAATTAGCTGCCTGCGTTACGGTTCGGTTAAACCGCAATTAATATTTTACTTTGTATAATAATAGTATTGGTATTGGTTCCGTTGCTAGGTGATAAGATTATTCGGCCTGATAAGTAAACGGCAATGATTCATAGTCCTGAGGAACTATACAGAAAAATTCCGTAAAATACTGTTTATGGAATAAATAGCTCTATCTAATCTTTGGAAGCGACATAATTAGATACTGCGAACGATAACACAGATGGAGATTCCATTATTGTAATAATGGAATCTACCTTAAGGTTTTTCTATTGAAGAGTAGTTAATGGAAATATTATTTTAAATGAGCACGTGTCGCTCGCTTAGTAGAACTTACACAAGGCATGGTAATCATAGTATTATTCATTATTCGCGTTGTTTAACGTTCAATATGGGCTCTTTGTGACGTTCCTGCTAATTACTCTTCAAAGTTAACTTTAACTACATTCATAATCACCAGCAGTGCTTGCAATCAACATTACGATATGCATCATGGACATGCATGTGGTTTATTCATAAACTGTGCAAATTGCACTAACTACATAGAGTGTCACAGAACAAGGACAATGTTTCGGTCCGTACAATTGATTTCCGTTGTGTATGTTATCGATAAGAATCGACTACCACGGAAATCAATTTCGTTTGTTATTGGAAATCAATCCGTTGATGAATGGATGTATTGACCTGTGCGACACGCGTGTATTGGTTGATAAGCATTAATAAATGCATTGGTTTATGCCTTTAGCAGTGAGCTAGTTTCATCTCTTCAACTACACTTTCAACAGTTGTCCTAACTGGTTAGTTACAGTCTTAACTTGGGATATTTTAAGTTAGATAGGGTTCTACCGTCGTCGTCTATTTTCCCCTATTCACCGCAATAACAACATTGTTCTCCTTATTATTATTTTTAACTGATAAAACTAATTATGCTCAATGTTTTGCTCTCTTATCCTGGTACATTGGAATTCAATTATTCCCCAGCTGATATTGTTTTAAATTATCTTTCGTCATTCATTGTCATTTCTATCGTGAGTAATATTTAAGGTTTTTACCTGTCTCTTACAAAGTACCTCAGGGCCTTTGAGTGTTGGAAAGCAGAGATCTAAACAGTACCTACTAAGGATATTGTTTGAGGACCAATAATAAATGACTAATCATTACTTCTGTAGACGATTTGTAGCCATTACACGAAATGCTTAAAAGTATGACTTATCCTCTCAAGCGAGTAGTATCGCTATGCTCTCGATGAGAACATATTACAGGAAGATTTTGAACTAAGAGTGGAATTCATTTTGAATGTGATGATTATATTTGGATTATACACTCACAAGGCTTGATAAAACATTGCACCATAAATAGCCATCCTGATTTAAACCTTGACTCAGTGTTGCTAAGGATCATGCAACTTGTGTGTAAGTTTGTATAGCTGACAAGAAAAAAATAATTATGTTTTATTACTGAATTAGCTATGTTATTTGCTGTCCTTCTCCTTATCTTCCCTGGTTTTAAATTATATAGATACTTTGTCCCACACCTTGTCCTTTGTTTAACTGCCCCGTTGGTCTCGTGGTCGCAAGTGCGACTGCTGTGCAAAGGGTCCCGGGTTCGATTCCCAGGTTGAGCAAAAAGTGTTATTGAGTTTTTCAATGAAATTCTCAGTAGCAGCTCGGAGTTTGGATCTCGCCCCCTATTACATGGGACCTAAATATACCGGCGAACTGTGGGTGTACATTGGTACACCTCTGCCTAACCCTTCGGGGAATACAGGCGTGATGGTATATATACTTTGTCCATTTTATCTTTCTTCTTTATGTAGTTGCGGTAAAGTGTGAAAAGTCAATTTCGTCTTTTGTAATCATCTTTAAACTTTAACGGCAAAGTTAAGTTTCAGCAGTCATCTTCAGCATTATCATATCAGCTGCAGGACGTCCACGGCTGGACATAGGCCTCCCTCATAGATTTCCAAAAGTTGGTTGGAAGCGGCCTGCATCTGGTGCCGTCCTGCGGTTTTCATCTTCCTTCTTGGTTCAGCAGTATCTATGCAGTACACGTACATACATACATACCACCACGCCTTTATTCCCCGAAGGGTTAGGCAGAGGTGTACCAATATTTAGGTCCCATGTAATAGGGGGTGAGCCTATTGCCATTAACCGGGCACAAATCCTATCTCCGAGGTGCTACTGAGAATTTTATAGAAAAACCCAAAAACATTTTGCTCGACCTGGGAATCGAACCCAAGAACTCTGGTGTAGCAGTCGTGCTTCTGCTTAGGCAGTTACCTAGACCTACCTATGCTTAATGTACGTATTTTTAAAGTTTCCATTTCACAACATTGCGACTAGTTACTCACTTTTTTTTCTGCGACCATGGTTGGTAGTTTTGAATAGTTTCACGTTATTGTTACAGACACGTATCAGAAAATTGTTTCTTTTTGCAATGCGAGTTTGAAATTTCAATATATTTTTTATTTATGGTACCGATGGTACGGTTTCTATTGTCAAAGAAACCTCTATGTTGCAATACACGTAAACTTTATTTGTGTTCACGTTGTCTTATAAATTATGATTAATTTGACATGCTTAATAGTTAAAAATGGCTAACATTGTAGAAACGTATGGAAATACACTGAATTAATAACGTAGCTTATCTATGGCGTCTTGTCATGATGAATTATGCGAAAATATTGTTGATTGAAGATGCTTAACATGTAATAATATCTGTACATATTTATATCTCTATACTGCTACGCTAGAGGTCTTGGGTTCGATTTCCAGGGCAAGCAGTGTTATTGGGTTTTTCCATTAGGAATTTCTCAGTTGCAGCTGGGAGTTAGGATGTGTTCCCGGTTAATGGAAATAAGCTCGCCCCCTATTACCTACGCGAGACCTAAATATACTGGTGATCTGTGGGTGTTCATTGGTACACCTCTGCCTAACCTTTCGGGAATACAAGCGTGATAGTATATACACATATTTATAGATTTATTAATAACAATTTCTACGTCAATCATTTATGAATACTCTGAAAGTAAATTTTTAACTGACCATGCTGCTATGTTTAAATCTAAAGTGTTTAATAGAAAAACTAGCCGCCGTTTCTGTTTCATTAACGACTATCAATTGACACTGTTGCCTTAAGAGTATGTACCTTTACATAAGTAGGTATGTGTCTCGTGCGTATGAAACGTGACGTCCAATCAAGTCCTCTTAATTTCTTATCGGTCGCCGGAAAATTATTTGTTTCAGGGTCTTGTGACACCGCACACCACCCATTATTTAGAGTTATTGCGTCACACCGCATACAAGCGTTGAATGAAAAATGAATTTTAACATTCTTTCAACGAATGCCAAGTTTAAAGGGATACCATGACGTATGAATAATCTATTCTAATAGTTCATTCATATTCCGAGGCGGTCGTTCACTTTGCCAAAATTGCTGGATGATAATGGAAAAATAAAAAGCTGCTCATTTGAAATTTATATTTCTTTGTAAGAGTACAGTAACTAGAGAGTTATCTGACTAATTGATCCAAGTATGTAAAAACGTATACATGTAATACTTAATATTAAGTATGTTAACAAACTTTTCTTCCCGTAATACATGAGAAACCTATTACAACAATCCTTTTCTAACCACCGAGCTTAATTAAAGCAGTTCGAATTACAAAGTAAAGTTAACCCAAAGTTACTTTTAATAAACGTTCACCGCGAGAGAACATTGGTACACCATAGCCTTAATTAAAACCAAATTTAAACAACCCGTCACGTTCCCTGTTGCTATGACGACAGACTCAGTTATCATTATGACGTCTGAGAACGTCGTGTGTCGCCGTCGGTGTCTTAGAACACACTTGTGTTACTTGAGTTGTATAGGTACAAAGTTTAAAAGGTCGGTATGGCTTATTAGCAATTGGGGCACCGTCAGAGTACCTCGCGCGCCGTAATCATCCTCTCATCTCGTGTCTCAGACGTTTGTTTACAGCGACAGGTGATCACCGGCGGATAATTGCTTCAGTGTCGTGTGACCGTCGCCCGCGTCGCTACCTACACGATATTATTATCAGACAACATTAAGTGGCCATCAGGTCGATAAGGTCAAACTCGTTTTTAATGAAACCAAGGTATTTAAAGTACTTTGCCATTGTGAACTTGGAAGTGGAAACTTCGAGTCGAGATTTTAATTTATTTTTCGTCCTTATCTAAGTTATTTGTGAAAGCAGGTATTTTAAGATATTTGTATAAAATCGCATTACAATCTATTTGGGTATCAGTCTTGCACTAGATAAACAAAACAGAATAAGCCAATTTTCGAGTACTTTTTCTTATACATCAAAATGACAAACAGATTCAGGATTCTAGGTAGGCATTATATTGTATTCATATCATTTCAGACAGACATTGAAAATCGAAAAGAATCGTTGTAAAGTAAAGATTTTGGTTGACTCTACATGAATTAAAACCGAACATAAGGGCTTATACTTATCGTATAGTCTTCACTAAATGCACACAAAATTTTATTGAAATCGGTCCAGCCGTTTCAGAGGAGTATGGCAACGAAAAATGTGACACGAGAATTTTATATATTAGATAAGATTACTAATTTGACAGAAATGATATAAGCGTACCAATGTTCATAGAATGGAAGTTTTGTAATAGGTACCTGTTTTTTTGTATGAGTGTAATATGTTTTGTTATGCACTATACCTACAACTGAAAATGTTTAATACCGACCAAAACAACAAAATATGTAAACACGTAATTAGTTGTTCCACGGTGATCGATAACATGAAGATACAAGCTTATGATGCTGCTGGTCTTGCTTCTGTAATACGCGTGGCTTATTTTACCCGCGTTAAGTTACGTCTTTGGTTACTGCTCCGCTCCCGTGTTTCATAGATGTGATTTTATATAGGCTGTTACTCAGGAATAATCTAGCTATCTTTTCGTGAAAAATGATCAAAATTGGTCCAGTAATTTCGCAGTTTATTCGGTACAAACAAAACAAAAAATCTTGCCTTTTAAAAATATTAGTATGAATATAAATTATATAGATTGTTGTTTGTTCATTGTGACTTATGTTTTATTAACAATTTTTTCATAGAGTCATGGATACTTGATTAAAGGGAATATTTTCTGTAGCGAAATAACTTACTATATTCATGAAAATGCATACTCAATATCCAGAATCGGAAAAGTAGCACTATTTACACTTTCCAAGCAAATAAAGCTAGGGTTACTTATACAGTTCATTATCCTATATCGATGTTATTTCTATAAATTGAATTTCTAAATATAACCGTGTGTTTGTTATGTTGTTTCAGATCAATTGCGGTCTAGATCAGTAATCGACCGTCTCCCACAGTCTACAACAGTGTTCTATCCCGATGGGTTGAGTACGCCGACATTTTGTGATAGTGGTCACACCACTCACGCTGTGAGTACATATGCATTTATTAATCGCCAATAGTTTGTATGTCTAAGGCCCAGTTTCACCAAAATCACTAAACTAATAATGTGACAGGGATGCAATAAATAAAAAAAAAAAATAACCTTTATTTCGGACAAGTAACATCCATAGTGGGTTAGTGGGTTAGTAAACATAAAATCTTATGACTATGTTAGTAAAGCTTATTTGTTATTTTATTTTAAGACAAGATTATTCTGAGAGATACATCTCTTAATAATGCCATGCATTATCGAAGAGTCGTATCTCCCAGCTATGATTTTCAGGATGGAGTTGGGGCTCCTCCGCACTCTGCAGAGCAATGAGGCAGATTTCTGCCTTATGATGTTCTAAATACGTTTAGGCAATAAATGAATTTAGTGATTTTGGTGAAAGTGGGTCTTGGAGTGTGTTTTACTACCTTTAGACACATCTCGATCACTTGACAGATAATTTCGTACAAGTTTTTACTCGAATGATAATGGTGCTGATTCTCTTGTTCACGAACTTAACTAAATTTAAGTTAAATGCATCTTTCTCTTTCAAGACAGAAGATACATATTCGTTTAGTCCTGTCAAATTAGACAGCGCCTGAAGAAAATTGGCGTGTTTCTACTCGCCACGTTTTTAATTTCGTCTAAATCATCTATGGAATGTCTAAATTTGACAGAACTTAACTAAAATTTTATCTTCTGTCCTTTTCTTAATGAAATGGAAAGAGAATGATGAACATAACATAAATTTAGTTAAGTTTGTGAACAAGAGAATCAGCACCATTGTCTGCCAAGTACAGTCTGGTGATAAGTGCCTGTTTAGAGGATGCGTCATCATTTGTTTAGCCTTTTCCTAACTGTGTTGGGGTCGGCTTCCTGTCTAACTGGACGCAGGTGGATACCAGTGTTTTACATGGAGCGACTGCATAACTGACCTCCATAAACCAGTTACTGGGCAACAGGGCAACACTATACTTCCTGGTTGTCAGACTCCCTGGCATAAAATACTGATGGTTGGATTTAGAGGAGGCGATGTTTTTAATGAATTAGTTGATGATTCTGTCTCTTTGGTAAAATTAGGCAAACTTTTGTAGAACCGGTCTGCTCTTAACTTTAGGTGTTTCAATATAAATATAATGTCCAATTTTAACTCTTATTTATAGGTATTGTGTGTGTAAGCGTTTGTTCTTTATTTTCCTCATTTGCATTAGCCTACCTACCCCCTTATTGTCTATATTAAAACCTACTTAATACCTATCTTGCCTAATTACTAAATTCAATTTTAAGCATTTTTCGCGGTTCTAGGTACCTGAATAAAATCCTTAATTTAAGAAATGTAACGACTTTTTACGCCAGTTTACAGCCGTGATAAACATAATACATAAATGAGAAATTATACACATCTAAGTGTATAATTGCTCATTATTTTATGTATTATGTTTATCACGTTAAGGGCCTCCGTGGCCTCCGCCCACGTCCGATTTTTTGTAGGACCGATTCAATAGATCCATAGTGTCGTAGGACGTGTGCGTTGGTATGTTCCATTCTCACCGACAAAAAAATCGGTCGACGATTGTCAGATGTTGGTAAAACCAATAATAGAACGTGGGATATTTGTTAGCAAGTAGGTAGTTGCAAGGAGTGCATTATATTATTTTATTTCACGGAAGTTTCTATATACGTTTACTTCCTGAATATTTAAGCCATTGGAAAATGTAGCTGGGACTGCAAGCAACCAATTTATTAAGTAGATCATGTTGCAACAAGTGTACCTTTTAAATTATAAAATCAAATCACATGAGGTTGGAATGAATATTATCAACCACCATAATTATATTGTCTCTTCTGCTTGTTAAAGGTAGAATCTAAATTAAAAATAATATAGTTACATTATAATTATATTCTGTCAAAAAAAAATCTGACCTAAGAAATATCTGTCTAGACAACATTCTTGCATAAATCGTAGAATATTACTTAAAAGCCAACTACTTACTTAACATTATTAAGTTCAAAGGTCGGTTAGATAATAAAATGTGCTTGCTCATACAAATGCAATCATTTGATTTTTTAAATTTACGAATAAAATCGACAATGCCATATAAAGAAATAGACGCGCATAAAAATCCTTGTCGGCCATAGCCGTCGGTTGATGGGGTCGGTTCCATGCAGCCGGCGCGGAGTCACGGTAGCTAGCCCGCCGGGGTCGTTGCCCGCTCTCTATGATCCATTCACTGTTGCAACTGCACTTATTGAACCACACTTACGCAGCTTTGAGTCTTGAGTGCATTCCCTGGACGTTTTATGGTAGCGGTTGTTCTACAGTTTAAAATTGAAGCTAATTCATAATTTATTTATTAATTTCAACAAACCATTATTCAGGAACTGATAAAAAAAGACGAAGAAAAGAGCTAAAAATATTTCTTAGTATCGGTGGATTTTGTTTGAAGAACAAGATAAAGATAACGTGTAAAGTTTAATAATATAATACGAGAGGCATTCCATAAGGCCAAAAAAAATAAGGCTAAAAACGAAAGTATCTATTGAAAACACTTTTAACATATTACTTATTATTCAAATAAGTAGATAGAAGGTATATGTAGTTAAAGAAAATGAATCTTCTTGCCAAATTAAATTTCTCCAAAAGTTAACAAAATCAATTAGTTACACACACTCTTATCATTGGATGTTTAAAGTGAAACTTATTTGATTTTAGCTTATGACCTATACTTAGATTAATTTCTAGAAACGCTAGCGGTACTTACCGAGTTACTTTCATACAATAAATTTGCTCTACATTGTAACAAAATTATGTATGAGCAATAATGAACACCAAACCTAAGAGAAAGTAGGGAAGCGGGTATAAAATATACTGCGGCTCGGCAAAGCTCGGGTGAACTCGGGTATTCTCGGCAGATGTTAAATAAAAAAATCTTATTGTTCTTCAAGTTAGCAAGTATGCGGCGGGCATCGTGCTTCTATCCTATAGACAGGATTTTTTTATCCAGACAGGAATTTCCGGTCGTGTGCGAAGTCCCTTTGGGGTCGATCGAGGTTAAAGCTTTGTTGGTGATGATGGGAAACGATTGAAGTTTTTATCGATAGATTAGATTGGATTAACTTATTGTTATTGTAGCTAAAAATAATATTATTAAAAATTCGTTAAATGTTAGATGATGAATACGTTTTGATATTAAAAAAATACGAACAATTGGGTAGATGACACCACTAACAAATAATTCCAAGACACAACTTCACTAAATAAACACTTTATTTTACCACTGAAAACCTGATAAATTTTTGAATAACTATTATCATAAATTTTTAGTTGCTTTGAAATGAATAAATAGTTACTGAATTGACTCGACAAAAAAGTGACGTCATAGTTGAGTATTATCATACAAAATCTATGGGGAATTGCGTTTTGACAGCTCATAAAAAGTACGTCAATTGATTAGTGGTGTCATCTACCCAATTATAGAGTTCAGAGGAAATCATGATTAGGCAGTAGATAAAAGAGCTGTATATTTAATTAAGTAGAGATAAAGGTAATTTTAACGCAATAAATAGTCGTAGTTGTGTCTCGTGTCACACTTACTTCACACATTAGTTTTCATTATCACTATTCAGTTGAAGTATGAAAGCAAACGACTGAATAAAGGTAGACAGTTAACAATATGTTTGTGAAACTAGAACTACACTTGGTGGTAATTATCATAAACTGTTGCACGGTATCTAATTGGTCTTCTTATCGGTCTCGAACGTGGCTTCACGCGATGCAACAATGCTTCAGACGTGCCTCCAGGGAGGAGAAAATAACATTACCGATATCGATGTAAAACTAAATAAATATATTCAATTGTACAGAATTAACACCATCGAATGCCAAGGGCATACATTTATTTATCTCTACATATCTACCAGAGCTACGTAATAGGTGTTTGCTGTATACAAATACCGCACCGATGCATATTTATGTATAAAGTAGGTACTAGGTACACAGAGCTGTTGTAGTAAATACATTTTTGATGCCAGAAATAGCATCAAAGTAATGTACCACTCGTATAGTACCGCGAAGCGATTGCCTAGGTGGTGCTTGTGTTGATTTCACCTATATTTCATGAGCGGTGCTGGCCTGTGAACCTGCGAGCATTAGCTACCTTTCCATGACGCACGTAATATTTCTGTAACGTTATTGCAATGGTAAGTGTAGTCAGCACTTTAATTGATTAACGATGATTTTATGTAAATCTATTGCTTACTTACAATAGCTCCGGTTTTTGTTGACAGTTCAACAGGTGAAAACAAGTTGGTTTTTCATTTGGAGACAATGTGTGCCTCGACGTCACATCAGACTTAGATAAAATTAACTCATATTTATGAACTTGATATCCCTATAAATATACATCATTGTGATTAGATTTCTTGGCACGAGGAGATAGCAATTTCGGGGGCAGCAAACATTTTAACAAAATTTTAGTTTATTGTGATATCAACTCTTTGTTTTACATGTCTGTCTGTTTACATGGAAAGATTAGCCCTTTTCATAATAGCCAACAATTCGATCACTTAGCAGTGACTAGTATACCACCCACCACCACCAAGAACCACCACCATCTACTTTTTGAAAATCACCCACAACTCACTTATTGTAGTCACTGTAGCGTAGCACCAGAACGCACGTAGCACAAGAATTTAGCACTATAGCTACGAGACAATATACTGACATTTTCGCGGTCAGAATGATATTCAGATATTTACCTTGGAGCTGCCAGAGACACGTGCGACCATAAATATACACTAGAGAGCATCATCATAAAATTCATAAAACCGAACGTGTACGCTGTACGGCTACACCTCCCGACCGCATTGATTTACTTTAGATATGTTTACGTATTCGCCGAACGTACTTTTGCAAATTCGGTTCTAATATTTATAATAAAGTAACATAAATTCACTGAGTGCTACCAGAATAACTCGTCTACGATTAGGTGTTGCTCTTATTTCTGTACCACCTCGTCGGCTATACAGAGCTTGCAGTTTTATTCGCAAGTAAGGGAATTATTTCAGTAGTCTATTTCCTTGGCCGTGAGCGTCTTATTACGTGTAATCGGTCCTGTCCTCTCACGGATCTCGGGTAAGTCGATATATACTTAGATGATTGTTTAGAAATCTTTTGTATACATTTACTTTGAGTAGCTAACGGCGCGTTCTTTGTTTAAAAGATGTACTTAATGTGATTTGTTATCTAATAGTGTAATAGGAAGTGTCGTGCAACAGGAGCCGTGGCTCGGTTGCCATGGCGCTAGGTAGCCCCGCACTCGCAGATAGACGACGCTCGGGTTGCACGTGGCACGATAAGGACAAAGTACGGAAGCACTGACGGGCGGCACTCGTGCGTGCAGCCGTATAGGTGCAACTGCACCCGCTGTGCTGCGCAAGCAATTTTACCGTAAACATATGGAATAAAATAAACTTCTAGAAGTGTAAAAATAACGCACTATGGTAGCATTGTGCAAATAGTGCGTTATTTTTGCTCAATTTGCATCAATCGATGTCGTCTTTCGTGCTCATATTGTGATGACGACAAATTATGACTAATGCACCAGGTCATCTAAATTAAAACAATACCTTATCTTTAAATTATTACTTACGACTTTTCCTTTCCATTTAAGTACAGTTAAATTTTTACTATCGACCTATTTCCTGAAAAACAAATGAATGACGAAGAGAGCGCACAAAAGATTTCTCATATTAGTAAGATAAATTTGACCAATTAACGACTACCTTCAGAAAGTATCAGGTATATTCGTTAACAAACGATTCGAAAGGGCCTGGATTTATAATTCTCGCCAGAAAGTACCATTGTGTTTTTGAAAAACGTTTCATGCGGATCTGATTTAAAATACATGCATTGTATGATGGCTGGTCTACACGATTCCATGGTTATGTCGATTGTTCATTGTAAGTGGAAATTTGTAAATGTAGTAGGTACATTCAGTATGGTTTGCCTTCTAGCCAGGAATCGCCGATGTTATGATGACAATATTACGCTAGCCCTTCAATACACAGGACATGAATGTAATAGGTGAAATGTGTGTGTAATAAGTACAGTCGGTTGTCAGCATTATCTGACCCACCCTAAACACAATCGAAATTGGACCTTCTGCCTATGATAATAAGGTTTAATTTCAATTTATATGAGGTTATCAGTCAAGTGCTCGAGAACTGAGAAGGAATAAATACAATAAAAATACACACACGCAAATTTGATCTTTATCACGTTAGCATTGGGTTAAATCTTATAACAACTTGTTATAATATAATAAGTGTAATAGCTTATTTTAATGAGTTTGCTCAAGTAACTCTGGTCTCGTGGTCTGTGTGTAAGACTGAGCGTGACAAGTTGCGAGATCAAATCCCGCGACGAAGATATTGTTTTGCTTTCAATTTAGAATTTATTCTAAAAGTATTTCTTGTATTATTGTAAAGAACTATAGACGGATAATCTTCAAATATAAAGTTTCTAAAATGGTAATATTTTGGCATAACTTGTATTAAGTGGGTAGTTGAAAAATAAATATTTGTATTCATTGTAAAACTGGTATTCAAATGCTACTAACTAAGGGTATGCAGTGACAACGCGCAAACATATTTTTCCTTGCCTTACTAAATTGCAAAAACAACTTCTCTTTACAATTTATTTTTGTCTATTTTATAGGTAGTTTTTTTATTATCATGTCTTAATGGAGTGATTAAATAATAATGAAGGGATAAAATACAAAATAATCTATTTGCACTAGGATAAGGTTGGCTGCTTGTGCTGTGCAAGAATAAACTTTATTAAAGTATATATATGGTTTAAATTCTTTAGTCTTGTGGTCACTAATCGTTGTTTACGTTCGAAATCAAGTTTAACCTAAATATAGCTTCTGCTCAGGTGTTTCTTTTTTAATTATTTTATTATACTTTTTTTACAGTTCTTTAATGGACAACGCATAGAAATAAAACTAAACAATTGCAAATTTAAAATGTTTATTATTTCATTAAAACACTTAGGTAAATAAAGTAAGTAAATGCTCACATATTTCCAAATTAATATACAATATATTATGAGGATGCCATAATCAAATCTACCCATTTATAAACATTAAAAAAGGCATGTTTTCTTGAAAGTTTGTTATCGAGAAAATTTATTTTATCTGTGAAATGCTTTAAAGATTTATAGCTGCCTATTATACGTAGTGAATAAACATATCATTTAAATAGAAAAAAAACTATTTATGACAATAACATCACCACGTAATTGGCAACATTTTAATGGTTTAACAATCTATCCATTGAGCATTTACTTACATGGTGTGTTTAAAAATATCCTAGATTAATTAGTAGCGGAGTGATGGCGCACCGTTCCTTGTTACGTTCATCTTTGTTCGATTTAAATGTTTTTTTTTTCATCAGTGAAGATCACAACATTTTCTTCTCAATTAAAATTTAAATATTCCTGGGCAAAACGGACCCCTCTTCAGCAGGTGTCAATGCTATTTTCTGTGCCGGTTTATAATTCCTTATTCCAGCAGCGTGTAAATGCCTTCTCACTGTTTCCACTGAAATATGGTGTTTTATTGCGGTTACACTAATGGGCAATCGCATTCGGGACTATACTTGATGTTTTTTGCCCCTGGACGAATCCGCTGAATATTTACTTTGTCTCCATAACGTCTTAGCTACAGTCGTATTTCTCTAAAACAAAAAAATAAACTTTTTTGGAACCGTTTATGTAACTTGTAAGGAGTGAATGTAATAGTAAAATAGCCAACTACGCGTTCATTAATTACAATCAATTAAATAAAATAGGTATAAAAAAAAACACTTACTGCTATATTAAGACGACGACCAATCTCTCTAATTCCAACATTCTGCTCATGTAAAAATATGATTTTATGTTTGGTATAGTCATTAAGCTGCGACATGATGCTTTTTTACACCAAATTGCTTAAAAATACTTAACGAGTTATGCGAAACGATTTACAAATGTGTGTGCACAGTCAATGCTAATAGGCGTAGTGTAACTTTTGTCACTTAAGTAGACGAATTTATTATCTACCTCACGAAGCAAATATATGTGAACTTAAACTTTTTTAATTTACCCACCTGTTTACAAGATAAGTTATTAGGCGTAAATCATATTGACCGTTCTTTAATAATGCAAACAATTTTGTAGAAATGAAATCAAATTAAAAAAGAAACTGATAACAGGTGGACTGTGTTTTCGAACCCACATGTTGTTCCTCGCCAATCCAACATCAAACCGCCAAGCCACAAGAACTTGTTAAGACTCCACGAAATTCAAGATTGGGTTCTAATTATGTAAGGTGACTTAAAAGGTTTTTAACTTTAATGTCAACGAGATAATGATTAAAATAGCTTAACAAAATGATAATTATAATGCCGGTGGCTCCGACAACGTTGGGTGGGTTTATGCGTGTCTGTATTCATCGATAAATTGAAATTAAACCTTATTATCATAGGCAGAGGGTCCAATTTTGGTTGTGTTTAGGGTGGGTCAGATAATGTTGACAACAGACTGTACCTGCCCTACAGGTGCAATTGAAAATTATGTCAGATATTTACCTTTGTAACGATGATTTTATTTTCGCTACATCATCTGCGTAGCCTTTTCCCAACAAGGTCGGTTCAGCTTCCAGTCTAACCCGATGCAGCTAAACACTAGTGATTTCCATGCAGCTATTTACTATATGACGTCCACAACCCAGATTCTGAGTACCACGATACCGACTTCTGACTTACTTACTTCTTCTTATGACTTTTGACTACCCGTAAAAGACTGCCATAGATGACCAACGACCAACGGGACCAACAGCTTGGCTTGCTTTTCAGAAACGGGATTTTAATAAGTACCGTAGTAAAAATACCATCAATCATACACTGAGTGGAAGTGACTATGTTTGCTAAACACTTACAGAAACCCTTTCGGTTTGTCCCCTAATACTGAATAATCTATTTTCTAGTGGTGTAAGATCTGAGTCGAAAAACGGGTGCTGTGACAATGACTGAAACTGAAATATAACCGAAAAACGTGTAATTGATCCGACCCGTCGAACATTGTATTGTAAAAGTCTGGCCCAAGGCTGCTCAACCACAGGCCCACGGGCCATGAAGTGGCCTGCGGATTTTAAATGGCCTGTGTAACCATTAATATCTTATATGATACCTAACATAAGACCACAATTACAACAGAAACATTGTCAGAAATCACATTGATTGCATCTATTAATACAATGCCGCTTGATGCTTTGTATTTTATCTTTTTTTTTATAAACAACCATAACATTTCATAATTACCTTTGGTATTTTTGTACAATTCTGAAAAGTAACTAAAATAGGAATAGATAGTGGCCCGCAGAAAATTGCTAAGCCAACCGTTTTGCCCGACTGTTAAAAAAATGAGAACTCTTCTTGGACTAGCCTAAAAAATCAGTTTCTGAAATATTCTTTATGTTACTCGAAGTATCGGTAAAGTCAGGTTATTGAATCTATTTTTATATCAGACATCTATTTTCAATACTCCATCTAATCAAATTCTCCGATAGGTACATTTGCTACCCACTTATATTTTTCTGAACAAGCGAGCAAAAATTGATTCGTTTAGAATATTGTTGCTTAAATAGTAGATAGGTATAGTCAGGTTATTATTAGGCGGTTGTGTGATTTATTCCACGTGTAGCTTTCGTAGGTACTTAGTGTATGATTTCAAGTTCGGGTTTGCAAGCGCACTTGCGCTGGTGAGTTGCCCTCGTCAACACATATCTTGCCCAAGGAACAGTAATTCTGTGTCATGCTTCCCATTCACACGGTGTACCAAAGTTTTGAGTCTACCATAATTGCCAATTACGATAAAAAAAATATTACGCACGTCTGTAGTCAATTATAGAAATATGATAGTAAATGCTAAATAAATTGTGATATAGAACGAAAGACGATAAAAATGTGATATAAGAATTTAAATTAAACTGTAAGTACATATTATATTTTTAATGTTTCTATGACGATTTTGTCGTATCTATTGTACAAATATCGTCTGAATTAAAATATCATTTAATTAAGAACACCCTGAGCTTGTTAAGAAAACACATTTGTTGGAGATGGGAAGTCCCAGTTTACATTTAATTAGTCTTGTTTACTGAAACAGCTTTTGTGTTTATGCATGAAAGTGGTAGAACATGTTTAAACAACAGTTCTAACTTCGGGTCTACCTTTACTTTCTCATAAGACTACAGTTTGTATGAAGTTGAACAGGGTGATGTTTCATGCTAATATTATAAAGAGGAAAGAGAGAGATATTATAGAGAGGAGAGAGGTATTGTTTGGTTGTTTGTACCGAGTAAGCTCCGAAATTTCTAGACCGATTTCAACCATTTTTCACCAATAAATAGCTGCATTATTCCTGAGTAACATAGACTAATATCACGCTATGACACACTGGAGCAGAGCAGTCACCAAAGACGTAACTTAACGGTGAAATAAGCCAAGCGGATAATGTCGCGGGTAGTTCGCTATTCTGTTATAAAGAAAACTTACCAACATCTGCAGTGGGTCAACTTTGTCCTAGCAGCCTACCTGTAACGCCACCTTTAATGTTCTTTTAATGTTGTTATGATAATTAACTGTTAGCAATAGATTTTCCAGACACACCAGTAGGTACCGTCTAGAATCATAACTGCACATGAGAACGGTCGACGGTCGAAGGGACTCCATACTGGACAATGCATAAAAATAACCAATTTATTTGTCAACTATTCCACTTTTAGTAATTAAATACTGTTATAGATAACGCGAGAGCGCAATCCATAGACATTAGAGTATCTTTTATTGGTACAGTGATAACGAAGTATATCTACCTGACTACTGATGTTCGCCTTCCAGTCGTAACAGTGAGGATCTACGGTTATACATACACAGTGTTCAGTTAAGTTAAGGAGCTCCTGAAAGTACCTGAAAATTGTAGGAACTTAAGTATTTGTAAGTAGAAGTTCGTTCCCTTTCATGCGTTTGCCTTGCTATCCATATCGGTCTTGCCCCTACGGAAATTTCTCAAACTTTATCAGCACAATGTTTGTTTGTATTGTAGAAACCTATATGGTGTGATGTGTGAGTTGTTAACGTATGAAATAATATTATGTTGCTTTACATCAATTTGCACGCAATTGTCTTATTTTGATACTTTAAAGTTATTTGGCATTAGTGATTAAAAACTTGAGTGAAAATTGTGTTTATAAAGCAGAGAAGAGGGAATAGGAGACATGTTAGGTGAGGCATTGAAAGTTTTGAGTAGTACGAGAGTAAGGGTTGATCACTGAAACCCAAGAAAGTAGGCAAATACTGAGATGACCAATGGGATTTGTGGAAACCAAGGAAATGTTGTGCCAACCCCAGATTCAACGTGATAAAGACAAAAGTATGAGGTGTAAACAACGCCGTTTTTTATATATATAACCGTTGAAATTATCTATGTAAATACGTTAATTATTCTTACATACATACAATTATCTTTTATCTCTATGATCAACAGTCGATTTGCCACTGTGCGCTGTAAAAAACAAGTTAAATAAAAGCTTGTAAAAATATTTGTCCAGACAAACTGTCATCATCCAATTAGTGTAATGTAATACATTTTCTCAATATACTTACATATTATTTTTATACGTCGGTTCATTTTACTCACAAAGTGCGTTGAGCGTAATCAGCCTTTGCAGACAGATTTACCTATAAGTACATACCTATTCCCCAAAAATATTATAAAGATAATTTATAATCATAATTATATTAGATCACGTAGACTTTATAAAAGCTTATCTTGTTTGAGTGAAAGGTTTTACACAAATGGTATATTTCTACATATTTCCTTCCAACTGAAAATGGTCATTCGTCATTTTACCTGCGTTGAAATCGTATTATCAAGTAATTCCCGTTTGTAACATTACTAAAACATGTAACTAGCAAGTGATTAAAGAGATAACTTAGTGCATCGCTCTGTGACCTGGACCTTATCTGTTCATGCTCTGATCACTGTCTTGCGTTTATTACGTATGTTGGGTGAAAATTGTTGGCTTGAACTTTCTTTGTCCGTAATATCATCATCTTGAACTTTTGACTTAGGACTAACACACGCATATGACGTATAAGCCTTAATGTTGCGTTGCGGTGCACAGTCGCAAAGCGCCCTGCTCCCGTACCCGTAGAGTGAGATAAATACTTACCTTGACAGAAGATGTGGCTGCAATCACAATAAACTTCAAGTGTTCTACGTAGATAATAATGCTAACAAATGTGCATTATTTAACATGTAAAATAGTTATAAAACTTATGACCACTTTCCCCTCTTCATACATTCTAACTCTGAATACAATTTTATGCGCATTTGAAAACAAGTAAACAAACAAATAAAAACGGGGAGCTTTATACAAAATTTTGTTTCTTTTGTTGCAGACTTAAAGGGAAATTAATTGAAAAGTGGTGCCAAAGTACACCTTAAAAATACTTGGCCGAAGAGCTATAACAAATGAAGACTCCGAGCGCAGCATTCGGAGCATCGTCAGTAGAACCGTGAACACCTGGCCACGACATCACAATTTTGATGGTCACTCTCCAGCTGGAGAAAATTATCTACACGCACTGTCACTTCATTATTATTAAGTTTCTCAACATATTCTTCATTTTGTAGTCTATCTATCTATTTAAATACATTTCAACTCAGTAATCAGTTTGAAAATGAGTAAGATTCTTAAAGTCGTCGGAGCCTCGTGGCTTCAGACGAAGATCAGCTCCTACATCCTTGGGATTCTCGGCATTCTGTCAATCTTGGCCCTGTTCGTTGGACAAATTGAAAGGTTGGTGTAATCTCTTTCTAATTATAAGTAATCATTTATTTGAAAATACAGGATAACGTCTATCTCATGGCCATAAATAGCGATTATTGTGATAAAGCATCTAGAGGAGGAAAACAATCTGAGACGAATTGCGTCGCGAATAAACAAAACGTCTCGCTTATTGCGCTACAATTACTTTTCTTATCAGATCTGAATATTATAATTACGAAATTGCTATCCATTTCGCATAATTTTGTTTATAATTTTACAAATGTTATAATAAAACAAATTATTTATTATTCTGCTTCAGAATTCAGGAAGATGGAAATTACGCAGCTACTGTATTTTTTTCAAATAAAACTGGATATCGTATCGAGTACTGGGGACAGAGCAATGAACTAGCAGATATACCTAGAGGGGTAGCACGTGCATACTTTAGGATGGATATTGATACTACAGGGTACGTAATAATATTTCTTTCTTTCTACTTAGAGGATATATTATATTCATTGTCATTACTTATTACTTACAGTTTCTCACCTGTTGTTGTCCGACGTTAGAGACAGAAACACGAAACATGTATTTTTTTATAAATCCCAATCTAATAAAGCTTCTGTTCGTTTCAGCTGGTCTCTTTTGGAAATAGAGACTGACCCATCATATTCCGACGAACACCAAGCGTATGCAGCGGGCATCGTCGAGGGTGCTCTAACATGGTCCTTGATCCACGCGCACTTAGAGAACACCATCCGAGCAAGATGCGAGCGAGAACCCTCGGCTATGAAACAGTGCAACAACTTTCGGGATGCTTTGGACAAGTCTGTCGATATCTGGAAAGCATATGCTGCAGAAAAGGGTGCGGAGGACCCATTCTGGCATCACGTAAGTTCATAACATACCATCACGATTAGTAGTCCGCGAAGGGATAACGATTTAGCCCATTTCAAAATGTCTGGGTTGGCAATATTATTATCTACCCGATATAAACAACAACAGGATTAAAAAAAAAAGAAACAATCTGCCCTTCAGATAACTGTACCGTGTTCAGAAATTTTATTAAGAACTAGCTTTTGCCCGCGACTTCGTCCGCGTGGATTAACAGTTCCCGTTCCCGGGGGATTTCCGGGATGAAAACTGTCCTATGTCCTTTCTCGGGTCCCAAACTATATCTGTACCAAATTTCATTGAAATCGGTTCAGTGGTTTAGGCGTGAAGAAGAGACAGACAGACAGAAAGACAGACAGACAGACAGAGTTACTTTCGCATTTATAATATTAGTAAGGATGTGAATCCGAAGATCAAGAAACAAGTCGAAGTAGTACTTATCTAAATTATATAGCCAATTCTATTGCTAATGCCTGCTGGAAATCTTTAGGCTGGTTGAGTAGTGAAAGCAATTTATTACGCTGAATGAAAATATAGGAATAAGTATTACCTACTAATTGCTCAATCACGGCTTGCAGCACTTGCGGTAAATGATCAATAATAGGTTAGCACAATTAAATCCATAATAATAATAACATATTTTCCTGTTTTCAGGTGTCTTTGTACTACACGCAAATAAGTGGAATATTTACCGGTTGGCAGCACGGCGTTAACCGCGGCTTAAAAGAGTATGATACTGATATATCAGACTTGTACTGGCTAAACTACGTATCAGAGGCAATTGAAATCCAACACAAAATGAACATCTCTTTAGAAGATGAAGCTCTTGAAACAGTACCTCATCTATCTAGCGCCTTTTTGAGAGTTGTTGATGATAAAAATAAAGACGGAACTCCCACGAAAAAGCTTTTCGTTTCGCAAAATGCCGCTGGAAGGTGAGACTATCTAGACCTATCTACTCGTCCTTGTTCCATCATAATACAAACTCAATTTCGCCTTTTTTTAAGAAATCCAGCCCTCTAACCGATTATGAAACCGTTTTATTTCAGCTACACTTCAATGACTCGCATTATGAAGAAGTATAAACTTAACTATCACGAGACTGCTAAAGATGCCAAATTAGTTCCTGGAACATCAGTCCACTTCTCCGGATACCCCGGCTCCATCACCAGCCAAGACGAATTCTACATCGTGAAAGGTGAAAACCATAGGATGGCTGTAACAGGCACTACGCTACGGAACTATAATAACAAACTGTGGAAAGAAGTAAACATAACTGAAAAAGTAAGCAATAATAAAACCATGACATACAATATTATGAAAAGTAGGTACCTACGTATCAAGTTAGACGATAACACTATACGTCACAAGGAATAATTGTGTAAAAATAACTGTAGTAGGCGACTAAACAATGAAATGTATGTCATTTCATTACCTACTGAAACCAGACCAGAGTTGCAATACGTCTTCAGACAATAAATAATCAAAGAAGAAAGTTACGATACTTGCTATGGAAACCTTGATACACCCACTAAAAAGACGCACAAAGAAACATGCTGGAAAGCATGACAACATATTCCGCACCAGTATTCCAAAGCACTAATAAAATAATTCAAATTTTCCAGGTACCTGTTGGTCCACGAGTATCAGCCGCTAACCGTCTGGCGTCCAATGTGAGCACCTGGGGACATATTCTGGCAAACAGCAACTCAGGGACAGCAAGCAAGCAGTGGCTCATCGTTGATTTCAATAGATTCGACCACCTGCATGCACTCGCACCTCGCACTGAAGAAACAAAACAAGTTCGAAACGAGGTGCTGGTTACTGAAAGTACTGTAGACAAGTGAGTTCTTGAACACTTTAACCTTTACCAGGTATTCTCAAATCGTGGTAGAAAGTTATTTAGAATAGATTTGAGGCAAAATGTTTTCTGATGATCCCTTTAAACATTTTCCTCAGAAATGGCTGAACAAAACGAACTGTAGCTGTTTTAAGCAAATCTGTAGGTTAACAGCATGAAACTATATAAATGCGACGAGAAGACTGAGGGCATTGTAGTAAATTATTTGTCGTGAGAAGCCCTCCTGTACGTATGACTTGGCTTGAAATATCGCCGGTTCAAAACCTGAATCAAAATGATACAGTAGTAGTTTCAATAACTCAAAATTATGTTTCTTTCACAGGGATGTGAGACATATCGTGGTGTACCGAAACAACACTGGTCATTCCAAGGGTCTGCTCGTACTGGTCGAGCAAGTTCCAGGGCGCACTCACTCCGCTGATTTGTCTGATACGTTCTTGGAACAAGGCTATTGGGCCACACATGGGTTGCCGTTTTTCCCAGTAAGTTAATTACTTGAACATTATGTGAACTTCTTTTTATGTATGGTAGAATAATATGTATACCTAAAATTCAATTTATTTAAGGATGATAATGTTTATTTAACATCATTTTCAGGATATCGCAGAAATTACACATGTCAACTTAATGAAAGAGAAACATGGGGCCATTTTTTCCGAGTCAGAATCACCTCGAGCTATGCTGTTTAAGCTAGGTTATAAAAACGCTACGACATTGGAAAGCATAATAGCGTTAATGAGACAGAATAATATGACGGTAGCAAACAATACTAATCTAGAAGACATTGAGGAGTGTTCCGATGATGTCAACTGTGTACTCAACGAGCGAGGCTATTGGTCTGTTGTTGGAATTCGAGGAGACATCACCAGCCTTTACAAAGAAGCCTACGGAGTTATTGACACTAAAGTCGTAAGCGGTGAGTTGATATGTTAAATGTTAGTACCATTTCACCATAGCGCAGAATATCTTGAAGATAAATCGTTTTTTTTTAAACGTTGCCCCACATCTGCTATTTATCTTGTATTGCGGGTGCGTTTACAAACATATAATCTTATATTCAAACAACCGGACCCGGAACAGCTTAGGCCGAACATCTGTAGGCCTTACAACCAGAGTTGCGGAATTTGTTAGAAAGAAATACCGCGGCCCTGGAACGCAAAGGGCATAAGGAGGAACACGAATAAATTATTTTAGTCAGTGAGAGTCTGACACTCTCTACCGCTCCACCCGGAACGGAAGAAATCATTTAAAAAACGTTCTATACAAATATTTGATCCGTGCGGGAACCGAACCCGCGGCATACAGTACAGCAACCATTCGCTCAGCCACAGCGCCAACGGTGTCATGTTTGCTTGACATCAATTCAGAACGTAAACATTTGGAAAACTGTTTTTAAATGACCTTTTCAATTTTATTTACAGGTACCCTCAACGAATCTAATTTAGATTTTTTCGCAATATCTGGCCCACCTTACACAGAAATACAGCCAAACGCAACTAAAATATTGCTTAACAAGGGAAACATTGCACCCATCTATACAGAACTGCTTAACAACAAGCCCGATGTTAACGGCATTGAAATAAGAGATCTCGTGATCCAAGAACAGGAGAAGGCAGAAGAAGATAAACTGGAATTGCTGAACAAAGACCTGATAAAACCATTCGATTGGTCAGAAAGTGAATTCAAGAACGCTACGCACCAAGGTCTACCAGATAGGTGGGCTTTTGGACTATACGCACCTAAATGGATGTGGTGAATCTCCATGTCATCATAGCTTTCATAATAATTTGTTTTAATTTAATTTTAAGCCCTGGTTCTTTGAACTAGCTAATAACATTATCAGGACAGCATACCCGTACTCCTGTTTTAAGTTTGACAAATGTGATATTTCCACTTTCCTCATTCTGATTAGAAATGAATTGAATGTTTTGGGGCAAGTTCTGTTCGTAATTATATTTCAATGTTAACATTAAGGTTATTTATTGGATTTATGTTCGTTTCGTTTACGTTCGTCTGTATATTTGTTTAGATGTGTTTTAGTTACTGTTACTTTTGAGCCTGAATCCGAACTTTTGTGACACCACAGAACTGCCGTGAATCTTTTAGGAGAATCGTTTAAGTAAAATCGGATTATAATGAAATCTTTTTTAAACTGGCTTGACTATGTCATCATGAGGACCATGCGTTGTTTGTTATTATCGTATAATGATGAATTCACACATCGGCTTTGTACTTTAATTAAATAGTACTTACCTACATTTATATATTTTTTAATTATTTTTATTGGTTTTGTTAAGAATCATTCTACACAAAATGTTCCATTATAAAATCTGTATTCATTATTTCATTTCTCATTATTCCTGTATTGTTTAGAGTGAGCGTTAATAAAAATGAAGTGACTTATACATTCGATTTTGCTCTCGACAATAAATGTTTTCAACATGATATACCTGTGTTTATTTTCTTAGTTGTTAGGTATCTATATAATTTATAAGAAAATACATATTATATTAAAATAAATATTCCCTTACCAGAGTTCCTTATCAAAAAAAATTTCCCACACATTTCACATTTTTGTTAAGTTCTAGATTTTTTATGGCCTGCACATAAGTTCGCTCAATTTAACTGCACGTTATGAACGAGTAGGTATTACACTGTAGTAATAATTGTTTTAGTAGACAAATCTGGTGGCAAGAAAACATGCTGACAGTCTAAATTCATTTAAATGAGAAGGGGATTCTTCTACTTGCTTCATATGCTTGAAAAACTCGCCAGTTTAACTAAGTAGGTGTAAAATTCAAGGCAAATATTCTTACGAGTACATTGTCAAAATTAAAGGGTTTTTGAAACGCATTGTGTGGGTGTTACGCAATCCGCGATTGATTTTATTTCAAAGAGTGCGATTGAATAGCACAGTTTTGTTATCCTAATTGTTATTTAATGTACATGTTTACAATGGCGGCGGTGGGATTTAGATCTCTTGCCGTGGTGCCGATGCCGTCTCTGTTGTCTGATGTCTAGTTCTACCAAGTCGAACTCATTCATGCCCTGACGCAGTGATGAAGAAATGCCCTTGTAGCCGCCCTGCCGCCTTTGTTGTCCGATGTCTAGTTCAGATAAGTCGATCTCGTCCATACCGCCCTGACGCCGTGATATAATTACATCGTTGTCGCCGCCCTGACGCCGTGATATACTAATATCGTTGTCGCCCCCCTGCCGCCTTTGCTGCCCGATGTCTAGTTCAGATAAGTCGATCTCGTCCATGCCGCCCTGACGCCGTGATATAATTACATCGTTGTCGCCGCCCTGACGCCGTGATATACTAATATCGTTGTCGCCGCCCTGACGCCGTGATATACTAATATCGTTGTCGCCGCCCTGACGCCTTTGCTGCCCGATGTCTAGTTCAGATAAGTCGATCTCGTCCATGCCGCCCTGACGCCGCGATATAATTACATCGTTGTCGCCACCCTGACGCCGTGATATAATTACATCGTTGTCGCCGCCCTGCCGCCTTTGTTGTCCGATGTCTAGTTCAGATAAGTCGATCTCGTCCATGCCGCCCTGACGCCGTGATATAATTACATCGTTGTCGCCGCCCTGACGTCGTGATATACTAATATCGTTGTCGCCGCCCTGCCGCCTTTGTTGTCCGATGTCTAGTTCAGATAAGTCGATCTCGTCCATGCCGCCCTGACGCCGTGATATAATTACATCGTTGTCGCCGCCCTGACGCCGTGATATACTAATATCGTTGTCGCCGCCCTGACGCCGTGATATAATTACATCGTTGTCGCCGCCCTGACGCCGTGATATAATTACATCGTTGTCGCCGCCCTGACGCCGTGATATACTAATATCGTTGTCGCCGCCCTGACGCCGTGATATACTAATATCGTTGTAGCCGCCCTGCCGCCTTTGTTGTCCGATGTCTAGTTCAGATAAGTCGATCTCGTCCATGCCGCCCTGACGCCGTGATATAATTACATCGTTGTCGCCGCCCTGACGCCGTGATATACTAATATCGTTGTCGCCGCCCTGCCGCCTTTGCTGCCCGATGTCTAGTTCAGATAAGTCGATCTCGTCCATGCCGCCCTGACGCCGTGATATAATTACATCGTTGTCGCCGCCCTGCCGCCTTTGTTGTCCGATGTCTAGTTCAGATAAGTCGATCTCGTCCATGCCGCCCTGACGCCGTGATATAATTACATCGTTGTCGCCACCCTGACGCCGTGATATACTAATATCGTTGTCGCCGCCCTGACGCCGTGATATACTAATATCGTTGTCGCCGCCCTGACGCCTTTGCTGCCCGATGTCTAGTTCAGATAAGTCGATCTCGTCCATGCCGCCCTGACGCCGCGATATAATTACATCGTTGTCGCCACCCTGACGCCGTGATATAATTACATCGTTGTCGCCGCCCTGCCGCCTTTGTTGTCCGATGTCTAGTTCAGATAAGTCGATCTCGTCCATGCCGCCCTGACGCCGTGATATAATTACATCGTTGTCGCCGCCCTGCCGCCTTTGTTGTCCGATGTCTAGTTCAGATAAGTCGATCTCGTCCATGCCGCCCTGACGCCGTGATATAATTACATCGTTGTCGCCACCCTGACGCCGTGATATACTAATATCGTTGTCGCCGCCCTGACGCCTTTGCTGCCCGATGTCTAGTTCAGATAAGTCGATCTCGTCCATGCCGCCCTGACGCCGCGATATAATTACATCGTTGTCGCCACCCTGACGCCGTGATATAATTACATCGTTGTCGCCGCCCTGCCGCCTTTGTTGTCCGATGTCTAGTTCAGATAAGTCGATCTCGTCCATGCCGCCCTGACGCCGTGATATAATTACATCGTTGTCGCCGCCCTGACGCCGTGATATACTAATATCGTTGTCGCCGCCCTGCCGCCTTTGCTGCCCGATGTCTAGTTCAGATAAGTCGATCTCGTCCATGCCGCCCTGACGCCGTGATATAATTACATCGTTGTCGCCGCCCTGACGCCGTGATATAATTACATCGTTGTCGCCGCCCTGACGCCGTGATATACTAATATCATTGTCGCCGCCCTGCCGCCTTTGCTGCCCGATGTCTAGTTCAGATAAGTCGATCTCGTCCATGCCGCCCTGACGCCTCTTTGCAGACCTTGAGAAAACAGCATCGCTTAGATTGCTATCAATGTTCATTGGTGCAAATGTGTATTTACTACAATTACAGTTAATGTTATTGCTAGAGTTGTTGTTCAAAATTAATTGTACAAGAGAAGAATTCCCTGGCGTTTCTTATGTCGCCTTTGCTGTTTGATAAGTATTTGTGACAGGTCAATCTGGCCTGGTATAATAAGGCTAGAGGTACGTTTTTGGTAGCAAGCGAAATAAATTGCCCGAGGATCGAATGAGGAGAAAATTGAGGTTTATGGTCGGTACTGTTGAAGCTCAACGGTTAGGTTCAAGAGAAAGAGAGTCAAACTCTGTAATACTACTATTTGTCTAACATTGGTCTGCTCAAGTTTATTTTAACATCATTCTGAAGCAGAAACACAGGAAGTCCATCGAGTAGGTAATAGTTATTGTTGGCATTGTTTTTTATTTAAGATGTAAATAATAAAGATGTTAGAATTGTAGCGCTACTGTCAGATGGATGAATGGATTCTTCAGTGCCTATTAGGTCCTTACATATAAAATTGGCGTTTTGTATGGGGAAAAGCAAAACGGTTTTTTTAAAGGTTTTTTTTAATTAATCAATCAAAGTATGTACGGTCAGCAACAAAAGTCGGTTAACACTGTTAATTTTGGAAACCATTGAAATAGATACGAAATAACACAATATACTATATTTTTTTAGTATTTCAGGCCAGGGTTTATTTTATCTTTCTTTTACATCCACCATCCATGTATTTCCTTTGATATTGTGATCAATAATTAGGATTAAAAAATCTAAAATGTTAATCGACTTTTGTTGCTGACTGTACCAGTGCTATCTGTGCACTTTTGGCATTTTATCGGTAGTTCATTGATTCCTTTGATGAACAAATTGTGGGAGCGAGAATCAATAAAATCTTTGAAAGCGGTTTTGACATCCCATCGGATTGTTTTTTTATTTCCTTGCAAGAAGACGTGACTACTCTTCATTAATCCTTCGAAAAGTTTCTGCGGCACTGATGCCACGGTGGAACTCGTATTCGTAAATAACCCGATATTTTAAGTTTTCCATATTGTGAACAAAACGATGTCAAAGTAAAATCAAATGGCGCGAAAACAAATGAATCACTAAATTGGAAACACACATAAACAAGCCTTCAATTGAAATAAATTTGAATATGGAATTCCTAACCAATCGCCAGATATTTAAGATCAAAGTGGCCAGTTTGACTAAACGCCTATTTCATACGTAAAGACCTAATAATTATTAAATACCGGCTTCACACACGTAGCCGAGGGTCGATTAGGTTTGCGCACACATATGCATTGACTGTAATGAAACGTTACTTCGAGTACAAACTATCTCACAAAAAACATTGATCATTTTTTTTTAAATATCTTGGGACAACTCACACACGGCTATCTGATCCCAAGCTAAGCAGAGCTTGTGTTATGGTAACCAGACAACAGATATACATACTTATATAATTTATAAATACATACATATTATAGATAAATCACACCCAGACACAGAACAAACAATCATGCTCATCACACAAAGTTTGTCCTGGGTGGGAATCGAACCCACGACCTCCGGCTTAGCAGTCAGGGCCGCTAACCACTAGACCAACAGGCCTGTCAAAATTTTAAATTTTCGATTCTTTTTTTATTGAAAATAATAGTGCCGATAGTTTTTGTTACTTATGGCTTTCGGTTCCAGAACAAAAGTAGCGGTATATACCCACTGACTGATAAAGAAGATGTTATATTAATATGTGTTTACCTAATTGTATTCATTTTGTAATTCAGTAGAACCTCGATTATCCGAACACTGACTTAGGTTGTTCGAACACTCAATTATCCGAACATTGGCGAGAATTTGTTGCTTTACGTGTTCCAGGTGTTCGTCAATTGAAAATTGACTATTTTATAAGAAAATCATTTGTCTGTTTGTAGGTGTTTTATATTTCAGCACTAATACGAGTATGTATGTCAAATTTTAATAGACTGTACAGTGTTTGCTACAATTTTAAGTGCAGTCGGGTACAACGACTTTCTTGTTTTAGGGATTTTTCACAAATACTCAGAAAAGCAGTCGGGTTTTTTAGTTTTTTAAATTACCGTTTTTTTTGTTTGATCTTGTCCCAAAAAACCCACATTTCTATTATCCGAACTAATCTCGGTCCCAATTAGTTCGGATAATCGAGGTCCTACTGTATACCTATTATTTTATATAGGTATATCTTTTTTCACTAACCTGGCATTGTAGTATCGTCTGGAGCTGGGTTCATACCAAGAGTGCGTAAGATCTCGTACTTGTCTGACTAAATTGCCACCAAGAGTCTTCTGGCCTATGTGCATGTTACACACAAGTTAGAAAGAGATAAGAGCAGATTGAAAAATTCGCGCTTAGGAACACTAGGCGAACGAGTTAATAATGATAGAACTAAATTATAATAAGCAACGTACTCAAATAATATAAATTCTGATATGGTCGCATGGATGAATATAGACCTTTAGAAATTAGTTTGTTTACATAAGAAGGTACTATCTGATCCGTACCTTCCAAGTTCGTTTAAAGTATTGTTATCTTTTTTAATTGGGACAAGCCCGCCACACTATTTCCAACCACTGCAACTCCTGTAAGCCAGAATCAACAGGGCAGACTGCCAGAAAAGCGCCGACACAATGAAGCTCGACGAGTCCCGGAGAAAAGATCGACGTCTTAAATCCCGCAACGAAATAAAGTACCTATCATTAATTAAATAATGTACGAGGGTTGTTGGGTTTTTCTATGAAATTCTCAGTAGCAGCTCGGAGTTTGGATTTGTGCCCGGTTAATGGCAATAAGCTCGCCCCCTATTACATGGGACCTAAATATACCGGCGAACTGTGGGTGTACATTGGTACACCTCTGCCTAACCCTTCGGGGAATACAGGCGTGATGGTATATGTATATACAAGTTTATATACGTAATGTACAGAAGTGTGATGCACGACTTACCGTCGGCGTCGTTGGCATAGTAGCGTTCCGCGGCGTTGTATTCCTGCCCCTGGCGGAATATCCAAAATGTTAAAACAACATTGTTCACGCAATCAAAACTAAAATATAAAACAAACTAGGATATTGACTAACTCATCAAGGCCTGTTTAAATGGAAAAACCATATATATATTATCTAACGGACATCAGCCCCCCTAGCCAAGTCACAAACGATAAACGCAAACGCTGAGTAGGCTTTAATAGATCTTCAACTTTATGCGCTTTGAAGATTGCATAGCGTTTTCGTTCTTTCCAGTCGCTAACGCTTAGAAATCTTTAATAGATTTTCAACTTAAGGCTCTGGGGTATTAAGTTGAAAACCTATTGGTACCTACCGAGCGTTTACGATTATCGTTTGCAACTTGGCTAGGGGGGCAGATATTAGGATCCTACACTGAGCAGTTGTGAATTTAATGTTGTTAGTACCTAGTACCTAATCTCACGTCTTACATGCATAGTAACAGATCCATGACGCTAAGCTTTAATGATAATGCAATAGGAATAGAAGGCTAGTACTACCAGCGTCTCAATAACAAGTAAACATTTAGTAAACTACTACTTAAAATGGATAAAACCTCTGGATAGCTTACCTATCGAAGTGAGAGAGTGAAAGTGAGATTTCTTTACCTGATAAGGATAAGCACTGCAGCTGACTAGCAGCGAGGCGACGACCACAGCCAACATTGCAACATCACAAGCTTGCATGATTTTACCTGCTACAACTTGGTACCGTAAAAATTGAATATATAGTATAATGTTGAAATCTAATTATTGGTAACATGGATTTTGATATCAGTAATTGGGTTGTTGTACTAATAAATAATGTTACTATAACATACACAGCTGTTATGCTTACAATTTCGTAGTACTTATTTTATTTTTATGTACAAATATTTTGCAGTATATGATGTGAAAGTTTGGTATTCGATCACCCTTTCAATACTAAACGGATTTAGATGTTTGGCACACATACAATAAGAGCAAAAGGCCAATTCTACAACATCATGTTAAAAAGGTAGGTAATATCCAATACTTTTAAATTGTCTCGACTCTACCTAACCCCTCGGGGAATACAGGCGTGAAGTATGGTTTAAAAAAAAATACAAAAATTACAAAATTTACCCTTACAAAATTTTACCAGGTTTAAAAACTTGGTCGCGTCGCGTCGGTTTATGGTTTTTTTTTAATTTACTTTTTTGGATGAGAAATCATCAAATGACTTTTGCTGACTAGAACCCATCCATTTTCTTGTGCCATTTGCGTTCCGTGGAAGCGCTATCTATTTGTAACCACCCGCAGCCCCGGCAGGCATCGGTCCTGATTGGCCCCTCCTATGTATTTACTGACATCTCTTTGAGGCGCGTGTGGAACACGAACGCGTCGTCGACACGGCCTGTCGTTATCTAACGTACGGATGTCGAGCTACCCATTGCTCAACGTCCACAGACCCGCGTCTACGGTGGCCGGGAGTCATCTCGCGGTTTCCGACGCCCGGAGCTTCTCTCGCGGCGGTGTTTTTGGGGGTCTGAGGCCGAAAATGAGGTCGAAATCAAAATCCAAGATGCAAATATTTTTGACAGATTGATACATAGATTGAAATGTGAATGTTAAAACATATATTATGGGACATAGGGTTAACAAAATTAATAATAGTACCTTTGTTTATCGGGGTGGCTGTAGTAATTATAAGATGCGTGTACCCGCTGGGAACCTTATGTAGCCTACTGTGTTTCTGAAACGTTAGCGTCATAGATTTTTTTTTAAATTTTGCTATTTAGATTAATCAAGACTCAAGCATTAGCAAGAGCATTAGACTCTTAAGAGGTATTGTAATTCTTTGACATGGTTCTTCACTATCACTACATAGGTGAGGTGTTCAACAGTGAACCATGAAAAAGTTGCACATTCAAAGCTCTACTATTTCTAAACATAATGGAGTTTTTTTTTAACCACAGGACTTCTCATGTATCTGGCTTTGATTTTTCATATTAGTTTTAGACCAAAACTTAACAGGATAGAATATATTTTAGTTTTTTTTAAAGATGGGAAATGGCTCACTGAGTCCACCTCGTGGGACACTCTGAACCGGGGACTAGGTTAACAGTGAACCAATACGTACACAGTGAACCATCCTATTTGTTTTACAGTAAATTATGACTATTTATGCTACAAAACTAAAGGTTAAGCAATAAAACGTCTTGAATTATGTTATTAAGTAATCAACTTTATTAAATCTAAATGTTTTTAACAATGTGTTCGAAATATTTATTGTTATAAAGAATTCAACAAATATCTTAGGCTCACAGAGATCAATTATTGCTCAGTCAACTTAGTACTAATCAGTCTTAATAGTTACAATTGTTGTTCTTACGAAAGAAAAACTTTTTTAAAAAATACAAAAAAGAAAATTTTATAAGAAAAAGCATCCAAAAATCAAAAAGGGAAGTTCAAAAGAGATAGGTTGACTGGAAATTTGAACGTTGCTGTTCGGCGACTGCTGCCGTCTACCTTGGGGTTCGGTAATATATATTTTATATCATTTTTTGTAACCATTGCAATATCTGGCTCTAAAGGCTCACAAAATGTATAATAAAATTTGCTTTTTAATTTTAAATACGAAACGGAGTAGTCATATTCAGCTTCAGGAGAATCATCAAGAATCTTCGCAACATAATAGCATTTTATCTTTTTTTTCTCTGATTCAATCAAAATAATTACAAAATTATCCGCTTTGGGTTTTCTACGCAGTGGTGGAAAGTCTTCAGATAAAATAACTTCATCGTCTTCACTGTCACTGACGAAATTCTCTCCACCAGATGAAGAACCACTAGCATAGAAAGTGCCTTCGGAGTTAGAATCTTCATCAATAATTGGAGCTTCTTTTTTCTTTGTCTTCTTTTCTTTAAATAAATTACTCTTTACTTTCTTGGCTTTCACTTCAACTTTATTTTTACGTGATGCTATTATGTCTTTCTCAGGAGTGTCGGTAGCTATCATACTCCGGCCTAAGGGTCTGCTTCTTCTTGTAGTTTTCCTTGGACCGGCTTTCAATGGCAGCCTAAACATTTTTGGAGAAACAAAACTTTCCATTGCTTTCGAAGTGGAAGCTTGCTGTTCATTTTCATTATATTTGAATGCCAGATCATTACAGATTTGTTGTGATGGTAAATCTTGTAAAATTGAAGGAGAGGGGGTCCTAGGAGGTGAACGGTTTTCATTTATTTCATCATTTGTATCTGTCTCATCTCTTCCTGGAATGGGTCTATCTGTCACAGTGCTTGGTAGAAAATCCTCTTCTGTAAAAACTGACTCGTCGAATGGATAAATTCCACATTTTCTAAATGCATTGGTGATATTCATTGGAGTCATGGCTTTTAAATAGGCCTCGCCTGCGCATTGAGCTACATGATAGATAGTGAGAGTCTGCCCGGGGTTCCGGAGTAGCCACGAATCGACGGCAGAGTTATAAAAAGTTTTAAATGGACCATTTAATCCCACATCTAATGGTTGTAATCTTGCGGTGGTATGAGGAGGCAGTGTCAACACTGTAACACCAGCAGTTTTAGCAATGGTCAATGCTTCCAATGACAAATGACTTTCGTGGTTGTCAAGAATCAAAAGAGCTGGATTTTCTTTTGAGGCGGAAGTATGTTGTATGAAGTGTTGCATAACATCTACGAAGATGTCTGCATTCATCCATCCAGATGAAGCAGCCAAGCCAAGAGTCCCAGGAGGGGCGCCATGGAGCATATGAGATTGAAACTTCTTTCTTGGAAAGACCATTGCTGGGGGCAAAGCATGACCGGTGGCGGAAACAATGCAGCAAGTTGTCACTAAAACACCTCTTTCTCCACTCGTGACTTTGGATACGTTGCTCCCCTTTAGAGCTAGGACTTTTTGCGGGCGTTGTACTGTCGTGGTTGAGGTTTCATCTAAATTATAGACGGGTGAATATTTCATTTCGTGCATATTAGGATGTTTTGAAAAAAATAAAAAAAATGTGCTTAATCAGGTTCTTTATATGATTTTCGGATACTGTTTTACAATTGTAAGAGTAATTTAATAGAGGGACAGTAATCAGACATTTAATTTGGAAGTTATTGACTTTTGTTTTTTTTTTGAGGGAACGGTAATGAGATTTCATTTATATGGAAATGAGATATCAATATATGGTAATGAGGTAGGCTTAAATGGTAAATAGAAATAAAACAAAAATGTAATAAATCAGCCTTTTAATTTACAATAATTCGCTCAGGCTTTTATAGAAACTGCAGTAATTTGTAATTTTTAATTAGAAATAAACCTAGAACATAACAATAATAGCTATAATCGATCACATGCCTGCCGACGGTCTATAAGGTTCTTACATCTATTTTGACAGCTAAAATTAACAAACATATAGACATTAATTCTATTATGTCTCCCTCTCAGAATGGATGTAGGATTGGGTCCGGTGGTACTAAAGAGCTGCTCCTCATTGACATGGCTATTAGCCAACAGGTTCGCCGATCCCGGAAGGATCTGTCGACATGTTGGATAGATTACAAGAAGGCCTATGACTCGGTGCCACATACATGGCTCATGAGGGTGCTGGAGTTGTATAAAATTGATGCAATTCTATGCGCCTTCCTGATATCGTGTATGGGGCAGTGGAGGACGGTCCTTCGCTATCCAGGATGTCGAAATATCCAGAGGAATAGCGAACCGATAAGGATTGAGCGTGGTATATTCCAGGGCGGTAGTTTGAATCCGCTTTGGTTCTGTTTAGCCTTGAACCCCCTAAGCACACTGCTGGAGGATTCAGGTCTAGGCTATCGGTTAAAGAGAGGAGGTCAGGTAATATCTCACCTTCTTTACATGGATGACCTGAAACTCTTTGCCCCCAACAATTTGCAACTGATGGAGTTACTGAAGGTAACAGAAACTTTCAGTAGCGCCATCAGGATGGAATTTGGTGTGGACAAATGTGCGGTCATGCATATCAAGCGAGGGGAGATTGTGGAGTCCGAGGGAGTTCACCTCTCGGAAACCATAAACCTTAGATCCCTTTCTTCAACGGAGACCTACAAGTATTTGGATATGTCGGAAGCGTTGGGCATCAATACTGTTGACGTGAAGCAATTGTTTAAGGAGCGCTTCTTAGGCCGCCTGAAAAAAGTATTTAATAGTCTTTTATCAGGCGGAAATAAGGTGCGCGCCTTCAACGGGTGGGTCATGCCGGTATTGATGTACTCTTTCGGCATACTTAAATGGACTCAAACGGAACTCAACGTCTTGGATAGGAGGGTCCGTACATTGGTAACGGCATATCGGATGCATCACCCACGGTCATCGGTGATGAGACTTCCCGCGGAAGTGTGGAGGTCGTGGCTTCTTGAAGCGCGCAATGATTGTTGGCATAACAGTCCCACATGACGTGAACCTCGTGAAGGCCGAGAATGATAAGAAGATCAAGTATCTTGACTTGGCTCGCGTGATTGCCGACATGTGGGATGTGGACTCAGCGATCATTTTGCCGATTGTCGTTTCAGCCAATGACTTAATTGGTAAGAGCCTCGACCAACATCACATTTGTATCATAATGTATCTTAATCTTCTTATCTTGTTCTTTAATCTTGCTACAGTGAATATTTCTTCAGGTTGAGATGTCGAAGGTTGTGGATCTTCTGTTACGCGTTGATTCTGTGATCGATCACATTCCTCTTCGGAATTTACTTTAACCGTGTCTACTTCAAGAAGATCTTCACTATCACTGCAGCTTGGAGTATTAGAGTTCATCATTTCAATACCACGATTTAGTAACCGTTATTTTTGGTAAAATTTATTGAAGTTTTCTCCCCATTTTTTCTTTGCACTCTCTTGGCTCTAGGGGTAATATCACCTATGGATAAAATTTATTTTTGTTTCTTTCTCTTTAGGTATCTTTGATGTGCTTTTTCTTTTTCTGAAGCATAAAGGACGGGTCTGATTTATTTTTTTCTAATATTTCTTCTCGTGTACACATTTTTCGCGGCATTATGTCTAAAAAAAAATATTATTTATATTATTAACCATAAGATGGACAAACAATCACAATAAACACGTGGGTTAGTAGTTTTTAAATACGTTTTTATAATGGCAATAGATCTACCAACCGAAAAAGAAATAGCTAAAATTTTAAAATAAATTAGTTTGTATAAATATTAGAAAAGGTTAAAGTAGCTAGCAAAATGTCATATTGTCTGGGTACCTTTTAGGGTCCCCCATAATAATGAGTTTTTGTAGATATAAATTGATTCATATTCATATTGAACTATTAAATATAATTACCGTTCGTTTCGTCTAATTACCATTCGGATAAAATGAATGGTAATCGATGGTAATTAGGAGAGTGGTAATTAGATTCACTGCTATTTTCAATAATTTATCGAAGTGGGAACAGGTACAGTGTTATAGCTATATCAACGGAAGGAGAGATTAATAGCGTATACATCTAGCAAACATTTGATTGAAATAAATAAATATAAATACCTTTTGTATCACGAACGGTGCGTAGAAATTTTTTGAACCACTTTACTTTTTGCTCAGGAGAACTTAAATTTATGTAGCCAGAATTAGTCTTACACGCGTGTGTTCGGCTCGAGAGCTAAGCTTTTGACTGCCAGCGAATATCTTTTGTGAAGCACGGGCTCTGCGGCGTAAATATTTGAAAATATCGGTTCGAACATGTCGTCTAATGGTAATTATGGGGAAGCGTAGGGACATTTTTTAAAGTTCCATTAAACCGCTTAATTTTGTTCTTTCTTAAACAATAAACAGTCACCATATACATTAACTATCCTACTGTCCTAAACAGTAATAAAAATGCCGTTCTCCCAGTACAGTTTTAATCAAGACGTGTCAATTAACTCAAATCTGGGAAAAGGGACATCGCAGGTAATTAGATTTTCGGGTTTTGTTTATTAATTTTACGCATTTTTTATTATAAAATGTAAATTTTAAATATAGCCGCTAATAGAACCCGATGTTAGCTATACAAAAAAATATATAGTTTAAGTTTTTTTCAACATTACATATGTTCTTTATCGTCCGTAATGTAATATACACGAAATGAAATATTCACCCAGACACGTGTTCCGTTACCGAAGTTAGGAGACCGCTGCATAGCTTCTCTTAAGTTTTTAAAAAATGTTTGCACGTTATATTTGTTGAATGCCGAGGCTCGTGCCAAGCTGCATGGTTCGGGTTTCTTGAGACTTAAATCCGTGTGTTTTTTTTTGAATGACCTTAACCACTCCTTTCCAGCAATATGTTTCTCTTCCCATGAAGAAGGAACTTTTATATTGTTAATAAATGCCATTTGGTAAGCTAATCTTCGAGTATCTTTAGCAGTAAGCCCATAAAATTTTAGCGAACAATCTATTATGTATTCTTTTAATTCTTTTTCCTGGTTAGGTGTAAAAATAGCATTTACCTCATAATTCGGTACTAAATTCGTAGTTTCATCGCTTTTAAATTTTTCTACATATCTCCTGACAGTTGGGTAGGGTAATCCGCATTCTTTTGCTGCTTTACGAATCGATTCACCATTTTTTACGAGCATGATTGCCTGCAACATTACTTCTTTTGTGTGACCTCCAATTTTTCTTTGCGCTGTTTTAATTCGCCCCATGCTGAAACAATAACATTATAATACAATTTAATGTTTCAACTCTTTATAAATTGTGTATAAAATTCAAAACTTACCTACATAAAGTAGCAATATAAAGGTGGTACACAGTGAACCGGTTCACTGTTCAAATTACGTTCGTGGTTCACTGTGTACTACACCCGCCATTTAACATTTAAGGTTATGTTAAAAACCAACGAAAAGAGTTACCGTAGTAACTTTAGTTTTATACGATACCCCAATTAACACTATAATAAGTATAATAAATGTCACACAGAAAAACTATACGTATCAGAAGTAATAAGAAAAGATAGTACTTACGTTTTTTTTTTTTTTGTCGCCGAAAATTATAATGCGGTCCGCCACGCGGGCGTCTTTGGCGCTAGCTCGCTCGCGACTGAGGAGCGGGCGGCGCGGTAAAATCTGAGTACTTTCGTGTCCACGGCACGGTTTGACAACGTCGCGTTTACAAAGCAGGAAGGGTGGTTCAATGTGTACCACTGGTTCACTGTTGGACATCTCACCCTATAAACCAAAGCCGCACCTATGCATAAATCTTATTGTCCGGTTAAGCAGTAAACAGCCCTAGGCTGACCTGGGAGATGCCCATTCGAAAAAAAAGCATAAATCTTTAAAACTACGCAACGGATTTTGATGCGGTTTTTTTTAATAGATAGAGTGATTCAGTGTGTTTTTGAGTGAGTGGTGTGTGGGTGTACATTGGTACACCTCTGCCTAACCCTTCGGGGAATACAGGCGTGATGGTATAGAGTGATTCAAGAGGAAGGTTTATACGTAAAGATCATCACGCTAAGACCAACGTGAGCGGAGCAGTAACCAAAGACTTACCGACCCGTGAAACAAGCCACGCGGACGAAGCCGCGGGCAGTGCGCTAGTATTAAATATAATAATGTGCAGTTACAGTACAGTCAAGTACAGTACAGTTACAGTATTCGACATGCTTTACTATAAGAATGCCGTAATAAGCGTCATGGTTTTTATCCACACGTTCTGTACACACTCACTTACGCAGTTCATTTTCATGTTTGATTTTATTCTTACAGGTTTTCGTCTTATTTTTCCGTTCACGTATAATGAAGTGGGCCCTTAAAATTACCTAATAAGAACAGGAAGTGGTAACGAGTATCATCAGTGCTTAGCCTTTTCCCAACTGGGTGGGGGTCAGCTTCCAGTCTAACTGGATGCAGCTGAATACCAGTGTTTTACATAGAGCGTTTGCCTATCTGACCTCCACAACCTAGTAACTGGCAACACGATACCTCTTGGTTAGATTGGTTGTCAGACTTCTTGGCTTCTGACTATCCGTCACGACTGCCAAAGATCTACGAATGACAGCTGGGACCAACGGCTTTACGTGCTTTCCGAGGCACGGGGGTATCACACCACCAACTTCCAAACTCCGGGCTGCTACTGAGAAATTCCTAATGGAAAAACCCAATACCACTTTTTGCCCGACCTGGGAATCGAACCCGGGACCCCTTGCTCAACAGTCGCACTTTGCGACCACGAGACCAACGGGGCAGTTAAGTGGTAACGAGCGTAACACGAAAATAAATGAGAAAAAAAACTTTTTTACAAAAAAAGACAACCGCCTTCAAAAACTAAAAAGGGGGTACAGTGTGGCGGGCTTGTCCCAAATAAAGAAGTCAGTAAAATTCTGACGCTCCCTCCCTCCCACTCAGGGCGGGAGAAGTGATATGATGATTTCTCATCCGAAAAAAAACAGAAAACTGGTATGGTCGGTCACCCTAGTTATGGCTATATATATTTAAATTATTTAAAGAAATCATTAAACTGTACAAAGATGTATTACTGGTTATATTAAAAACATAATTATTTTTTATATTTTTTGTACCTTAAACCGTAAACCTTTTAATTATAATTGTCACATTTGAAAGCAGTATTATGTCGAAGGTATGTCCCGGCGAAATAGAGATCCGTCGAACTAGTGCATATCGAAGAAGTGTTCTGTCGAAGTAGTGTTCTTCGAAGGTATGACTTGTCGAAGTATAGTGTGTCGAACTAATGCTTGTCGAATATATGATCTGTCGAAGCAGTGATGTGTCGAAGTATTGAATTTCGAAATTGAGACCGTGTCGAAGTAATTAACTGTCGAAATTCAGAATGACACTCCTGCATCCGGTTCGACTGGAAGCCGACCCCCACATAGTTGGGAAAAGGCTAGGCAGATGATGATTTATAATACATGCTAAGGCCACTGCGGGCCTTCTCAGGTCGGCCGGCACCAATCGGGGATCGCGGAAGGCGCGACGTATGTATGTTTACAAATTTCCAAACTTGTAAGCGCGCCGTGGACTGAAAAAGGTTGGTAACCCTAGGCCCTAGTTTGTAAAAAAGGTATAAGTGGTACAGCAGCAAGATGTATGAATATTGAACGCTTCGTGATGAAGCGTGAAGCGGATCAACAACAGTTGGTTCTCGTTAAAACTCGCTTAGACTATACCTAACAGGTATGGGTGGTAAATTGGAAAATTGAGCAAATAAACTATAACAGTTGATCTGATTCGTTCCGATTTATTTTACAAACTAGCTCTCTGCCCACGACTTTGTCTAAAGCTAAGTACCTATTCAGTTCACAATTTGGTAGCAATTTTTTTTGCGCAGAACTCTTATTGTTTTTCTACAAATAGCGCAAAAGTACACCAAGTTACTGCTTATGTTACATCATCTATCTTTCAGTGAAAGGCTCGTCAAAATCGGCCCGGCCGTTTCTGAGAATAAACAGTCAGATAGACAGACTAACAGACTAACAGCCATTTTAGTTTGTCAAGAATACCGTTGAAACATTCATATAAGCATTTAATAAGAAGCTATTATTTTGAAACGGCAGGACTTATAGGAGCAGAGCAGCAACCAGAGCCGTAAAATTAACGGGACAATACATTGACAGGTGAAACTGCGGGGTATCGCTAGTATAGGTAGATTTATCTACACAACAGTAGAATGTTTTTCCGGAAAATCTTGAAGCTACTATTCTAAACGAAAAATTGTCTACTCAGTACTAAGACCAATTAGTATTTTTGGCAAATAAGGAAACGTATGTATGGAAAATAAAACACATTAAAATGGTGACAGCCAATATTTTATTGTTCGGTGCTATAACACAAGCGGTGCTGAAGGACATCCGTGTAAGTGTACCTAGTATTCAACTCATAAACACAGTGATTGTTACCTATTTGTAATCTAATTAAGTTTCTAATGCAATAAATAAGTGAATTTTATGGTAATTATGTCGCAATAATTTGCGGATCTTTCGGCAGCGAGATCTTGAACTGCAGTAGAACAATCAAGTAGATTGCAATCATGCTGATAGCCTGCAAACAGAATTGTTGTTTTAAAATCTTCAATCTGAACCGACTATTGTTGTACTTAAACCGGTTTTAAACCAAAATCCGTGGTTTAAAACCGGTTTATTTACAAGTGTTGATTGATCAAAAGTGAGGACGAGGCTTGGCGTAAATTTCGCTTCGATCTGTCAAAATCACGCCAAATAGTACCGATTTTGACAGATTCAAGCGTAAGTTTACGCTTGGTTTCGTTTATATTTTTTTCTGTAACGGTGCGTACACACAATACAGTCTAGGTACAGTCGGTTGTCAGCATTATCTGACCCACCCTAAACACAATCGAAATTGGACCTTCTGCCTATGATAATAAGGTTTAATTTCAATTTATATGAGGTTATCAGTCAAGTGCTCGAGAACTGAGAAGGAATAAATACAATAAAAATACACACACGCAAATTTGATCTTTATCACGTTAGCATTGGGTTAAATCTTATAACAACTTGTTATAATATAATAAGTGTAATAGCTTATTTTAATGAGTTCGGTCAAGTAACTCTGGTCTCGTGGTCTGTGTGTAAGACTGAGAGTGACAAGTTGCGAGATCAAATCCCGCGACGAAGATATTGTTTTGCTTTCAATTTAGAATTTATTCTAAAAGTATTTCTTGTATTATTGTAAAGAACTATAGACGGATAATCTCCAAATATAAAGTTTCTAAAATGGTAATATTTTGGCATAACTTGTATTAAGTGGGTAGTTGAAAAATAAATATTTGTATTCATTGTAAAACTGGTATTCAAATGCTACTAACTAAGGGTACGCAGTGACAACGCGCAAACATATTTTTCCTTGCCTTACTAAATTGCAAAAACAACTTCTCTTTACAATTTATTTTTGTCTATTTTATAGGTAGTTTTTTTATTATCATGTCTTAATGGAGTGATTAAATAATAATGAAGGGATAAAATACAAAATAATCTATTTGCACTAGGATAAGGTTGGCTGCTTGTGCTGTGCAAGAATAAACTTTATTAAAGTATACTATATGGTTTAAATTCTTTAGTCTTGTGGTCACTAATCGTTGTTTACGTTCGAAATCAAGTTTAACCTAAATATAGCTTCTGCTCAGGTGTTTCTTTTTTAATTATTTTATTATACTTTTTTTACAGTTCTTTAATGGACAACGCATAGAAATAAAACTAAACAATTGCAAATTTAAAATGTTTATTATTTCATTAAAACACTTAGGTAAATAAAGTAAGTAAATGCTCACATATTTCCAAATCAATATACAATATATTATGAGGATGCCATAATCAAATCTACCCATTTATAAACATTAAAAAAGGCATGTTTTCTTGAAAGTTTGTTATCGAGAAAATTTATTTTATCTGTGAAATGCTTTAAAGATTTATAGCTGCCTATTATACGTAGTGAATAAACATGTCATTTAAATAGAAAAAAAACTATTTATGACAATAACATCACCACGTAATTGGCAACATTTTAATGGTTTAACAATCTATCCATTGAGCATTTACTTACATGGTGTGTTTAAAAATATCCTAGATTAATTAGTAGCGGAGTGATGGCGCACCGTTCCTTGTTACGTTCATCTTTGTTCGATTTAAATGTTTTTTTTTCATCAGTGAAGATCACAACATTTTCTTCTCAATTAAAATTTAAATATTCCTGGGCAAAACGGACCCCTCTTCAGCAGGTGTCAATGCTATTTTCTGTGCCGGTTTATAATTCCTTATTCCAGCAGCGTGTAAATGCCTTCTCACTGTTTCCACTGAAATATGGTGTTTTATTGCGGTTACACTAATGGGCAATCGCATTCGGGACTATACTTGATGTTTTTTGCCCCTGGACGAATCCGCTGAATATTTACTTTGTCTCCATAACGTCTTAGCTACAGTCGTATTTCTCTAAAACAAAAAAAAAACTTTTTTGGAACCGTTTATGTAACTTGTAAGGAGTGAATGTAATAGTAAAATAGCCAACTACGCGTTCATTAATCACAATCAATTAAATAAAATAGGTATAAAAAAAAACACTTACTGCTATATTAAGACGACGACCAATCTCTCTAATTCCAACATTCTGCTCATGTAAAAATATGATTTTATGTTTGGTATAGTCATTAAGCTGCGACATGATGCTTTTTTACACCAAATTGCTTAAAAATACTTAACGAGTTATGCGAAACGATTTACAAATGTGTGTGCACAGTCAATGCTAATAGGCGTAGTGTAACTTTTGTCACTTAAGTAGACGAATTTATTATCTACCTCACGAAGCAAATATATGTGAACTTAAACTTTTTTAATTTACCCACCTGTTTACAAGATAAGTTATTAGGCGTAAATCATATTGGCCGTTCTTTAATAATGCAAACAATTTTGTAGAAATGAAATCAAATTAAAAAAGAAACTGATAACAGGTGGACTGTGTTTTCGAACCCACATGTTGTTCCTCGCCAATCCAACATCAAACCGCCAAGCCACAAGAACTTGTTATGACTCCACGAAATTCAAGATTGGGTTCTAATTATGTAAGGTGACTTAAAAGGTTTTTAACTTTAATGTCAACGAGATAATGATTAAAATAGCTTAACAAAATGATATAATGCCGGTGGCTCCGACAACGTTGGGTGGGTTTATGCGTGTCTGTATTCATCGATAAATTGAAATTAAACCTTATTATCATAGGCAGAGGGTCCAATTTTGGTTGTGTTTAGGGTGGGTCAGATAATGTTGACAACAGACTGTACACAAACTTTTGTCCTACATACACTTGTACACACTGAAGAGGCTATGTTGCACAGACAAAATTGTGTGTATCTACTAAACTCTGTGCTAAGTCTGTACGGAAGTCGTGTGGACGGACCATAATGGTTCCGTAACATCAGAACTACGAAAGTTTACCTCCATTTATTATTTGCTAAGATAGCGGCCAAAGTTATATATATTTTGTGAAAATATCAAATGATTCTAGGTGAGTAGGTAGGTACGGTTCTAAAGATACAGCTCAGTGGCGGACAGGCGACGTATGTTTAGTTGAAATTTCAGGGAAGACTTGGATATAATTTAGATTGTAGGATTAACACGCGACATAGAAGAAAAACCTGTGCATATCATACCCTTTCAGGCTTAAAACAACGAACTATTAATCTAACCTCACTAGATACTAACCGAAGTAAGTAGCTCCCTATTGACGTGCGCGTATCCTTTCAGACTCACAACGGCAGGGTTCATCTCGATGGCTTGGATGAAGTGGTCAATCTGTAAAGATAATGTAAGTTTATGTGCAAGTACTACTAATATAATTATTTTTTTATTTTTTTAAGAACACACTACATATTAAGTTTGTTGGTATATTATTTTAATTAATCGCAAGAGGCTGTGTCAATTATAGACATCTACATACCTATGACAACTAAGTGCAAACAAGTCAAAAATGAAAAACAAAGTACACACATACTCGTAAAGTATTTTTATATTAGAAGCATGAAGCATTATAAACATGTTTAAAATGAACACCGTAGCAGTGAGCTACGACGTAGCTCGCCGCGTAGTGTAGCAGTTAGCCATTACGCAGGCAGAGCGTACATCTACGAAAATGAGATAGTAAAAAAAATATCCTTCAATTGTTATTGATTTTATAACGTATCTATAATTCCTCGGAAATAAACCCATAAAAGATATAAAGTAGGTAATTAATGTTTAACACACGAGGTTACCTCTTTCTGTGTCGGCCTATCAACTGCCAAGATGTCGATGGATAAAAGTGTGTCTTGGACACCCGCCGCCACCTACAATAATAAACGTGTTTTATTGTTAATAAATTCAACTGGATAACTGTTAGTGCGGGATGGCAAATATACAAATACATATATAAAAAATAAACATTTCTAATGATACAATAGCACCCTTGAGTAAACGCTACTCCCTAAAAATCGTTATTTATACGAACTGCAGACAGACAGTAAGTTTGAAAAATTGATTCTAATATGTACTACTTTTTCGATTTACTTTTTTTTTTAAACTTGGATAGGCCAACAAGCTGACGGCCCACCTGATGTTACGTGATCAGCTCTGCCTATAGACATCTGCAATACCAAAGGCCCTGCAAATGTGTTACCATTCCGGAGATAAAGTCGAAATGTGTCATGTCTTCTTCTGGGTAAGCTCCATCGTCGACTTTGTCTATGTCACCTCTGACCTAGACTATAGTCAAGAGCTTACCCATCACGAATAACAAAAGAAATGTCTTGATTATTACTTATTATTGTTGTTGCTTTTTGAATTGAGGATTGTGTGAATAATGATATGAAAGAGAAAGGAGTCAGTGATAGCATGGCGGTTGACAAGACGGCATGAAAGAAGAAACCGTGTTGCGCCGATCCTAAGTAACATGGGATAAAGTTAGGAAGATGATGATTGTTGTTGCTTATTACCGTGAGCGTAGCTTTATGCGAGCAGTCGACGAATATGAATAGCAGCGTGGAGCAGTACGCAGCATCGACGAACAGGCCCATCTCTTTGAAGCTGAATCCAAAGCCGTGGTCCACTATCTCAGACAGCGCTCCGTAAACAGCTATCGTTATATTCGCAAACCTGGTTAACATCAAAAGTGGTCAAAAGTTTTCATGAGCCTTGTTATCCTGGTATATGTGCAGTACTATAATATATTCTTTGGTTTAGATTAAACTATGATGAGAGAGATGATGAAATGTAAACAATGAAAAAATATGTATAATTATGTATGTCCCAGGTTTATGATAAAATCAGGTTTTTATTTTTCAGTCTATTTTTTTTTAATTGTTTTTTTTTCAGGTTTTAGATAAAATAAAGTAACAATTTTATCTTCTGCCGGTGCTTGATCAAATACCTGATTTTGTCATAAACCTTCGACATTATACAACAAGAACACAGATAAAGGTAAATAATGTTACCAGAACTCTATGGCAAACTTCATCAATTCAGTAATCACACACACGGTTACTTACATAAAAACACAATAAGTAGAATAAGTTCGCGCGTAAGCATTTCCTAGTGATTGGAGCAGCTCGGACAAGTTGAGCCATAAGTACCGGTACCGAGATATCAGTTTTGCTGAGCACTCTTCTTCCACATCCTGAGGAAAAGTGGTCCTTTGTTAAGACTACATGAAACATCATCTGTACCTACCTATCGGATGGATCACAAATTAATGTAAAACAAGTTCTATCTAAAAATTTTTTTTTAAACAAGCTTTTGTATTGCCTTGTCATGCAATGTGCAAATGTATTCAAAATTCCAGCTCAATAGAACACTGGGAAGGTCTCACGGCCACCTCCCGGCTCCATCGTCATACCAATTCTCTGACATCATTATATCGTATTGTCATGCAAAGTGCACATGTCTGCAAAATTTCAGCTGAATCGAAAATCGGGAAGCGGGTCAAATTTAACTTGCAGGATTTGATTACAAACAAACAAATATCGGGACAGGTGAAAATACATAAAAGTTTGTAATGTATTACCCTGCGGAAACATTCAGACAGACTCTGCGAGGCGATCTTAATTCCTTTGCAGTTGATGTACCATAGGGCGCAGTTCATGTTGATCATTATTATGATATGGTAATATGCTGTGGTGTGACTCAGTAGGAACCCATCCATCAGGATACAGAGGCTGAGCAGGAAACAGACGGCGAGCAACACGCAACCCACGCTAATAATGACGATAGTCGTCTGCAAGTTAGGGAACTTGAGGTTTTCGCCGGTGACACGGTAGTATCGCACCTACAAATATAAACAGCTTTTGATGATCAAAGACGAACCGCGGGTAATATCTTAGTTCCTTTTTTACAATTTTGGTACGGTACTTTTTATTTTGAAAGTAATACTTGTCGCGAATGTTCCTAATATATCTAATGTTCATAGCTCGATGACATTTTATGGTAATGCTTACCTGGAATTTCCCCCAGTTAGTTTTATAAATAGCCACTTGTTGAGCCACTCCCCAACCTACAAATGGAATCCAGAAATGCGGAACAAGGAAAATGATAAAAAGAATAGCGTAGATGTAGTCATCGAAGCGTCGAATAGATCGCAATATCATGATGCGCTGATATCCTACGACCAGCACTATTGCCGTGGTTGCGATGTAGAAGCAGATGGCGTACATCGTAGCTGACGACCTCCAGCTAAATGTTATGGTGCCTGAAATGGTAGTAAGAAACGATTATTGTCACTTCCATCTACGATAGATCCCTGAACTCGGGTACGCGCACAACTGACGAATGCACCGCAAATGCGTTGCAGGCTGCAGTAACCGTAAGTGTTTGCTGCTCCTCTTTACTCGAGTCGCAACTCTCACAAGGCTCATCCGATCGTCACTTACGAAGCTCATCGTGCGCTCGCAAGAACCTACGAGCCTTCCGCAAACTGGCGCATTCATCAGATGTTTGCGTATAAGGAGATCCCCTATCCCCTATATAATGATCGATCGGTCGCTATCGAAGAGTTTGATTTGTGGAACAGGCATAGTTCATAAGGTTTGCGCTAAAAACACCTACATTTAACCAGGTATCTTATACCTCCACGTTATGACATGTGGGGGCGACTCTATACATCATAGTGGGGAAAACATAATATGCTTTTAGTTCAAACCTGGTCTCGAGCGCGTGATGGGCATGACGGCGAGTGCTCGGAACATTACTAGCAGCAACTTGTGGTCTCTGTAGAACTGATCGTGGATCTCGCACGTGTCCCCGTCCTGAGATGACAGCTTGTCGCGTTGCTCTTGCTCCTACAGGTAGAACAATGAATAAAGGTTACATACCTACAAACGTTGAGAGTATTACACTGTAACACTATATCGCTGGTCAAGGCCTCTCTCAAAGTGTTCAGATGGCTCAGCAAGTCCCCGAAGTCATTCTCGAAAATGTCATAAAAAGTAGCTTCTGCTACTTACCAGTACAATTTCAACTACATAAGTGAGAGGATAGACAACCAATAAGATGTGTAACTAAACGTAATTGAGTCACCGTCGTCATCATTATATCAGCCGCTGGATGTCAGCTGCTGGACGGGCCTCCCCTATAGTTTTCTAAAAGGACGGGCTGGAAGCTGCCTGCATCCAGCGTCTACCTGCGATCTTAATCAGGTCGTCCGTCCACCTTGTGGGTAGACGCCCTACGCCGCATCTGCCGGTGCGTGGTCTCCATTTGAGAACTTTGCAGCCCCATCTGCCATCAGCTTTGCGTGGCATGCGCCCTGCTACTTCAACTTGTTAATTCACTGGCACGGTTCACTGGGCTATGTCGGTAACTTTGGTTCGCCTGCGGATCTCCTTATCTTGGATGTCGCAGAGTGACTCCGAGCATTACCCTCTCCATAGCTCGTTGAGCTACTCTGAGCTTGCTAATAAGGCCCATGGTAAGAGACCATGTTTCAGAGCCATACAACATCACTGGCAACACACACTGGTCAAAGACTTACGACTTATGGCACTGACGTATTTTCGATGAGAAGACGTACGCAGTTTTCCGAACGCTGCCCAGCCGAGTAGGATTCGGCAGTTGTCCTCTTTCATAAAGTTGGATCTACCTAGTTGAACTGTTTGTCCTATTTTTTCGTTTATACATCTCAACAGCTTAAGGAATCGAGTTCCTAACTGATACTGGGGTGGGTACATCATGGACATCACAAAGATATATGGCATAATTTGAACCCTAACGGAAGAAATAGGTAAGCTCGTGTTGAAGTAAACGAGGAAGGTATAGAATTTAATAATTTTCTAAGGTTGATAGGTACGCTGTCACTTGTTTAAGTTGCACCATATCATAGGCGTATGATGCACTGCCAAAATAAAAACTAAAATTGACTGGCTACTCACGTAATCTCTTTGCGTTTTTTCGTACACCGTTTTATGGCGATGCACATGTTTCATATCATGATACAGCAAACTGTTGTTGATGCCTTCATCGAAAAGATGGTCTGGGATCATCATTGTTACTTATGTCGGTCACAGCAGCTACGAGCTGCATGCATGTCTTACCAAAGTGTGAGGAAAATTAACTGACTCATAACAAGCCATGACGTTATCGAACAGAAAATAAACTGAGTCAATATAATTAAATTTTAAAATAAATGGCTGTGTCGCTTACTGCCTCAACGGCGCGGTCAACCTCGCAAGCCTTCGTAACTACGGCGCAAGTCTCACAGTAAGCTGAGCTGAGCGAGTTTAGCGTGTTTAAGAGCTAATTGAAGCAATGTGAGCTGTAACTGTAGTAAGGCTTGCTTGATACACAGGGGTAAAAAAAGTAAAAATGTAACAGAGTTCACATACCATAGCTGAAAATGCCGAATAAAATGGAGCAAGCTAACTCGTATAGCTCATTTAGCTTGCACCACCCGTATTTTCTATTGCGGTGTTACCGTCGCTTTATAATAGGTAGGTTACCACCACCTTTCTATGTTTACCCAACACCAAGGTCTGTTATAAAATATTCATTCCTTAAATACTTTTAAATTGCTCTTAAAACACCAGCGGTAATGGATACGTTTGTTTGGATAAGAAATTATGGTGCAATGGTCAGTTTACATTTCAAGAAAAGGAAATTTCGCCCAGTTGCCTTTTACTTATACATCAGATAGCATGGCTATTATCTTTTAATGATATATAGGTATTAACTCAGACATAAATAGTATGACCAAGTCTATCATTATAAGTCTACAATGATTATTAAAAATACTAATGTCTAGAGGTGGTAAGCACAAACAATTTAAGCTAAGACAACAGCCAATAACAGTAACCATAGTTAAACAACAAGACATCTTCTCAATCAATATCTTCATTATGTTCATAATCTCATCTTCCATTACCGTTTCAAAAATATCTATTCACTGATTTCTGAAGTAAATTGACGGGCACCCGGCACAGCATCTTGATGCCGTAAATGACATAGCATCATAATTGTTTTACAGTAAAAGTATTTTTTTGTGATTCTCCAGACTTAATCTTAATGCAGACTAGCCAAGAACGCAGGAGATATTAAAGTGCACAAATGTGTGCGCAAACACAGATGCAGTCCCTCTTCCCTAACTCGCATAGTCCGATGGGACGGCAATCCGGCATTACCGGAAAGAGATCACCAGCGCCCAGCAGTCGCGCTTGTGAAGTGAAGTAACATGGAGCCAAGAATTCAGGCTGTCGGCCTACGTCAGACAATCGGTGACCGATTTTTTGTCGGATATATTGGAACATATGAATTTTAATATAGGTCGGTAGGTAGGTAACGCCCACGTCCTTCAAAAAGACGGTCCCACGAAACTATGGATCTATTAAACGGTTCGATAATCGGTCCGATCGGTCCTACAAAAAGACATGGGCGGAGGCCCTTAGTTACGTATGTTGTGTTTGACATAATGAGCAAAGCGGCTGAGAGCATTGTCATGCTCACTCATTTGTCGATAGCCATTACCACCGACTTAGCGTAACCGACAAAAACCAAATTTTACAGGAGAAGGTTTTTTTTAAATATTTTTGCTAATAATTGCGCTATTAATGTGAATTAGCATTTGCTATAACTTAAAAAACTGATTTATTTTGGCGGGAAGGTCAACGAGGCATGGTCCGTTATAGTTTAAAATGTCGTTTGCGATGAAAAACACAGTTTAGGTAAAAATGTCGCTTACGCTAAGTCGGCGGTAATGGCTCGATGTATTGCTGATGGCGCTTGAGCTAAATGGTGCTGAACTGCTGATCCAAGGATCTAATTCGTGAACGGGCGATCAAGATGATCAATCCCAACTGCCAGTTGGGATTGATCATCTCTAAACTGCCATGACCTTTATTGAATCAATTGTTTTCAAATAAAGAAGCAACAAGAATAATGTAACCAGGATTTTGTAAAAACTTAACTGAAGAGAATGTCCGCGGAGTTTCTTGCTCGTTCTTCTCTTTAGAAACTAGCTTCAGCTTTCTGACTAAGTGGCCGCCTCCTTAACGATTCAAAGGTGCTTGTGAATGGTTTGTTGAAATAAATGCTGGGCATTGATGCGGGAAAAGGCGCGTGATATTGCAAGAATGGTCGAGAATTATGCGTATTGCTTCTTTGTCAGAAGCAAAGCAATTTAAATTCAGTTAGGGAATTAGTCTACTTCATGTGGAGTCCCTCGACGTGCATTTCTGACGGTAATCGCGTGAATAATTATTTTTTGTAATCCACAAACCCTTTGTCGTTCTGTCGATTGCGCTAATGACGCCCTCTGTGTTTTGCATAACGATGGCCTTTTTGCTGAAACGATTAGAACTGAGTTTTTAAGAGTCTGTGCTCGTAAGTTGTCAGTTTCAATGTTTTATGTATTTCGCTAAAGGCAAAACAAATTACTTTCATAAAATTCAACGGTAAAATTCTTGTTGATTTTGAAAGCCTCATGATTTTAATCTCTGTATGGATCGGAAAGGTATCTACCTAGTGCATTTTATTATTTGGATCAAGCCTGGTTTGTTTTTTTAAAGTAGAATGTAAGCCTTTATAAAATTGGTGTACTTGATCGGAACGGATTTTGAGCTCTATTTTACTTCTGCGCAAGTGGAACTCAGCACTCAAGATTCGTAACGGTATCTGTATCATTGTAATATAATTAATTGCGCACCAAATTTAAAACCACTCAGATAGAAAATGTGACCCTATTAGTTGCATGTGCATTAATTATAATATTATGATTATTAAATCGGATGTTTGTAAGTTTGTCTTGGCACTTATTTATAAAGCGTGTCTTTTTTTTATTAATGCTTTTTCATTCTTTTTGTTAACATTATTAAATACAAACAAACTATTTAGCCTTATATTAGTATAGATTTACAGCCGTAAAACTAGACATAAAAAAAGTTGGTGGATAAATAAAATGTTTTTTTTTTGGTGCAGTAACATTGATACAATTGCGTCAATGTCATGTCAAAATGTCAAATAATAAAAATTGAGTCATCTGAGATATCAATTTGTGATCATCAGTTTGTTTTGTATATTTTGTTAAAATATTTTACATTGCTATTGTTTGTTATATTTTTATATTTATAGAAACAATATCTTTATAATGGACTTTTTCTTTGGGAAGCAACCGACTGTCAAAGGTAAGAGCTGATAGTTTACTTGCTGAAGTTCCTATAATGACCAAAGGCGTTACTTTCTAAGCTATTCCGGGTTATTCAGGGTAAATTAACAGTATATTTTGTGTTTATGAATCATCTAGATAAAATTGATTAAGGAAAAATTCATAAGATAAAATAATAAAGAAAAATAAAATAATGAAACCCCTAAGAATGACCTTGCAGTGAGGTCTTCTAGAATTTATTTAACAGTTTTATTAATCGTGATGAGTCATATCATGTTTATTTTTCTTTAAGACTGGTTACACTGGTGTGGTGTGATGATGACTTTATTTTTCCTATTGTTTTAGAAGTAGAACAGAAACTTTGTTTTAGTAAATAAATCTAAGAATAGGTACAATATGGAATAGAATCATTACATCATGCTATGATTGTCGTAGGAGTCTAATGATAGTAAATTGGCCAATAAGAAATTAGGGACAATGATCAAGGTAATGTTCTTGTGTGTTCTACTGTGACAATAATTAGGTTGTAAGTAGGTAATGACACATAACTAGGTAATATCATTTTTATTTTTCGAACATAAAACTTACTTTTTTTTTTTATTTAGCCTGTACTGTCCCACTGCTGGGCAAAGGCCTCCCCCAATTCCTTCCATTTGCTCTTTTCCTGAGCCACCTCGAACCAGCCCTGGTGGTACGCATCCAAATCGTCTCGCCACCTCTTTCTAAATTATAATAAAACTTACTTAAATTATTATAATAAAATTACAAACTATGTACAGTTAATACAAAAAAGGAAGGTCATAGGGCATCAAAAAACTAACTAGGTACATGTGTAAACCTGTTTCTAATTGTGTATGGGCCAATCAGGGTGAATCAATTGATTTACTTCCCATCCATACACAAAGTACGCACTGAAACGTGGAGTTGCGGACACTAGCCTGTCATACCAATGGGTCAATCTGATCACTTAAATGTTTCTTGTATTCAGAACAACAGAGGCAAAATGATCGTGAGCTACGCAAGGCCACTCGAGACTTGGAGAGAGATAAAGCAGCGTTAGAAAGAGAAGAAAAAAAGCTTGTAAGTTCTTATACAACTCTAATTTGATGCATTACATTGAAACAATGGTTTTTTTTTAAAAACATATTCTAGTTAATAATAACTGTACTTATTTTTCCTACTGGTTTACTAATTATTTCCTACTGGTTTATAAACGACTGCTACGCTAGAGGTCCTGGGTTCAATTCCCAGATCGAGCAAAAAGTGTTATTGGGTTTATCTATGAAATTCTCAGTAGCAGATCGGAGTTTGGATTTGTGTTTGGGTTAATGGTAATAGGCTCGCCCCCTATTACATGGGACCAAAATATACTGGCGAACTGTGGGTGTACATTGGTACACCTCTGCCTAACCCTTCGGGGAATACAGGTGTGATGGTATATATTTACTAATTACAAACATTTGTATTTTCAGGAAAATGAGATAAAGAAGATGGCTAAAGAAGGAGACAATGAAGGTTGTAAGATATTGGCAAAACAACTAGTTCAGATGAGAAAACAGAAAACTAGAATTTATAATGCTAATAGTAAGGTAAGTAATGCAATGAACTGGACTTGTTTGTTCTAAGATAACTAAGATTTTTGTTAGATAGAATTTATTAAATAAATATACATTTTCATTTCTGTACATGTACAACTAATGCTCTCTAGGTAATTGCTGATAATATTCTTTTTTTTGGCAACTGTATGACACAATGTTCCCTCTAAAATCCTTCAGAATATGAGGAAATTGATCAACTTATACTTTTTTCCATCCAAAGCATGTTAATTAAAATAATTTTCCCCACATTACAGATTTCAAGTGTGCAAATACAAAATAAGGCAATGGGTGCAAACATAGCGATTGCAGGGGCAATGGGCACCACCGCTAAGACTATGGACACCATGAACAAAGTCATGAACCCACATCAAATTGCTAAGGACATGGAGGCCTTTAGAAATGCAAATGCAAAGATGGATATGACTGATGAAATGAGTAAGTTGTCATTTTACATTTTACCGAGATAAGAAGAATCTTGTGTTATTCCACACTACAATCTATCTCAGTGCTGAATTTTATCCAAATCGGTTCAGCAGTTTAAGTGTGAAGAAGAGACAAACAAACATACAAACTTTCGCCTTTATAATATTTGTGTGATGAAACAAGGGCACTGGTGTTTAGTATAAACGGCGGTGGTGTGTTGGTGTAGGGCTATAAAGCCACAAGGAAATGATTATGAAATAAAAAATGCCTACTGTATTAATTAACTATGTACTTACTTCAAAATCATAATCAAAATTAATCAAAATTTCAAAGATCCCAAGAACTCTTGCCGAAAGATAAAATAAAGGTGTTTTAGCTTTTATCAGGTTTGCAAATAAACTACACATGAATAATTATTATAATAATTCAGCAATTACGAATCCTCAAATTCGATTCGTTGAATCCTCAAATTGAGGAGTCGTTTTTGATAATACAAGGCGCATGTCGTCTTTCTCTTCTAATTAATTACGATTTTTTACTTACACTTACGCGCATTTTGTTTGCTCTAATAAGAATATCTTAGAAAAACCCTATAACACTTTGCTTGAGCTGGGAATCAAACCCAAGACCTCTAGCGTAGCAGTCACACCTAGGCCAACGTGGCATACATTTCATTGTTAACAAAAAAGTGTGCCTTTTACTAGTCCGCTGTCAATGCCTTTTAGTCTGTATATAACACATATGTTTACTTTAGTTTCAGAAACTCTTGACGACATCATGGGCGAGTCGGACGACGAGGCGGAGACTGAAGGAATTGTCAACAAGGTGCTCGATGAAATAGGCATTGAAATCAGTGGAAAGGTAAGAAAAAAAAACTGGATTTTCTTTAACAAATTTTATTAGAGCTCTTTATCTCTGCATAGATTTTCTACTTCCCCTACAAACTCAAACCACCTTTGTTAAAAAAATAAAAAATAATGTCAGACTTTTCTGACACGATGCGAACATGATTGATAAATCAGGTTGATAAAATCCAACTTGTTATCCTTGTAGAGTTTTGAATTTCCAATAATTCTTTCCTAGTTTTAATAGTTTTTGCGCGATGATACGTTAAAGTCAAAGTCAAAGCATTTATTTCAATTAGACCATTTACAGGCACAATGTCAAGAAGTTACAGTTTAAAATGTTAACCTGTCAATTAGGTTCCCCTTTTATTATTTAGTTGGATATTAGCAAATTAACTCATCCATCCATTTCATACCAATAACCTTGCGCAGCTGCGTACCTCGGAAAGCACCTCGACTCTGGCTAGATCTTAACAGTCGTTACGGGTACTCGAAAGCCTGAAAGTTTGACAAACATCTTAGGATTATTTGCTTGTGGAGATCAGTAGGTCTAAGTTAAAAGGCAAGGCAAGGTCTGTCGATCTTCGGTTAGGACACCAACTCGAGCCCTAATTGTATATTATTTTTATTTTATTTTCACAGATGGCAGATGCCCCCTCCGTGGCTCGCAACAAACTTGGAGAATCATCCAAGGACGCCGATAAAGATCTTATGGATCAGCTAGCTAAGCTGAGGTCTTAAATAATTATTAAATATACCTAAATATTTTACGTCAAGCACTTGAAGTATAATCTCCAATTCTGAATTTATTTTACAGTAAATCATGTGGTTTAATTATAAGGCGATTGGCACACTGCCCCGCATCACGAGGCGTGGCGCAGGAGCACGTTGTTCGCAAGTATCTGTGTTTGTATAGAAAACACGCGTAGTCCAAAATACTAAAAACGCGTTCACGCGCAGTGTTGCAGAGTACCAGACCTCCGTCGCCACGCACCACGGAGCGTAGCGCGGGGCAGTGTGCGAATAGTCTTACTTCTGATAATGTTAGTGTATTTAGATAAATATATATTACGTCAAGCACTTGAAGTATAATCCCCTTTATGAATTTATTTTCTTGTTTTATGAAGTGAATCATGTCGTTTAATTTAATTTAATCTTGTTGAATCTGCAATCGGATTGGAAAATGGATGATACCAATAAATAAATGGTTTTTGTTATTATTTTATATATGTTATGAAGTTGATGTATTTTTCATTAGCATCGATAATGAAATAATGTATTTTCTTAATCTATACTAGTCGTAGTATTTGATTGCCGCTCGTGCATTTGAAGTATGGAGTGGCAGCATTTAAATTATAAAAATGTTATTTTGCGTACTACGATAATAATCTCAGATTTTGCTTAATAAATGTCACGTAGCTTATAAATTGCTTTCCATAAAAGTATTTAATTATGTACTTACAAATAAGTAACAAAATTACAGCGCGCCCCTCCACTGCTTTTGCAGAAGAAACCGATTGTCGCTTTATGGACTTATTATAGTATTATGAATGAGCAGCATATGACAGGAAAAGCAATGGAGAGGCGCGCGATTATACAGAGTAGCTATTTCAAACAAAAAGAGGGTGCCGTTTGTCATTTTGAGATACATTTTAAATTTAAATCAACCATCACACTTTTACTTTAAAATATAATTTTAAAATAAATACATACATACTTACATCCGTAATCTAGAACGAAACTTATTACCTAGCGTGTCAAAATTAATCGCAAGTCTAAAATAGTCCTATCGTCTTCTGACCCTATGAAGCTGTTAATAATCCAGTCAGCCAATCAGAGCTGCTTATCCGCGCTTAAAAATGTATTAGCAAATTTTTGTGGTGATTTTCGTTCCGGAACATGTATGAAAATCCCGTCTGATTACTACGACTTTGTTATTTATCTAGGGCCCACTTTCACCAAAATCACTAAATATATTTAGCGCTAAATGTGTTTAAATTATCATTCTGTCACTGTCACCTTCTAACAATGTGACAGGGATGCAATGACGTTGCGGGTTGTTCGAAAGAGACACCGCGCCCCCGGAACGCAAAGGGCACATGAAGGAACATAGACGGGTTTTAGTCAGTAAAAGTCTGACACTCCCTCCCGCCCCGCCCAGGGCGGGGGAAGTTATTTGATGATTTCCCGTCTTAAAAAAAAGGGATGCAATGATGTTCTAAATACGTTTAAGCACTAAGGGTCTGTTTCACCAAACTCACTAAATATATTTAGCGCTAAATGTGTTTAAATTATCATTCTGTCACTGTCACCTTCTAACAATGTGACAGGGATGCAATGATGTTCTATAGTGTGTTTTTTAATCTCAGAGACTGATTTGACGGCTTCTTACGTCAAACTTGAAAATAGTGTGCTTTATGTCTATGAGCCGAAAGCACATTATTTTTATATTTGACGTATGAAACTGTCAATTTGGTCTACGAGATTAAAAAACACACTATAAATACGTTTAGCAGTAGATATGTTTGGTGAGTTTGGTGAAAGTGGCCCTAATTGTATTCAGTGATTTTGGCGAAAGTGGGTCTTAATTGTATCAGTTTATAAGATGGTGTGATCAGAGAAGCTACAGCTGTAAATACACACGAAAACGTCCAATTTTATTTTAAATGGCTGTTATAATTTTTGTATAACTAACGTGAGTATAATGTGAAAATAAATACCTAACTGTGATATTTTTATATTATACACTACGGGAGAATTAACGTTTTTCTATTTAAATCCTTCTTCACTTAAATTGGTAAGTAGGTATTGTATAATGCTTTGTATAAAACTTGTCGTAAGTATATCCTCTCGTAAACCATAAAGTACAAAGAACGATTTTCTGATGGCATTAAATAATAAACCAAATAGTCAGCTTCTTAAAGTGCGAAGCAGTATGCTTGAAGATGTTGGAGGAGCCTATTGTTGATGTTCTTAATCTCGCACGAGTCGACGCCTGCCAGTGCTGGTTGACTTGACACGCCTGGCCATGCCAAGTTGTATCGTATCTAATCAATTAGATCGATACAGTGTATTATGATCCATTGCGATCCGGAATATCGATACAAAGCACCCGGATCGAACTTCCCTAACCTGAGTCGGCTGCTAAGCGCAGGCGAGGGGCTCGCCGCGCCCGTGTGAAATCACCTTAACACTTTTTAAACAAGACCCTATCAATTACGGTGTAGAAAATTACTTGTAACACATAAGCTTCGAATACCACTCTCACTACAAAGGAAAAAATCACTATCGTTGTTAAATTTGTCACCATCACGTCATCTGCGCTTAGCATCGTTGGCTACTAAGCACAGGCCACACCACGAGCTAAGTAAGCAATGCTTAGGTCCCAAAGCTGAGATGTAGCGTCTTCTCATTAGTCCTCGTCTTTTGGAGACAGGCAACAACACACATAAGATACGAGAAAGAAGAAGAAGAAAACGAAGAGACTTAGCTGAACCTAGAATTTTGGCTAAGCGAAAGTATGCCTTTCTGATCCAACGTAATTAAATCGTACATTTTTTTTGGGATGCTCGTCATTGTTAGCCCTCAAAGCTTTAGTTTGCTCGTATAGCTTGCTCGTACGTAGGCTTAGCTTGGCCCGCGGTGTAACCTACGCTTTAGTAAAGGAAGGTAGGCTTGCCGAATTGACCGCGCCATTGATATGCAAAGAGTGACGCAGTTATTTACTTTAAAATTTAATTACATTGACTCGGTTTACTATTTGATACTGTCACTGTTGGACCGTTAATTCACTTCAAAGTTTAGTAAGGGATGCATTTATAGATGTACAGTCACCAACAAAAGTAGATTAACATTTCAGATTTTTACATACATACCATCACGCCTGTATTCCCGAAGGGTTAGGCAGAGGTGTACCAATGTACACCCACAGTTTGCCAGTATGTTTTTAAGTCCCATGTAAGGGGGGACGAGCCTATTGCCATTAACAGGGCACACATCCAAACTCCGAGCTGCTACTGAGAATTTCATAGAAAAACCCAATAACACTCTGCTCGACCTGGGAATCGAACCCAAGACCACTAGCGTAGCAGTCGTGCTTAGGAACACTAAGCCAACGAGGCATTTCAGATTGTTTTAGGCGACGTTATCCGGATAAACGTCGTATTGTATTGTGTTTTATCTGTAGATAACATTAATTTAAATTTTGAAAAAAACATACTATATATTTCACACTTCGATCTAGGTATTTTGGTAGTGCGATACACGATTACTTTTACTTTACTGCATCCAATTAAATCGCAAAGACTAGATTTTGTTATTTGTCAAATAGGCTTCATTTTATTAATCTTTTCTAATCCATTTTTAGATTTCTGTTTTCCAGCCTCATACTGCATCTAACGTTTCAGTGTTTGCGGTACGAAGTACGGAGAAATGTGACGCGGTTAGTGATGTCATGGCTGTATGTCAAGGCATTAGGAAATCCATAAATGAATGAAATTGAGAAAGGAACTTCGTCTCCTATAAAGTCTAAAGTATCAGAAGCCGATATTATTGAACGTAACTCAAGCATAATTATCTATAGCTTTACATTGATTTAAAACTATTAGTTTGGTTGAAAATAGTTACATGACATGTAACTCAAATTATTAGATTTACATAAAAAAATAACTTTTAATCTAAGTTCTGTCAATTAACAGACGATCTGAAAAAGTATTCTTGCTTCTTTTATATTTCAGTAAATTCTTACTTTATTTTCATTACCATAATTAGGACAAGTAGCCATTAAAAAAGTTGAAAAATAACTTTTTGTTTTTATCCTCATCGCTTAGTTCTTAATTTTTACAAACTTTAAACTTACTTATGAAAAGTCATAAAGTTCATTTTATATGTTAAAAAAACGGTAATTTAAAAAACTAAAAAACCCGACTGCTATTCTTTAAAAATCCCTAAAACAAGATAAATTGTAGTAGTCGGGACCCATTCGGGACCATCTGCAATGTAATATAGGTATGTGCTCTCAATTCACTAATCCTCCATTTCTAGAATGGGTCCCGACTGCTACAATTTATCTTGTTTTAGGGATTTTTAAAGAATAGCAGTCGGGTTTTTTAGTTTTTTAAATTACCGTTTTTTTTTTAATTTTTTTTTGTGTTTTAAAAAATAAATTAATATACCCAGTATCACTCTTACAGTAAATACGAATCTACCGACACCTCTCAAGCTAAAATCCATCGAGCCGTTCAGCCTGCAGAGCGAGCCAAACATTTGAATTTGGCGCCAAAAATCCGCCATTTTGTTTTTTTTTTATATATACTCAGTGTCACTCTCACATTAAATACGAATCTAACGACACCTCTCAAGCTAAAATCCATCGAGCCGTTCAGCCTGCAGAGCGTGCCAAACAATTATACATACAAACTTACATACATATATACATACATACATACATACATACATACATACAAACATACCTTCGAAAAACATAACCCTCCTTCTGTCGCAGTCGGGTAAAAAAAAAGATAAACTTACTAGGCAACAACTTTGCTACGCGGCAAGCTACGGCGTAGCATTGCGCTACGCACGTGATCTCAACTACGGAACATTTTGAAAAGCGCTCTTTTTAAATTAGATAAACAGAGTTTTCGTTTTCCCTACCGGTCGATATTGAATACACAACCTATTTAATTTTTAAAGTGCATAAGGGTAATACCTCGCCACTAAATAAAATACTAGAGAACTCCCACACCTTGCGTGGCTTATTTCAACCCCCGTAACTTTCGTCTTTGATTACTGCTCCGCTCCCGTGTATCATAGCGTGATGTTATATAGCCTATTTTACTCAGAAATAATGTAGCTATCTATTGGTAAAAACATGGTTAAAATCGGTCCAGCATTTTCGGATCTTAGCCGATATAAATAAACAAAAAATCTTTCCTCTATAATATTAGTATAGATTTAGCAAATACATTGGCTTAATATGTCTCATACAACGCTGTATCCGAACCGCAATTGCTAGAGAAGTGCATATTAACAGAATCGTCAACCCACTCTGTATATTATACTAAGTAAAGACTGGAACAGATGCAATTAGGCACTCTATCATCGCTCGTCGTGTCGTGCGTCTTACTAAACTCACATCAGACCTTAGACTATCTGATATATTTTTTTTACTTTATTTTCATTGTTTTATATGTATAGGTTAAATCTGTTATGTTAGCGTAATTGGCTCATCAGAGCCGTGTTAGCATAAATAAATAATAACAGTGTCGTGATGGCCCAGGGGTTAAGGCGTTAACCTGTCATGCACGAGGTTGTGGGTCCGCAACCGGGCACGGGCAAGTACCAATGTGACTTTTTCTAATTATGTACTTTCTACGTTTATCTTGGACATCACTGACATCAGTAATCATGTCAGAGGCCTTTGAGGCGCTTTAGAAAATCTGACACTAGGGTGTGTGGGGTCGTTAGACCTTACTGCTCACACGATAAAGAAGAACTTGCATAATACGCTCGAAGTCTCCATCTTGATTCAAAGATCATAGATTCATGAATTGTAAATTATATTTACACCAACTAACTTTCGTGTTAAACTTGGCTTTAATTTGTGCTACTAAGTATTAAGCTATAGTTTGGGAGCACACGTTTCAAGTCACGGAGTAATATTAAGTTCGGTTTAAACCACATTCCTATTTCGCTTAACTTTCACAGAAATTAAAGGTTGGTTGACTTTATAAAAATCACACAGTGGAACTAATACGAAAATCGAAGGTATTTAATTATTTTTATAATTAAATTTTTACTTTCATAATTAATATTGCCGTGGCTACCAATATTGGTTTATCATGACGGAACTAGAATCGATAACAGGTAACTGATAAAAACCGTGAACCAATAATGATTGACACGTCCCTAAGAGCCAAACTCTTCGGATCCCTTGTAAATTAAGTTTAAGTTTACAGTAGGTAGTAAAATAACGTGGGTTTCGAAGGAGGGTTGACTAACTCACCCTCTTTTTGTGGGCATCATTTGACACGACTGAGCTTACAGAAATACGTGGTACAGATGATATACACTCACTTTTTTTTGGTAAATGTTGGTTAACCTGTTATTGGCGACTGTGTGTGTCTGTAGTCTCGGACATAATAACCAATACTTATATATGTATTACATAGAAGCTGTTGGTGGACCTTTTTGAATAAATAAATAAATATATACATGTGGGTGCAAGTACTCTTGCAAAATAGAAGGATTAACTCAAACCGATCGAAAAGAAGAACGAATGCGCTATAAAGGCAATATGGTAGTAACCGCAGTTCTTTTGATTAGTCGTATGGTGCAAGATCAAAATAAAAGGATTATTTATTCATCGTTACTCAAGAATGCTGTAAACTACCTATTAGTAATACCTAGATAGGTAATTAACTTGAGCCTTTATTTCAATATCTTTACCATAATTCTGCCTCAAATAGATCCCTAGGGGATCCAAACATCCTGCCATCAAAATCGATAGGGTTCGACTAATATCGTATTTCAGTGAATTTGGGAAGAAATTGAAAGCTCAGGTAACTTGCAAACTTGTGGAGCGCTCAACCGTCCTATTAGTGTCATGCCGTGCGGTTGTGAAGCCGACCAACTGACAGAATATCAATGAACCTATGTGATATGGTCTTTACACATTTTTGCGTATTCAATGGTCTGTCTTTATTTGTATGTGTTTACTGCCTCGTTAGCCGAATGGTCTTTAGCGCGACTGCTAGACTAGAGGTCTTGGGTTCGATTCCAAGGTTGAGCAAAAAGTGTTATTGGGTTCTTCTATGAAATTCTCAGTACCAGCTCGGGGTTTGGATTTGTGCCCGGTTAATGGTTATAGGCTCGAACTCGATTACATAAAACGTAAACAAACCGGTAAACTGGGGGTGTACATTGGTACTTTTCTGCCTAAACCTTCGCGGAATACAGGCGTGATGATATGTTATGTTCACATAATTATAAATAAAAATTTATGTGTTTCTTTTTTTTTTCAGATATCACCACTGTATGTTACAAGTATAACATAATGAACTGGTAGACTATGAATATATCATTATAGCATTTAAATTGATACCAAGTTGGTACATTTTACTCCGAAATGATTCAACACGCCCCGCGCTTCCCCTTTGATATTTCAATAAACGTGTATTTCGTACATTTATTATTATAAAACGATATATACATCTTTCTACATCATAGTTTCTAATAACATGTTCCTAGAATAATAGGAACAATGTTATTCATATTTCTGATATCACAAATGACAGTCGGGGTAGTTACTAAATTCCAGGTTACTCAGCGCGTAATAAAATGCGCGAGTTTCTTTGCTGTATCCGAAATTAAATTATCGGATAAAGAAAAGTGACCGACAACTTGCACAGTACTTAAACTGACAAAGTCAAAGACAAATCATTTATTTCAACTAGACCACTTTTTAAAGTCAATTACCTACATAAAAAAAACTAGTTCACAATGAGACATATTTGTCAAAAAATTACAAAACTGACATATATTTCCTCGATAGTTCTGTTTCTGAAGGACATCTATCCTTAAACTCGCCAGTGTATTTAGAACACAATAGTGAACTCTGGTGGCTCTTTATTCTGAAGGCTGAATACAGCCTTCAGAACAAGTGGAAGTTCTCGCAGGATAATTTTGAACCTTTCCCCTTTATCGGCAGATCAATTTTGAAAAATTGGCCTGTTACTTTTCTAGCCGTCCCTAATGGCAATAACAAAATTTGTTGACCTAAAACAAGAGCAAAATATTTTTTTACCCGCCGCTGCAGACAATACAGATGGAATAAGAAAGAATTTTCACTTAGCAGAAAAGTATTGAAAACCTCCATATCTCTTTACTTATGGTTTTTCTATAAAAAAATCTTGTTGTCTGATACTCAGTCCAGAATAAAGAATTCATGGTTACAGTTTAAGGATAGATTTCTCTTACCTTATATATACCGGACAAATACCTACGCCAAAAAAAGCGAGTGGTTAATAAGAGGTGCAGTACATAGAGCTTGTGGATAGCTGTGGCAATGCTTGGGAGACACCTACAGTTAAGCAGTGAGCTAATATTAGTTATCGACGGAAAGACGATGATAATTACACTTAGGATAAACAGTTGTGACCATCGCTTAGACGGTAAGACGGCAGTATCTAATGAGTTACATTCCAAAAGTCTTACTGTCTTTAAGTCTTTCTATAAAGTGATCTTTGATCGCCATAGAAGATATTTGTGAGAAAAACTTGAACACTGTTATTGACATTTCCACAAACCGCAAGCTTTCTAAGATACGCAGACGCGATTTAGTTGGAAAATCTAGAACAGAAATATACATAAGTAGGTACCTACCGCTTTTTACTTACTTAGATAGTAAGTAAAATTGAGAGAAGAACATCTACTTACTTTGATTAATATTAAGAGACTGCCATGACTTTTTTCCTCATATTGGAACTTCCAAGATGAATTAATCAAAGATAAAGATTTTTTTTTATTTTTGTGAGTACTCTCTCATATTCAGCATGTTTCTACAGCATTTAAAATTTCACTGCCTTCAAACCATAAAAAAAGGCCTGACTGCATTAGAATAGGAAGGTTGGTACCTTCTAACATACCTATACCGTTATGTCTATGTGTGTAGAGCACTTTGTGAAGGAGCTCGGCCTTGGAAGGTAATACCACCATACCTATTTCTGCAAAGGAGCGTTGCCATGTTCCGGATGGCCGGTCTAATTACAGGTACATGACATATTTAAACATTGTCTCTGCGATGACAACGCATTTGCAATGCCTCTGGTATTGCAGATGTCTATAGGCAGCAGTGGCCACTTAACATCAGGTTGGCCAACGGCTTCTTTGCCATCCAATGATATAAAAAATAAAAAGTTAATATAAATGTGGGTAGGTAGGTAAGTACCTACCGACAACGATCACTAGTGTCCATAACTTCAATTCAAAACACATAAACGTAATAATGTCACGTATTGTTATATAGCACGAAGCAGTAAAATATCGCCTGTCATATCATTTTTAATGCTTTTTATTTTGCGTCACGTTTCCTCATACGACCTCGTTCGTATATTTTTTTACGGAAGTTCAGTGTAATATTCTATCGAAGTTTTAAAGGTAGGTATCCACTCTATATAACTTTGGTCAAAAGTGACTAACGCTTAATTATATTTTAGATAATTGTTTTTGTGTAATTTCATCCTTATTCTGAATTCATAAAAATATCTTAATAAAGGAATTCCTGCTGGAGGCAAACACTGTTTATTTCTATACATTTCCTTCATAAAAAGGGGCTTGTGTGTTTTTCTAATGTTATACGAGTACCTACTAAACATTTAGATGAGAACATAGTGAGGGCGCTCATTAAAATAAAATAAGATTAGGCAAAAACATAAGACAAACGGATGTAATTTTAAACACAGTTTGAAGCTACAATTTGAAGGGAAATAATAAACACCTTTCGGTACTTCGTGAATAAATAGGAACAAAATTACTCTATAACATTTTGGATAGGAGCAAGCGTAGCAATAGTACTTAAGTCGTAATATGCAGTCTCGTTTTTCCTGAAAAGTTTTAGAACCCGGTGAAACGCTGGGCCATTGCCGACTTCGGGCGTCTACAGACACATCCTTTATGGAAAATCCTACTATCACACCTTTTAGCAGACGCTATTACACCAGCTAGGTTCACTTAAAGGATTGGGACGACATAATATTGGATACACGTACGCGAAGCCGCGGGTATAACTAGTTTTAGACAAATGTATTTTGATAAATCCTTGTAGTATGCTGACGATAATTAATCAAGTATTATCGTGTACTTATAGAAGACGTCTCATCGGTGTCAGTTGTAATATTAGGCGAGTGGATGTTGAAGGACGGATGGGCCGCCGCGCCCGCCGGGCCGGATGGCGAGCCCCGGGTGTCATCCACAATCTACTCGAGATGTTGTGACAGCCACAATGGGGATTCATTAATCAACTTTTCCAATTTCCAACGAATCTATCTCTGTTATCAATAAGTTTAGGGAAAAATCCTGCTCAACCGATTTTCAATGTAGGTAGGTAATTTTTATTTATATTGTATGAGTCCTCGTGCTTCACTACGCGTATGTTAACGCGTTTCAGTATAATTGAAACATTAAAAAGTGAAAAGAAAAGTAGGAAGTAAAAACTGTTTTTACTGAACCTTTTATTGTAGAAACAAAAAGTCACTTACAGGTAAACACGAAATCTCAAAAACGACTTGATTTTTATCCCTGAAACGACGTCAGCTAAGTACGGAATTGACTTTAACTTCTACGAGAACGGAGTCGCGGGGAAAAGCGATTTTCTCCCCTAGCCTACCCTACCCCATTACTGGGACAAAGTCTCCCTCGAAACCTTCCAGGAATTCTTTTCCCGTGCCACCTCAAACCAGTCCTCGTGGAACGTGTCCAGGTCATCTCGCTACCTCTTTCTGGACCGATCAAGCGAAATGCGAAAAAAAAAACTTGAAAGAACATCAATTTACTAATTGGATAAAGCTACGGTCCGTTTGTATGCAGCGCTGGTTAGCTGCGCGCCGGCTAATTCAAGTTAGTGCAATGGTGACATCAAAACAGAAATGTATAAAAATCTTAGAAAAAATAAATACATTGGAAAGAAAAAGACTGCGTATTTAATTCCGAAAGGTTCTGGGTGCGGTACCCAGCTTGAGTGTATTGGGATTTTCCATTAGTAATTCCTGATCCTTAGAGAATTAAGTTGAAACTTTAACCTTTAATACCTTCTTAACCAGAAGTTTTCCAGGTATGGTCCGGAATAAAAAAGGTTTTGCTATAGGGGGAAGAAGATATAACTTTCGGTTTCGTTAAGTATGTTTTTACACCCGCTATATACCTACTTGTAACTGACGGATGTGGATGTAGGAATTATCACCTCTGCCTAACCCTTCAAGGAGTACAGGCGTATTTGAATGAACGAAAAGCAACGTACACACCAGAACAAAATGTAATTTAAACAATGACTTCCACCATCAACATTTTATGCTAAAACATTTTAGTGTGTATTCTGAAAAATAATACTTATTGGTAAACTAAAATGCGGAATAAATAGAAAGAGGCTTGTAACAAGATACCCATGAGAAGCGCTCCGTAGGTACAGTCAGCTATATACTCATCAATGGTATGGTAACACTCAAAATTCGAAAATCGATTTGGTATTGGTTTGGTTGGTAGATTAATAACAACGCACATGTCCTACAAAAACGGAACGCAAAGGGCACATGAAGGAGCATAGATGGGTTTTAGTCAGTAAAAGTCTGACACACCCTCCCGCTCCGCCCAGGGCGGTGGAGGTTATTTGATGATTTCCCATCTATAAAAATGAAAAAAGGAAACTATGGATTTATTGTATCGGTTGGTATCGGTATTGGTTTGGTCGGAGTCCGCCTTTGTACTTTTTTTTGTGCATAAAGTTTAAATAAATAAATAAATCGGTCCGATAACCGGTCCTACAAGAAGTCGGTCATGAGAGGAAAGGCTTACTGTTGTGGCTACATTAAAAACAATGTCAACAACATCAGGTTACCAATGACGTGCGGTTTTCTGTACTGGTTCCGCACCACGCGTCACGTTGTCACGCGCAAAAGTTCAATTTTCACTTACTCATGGTAAAACGTAGTGCGTTTATACCTACCTCTCTTTACCACTTACCTAGGTACTTAGTTTTCTTCCACGTGTCTATGTTATCTGACACTCTTACGAAGTCCCACATACAAAAGTATTTACTGAAACAAAAGAGGTTCTGCCTTTTTGGCATATTCTGATGAGATGAGATGCTTTCTGCAGCCAATGCAAAGCGCAAAGCACTTTCTCTATGCTTAGCGATTCTTTCTTACAATGTGTTTCAACCCCCAGATATCCCCTGGTGGTATAATTGACCTATTAATAGCACACCGAGGCAGTACTAGACTGCCTCGGTGGCCTAGTGGTCCTAAGCGCGACTGCTACGCTAGAGGTCCTGGGTTCGATTCCCAGGTCGAGCAAAAAGTGTTATTGGGTTTTTCTATGAAATTCTCAATAGCAGCTCGGAGTTTGGATTTGTACCCGATTAATGGCAATAGGCTCGCCCCCTATTACATGGGACCTAAATATACCGGCGAACTGTGGGTATACATTGCCGCCGCTATTGCCGCGTTGCCTCTGCCTAACCCTTCGGGGAATACAGGCGTGATGGTATATAATAGCCGTACGTAGGTTTCTTCGCCTATGGCTTATGGTCTGGTCTTCCTTCGAGTGAAAGAATAACATTTACCTATCGATTTCCCTACACAAATACATTCAGCAGATCTTCTAAATCATAATATAAAACATAATGACAAGAGTGTAGGTATCTACAAACAGTAAAAAAAAACAGATAAACCAACAGAATACGTATATTCTCGTAAATTCATTGTTTCACGGTTATCCAATGAATGTGTGTTTGATTGAATACATTGGATTGGTATAAATTGAATTGAGAGTTTTATTAAAATGGCCTGTGGTATTTACCAACCGGTATTCACTAGCTACAGCACACAAGGGTGATCTAAATTAAACCAACAAAACATTTATTTGGTTTTATAGATTGTTTCTGACATTGAATCTGCTGTGATTGATATTTTAACGAATTTTTTTTTGGTGTTGTGTAACCTACGTAACCTTTCCTATATGATCTTATAAATGAAGCAAACAAAGAGTAACATGTTTTCTTAACTCCTTGAACAACAAAAAGAAGAACAGTTGGTCAGTTGACTCCAGCTCAGTAGCGCTAAGTTAACTAGTGCCTAGGTATTGACGCAATACACCCAGTGTGACATCACTCGGTAGCATATCTCGGCGTAGTTTGTATCACGAGGATCACTTCATTGAGCGTCAAGTGCGGTTATTAACTGTCGAGAGCACTCTAGATAATGGAATTGCCACAAAACGCATACATTCGTCATGAAATGTTATCTGACCTTCTTAATTTTATTGATTGTGCCGCTACCGGCAACAGTGATCCAAAGCACTTTATCACAACTATTGATACACCTACGGGCTCACTCGAATGCCACGCCCACACATTTACTTAAAACCTTTCAAAGTATTAAAACGAAGATAGCTAAAACGTAACCCTTCATAAAGTGAAATAGTCAGAAATGTCGTGATTTACAGAGACCGAATTTGTTTAACTCAACCTTTAATAATGTAGATACATTTCTATGTACAAATTGTATGCAGTGTTCACGAAGTTAACCTACATCATATTGATATCGATGAAAATTACATTTGTATGAAAAAAGGCTCTTGGCAGATGCTGGCGCCATATAATAATTGGTTTCATAAAAAAACCCGATTGATATATTGTTCACACGCACGCTCTAATAACAACGTTACATATTTTATTCAGTAAAATGATCCGATCTGATGTTTTATATTGTAATTAGATCCCGTTATTAAAATGAGAACTTTTACGTACATGAAACATATTTTTCTTTTTGTTGTTTTTCTTCGTGCGTACACACAACAAAACCTCCACATTCAGAGTACATATTATGATAACAATTTTTTTTTTGCTTATTGAGTTAATTGAACTCCACGCTACCCTATCTGTATCTACTTCACAGCAATGCTTAATTAATAAAGGCTCAAGTCTATACCTACCGTCCGTACCGTATTAATGGATTTTAACCAGACTATTCACAATGACCAACATAATATTTTCTCAAGAAAAAACAGGAACCAGAAATTCCATGTTTGATTTACTCTAAACCTTTATTTTCCATATAAAACGTGTAACATATACAGTCTTGCATGGGACCTAAACATACCGATAAACTGTGGGTGAACTATGCTAAACCCCTGCCTAACCCTTCAGGGAATACAGGCGTAATGATGATAGTATAAAACGTGGACACAACGTTTAAATAGTCTATTATAGCATGGTAGATTTGACCTCGACCTTTGAAATGTCCTATTCCAAAAATAGTGAACAAAAACAAAGAAATAATCTAAGGCCCACTATCAGAATTGTTCGTAAAATGCGGAGTCCTCACAAACGCGTTAGGTATGTCCCCCGTCCGTGTGCTCTACGCACAATCATTAGACATAGCGTTCATCAGGCGCCAAGCGACAATTAAGAGGCCGGACACACCGTGATGTAAATACCTATTAAAGAAAAATATACCCACGGCTGTTAATAAAGATGAGGCAGCCGTGACTCGCATACATTCGGACACTCAAAGACTTGCAAATGTTGACAAAATAACCGCAAGTGACCGACGTCGGCGTGAAATATGAAAATTTTCACACGAAGTGCCACTTAATTTTATACGTGACAGATTAGGGGCCTCGCAGAAATGATAAACAGAGGCGTTATGAAAATAACAGCTTACAATTACTGAGAAGAAGAAGCTATAGAGCGTAGGTATTGATTTACTGGTGTACCAATGTACTCCCACAGTTCGCCAGTATGTTTTGGTCCCATAAAATAGGAAGCGAGCCTATTGCCCTTAACCGAGCACAAATCATAACTCCGAGCTGCTACTGAGGTCTCATAGAAAAACCGAATCACACTGCTTGACCTTGGAATCGAACCGAAGATCTCTAGCGTAGCAGTCGCCCATAGGCCCACTAGACTAACGAGGCGGCAGTACTTAATTACATATAAACCTATAAGTTTACCTAGTATAGAGATGTAAAGTGACCGTCAGGTTATATGTGACCGATTAATCTGACCGAGCATATTGGACATTTATCCAATTTGACCGGTCACTTATTGTCATTTATTGTCAGCAACGTCAGAAACGTTTTTTTAATATAAATAGACTTTATTCTATAAAACTACCGAAGTTTTAGAATCATCGAAGCTAACCAGATGTCATTCATCGATCTATAACACAGTAATAAAAAATACTTAATAAAATACAGTATAAATAAAAATAAATACCTACGTGAGAGTCTATATTTTTTAAAAGTTATCTACACACAATGTTGGTTTAGAAAGTCAATAGGTATTATTTCACATTCATAAAGTTAAAAATTTGCCTGACTTTCAATATTTTACGAAAATAATAGTTACACCAAGTAAAGAATACTAATTTATCTGACCAGTATGACAATAAATGTCCAATGTGACCGGTCATTTAATGTTAAATGACGGACGCTTATCGTATGTGACCGTCAGTTTACAACCCTAACCTAGTATCTACAAGAAACTTTACCTGAAATAAAACAGGGCTTGAAAACCACGCTTCTAACTAGTTCCATTTAAAAACAATGTATGATTGTTTCCTTTGAAACTGTAAAGGAAATGAACGCTAGACCACTATAAAGCTTCTAGGACACCATTTCCTGTCATTACTTTCTAAACATTACCACCTACAATCTTTCTACCTTAGCCTTAGGTATTTAATTGCCAACTAAAAACAAATGAACAATTCTACAAAGAGTAACTTACTTGTAGCAATAATTATCTAACTAAATAGATTTATAACGAATGGTGATTTAGTCTAGAATCTAGATAATACATACATACACTATCACTATCACGCCTTTTCCCATGGGGGTAAGCAGAAATCACAGAACGATAATACCAGCATTTTAAATTCCTACTGCAGGGTAAAGGCCTCTTCTCAAACAAAGAAGAATTGATTACCACCCTTGCCCAAGGCGGATTGACGATTTCAGAGTTATCTTTAATAAAAGTCTAGGTTTCCCCACGATGTTTTTTCATCACCGAAGTCAGTGACTTCCAAAATAAACTTAGAAAGTACACATGAATAGGAAGTCACATTGGTACTTGTCCAATATCGTACCCGCAACCTCGTGCAAGAATAGCAGCCCTCCTAGCCAAGTCACAAACGATAATTGTAAACGCTCGGTAGGTACCAATAGATTTTCAACTTAATACCCAAGAGCCTTAAGTTGAAAATCTATTAAAAATTTCTTAGCGATTGGAACGAACGAAAACGCTACGCAATCTTCATTAGATCTTCAACTTAAAACCAAGCACATAAAGTTGAAGATCTATTAAAGCCTACTCAGCGTTTGCGTTTATCGTTTGTGACTTGGCTAGGGGGGCAGGCGCCTTAGCCATTGGGCTATTATAACATTGTTACCCAGATATCAATAAAAAAGAAAATGGCTCGTTCAAAGGCGATAAACATAAGAGCCTTCTTAGAGCATTCTATCATCTTTCAAAGGTAACATTCTAAACTCGCGGCCATAGACACCATGTAGGAAAACCTGTCCTACGAGTATTTAAGGTGGAACCTACACGGTAGTCCGCGAAGTTCAAATTTGCTTACGTTTTTTGCAATTTGCAAGTTGCAAAAAAACGTAAGAAAATTTGAATTTGGCGGGCTACCGTGGAGTTTGCACCTTAAATCTCTCTACATTCTCTACACACCGTTCACCATAATATCTCGGACCGTGATGTTGGCACTATTGCCTTGTCAATCAGTCTTGCACTCACAAGGCAATAGTGCCAACACCACGGCAGGGAACGTCTTACGGTGAACGGTGTTTATCTATCTATATTGTTCTAACTTGGACAGCCTTAGACCATCAAGTTTCTGGAGGACGTTTACAACACAAGAGAAACTCTTTGCTACGACCATATTGAGTTGGGAAGCAATCTTAAGAGACTAGGGTGTCCTTTTAACCCATGTATGTATTATCTTTGCTTCTAAAAGTATCATAACACAAGGAGCAATATGCTAAGCGTACGTGTACGTACATAACGTTTAAAACATTGTTGTTGTGAGACGACATTTAACGGCGCTCATATTAATATAACTTTGCGGGTATTACTTATAATAATATGCATCGAGTTTAATGCTCTCCTACATTTTATACGTGACAGAGCAGACCAACCATTGTTGATAGAATTTTCGTAATTTGATACTAAAACACCGTACTACACAGAACCAATTTAAGTGATAAGACATTAAAAGAAAAACATTAACTTATATTATAATGTAGCCTAAATGCTGCAATAAAAATGTTACTGTAATGACATCAATTTGGTAATTTGTCTTGAAACACATAAACCTATTACATGAAACAAAATGTTTTAAGTCATTTTGTCGTGTTTTAGTACAATCGTAATTAATGAACCTCAATTTTGTTAGCTTTCACTGATCATCAGATAGTGTTCCAAGTGCCGGTTCTATAGTAACATAGCTATTTTTATATCGCATTACCAATATGACACGATATTAATTTAATATTCCATCTGTCAGCGTGAATTTTTGTTCGTGAGACATTCTAAAAACAATTATTTTTTTCCAAACTTTCGAGTAGGTACTCCGCACAAATAAAAATCATTAGAACTTCTGAATAACTAAGTTAATTCGATTTTAGAAGTAAAAGTCATCTTCGATATTAATGAAATACCTACGGGTATCCAATCAACCGCCTTACCCCAATTAATAAAAAAATAAGTTGAGAAACTTTTGAACTCGTAATCCGTGTTCATCATTTAAGAAATTGAGGAATTGAGGCCCGCTTGTACCACAAATCACTGTTCTAGTCAACCGTTTCAAATTAACAGACGGTTTTTACAGGCGTATAAGTTAATAGGCACTATAATTTTTTATTTAAATATCCAAGATGTCACGCTTGAACATACACACATGACAATAAATCGTCGCAATAGTATTTGTGGTGTAAGCGGGCCTGACTATTCAGCATACACAGGTCGACACATCTAAACACCGTTTACAGGTTAAGCAAACTCTTAGTTAATTAACTCCAAAGCGAGTTCCACGGTCTACGGGGAACACTAGCCAAACTTTATACATGAGTTAGGTACTACAATTAACAATACAGTACTTGTCTAACTAATACACGTTGAAAAGAATTTTTTTTTATTGAGTCTTCGACGATTGAACAAATGCTGCAATACTCGTTCAGTTCATCTCGTCGTTTTTGACGGTGCCGGCTAGCCTCAGGCATTAGGTTTCGAAGTATCTTGCTCAGTTGTCGTTGACAACAAAAGAAAGAAGCACTTGATATCTCATTTGGTATAGTTTTTTGTCCGACATTAAAAGATGAATGTATGTGTAAATAACTAAGTAATAATACCAGCCTATGATTTTCCTACTTCAAGGCAAAAGCCTCTTGGTCTCTCAAGGCACGACCACTGATCACCACGCTTGCTCAAGGCCGTTTAGCGATTTCAGACTTATATTAATTACTAGTGAACCGCCCCGGCTTCGCACGGGTGCTGATTTCCGAGTTATCCGGTAGTTTTTTTTTTACATATAAACCTTGTCCGGGAAATTACCAATACAACAAAAAAAGAATGAGCCAAATCGGTCCAGTTGTTCTTGAGTTATGCGCTTACCAACACATTTTGCGATTCATTTTTATATTATAGATATGTCCAGGTTTCTTCACGATGTTTCTATTCACCAATGTTAGTGCTACATACACACATACATAAACTCACGCCTTTTTGCCATGGGGTAGGCAGAAACCACATAACGCCACCTGTTACAATTCTTACATAGGTAATCTTTCGCCTCGTCCACGTTCATACATTTGGTCATACAAGCACGCCGGTTACGAGTACTGTGCACCTGACCTTCGAAGAACCTTACCATTAAGGTCAAGGTAGGTCTTTCTATGGCGTCCCCTCCCGAGGTTGCCACTCACATCTGCCATATAATCCCTGTTAGTGTCCATGTTAGTGATGTCAAAGATAAACTTAGAAAGTATGGCATAGATAGTGTAACTTCGTATAACTCACCAATAACCAATATTCAATACGCAGCCGACAGTGGCGGGTTAAGAAGCTAAACAAAGTTGTAGTAGCAGTGTAGAACTGTTACCAATAGTCCCGTAAACTTTACCCTCAGCTAAAATGTTTCACACGCTACCAAATTCAATTCTCTTTGAACTTTATCTTCAGTTGCCTTTGCAGACGCGTTGCCTGCCTGCCTAATGTAAAACGTATCTAAAATACCTTTTACAACAAATAAAACATGCTCTAAACGAATTGTTTCGGTTCAGCACTAGGTAAATCGTCATAAAAAAACATTTATATTTTTTACCTTTTCTCCTTTAAATTTTAATGGATTGGTAACTACTTAGCCTATTAAAATATGTTTTTGTACATTACGGAATAAGACGGCCAGATTTTTCAGTCTTTTCAGCAAAAAAATAAACTTTTGATGCCCCAACGTACCCCGTCTCGTTACCTAGTTGACCGATCTGTTTCTGGCGTACTGTAGTTAAAAGAAGTTATTACCACACCAAAAATAAAATTTGTCGTTCCATCAATTATTCAATATTACTTTTATATAGCAAATAATGGATTTCAACAGGGTAAATTAATATTTCTACACCGTACATATATATTCCATGTCTCGGCAATTAAATAAACGACAGTAAAGGCAGAAAATATTTCTCGACACTTTTTTTAATGTAGAGCAGCGGTCGGCAACCTTTTGGCAGGCAAGGGCCACATGGTGGTAAAATGAGGTAGTGGAGGGCCGCGCTTTCACATAATTTTTAACCGACTTCAAAAGGTTCTCAATTCATATGTATGTTTTTTTTTTAATGTTTGTTGAATTTGACGACATTTTTTTTGTTTGGTAGGTCATACATCTGAAGTGGTCCCATATATTTTTTTATCAAAATTTAATTTCTTGCAGGAAAATTTGAAATTTTCCCCTTTTTTCGGCAGATCATGTTTGAAAAATTGGCCTATTGCTTTTTTACCCGCCGGCCACAGCCAAGCGCTTCATGCGACATGAGGCGCGACGAGCTTCGAGATGCAAAAACAAATGGTAGACAACGTATGAAGTATGCCACAGCTACCGGCGACACTACATGCGACGCTACACGGGGCGCTTCACGAAGCGCGACTAGTAGCGCGACATGTAGCGGCTACAGAATGCGCGATGTGTGTGTGCACTTGCCGTCGCTGTCGCAACTACTCGAGCTGTGGCATACCACTGCAAATCGTGTCGCTGTCGCATCTCCTGTCGCAAAGCGTGTAGCGTCGCCAGAGACTGTGGCCAGTCCCTTAGTCGTGTCTAATAGCAATAACCATATTTGTTGATAGGTCAACAACAAGGCCAAAGAAATTTTTAGCAGCCGCTGAGGACGATACAGAATACTTAGCTGAAAAGTATTAAAAACCTCCATATCTCTTTACTTATGGTTTTCATATAAAAATATCTTGTTGTCTGATACATACATACAATCACGCCTGTATTCCCCGAAGGGTTAGGCAGAGGTGTACCAATGTACACCCACAGTTCACCGGTATATTTAAGTCCCATGTAATAGGGGGCGAGCCTATTGCCATTAACCGGGCACAAATCCAAACTCCGAGCTGCTACTGAGTATTTCATAGAAAAACCCAATAACACTTTTTGCTCGACCTGGGAATCGAACCCAGGACCTCTAGCATAGCAGTCGTGCTAGGACCACTAGGTTAACGAGGCAGTTGTCTGATACTCATTCCAAAATAGAGTATTCATGGTTTTAGTTTAACGATAAATGTCCCTTACACCCGATATTGGTAAGTGTGATGCACATAGTCTTTTTAATGTAAATTTTATTAATGTTTACGTAGCACTACGTCAACGATAATGTAACAATAAATGAAAAAGAAATGAGAAAAAATTATATAAAACTTAAAAGCGAACTTCAAAATTGTTATAATATAACCGTACATACACATTTCAGTGTAACGTTTGAGGCGGTATTTGAGTGACTATTTTCTTATACGCTAGCTTACGCGCCTAAAATCATTAATTTAGGTAAAATGTAATAATTACAGTTTAATTTTTAAAACTGTCGCGGGCCGCAAGTAGGAGAGCCGCGGGCCGCATGCGGCCCGCGGGCCGCGGGTTGCCGACCGCTGATGTAGAGTGTTGTTCGCTCATTTTGAATGATTAATATAATAAGATGTTGAACAAACGGGAAGCTAGCGTAGCTGAATTTTGAATCAAACAAAAAATAATAATGTGTGCCGCCTATAATAAGAAGAAGAAGAATGTGTTGAATCCCTGCTGGGCACAATCATGTTGTTTATTCATACAACATGATTGTTTGTGCCCAGCAGCATCTTCTTATGAAAAGAGGCTTATTATGTTGACTAATCTATACTAATATTATAAAGAGGTAAAGTTTGTGAGTTCGTAGGGGGTAATCTATATACTGAGCCAATTTTGAAAATTCTTTCACCTTTATAAAGCCACGTTATTTGTGAGGCTTTATAACATCACGCTACATCACACGGGAGCAGTAAGCAAATACGTAATTTAACGCGGTTTAAATAGCCACGGGGACGAAGTCGCGAGGCAGTCCGCTTGTGGAATAATAAACAGAGTAAGAACAAAGACTTGTCATATGAAGACCAAGTTTGTTTACATGTAAATAAATTTAAAAGCATTGACAGCCGGTTCCCAAAAAACGTAATAGGTATTTGGAACTCAACCAATTTGTTTGTTGTCATGGAAGTAAGCACAATGAAAAAGAAATGGCGGACCAAAATGAGAAACATAAATAAAAATTAGTCTTCAGTAGCTGTTCGCCGAACTTCTGGAAGATATAGACCTCTTCGTTACGATGAGATGTGACAGGCCGACTGTAGGTAACAATAAGAGGACGGAACCACTTCCTTAACACCTCTACAACAGAACGACATAATATCGCTATCATTTATTTATTTATTTATTTTACTTTAATTAAAACTGTTACAGTTAATTAAAGACGAAGCAAAAATATAAAAAGAAAACACAAATATACATTTTAAACAAAACAATACAATGTCATCCCTTTTATAAATTCTTTCTCACAGTACGTCTGACATACTAATAAAATCTTCATCTATTTATCCGCAAACAGATAGTTTGTTGGGTTAGAATCCAAAAGATCATTAAGTGCAGACAGTGTACGGGGTACTGGGGACTTATAACTAAAGAAAGAAAGAAAGAAAGAAAGAAAGAAAGAAAAACCATTTATTCTTGCGAAAGCGACGCACAACACAAAAATAAAAATAAAAAATAACTAAAACAATAATCTATATGCGCCACTACCGCGCGAAAAGGGACGTTTTAAAGGAACTTACGTACTACGTAGTTTAAGGACGACTGTAACTTCGCACTACCTAGTACGGTAGATACGCACCTAGTAACATACGATCTAGTTCAGTTATTGTTACAGGAGCTTCCTGCCTTCTTTAAAGGTAAACTACAAAAACCTATCCTCCTTTAAAGATAAACTGCCTCCGTGGTCCTAAGCACGACTACTACGCTAGGCTCCTGGGTTCGTTTCCCAGGTCGAGCAAAAAGTGTTATTGGGTTTTTCTATGAAATTCTCAGTAGCAGCTCAGAGTTCGGATTTGTGCCCGGTTAATGGCAATAGGCTCGCCCCCTATTGCATGGGACTTAAAAATTTACCGGCGAACTGTGGGTGTGCATTGGTACACCTCTGCCTAACCCTTCAGGTTATACTGGCGTGATGGTATGTCATGTTATGTTACTAAAACCTTAAACTTTGTAGACGGGTGAATACTTAGTAAAGTACTCTGTATGCACAGAGTGATAGGACAGTTCAACAGCACCCAGCGTCACTCGTCTTTGTCAGGGTACAAATTGTATTTTTTTTTTTATTGTAATGTAAGCCTACACTTTTTAATGTAATATGAGGAATAGAGTGCCTGTTATCCTTTTGTACCAAACTAGGTATTTTACCACCAGTATATTTTGCGTTTTTTAATACCTACTCGTAAATAACTTTGTACGTATTTACTTTAAGATTTACGTATTTCAATTTACTATAAGGATAAGCAAAGATGATGCGTTGACCCGGAAAACGGTAATTAATATTACACAACTGAAAACTAGAATAACCCTGACATGAGTAATGTTTGATAGTAATATGTGTATTATATGATTACCTAATAAATAAATTGTTTTTAACCAAAACTAGGTTACTTAGTCACTTAATAAATAACAAAAACTAAAGTGGCAGGAAAACCATGGTTTTTCTCAGATAATTGAGTAATCATTAAACAAAAATTCCAAGACAAACTTCTAAAAAAATAAAGCCCTGAAAACCCAATCAACTTTTAAATAACTAGGTATAAAATTATATTTTTAGATGCTTTGAAACAAATTGTTAGTGAATTGAGATAGCAAAAAAGTGACGTCATAGTTTAGTATTGTGTCATCTACCCATTTCATCGTCATTATGCACAGACTAACTTCATCCACGGCTGGGTCTTCTTCGGAGTATTTCGCTGTATGTGTCAATCTCGTTGCTCCTGTGCCTGCCTCATCCAGGATCCAGGATAATGACGCTTGTTGAATGTGGATGAGGCGAAAGGAGTATGTAAGGATCGTAGCAGGTGGCGTTCCGTGGTTTCTGCCTACCCCCATGGGAAAAAGGCGTGAGTTTATGTATGTATGTATGTATGTATGTATGCATCTCCTCCGGCCGCCGGCCGCCCTTCACCTCTTCTCCCAAATACATATTGCGAACTTAAAAGACTTAAATACGCACAGGTCATAGATTTTAAGTCTAGTCAGTGATTTTTTTTATCAAATGACTTTTTTTAAGACTCTGTCATGAAAATAGTTTCAGTAACAGTTGGCATAGTCCTTGCTCTGAGGCTGTTAGATAATGAATGATCTATACTTTACCTTTTATCTTTTTAATAAATTAAAACTGCGCCTAAATAACCGGCTCCCATGCGTATTCACCAACGTGGATATTCAATTATTCAAAATACTATACTCACTATAAACTCAAATAAGGAACGTTCCACTTCTGAGAATAGCACAATAGAAAAAACTTTTCAGGTCTTCCACGTAATGTTTGAACGAAGCACTTTTAAGTCATACTGTTTACCCGTAACTTCTTAATTGAATTGTTTTATTGGAAACTAAATGGTCTGTACTTCAGAAGTTTATTTTTTCTTTTATGCCAGTGCCATAATGAATGGTGAAGTCAAATATCCTGGAAAATTAACTTATTTTTAAATCATATAATAGAGTAACAAACAGATGAGATAATACTCGACTCATCAACGCGTAAGTTCAAAGTAACTAAAAACAAGGAAATTTTTTACAAAAACAATAAAAAAAACATCTATAGCGGAACTATGAAATGCATATTGGGAGTTTAAACAGTAATTTGTGGAAAAAGGTGGACAGTTATTGCAGGAGGCAGCACCGCCCGCCCGCCCATCCCAGCCGCCCAAGCTCCGCAAGCTCACGCAACGGATATATAAGGCGCCGGCGAGCCTTCAGCGGCACAACGCAACACAACCACCGACCACCACGGGCTCTCCTCTCCTCATACAGTCGAACACAGGTTAGTACAACTTTACATATATATTTTATTTCTATTTTTTATTCAATCTAACCATTTCTCTAGTAAACTTATTTTATTTTTTATGTTTAGAAGTGAACTTTTATTTAGCAAACATTTTAAAGTTTACTATAAAGTCTTCATATCACATAATATATTTTTATGACTATCGTATTTTACAATTAATATAATATATGTTCAGTTTATTACTTTCTGTCTCAGCAAAGTTTATATACGTAAAAGTTTTAAAAAAAAACTGTTTAAAACTTATCATGTGCCCTGAAAATCTATCAGGGATATAAGTGAACACTAACCCAAAAATGCTTACTTAGTTATTCAATGAACCATGTTTTCGTAAATACTTGAAAACAACTTAATAGCTGCAATAATGCAGAAGAATTGAATTCCATATTTGCAGTATATTTCACTGAATCCTTCTACGTCGCCCCGTTAACTTCCGTTTCAGTGGACCTCATATCCGCTAGTTGATAGTTATAGTTTTATTTTATTTTTATTCATAATGGCCACTGCATCTCTGTTTATGTGACAGTTCGTGTTTTATCGTATAAAAGTAATTAAAATGGTAGTGACTTTATAGTCTCCGTTATAAAATTCTCTTTTTTATTTTTGAATTCAACATGTCAGCTTTTTTTATTTCTTCGTGCGGAACATTAAAATTAAATCTCCATTCATATAAAACCTCTGTGTAAAATTATGACAAAGGTACTTAAACATATAATTTTCCTTTTAATATATTTTTATTTATTTTATAAATTAATGCATTATATACAGCCTTAAAATAAGATAAAATAAAATAAAAAAAGAAATTAAAATTACAAGGGATCAAAAAATTCCTAATTCAAGATATTGGGTTATTATAATTAAACTGACGGTAATAATGACTTAAACGCTTAGGAGTAAATTTTTAAGTAAAAAATAAGCTTCTTAAATGTTAATTTTATCTTCAATAATGACTGTAAAACATTAAACAATGACCTTTCCTTTTAAATGTTCTACGTTTCTAATTCTCAGTAGGTATCTTTTATTTTTTCACTTTATAGTTGGTTCCGTTAAAAGCTTATATTAACGACTCTAGCCGAGTCAAAGAGGTGTTATCTTTCGTTTTCCTCAACACTATCCTACGTACTTAGTTTACTCTTCTTTCAATGATATGGAATACTGGCACAGAAGACTATCTGTAATTTAAATACGTACCTATCTACTGAAACCCAGCGGTGTGGGTTTTTCATCTCAGGTCTTCATATGTCAATGTATTTCAACATTTGCTTAGTCTTTGTATGACAATAGTAAAATAATCGTCTTGAATCGCGGGACGTGTAAAAAGTACCCTTTTTGTTTCGTAGATTTACTATAGTAGGTACTTTATTTAATATTCCTCATACAGCTACCGATTCTTGATAAAAAAATAACTACTATTAATCTTAAAGATACCACAATCCGCCAACCTTAATGCAAAAACATTAAAATTTGTAAGAGCTTCAAAAGCCAAGTTAATGTCATTGTTAGTCGGAAGTCTCGTCTCGAATTTTCTATACATTTTTAATACACTACTTTGTTTGTCCATTGAAAAATTTACAATGGCCTATCTTAGTGGTAAAAAAAAACAAAAAGAGTGCTAGGAAAGGCTTTTTTTTTAGCTTTTATCCTAATAAGACACTTTTGTATCTAAAAATAAATCTCCGTAAAATCATTTTGTAAGTGAATGCTCGGATTCATTCATTATTCTATATTTAGATTCAAAATTGGTTTCACCCAATCGACTGCTTGATTGCTTGCACGTGTATCATTTTCCCACAACCCAGTTCTAAGGAAACTCGATCAAAACTCAAGAGGAATTAAATAAAAGACAGCATGATTGATTCTTACTCTTTTCATGACCTCTATTTGTCATAAAAATGAAGATGTAGTACCTGCCGGGCAATAACATTTTATTTTTAATGTACGCCTATATTTTCCGTACATCGTCCATTAAACAAAAGTTATTATACCTGACATCTTTTCGCCTTTTTTACTGTCAAGGAGACCCTTATCTCAAATAATGACATATCCAATTTTTACAAACACATAAACTAGACAATCAACAGAAAGTAGTTGAGTCCGTCGGTGCGTTGATGTCTTTATAATTACGTTATAGAGGCAACACTATTTTACAGACAATTTTAGAAGATATTAAAAGTAAATTACATCCCACAAGAAAAAATAGATACACAATTAATTAAATACATAATTGTTTTATTATATTCGTTACCTTTTCCTGCTTTAAGTAAGTAGCGTAATTCAAATTAAGCGTCCACCTCATTTATACGAAGACGGGAAAATACGAGAAAAAACTGTATAATAATAACACAAGAAGGTACTGCGTGAATGTAATCTAATGAAACGTAATGGATTCAAACCGTGCCGTTTATAACTGCATACCTATACCCATAGTACACTATGACTGAATGCAATTTTACATTTTTGCATTTCATAATGTGACGTCAGAGCATTGTGTTATTATTCAGTCATATTAAATAACCGTCTCATGGTCGTGGTCACCCTGTTTCAGTACCACAATATCTCTTAAAAAAATACTTTCAACATAAAATTCATAACCTTAAAGTTTATTATTGTGTGTTCATAAAATGGATGCTCTTAATTTTTTTTCTCTTTTTGTTCTACCTCTTTCTTCTCTCTTACTCTTTAGAATTCTTAAGACAAGGTCCTCGCAACGTCTAATTAAGACTCGTAAGCCATCCAAACCCACAAAAGATTCTTCAAAATCAGTTTAGCCGTTGAGGAGAGCAGTAACACACACGTACAGAAGAATTATAACATTACGATAATGTACATGAACACTATATCTAGTAATTATTTTTGATTCGTCACAATAACATAAGTTACATTTTCTATAATTAAGTTGTTCATGATTAAATGAACACGTTAACTTACCACGCGCAGACACAATAGTTGAACAATCGTCGTGCATTAAACAACTAGTCCTTATCCCATTTTATTTAGAGTTGGGATTAGCGCAGCACGTCGTTTACTTTTCATTCGTGTCTATTATCCGTCATCTTAGTAGATTCCCACTTTCTAGCCATATGATTCGTCACATAGTGCATCCTTCATTTGTTTTGGTCAACGTGTTTATATTGAATTTGTCGGTCCAGCTCTGTGCAATGATGCGAGGTGCCGGCGGAGCGCTGGCTGTGGCCGTCGCCGCGCTGATAGTCTGCTGCAGTGCTGACCCTCATCAGGTAAGGAAACCTCTACGTCATCATTATGGTTTAACAAAGACTTTAAACGAGAGGTCCTGTTAACCAAAAGCCGTCGGTGATGTACCTTCTAGTTGGGTAGTTGACACCACTAATCAATAATTCCAAGTCAACTTCTCTAAAAAAAACACTCTTTTTCAGCTATATTTTTTATTTATTATAAAATAAGATTTTTACTTGCTTCGAAATCAATAAATAGTTAGTCAATTGAGTAGGCCGATAAGAGACGTCATAACTCAATATTGTCATACAAAATCTATGGGAGCATCACGTTTTGACCTGCGGGTTGTTCGAAAGAGATACCGCGTCCCCGGAACGCAAAGGGCACATGAAGGAACATAGACGGGTTCTAGTCAGTAAAAGTCTGACACTCCCTCCCGCCCCGCCCAGGGCGGGGGAAGTTATTTGATGATTTCCCGTCTATAAAAAAAAAACACGTTTTGACAGTTCATAAAAAGTATGTCAATTGATGGTGGTGTCATCTACCCAATTCTTTGTAAGATGGTGTAGTAAGTAGTAACATCATGGGTAACACTTTTATAAAAAGAATTTACATTTTATTATATTAGAACAGTAACTATTTCCATTATATTATGATAAATGTTAAAAGGTAATTCGAATCGAAAATAAATATTATAAAATCCTATCACAATTGGCGATCGCTTCCAAACAATATCTCTGTGGACAAAAATCACACAGTGAAAGATAAAGAATTGAGTCCACGGTGTACCAATAAATGATATAATAATATTGTCCCCGGTTTGCACGATACTGCTTTTAGCTCATCGTATAATACCTCTTTGTTACAATAAATGTTAAAGGCATTAAAAGAAAAACTTTAAATACCAATATTGTTTTATCCTTCTACATTTAAATTGCGTGGTTAGAAACCGTGTTTTCTTTTGTTTCGTGTTTCGGATACCTAGAGAATTTAACCTTTTACTTCTGACTCCTACAGTCAAGCATACCTTGTTTCGTTATTAAGATTATTCACTAATTGGTACAACACCATCTTCAGCCTTCAGCCATAACAAGAACCGTTGTTAGTAGAGTTCTCTAAAATTATGTAAATACGACTACAACTTATAATGTATTCATACTTATAATGTGGCCATTCGGACCTATCGGAATGTAATGTAATGCAAAAAAAAAGTAGCTCTGTAACATGTTAACACGCATTACATCAAGGAGTTATACATATTAAGTTGTTTTGTAAATAAATATTAAACACCGGTATTAATTAAGACTTACCTATACTTATTCCAAAGGAATGGAGGAAATTTCAAAGGCACGATTATACATAGAAACCAATATCAGAGACCTCAATTAGGCACAAAAAGCCACTACTTAAGGCACTTAGTCAGACCAGTGACCCGTTACAAAAGGCACAATTTCTTAAAAGATTACTCAAAATTTCACTGAATTGTAAAAATTGAACGAATTTCGCTAACAGTTTTTCATTTCGTTGCTCCACGCAATTTTGTGCCTATATCCTATAAATACGGTAGTGGCGAAATATTAATTGGCAGAACCAACTCTGATTGGCGGGCTCGTAACGAGAAAACATAATAGCAACTTACTCGTAAGCCTCCAATTAGATACTAATCGATCTGAAACCGATACTATAAAAATATAAATGGCAAAATTAAAATTGACTGGCGAAGAACGGGCCTAATTTCATTTTCTCGGCAAAGGACATAATGGGTGGGATCTACGAGTCGATAGCGAATAGAAATAAAATATTCTGGTCAAGGCGACTGCGGTATCCATCATTAAATGGAATTACCGTAATGTTATAAGCTATTTCTATTTCTACCAACTCACCGACTCTATTCTCAAGCCTATAACTATCTATTAAAATGGTACCTAATCAATATTAATGTACCTAATTATAGTGTTTCAATTTGTTTTTAATTATCTATATTTAGTATGAATATTTCAGCGCATACGTTTCGGTTAGCTCTTCTTCTTCTTATCGTGTGGGCAGTAAGGTCTAACGACCCCAAACACCCTACTGACAGAGTTCCTAAACCGCCTCAAGGGCCTCTGACATGATTACTGATGTCAGTGATGTCCAAGATAAACTTAGAAAGTACATATGAATTAGGAAAAGTCACATTGGTACTTGCCCGTGCCCGGTTGCGAACCCACAACCTCGTGCATGGGAGGCGGGCGCCTTAACCAATGGGCCATCACGACACTTGAACACACTTGCTTAGCTCTTTGAATTGTAATTTATATCAATCAATTAATAATAATAGAGACGGGACTGTCCAACACAACTGACTAGCATGGTCCCCTAAATAGCGTAACAGGTAAACATATTGACTTTGACCAACTCCGTATCCGACAGTCAGATAGAATACATAAACACATGGACGCTCTGTTTATTCTAACGAACGACTCGATCTCTAGATTATCCAATTGTATAGTTTGTGATTGTAACATTAAATCAAACTGCATCTTGATCATTAAGATGCGTCAGTACCACGTACTTATTAGCAAACTTTGCAGCTTAACACAGTTTCTATTTTACAGATACCTAAACCGTTTTTTCCAACTTAACGCTCCTAAAATAAAGCAACGTTTTTCGGTTGTTAGTCAAGAATAACGCTCAGGATCTTATAGTTTCTCTAAATATATGGCTGACATGGCAATTTAAGCCGACTGCTTGAAATAAACCACAACCTAAGTTTCATATCGACTATCGATTCTTTTACTAATTAGTGATTATTATGGAGCTAACTATATTGGTTATTCCACCAGGAGCAAGACGTCAGTGGCACCGACCACAACTCCGCGGAACGCTACGATGCCAGCGGTAAGTCCCGCGACACACGCACACATTTCAAACTTCTACAGTACTTAATATTTAATTTGTACGCACACAGAATGCTAACACGGATAATTTACCTGGCACATAATATAGCTAACTCAACTAACCGGGACTTGGAAGGAACACGATCAATATTGGATTAAAATCTATGTACTTGCTTACGTATTGCGTAATTATAATTGAATTTGATGTCAGTTTAAGTAGAGTCTGAATAGATATGATCCATATGTTGATTGTGCATAAACGCACTTAATAGTAGGAATGTCACACAGTTGTTGTGCACCATTATCACAAACAACACTTCGTGAACGACCGCACAGTTTCTTGTTGTATAATTATGTTCTGTGATTAACACCCTGATCGAGAGACGTTTCACAAACCTGCACCTAAAAATATTTGCACATTCCGTATTTAACAAAAACACCATTATCTAGAAATATCCTTCGAAAACTGCACTTAGTTTGTAAATAAACCCCTTTTGTGCACTAATACTATTCAGGTGATGGAATATTGCACCAATCACAAAGTACGTCCTTGCACAAGATTGAATCACGAAGCTTTAGTACACGGTGCATTCATGTTTCTGCACAAAATGCGGTAAGTACTATTTATGTTAATGCACGTTAATGTCCATCTTCCATAATACACACTTACATAATGTTAATATTACTTGAAATTGTTACAGATTATAAACAAAAACAAGACCTTGAGGATTATCTACGATTCCTCTTACATTACGAGAACAAGTTCGAAGATCGCAACTTGAATGGTATCGGTGGTAATACTCTACTCGGAAGGAACACCAACGGCCTCGGTGGAAGCTCTCTATTGGGCAGAAACCTCGGCAACCTTGGAGGCAGCTCCATGGTTGGTAGAGAATTACATTACGGTGGCCAGACCAGGAAATCCCACGGAGGTGGAGCTTTTACTGGAAACTTGAACGGAATCGGGGGTTCGACTCTCGTGGGCCGAGATGTTGAAGCTGACAAAAGGCTTTACTCTAGATTCGTCGATTCCCTCGGCGGCGGCAACTTTGTTCGTAACTTGGACTCTATTGGTGGAGGGAATTTTGTGAGGAACTTGGACTCCATCGGAGGCAGCAACTTCGTGAAGAAGAACCTTGATCAGCTCGGCGGACCGAACCTTGTACGGAGGAACCTGGACTCTCTGGGTGGAGGCAACTTCGTCCGTAACCTCGACTCCATCGGAGGTGGAAACTTTGTCCGTGAACTGGACTCCATAGGAGGCTCCAACTTCGTCTAAATAACTATTTAACCCTATCCTAGTCATTCTACCCTTGAAAATAATTTTCTCATACAACGTAAAATGTGATATCCCTACGAAAATTTTATTTATTGTGTTATTGTTTATCATTCGGTGTTGATATTTTTAATAAATCTTTGCAACCTAGGAAAATGTCTTTCGATATAGCAGTATTCTATAACATCATCCTCCTCTCTTAAGCTATCCTAATATTTTTTTTATGACCTTTTTCTTCCATATACATAGGTGCCTAGCTCTACAGCCGTCATTTTCGTATTCACGCCTTTCCTATCATCCTCTTCTATACTTATATGTAATACAATCCATCCATAGTCTATTTTGTGTGTCTCTCGCATGAAACCAACCACATGCTCAAGAACAGGACAACCGAAATTGATGCTACTACTCGGTCAAGGGCCCCCACTTTATTTTTTTTTTACTTACCTATTCATTTCTATAATCCACTAATCATTTGTCATCACGCATCTCTTTTAACATTCACATCATAACGTTCTTCATTTGAAACCATTTTATTTTCCATTTCATTTCATATAAGACTCCAATCAGGTAAGACCTAATGTTCAATGTATTATTTCTTCTTTGTATTCTTTGTCTGTTCTTTAACTTACTGTTGGATTACATGCGCATAGGCCACAAGACTCGTACCCTGGACGCTCTCGGTGGCAACTTAGTCAGAGAAGTGAGGGAGATCCGGCACTCTGGATATGTGCCCTACCTCATCTCTAGACGATTCGATTTTGCCAGGTTAGTATACATACTTCTCCATACATCCTCTTTAAAAGCTCTTATACAAAACATGTGGCGATCATAATAGATCCGCTATGCTAGCAGTGACACCACAGCCGCACTAAGGAAATAAAAACACATAGCATAGGCTTCATATTAGTAATAAAGTTTTGGTGAAACTCGCCCTAAAACTACTTCAAAGGTAACTCGAAATCATTCGGTACTTATCTATAAAAATGTAATTTACTAAAGAAACGTTGTCTATAAGAACTTCAATACTTCTGAAATCCCTCTTACCCACTTGCTTCAAATACGCTGAAAATACTTTAGATAACATTCCGACTTAAATATCGTCTAGGACTCTAGGTTATTAGTATACTGTAGGTAAATCTGGTATCTATACGCTACCGTCATCATAACAGATGCGTATATATAATATTGCCTCATATCGAAAATAAATATGATCTGATTCAATACCCAATTACATGATTATTCCATAGAGGTATAATGTATAGATCTCTGAGAAAGAAAGAGCCGCCCCGCCGCGATGCATGAATACTTTTTTTATGGAGTGCACACTGAAGAAGACTATCATTATCTACTATATTAGGCACATATTTAGATTGATTTCATGGATTATCTAAACATGTTCCTCATCTGACATAGAGGTAGCGCTTTTAATATCTAGAATACTAATTTGGTCAGTGGGTAGTCATAGGGGCGGAGTTATAACTAATAACACTAATATAGAAACCGCCTGTACACATAAATGTAGTACATCAATTTTAGCAATATTCATACTTAGGAGTTACTCTTTTTTTGTAAATCAAACACAGTACCTACATAGACAGACACAAAATGTATTTATAATGGTTTTAGAAAATGAAAACCGTTAAAATACTCCAAAAATATACAGCCTGTCCGTTCATCAAACTTATTTTACTTTAAGGTGCAAACTCCACGGTAGCCCGCCAAATTCAAATTTTCTTACGTTTTTTTGCAATTTGCATGTCAGTATTAGGTTTAACGTTGATTAAAGTAAGATTCGCGGGCGTAAGAAGTATGTATTTTCAGAATTTTAACCATTAAAATCAGTAAAATAACTCCATAAGTCGGTATAATTCCAAAATGTCAAGATTTCATGAAATAGTCATTCTTTGGGTTTACCTGGCCCTATGGAGTTTTATTGCTGACTTAAATGGTTATAATTCTGAAAATACACAATTCTTACGCCCGCGAATTATACTTTAATCAACATATAACTTAATACTAACTTGCAAATTGCAAAAAATCTAAGAAAATTTGAACTTCGCGTGCTACCGTGGAGGTTCCACCTTAACCTGCAAACTGATGCATTTAGATGGCTTATCTCCCAAGAGAACCATGAGTTAGAGTACATTATGACGTCAGCTGTATGAATCTCACATGAATGTTTGGCCGCAGTCCGTACGGCGGCAAGCGCGAGCCGTGGCCGCTTGCACCTATCGAGTTCAGCGGATATTACGGAGATGGCCTCCCTAAGCGCAATTTCGACGAGATCGACCGGTAAGATTGAGTTTATTTTCAATTTTTATTTCTCTATTACCTCTACTATTGAATTTTCTAAGCAAAGTACCATTATAACTATACGTCTGTATTCCCCGAAGGGATAGGCAGAGATGTACCAATATACAGCCACAGTATATGTTAAGGTCCCATGTAAAAGGGGGCGAGCCTATTGCCTAGTGGCAATAGGCTACACTACCGGTCACAAATCCTAATTCCGAGGTGCTACTGAGAATTTTATAAAACAACCCAATAATACTTTGCTCGACATGGGAATCGAACCCAAGATCTCTAGCATAACAGTCGCTGTTAGGACAACTAGGCTAACGAGACAGTTCTAAGCAAAATACTGTATTCATACACTTCTATACTTGTTCCTTATAAGGCTACGTTGTTGATAGATTTTATAGTTTCATATCCATGAATCAGTAAGGAAATATAATTTCCCCTCTCAATAAAAAAATATTACCTTCTCTTTACGCACAATCCTGATTGGTGTCTGTGACCGGAACCGGATCCGACACTCTGAACCCTTACATTAAACCTGGCTAGGCTAGAAATCGTGATACGGAAGTTTTATGAAAAAATCTTATCCGGGGACAAAATTTTACTAAAATTTCTATGTCAGCTTCATTATAGCTGAAATACGATAAATGCATCTTTGTCGTAGTAGTAGAGCTCTTTATGAAGGAGCTCGTCCGGGGAAATACTACCACCATACCTATTTCTGCCACAAAGCAGCGTTGCCGTGTTCCGGTTCGAAGCGTATGGGTGCCGGTGTAATTACATGCACATGAGACATTTTAACTTTGTCTCTGGAATGGCAACTCATTTGCAAAGCCTCTGGTATTACAGATATTTATAGGTAGCGGTGACCACTTACCATCAGGAGGGCCGTAGGCTTGTTTGCCATCCAATGATAAAAAATAAATAAATAATACCAGCTTATAACTTCATTCGTATTTCACCATGGTATAGTAGTTTAGGATGCCGAGTGTGAGTTTTTTTATTCACGTTCGATTGCGAGCGCGTTAGAATTTTGTATAGGAAAACGTTATAGCGCCACCTGGTGGTCACTAGGAGAAACCTAATTTCTCATACAAAATTCAAACGCACTCGCAATCGAACGTGTATGAAAAAACTCACACTCAGCACCGTTTGCAGAAAACTTATGACGCGTTTAATTTTACTAACAACGATGTTTCATAAAAATTGGTCCAGGCGTCTTCGAGCACCGGGAAACACACAAAAAAAAATAAAAACAAAAATATCCCAACGAAATGAGAACCTCCTTTTTTGAAATCGGTTAAAAAACTGTCAAGTCCATTCTTCCCTTCATAATAACACTGTCGCAGGTTCAATTATGTGTGACAGCGCCAGGGGAAACCCACTTCAATATTAACGATTTATTTCAGGTGTTGAGTCGCCGTTCATTTGACCGATTCAGGTGAAATTGCTTTGACACTCATTTCAATAGCACACCTCCAGTTAATAAGCGAATTTAATTAAGTTACACATAATAACATATTCAGTAACTAGTTTCTAAACTGAATTTGTCAGTACCTTCCAGTAAGTACCTCCTGCTTGAGGGTATGTAACTTTACGGTCGTGTAGTTAATAACGAACATATTTCTGATAACAACTACATACTAAGGCTACAATTATATAACTTCAGCTAAGTATAATTAAATTTACACGATTTTCATTCAAATAAATCTTTTGTGAAAAAACAGCGAACATATAAAGTTGATTCAATTAAATAGTTACATAACTATCTGCTCTTTTTTTTGTACCTTTATTATTTAATGAGAAAAATGGAACTGTCATAAACATGTATATGTTGAGTGGTAGGTTTATACATAATGCTGGCTCAGTCGCAAAATGATCATCTGTTATTACGGCAGCAATCGGACGTACTTAGACAACTAAGTGATACATCCGGCTTCATTTCCTAAGATCTCGAATATTTACTTTCTTTTTATATTCTTGTTTCTGATGAACCGAACACTCCGATATTACAGGGTAAATTATAATACAATTATATTACATGGGTGGTATTCTTAACGACATAAATTGAAAATTGAGCCATTACGCAATCTGCAAAAGTGAAAATTCGCTGAAGATTCGCTGTAAACAAACAATCCGAAAGTAAAGTAGGTCGATGTGATGTAACTTATCAAAATACTGTTTCTAAGGCCCACTTTTACCAATATCACTAAACACATTTACCGCTAAATTTGTTTAATGATTTTGGTGAAAGTAGGCCTTAAACATACAAAGAAGCTCCTACATTTTGCTAGAAGGGTTTGTAACCAACATAAAATTATCAGGCTTCTTTGTGCGGCACGGCCATTGACCGCCGGATAAGCCACTCTGTCGGCAGTACGCCCGAACCATAAAACTGCATAGTTACTGACAATCTAACCGATATTTTTGTTCCCTAGGTCTGGCCTGGACACGTTCGTGAAGAAGCGGAACTTCGATGAGATTGACCGGTCATCAATGCCCTTCCCGTACGCCACCAAGCGCTTCTACCATGTGTACGGAACCAACTACTTTGACCTTGATTCTCCTGTGTAAGCCGTGTTCTCGGACCGTTCGTGCTCACTGTACTTACGATCTCACACTGATCTCGAACACAGCAGACACATAACATACCGAAACAGTAGTTAATTCAACTCAAAGCAAATATCCACTTCTTTAAATTAAAAAAATAAACTTCTTCTTATTTATCGTGTGGGCAGTAAGTTCTAACGACCCCACACACCCTAGTATCAGAGTTTCTAAACCGCCTCAAGGACGGATATATTTACCGATGTCAGTGATGACCAAGATACATTTAAAAAATACATATGAATTAGACAAAGTCACATTAGTACTTGCCCAAAAAACCGTGTTTGGACTATCAACGTTCTAAAGCATTCTTTGTGTTTCAGTTCGAGCTTCGACAAGAAGAGGTACAGACCCGACTACCCCATGGACGAGATCGACCTATCTCATTTCCCCATCGGCTCCAAGAGGTCTCAGGACAGCTACCCCCTGGTTCCCCGCAATCTATTGTAAACAACAGAAACTAGCAACCGTCCTATTTAAATACCATTAAGTCCACTTATAGAACATACTTACTTAAGGACTCTGATTGCCTCATAAAAAAATTCTTTCGATGTCACAGTAATGGTCTTCTCTTTATCTTTCTGCGATAGCTTTTATTTTTCTAAAAAAAAGTTTTAATGATGTCACGAAGTCTTTTATCAAAACTTATTTCTTCACCGAACTTGGCGGTCTCCAACACGTGTTAACATCTCCTAGTATCTAGTCTTTCTCATTCTTCTTAAAATGTCTAGTTTAGATAAATTATTAGACTTATATGATATTGTACATTTCTCTGATATTATAAATTGTAGTAAATTAAAAGTAAGGAGGGAGAGGCTTAGATTCTTATCCAAATGTTATATCAGAATTGTCGAACAACCCTTACAAATTAACCTGAAAGAAAATGTACCTGCAAATTGTCTATGTTTACCTAAAATTGCATTATGTACTTAATTAAGTTTGTTTGAGTACCGTATAAATTATTATGAAATAAATAAAAAATATGAATGTTCTTGATCGTTTCTCTTCGACGTCAGTAAACAGTCAAAACCCTACAAATTCCCAGATTCAAAGCAAATATAATTAATGTTTAAGTTTACACAGCACACTGTATAAATTACATAAACGACGACGACGGTGTTTCTTATCTGTCTGTCGGTTAGACAAGAGGGCACAAACAGTGGGTAATAACTCGCCAAGGGGTCCCCCCCGGGCCAAATAGCTTTCATAAGTACATTATTTTTGCTTTGACACATTAATTACAAACTATACGATTAAAATTAATCCTAATATCCCTCGAGCCAACAAAGTTGTAATTACTTTTGTAATCCTGAAAATTCCACCAAAAAACATTTAAATATTAAAACCCCAGAAGTTTTCTTTGAGAAATATCAAGCATTGTTAAGCTAGCACAATTGTTGAAATTAAAAGAATTCAATTCAAACATTCTCTTATAAACTTTAAAAACTGAGAGATAATTAAAAGAAGCTCAAACCAATCCAAGGTTTCAAGAACTTGTCCTGTCCAAACAAACAATGTAATTATAAAAGTTACTTAATTTAATGAAAAACACACAAGCTCACAATGGAGGACATCTGCAAAAAAAAACTTTTAGATAATTAAATACAGAAAATTAATTATACGTACGTACCTTCATGACCATTCAAACAATCACGTAGAGAGATTAAACGAATCAAAGTCCACGAAACGGCTCATAAAAGTGAGGTGTGCCGAGATTGCGACGACAAATGGCGACAAATGGCCGATGACTAACGTTTCTAAGTAATTAAAGTTCAGGTTGGAACGCAATCTAACTAAACAATCTAAACTGTGACAAATAACCGACGGTACAGCCACATTCGATTAAAAACTCGCGAACACATTGCCGAAGTAAACCAACGCGGAAAACTTGGTGGCATGTGGCAATGGTAGTTACGTATCTATTAGTTTTATAATTAATCGAAAGTAGTTAAGTACCTACTTATTTCCTTATCCAATAAAGAGCCATAATTCAAATTATTTTTTTAAATTAATTTTGTTATACGCCTCTCATGTGTGATGTGTCTCTCAATGTGATTTTTTTAATTCATGATATACAATATTGTATACTTTCTAAGTTCATCTTGGACATCACTGACATCGGTGAACGAAAACATCGTGAGAGAACCAGAACTTGTAATTAATATAAGCCTGGAATTGCAAATCTCCCTTGAGCAATGATAGTGCCTTCTCTGTTTTATAAAAGGCCCTTCAGTGGGACTGTGGCTGGCTTTTTTTTTTGTTCGTCATTTTTATATAGCTTTCTTTTATAATATTCACTAGCTTCTGCCCGCGACTTCGTCCGCGTCACAGTTGATGTGTTATCCTACGGGTACCGTACATTTTCCCGGGATAAAAAGTAGCCTATGTGTTATTCCAGACTATAATCTATCTTTGTGCCAAATTTCATCCAGATCCATTCAGCCGTTTAAGCGTGAAAGAGTAACAAACATCCATCCATACATACAAACTTTCGCCTTTATAATAGTAGTAGGATAATTTGGCTCCCAAGATACAGGCACTGCCTAGTTAAGGGACATAATAACAACTATTACGTATTTTTTTCAGAACGAACAGTAAGCATACTTGTCAATAAAAAGTCCATAATTTTAGGATAATCATATTTTGTAAGAATGGATAAATCATTTGCTCTTATTTTTATTCATTACCAGCTTCTGCTCACGACTTCCTCCGCGTCAAATTTGAAATTTAATATATAATGGAACAGTACATTTTTCCGGGATAAATGTATCCTATGTGTACACACTACAATCTATCTTAGTGCCAAATTTTCTCCAGATCCGTTCAGTCGTCTAAGCGTGAAAGAGTCGAACATCCATCCATCCATATATCCATCCTATCAAACTTTCGCATTTATAATATTAGTAGGAATTATAGGATTCTTATACAGTGTGAGTGAGACAACAGTAGCGGCTAAGTGCTAAAAAGAGGACAAACACTAGGCGGACGCCTGTTGCTGTAAAGTGCCCTCAGCGTACACTTGACCTGTACTCCATTAAAACTAGCTAAGTAGATATCTCTATAACCACTCTTTATCTAGAACTTTATTACCTGACTTTAAAATTTTCTTATAAAATCATAAAAAGTGATGATGTCTTTCTTGCACTCTAAACTTAGTAGTAGTTGAACTGTTCTGGGGGCCTACCATTTACAAAGTGATAATACTTTGTAATTTCAGTTATTGAATTTTCAACTCTGGGCGCTTAGCCGTGCACTTAAACGACTTAACTTATCGAACAGTGCGCAAGGCAAAGTGATATTAAAATAGTACAGTACTGTTTTAAGAAATAGTGGTACCCCCCCCCCTGGGGTATATTAATGATAGTCTATTTACTAAAATTTTCAAATGTAAAAACAATAAACCTTCTTATTAGTGTTATCACAATAATATTTTATTAGTAAGTAATCAAGCTAAGGTCAATGCGCATTTTATAACAAACTAGCAGACCCGGTAGACGTTGCCCTGCCCAAACATTGGCCAGTCCAAATGTGAATCTAAACCATCCAAGGAACCGCAGAAACACAAACAAAAAAAACAATAAAAATGGTCCACCGGTTTATTAGGTGTTCAGTGACCAACACACGTACAGCAACATTATGTAGATAATAAGGCACTACACCAAAATAAAAATCTATTTGACAATCTGAAACTAAGCAAAAACAATAAACGTAATTCCTATGAAGATGAACTATAGTTGAATTATAAAACAACAGAACAGCGAGATGGAATAAACTCAATAGAATTTATTGTCTATTCATTACATGAACTGCGAACCGCTTCAATTGTTTTAGTTTATTTGATACAAACACTATACGAACAGTTGACATGAATACTAACGCTCCCGAACAAAACCTGAATGATGGAACGACTATTTGATGAATGAGCCGCGGAAGTGTGTTATCCCTAATAAATCGAACGCAGCTTAGCGCGCTGTCATATTCTATTATTCTAATAAATGCAAACGTGATAGTGTGAAACGTGAAAAACCTTTTAAGGTGCCGTTTCATGTTGTGTATGGAGTAGAAACTGATGTTTTAATCGAAAAGTTTCGCAAAAGTCGTCGTAGCTGCTCGTAACCGTTCGTAGCAAGCTCGTAACCGTTCGTAGCAAGCTCGTAACCGTTCTGTAGACAGTTCGTAACCGTTCCGTAGCGTTTCGTAGCCAACTTGTAGCCGTCCTGTAAACATCCTTTCTTTATTCCTTGTCAACACGATCTCCTCTTTATTCTTAGCCAGAAGGTAAAAGATCGTTCTTCTGCTTCTTAGCATTTGAATATGGTCCTTACTACTTTATTGACTAGCTATACCCCGCGGTTGCGGAATTTGTTCGAAGAGTTACCGCGGTTCTGGAACGCAAAGAGATTAGGAGGAACACAGATGGGTTTTAGTCAGTAAAAGTCTGACACTCCCTTCCGCTCCACACAGGGCGAAAGAAGACATTTGCTGATTTTCCACACTTAAAAAAAAAGCTATATGCCCTCGGTGTCTCGCGCGTTCAGTTACGTCTTTGGTTTGTGCCCCCGGCTGTTGGTCGTAGCGTAATGTTCTATACGTATAAACCTTCCTCTTGCATCACTTTACCTATTGATGAATACCGCATTAAAATCCGTTGCAGAAGTTTAAAAGATCTAAACATATATACATAAAGCGACTTTGTTTTATACTATGCAAAGAAGCTCATCTCATCGCTAATTTTAAAATTAGTAGCCAAATGTTATATAGTGACTAAGACAAATATAAGTCTATATGATTATAGCCACATGTAAGATAAAAAGCGTATTCTATGGCATAGATTCCGTATAATCTACTTTGTTTGATACAAAACCAGTAAGTATTATTTCAACGCGTCCATTAAGTTCACTGAATCATCTTCATCCGCGTCCTTCGAAGCTGAAAATCGAAAACAGTATCTAATGACAAATAACAAATCCTCTGTAACGAGGGTCTGTACAAAAAATACCGGAAAAATACAATCTTGTTGAATAAAATATCTATTCCTCCTTATATTTCATGAACCGTCGTGATCTTGGGAGAACGGACACGAAATATTGTTAAATATTGTTCTATGACAGATGTATTTGTTTGTTATCTGATGGAACTTATTTCTATTGTTGTTATTTACTCAACTATTTAATACCTTTTTTTTTATTTGGTTGACTAGTAGAGAATGCCTAAGGCCATAAGTCCGCCTTTGTACCTTTTAGTTAAGTTTAAATAAATAAATAAATAAATAGAAAAGCAAGTATTGAAAAATGAAATGCAAGGTAGTATCTTAAATTAAAAACCACATCGGGTAAAGTAGCATTTCTTTTTGAAAATATAAATTAATAAAGTTCTAAGAGGTTTTAATCTAGAGATTACCTCAAGTCTATGTAAGACCTAGATCTATTAGAAACAGGTACTCTACGAGTTCTTCATTACGACGAGGATAAGTCGTTTCTTTTATAATAACTTATAATTTTCTCACTCTGATGGTTTACTTTTATAACATAAAGTTATGTAATCTTTGTTTTTTCCCTTGATAAATGGATAACGTACAAGCTTGACCTTTTAATCTTCCCACCAAAACGAAAGTACTTACATTAGCAAAGCAATCATGAAGTTACCTCAAAAGTCAATTTAATGTTAATAAGGTTGAAAGCTTTCATAAAAGTGGATCAAATTAACATTCATTATGAAAATACATATCGATAAACATTTATTTTGGTACCTTAAATACACATACTGATAATGAACCAAAAGTATCTAATTTAAAACCTATTTATTTAGGCTTTTCATGTTTTCAGAAAGTTGGAAGCTGCGAAGCCGGACGGCTTTATAAAGTCTGCAAATAACATAATCGACTTACTGTGTAAATATGAAACCGTATTCATTGGGTAGATAGAAGAATTAGTTTTACATTCTAAATTAATGGCGTAACTTTGATAGCGAACTTTCTGTTTGATTAGCAATGAGAAAAATGTGATGACTAGACTGTTAGGAAGGTTTTTTGAAGAGAATGTAAGTAGTTATGTTTACTTATCGTTATCATCATCATTATCATATCAGCCTATAGCTGTGCACGATTGTACGTAGGCTTCCCCTAAAGAGCGCCAACCATCCCCGCATTCAACCGCTGCCTACCTTTATGCTAAAACTAATTTGTGCTTTTTATTTACCCCAAATGCATTGTCATTCTAGAACATTGGAGACATCTCAAATGTCAAGCTAAGTTAGTCTTTTGTACCCATAATTAAACATGCATTTAATAACAATGTCCAAATTACACATTGTGATTCTCAGAACTCGGACGGTAGCTAACATCAAAAGCTGAAACATCAATGTCTCTATGAATATCAAATGCTTCGAGGTTTCCACAGCCGTTTCATAGTTTGACCTCAACACCAACTGCTTAATATGCATCGTAAGTCCGAACTTGTTGCAAGGGACTGATGGCTTGATCTTACGCTATCATTCATTAATTCAACGAATAGATTGGATTTGGGCCCGCATAAATCCAGCTTACAAATTGGGCCCTCGAACTTCAGAAAACTTTTAACAATACGTGTAAAGCCCTGAACTTTGAATAGAAATGTCGAATGCAAACTTAATAATTAGCCGCATGACGACCAGTGGATGTCTACGTCAATGGCTCGGGTTAAGACTAACTTGACAGACTTTTTAGGCACCTTAAAAAGAGGAGGTTAAGGATTTCATTCGTTTTTTTTTATTATAGTTAAATACACAGATTTTTAGTTAAATTCATCTATGTTGATGGTGTTCTAATATTTACATAGCAGGCAGTGATACCTACACGAATTTGCGTGGGTTACGCAGTAGCTACCACAAATAAAAAACTAAATAACAAAATGTACTTTTCCAAGAAAATTACCACTCTAGTGAATCTTAGAAAAGTCGCCAAACAAAAGATTACCCTAAACAATTGGGTCAAAAGGAAATAAATATTTAATAAGTATTTCAGCCGAAAAGATCTTTACAAAAAAGATATTTCTAAAGAGTAGAAATAACAATAGATTGCGTTACAGTCTGTTGAGATTTCAATGTCCATTCGCATTTAAAATGTTTACATCAAATTTCTTCAACATCATAGTCGGGTAAACTTTCATAAAAATATATCTCAGTAAAATCGTTTTCTTTAAAACATTGTTAGACTTACTGCTGCTATATGAAAGTAGAAAAATCTAATACTCCTTTTGTATTAATACATAGTTATTTTTCTATACAAGCTTTTGCCCGAGACTTCGCGTGAAATTTGATTATTACCCCACGGGGACCGTACATTTTCCGGGATAAAAAGTATCCACACTACAATATATCAGTGCCAAATTTCATCCAGATTCGTTCAGCCGTTTAAGCATGAAAGAGTAAAAAACATTTATCTATCCATCCGTCCATCCTCACAAACAGCATGGTTACAAGTGCACTTATGTAAACTTACATAGAAGGGTATTTATTACACATTTAAATTCACGTCTTTTTCCATGGTATAATAGGCAGAATATACAAATCACAAGTTGCTAAAAAGAAGTCTATTTTTGTGTTTACACACAAAACATTTAGTAAAACCATTAGCAAGAGTTTGTTTACACAAACATCATTAAAATATACTACAATTCGACCATATCAGACGAATCACAGGGTAACAGTTATTTGCACTTTATACATGTATTTACATGGACTTGTAGCTATCCACAAAACCTTAATTTAAAAATGCGGGCTACCATTACCCCACTGCAGGGCAAAGCCCTCTTTTGCAAACAGAGAAGGCATGAGCATCGAGCACCACTCTTGCTCAAAGCGAATTGGCGATTTTAGACGTATATTAATTACACTAGTTTACATGAGTTTTGTTCATGACGTGGAATATATACGGTTATGTTACTTTGGGTGTCCACATCTCCGAAAAAATATTTAAAAAAATTCAGCACGTCAGAATTTTGAAATATTTATTAAGAACATTTTACAATAAACTTCGTCTAAATAAGCAATAGACAGTTGAAAATGGGTAATGTAAGTTCTTTTTTATGAATATTTTCATATGCATCTCTCACAACAACAGACCAACAGTAGTCATATTATTTTATTTTGGTCCCAAAAATTTTGATAATTTTGCTCATACGATTTTAAATCTTGATGAAATCGTGTCCGTTACTCATTACTCACACTACCAAGATTTTTTGGGAAAAAATCTAAAAAGGGAATGCAAAAATTGAATTTTCTGTGACATATTTACTCCCATACGCTCATAATGTTGCAATAGATTTTCAACAATTTGTTTGTAATTATCACTTTTTTTATTTCAACTTCCGCAATTTCCGCTATTGCAGCCTGGAGCTAAGTAATTCCGCTTTTGACTTAGACAACTACAAATCTCTTATAACATCGTTGAGTTCACATTGGGTTATTATATTATGTGAACTATCCTCATCATCAAAAATTTATCTGAGCTTGATTGTTGACCGTCACTGTGCTCATGCGTTGTAATACTACTTGTTGTATCTATGTGAATTTTGGTCACTTCGGCCAGGTGGTGAGGGAACTGGTAAATCCTCTGATTAAAGCTTAGTCACTGAAGGAATGTCTGCATATTTACTTATTTATTTTTGTTAAAACCAGAAGGGTTTGTTAAACAAAAGTAACAATCGGTTACGTGGTTAGTTGGCTCCCTCCATATCATTGGTTTACCAAATTTCAGTGATCTGTTTTGACCTGAATACCAGGAGCTGAGGATCAATTTGCTATTAGTGCAAATCACATAACCCAGAACCCAATTTTTATCTTGATTTGACACCGAAAATCCAAAATAATGTAAATAGGCTTCTTGCAGTGGTTTTGTTACAGGGAAACCATGATTTAACTGAACAATTTTCCCACAAACATAACAAAATCGATTTGGATGTAGTTTACAGCCTCTAGATGACATATTTATATAAAAATAAGACATTCAAATCACACAGGTATTTACAAAATCGAACGATAAACGTATTTAAACAATTGCGGGTAGATAAAAATCAAAGATCTCTATATCTCAGAATTGTGACGTGCTACAAAAAATATAAAAATATTTTTTTAACTACAGTCCATAGCCTAAATAAATAATATATGATTCATTTCATGAACAAAAAAATTATATTTTTTTGTAAACTAGTGTTATTATAAGTCCAGATTATTTGACGATACTTTTCTTTACCGATGTCAGAGATGTCCAAGATAAACTTAGAAAGTACATTCGAATAAACAAGTCACATTGGTACTTGCCCGGTATCAAACCACGACGATATATATGTAATATTCGAATGCATGTAGGTAGTAATATTCCAATACGATTCCGATACACAAACACAAAAGGGCTGCACAATTAGCAGGTAATTAATCGCCCATGTCTAAGTTACAAGGTTTCTAGGTAACGGAGGTAGAGCACTATAGTTAGGTTCAATTGATGCGTGATTCAATTGTTTTCAATTACATGCATCGTCATGCGGCAGTGCAGCTATTAATGCTCATGTTGCTAGCATATGTTGGATTCACAGAAATAGCATTGTCACGGAGATGCATCGCATCTAAACACGCAAGCACTAAGTCTAGCACTAAGTCTAGCACTTAATCGAACAAGTAATTATCACTCAATCAATCTTATAGCCGTCTTGATTCCGATGACTAACGTTCTAACGTTACACAACGTTAGTATACCTACATACATATGTCTAACTAGCTTCCGTCCGCGATTTTGTCCGCGTGAAGATTAATATATTATCCCACGGGAACCATACATTCTTACGGGATACCAAGTAGTGCTATTTCAGACTATAATTTGACTCTGTGCCAAATTTCATACAGATCTGTTTAGCCGTTCTGGCGTGATTGAGTATAAACTATCTAAACATTGTCACAAACTTTCACATGTATAATATTAGTAGGTTATACCCCAACATTACATGAAGCAATCTTTAAATAACTCATGTGATTGTTTTTTTATTAACTCGCTTCAATTTACTTATTCAATATGACTAAAGGCAATTGTGAACCGTTATTGAATACATTATTTACATTAAACCAAGATGTTTCAGCTGCTAGGTACTTTAGAACATTTATTTAATATATCTTACACACCTTATTATACTTTTAATGAGCGTCGTGTTACGACATTACAGAGGCATATATGGCAACAGAAAGGATATTTACACTGTATGTAATTAGCTGTTTCAGTATCCGTCAGAGTAAAAAGATCCGAATCTGCTTTAATGGGAAGTACCTATGTGAAGAGCAATACATACATATCTACCTTATACATACCAATACATGTATGATTTTTAGGTATCCTTCCAATTAAAATTGAAGTGTCTGTACTCTGTTTGTAATTTCAAAATAACAGGTTTTTAGTTTCATATAGGTAGTAAATAAACAAATGTTTTCGCGGTAATTACATGTTTCATCTAATATATAAAATTCTCGTGTCACAGTTTTCGTTGCCATACTCCTCCGAAACGGCTTGACCGATTTTGATGATTTTTTTTGTGCATATCGAGTAGGTCTGAGAATCGGCAAACATCTATACCTATTTCATATCCCTAAAAAAAAAAGTAATATATGGCAAAACAACGTTTGCTGGGTCAGCTAGTGTTATTATATTTTTTCATTTTTGCCTGTCTCTTTGTTTGACTTTCACTGCCAGATAGTTGATGTTATATGAAGTAACTTAAGCTTTTTATTTTAGAAAATGTATTAGGGATCCGCACAAAAATAATATATAGGAAACGTAATAACCGACGTTGACGCGAGCGAAGTCGCGGTATAAGCTAGTTCAAAATACAAAAGTAAAATTGTATTAGGAACATGGCATGACAGCGAGTCATTTGAATAATTTATAAACTGTGTGGGCTCAAATTGTGCCCGTGCATACTTGAAGGTTTGAGTGATTTTTTATCGTTAGACATAAGTTTATTTCAATAGGGCTTGAATTTATAATACAATAAGTAGTTGTAGTAGTGTAGTAGTAACTGCTACGCTAGAAGTCTTGGGTTCAATTCCGAGGACGAGCAAAGTGTAATAGGGTGTTTCTATGAAATTCACAGTAGCAGCACGGAGTTAGGATTTATGCCTGGTTAAAGGCAATAAATAGGCTTGCCCCCTATTACATGGGACCTAAACATACCGGCAAACTGTGGGTGTATAACAGTACACCTCTGCCTAACCCCTTAGGGAATACAAGCGTGATGGTTTGTATGTGTACAATAAGTAGATCGATATTTAAATAGCACAAACTCTACCTTGTGACTTCGAAATGAGTCGAATCTTCAATATTAGAATTGCCTTGAGCAGCCAGGATCTAAGTATAAATATAGGTATTTCCTATCGAACTAAATATAAATTAGTTATGATATATTTTATTACTCTATAGATTAAGTTGTTCATATAAATATTTTATTTACGTAACTTTCAACGATTTCTAGGATTTCGAAGACCACTTTGAAGTCGTAAGTAGGTAATGGCTGCCTTAAAAGGATAATTCTATCAATTTACTTTTCTCAATAGAGCCAAAAATAAGGTGTCCTATTGAATTAAGGAAAGTCCTTGAATCGATTTGATGAAAGTCTATTTTTTAATCTCAGAGACTAAATTTGACAGTTTTATACGTCAAACAATAGTGTGCTTTCGGTACATAAACATAATTCATCTCATCATCATTCATATTTGTGTACGATAAATTCGTAAGATTTTCGATCAGGTCACGTGTCCTGATGCGAGTTTAACATTTTTTACCCATTCCAAAACAAGTGCACAACGCCGCTTACGAATTTTCGATCAGGGTCACGTGTCCTGACGCGAGTTTAACATTTTTTACCCATTCCAAAAAAAAGTGTACAACGCTGCTAAAGAAATTTTCACTTCAAAAATAATACTATACTGATAGTACGCTATGGTATAATAAAGTTTGTCATTCCGGTCAAGGCTGAATTGCAGGCCTTGCCGAAAATGAGTGCGTACTGATAAATGCTCGCGGTTGTCATACGACGTTTTTCAATACACTAGTGAGGAAGAAATATCTATTGCTATGCTACGAAAATAAAATAACAATTTCAGTAATCATGAGTGACGTTCCATTATTGTTTGTTGTTTTCTTTATCAAGGTGTCAATAAGATGCTTTTCAAGCAAAGAGGAAAAAAGTAATAAGTGCGAAAATCTGGATTATTATTTTAGCTTAAATTAACACAAATGAATATCGATTTATTGATAAAAATAAATCCCTACTTTGGTACAATATTATGTTTATTTATAATTAAAATACTTAGTTTCACTGTTCACAATATATTTAGGCATAAAACAATGAAAAAAATTGTTAAAATCATGGTAATGTAATGAAAAAATATAACATACATAATACACCGCATTGTGACCCTAAAAGCGATGCAGTAAGAGCAGCTTTAGCACACTTATAGTGTATTTTTTTTTAAACATATGTGTTTAGTGCTTATGTGTTGAGTTCGTTTCCTTTGGCATAAACGTCGAGTTTTACACAACAAACATACACCCCGGTAAGTGTTACCTACTGTGCCTACATTACTTACCCTAGTACGGGGGTAGCCAACCAGTCGATCGCGATCGACCGCGGTTGATCACGGGTATTAGTCAAGTCTAAATGCAACCCTTACACGCCTCACACTAATATAGTTGTCTACAAAAAATATTCTTAAATTTCGTTGTTTTCGCTCTTGATACAATAACAATATTACCCTACTTTAAGGTGAATGCTCCGACCAGCCCGCGAAATTTAAATTTACTTACGTTTTTTGCAATTTGCAAGTCAGTATTAGGTTTAATGTTGATTAAAGTATGATTCGCGGGCGTAAGAAGTATGTATTTTCAAAATTATAACCATTAAAATCAGTAAAATGACTCCATAAGTCAAGCTTCATGTAAAATGTCAAGATTTCATGAAATCTTGAAATTTAAATTTCGCGGGCTGGTCGGAGTATTCACCTTAAATAACTACTGCTAAGTATATTATTAACGAAATGCGATGAGAGAGAGAATGTAATACGATTCCATATTAAGTTAAAACAATGTAGTCACAGAGTCTAGTCAAAAGACAGTTGAGTCTAATCGAGTTGATCACCCCTGCAGTACATCTTCTCATGACACATACGACAAACACGTGCATTTTAAAGACTCAAACATAAACCCCAGCTCGAATTAAAGTAGTTTACCACGACTTTAGAACAATTTAGGAATTGAAGTTGTTAAGTTTTTGAGTAGTTGCATAACTTACCTTCTAGTGAGCCACATTACAAGCGAGCGAGAAGAAACGTGACGCACATTGACCTATATTTTGACTCATTAACTAAATGCAAAGTTCAAACTGACAGAAACCGACTGACTTTGACTGCCTCGTTAGCTTAGAGATCCTCACCGCGACTGCTACGCTAGAGGTCTTGGCTCGGAATCAAAGGTCGAGCAAAGAGTTTATAGGTTATTTAAAAAAAAATCAGTAGCAGCTCAGAGTTAGGATTTGTGCCCGGTTAATGGCAATTGCCTCGACGGAGTATTACATGGAGCCTAAACGCACCGACAAACTGTTGGTTTATTTTAGTATACCTCTGCCTAACCCTTCCGGGACTACAGGCGTGATGGTATGTGAATGTGAAACTAAACCAATTGTCACCTAATCTTAAATATCATATTTAAAAGTAATTAAGTTCAAAATCTTAAACCCGACTACTGAAAAATCACAACCACATTATGAATTTCAGATGAGAATACATAATTTCTTGTTGGGTTTTAGTTTTTCAACTTAATTTTTATTTAAATTACTTTGAGGTATAAATTATACTTAAACATTTTTGAAATGTGCTTATTAAGACCTTTCATTAGACAACAAGCATGATATAACTACTTTTATTTTATTTTCTGATTAGGTACTGCTATTTGAATTGAATGTGATGTCACACAGCCAAGTCGATCAAGACGTTTCAATGATGCCTCATGACCATGTTTTAAATTGATAAGAAGTTTAGAAGTTATGAGAAGTTATGATGAACATACATACATAGTTACATACCCACATACACACCGGTCAAAATCATAACCCCCCCCCCCCCCCCCCTTTTACCACGCCGCCGCCGTAGTCCCGACTATATCGTGGTAAAAAGGGGGGTATAAAGTACCAAAATAAACCTATGTTTAACTTTGTAGAATTATTAAGTGAGAGACGACAGACGACAATTAGTCGTTCCGTACAATAACCACTTACAAGATACCGATTAATGTTTGCTCGCCTCGGGTTATGCTACAAGCAGAGTCCCAACATAAAGGAAAATTACAAGAATACGAAGATGGGATAATTTCCATCTTAATAAATTATATTTCAAGCACTTTTTAATACAGCAAGCTAAAGACAACCCAAAAATTGTAAATTAATCTTCCAAGTTTGTCTTTGCGTTAAGTGTCTAATTCTAAAGGGTTATACACCTTGAGATTGTTGCCTTTGTGCAAAATTTAATTAATTTTCGTAACAATGTTTGCATTCTGTTATCTAAAATAGAGCAGATAATACTTTTTTATGCATAACGAAATTAACACGTGATTGGATGTTTGATTCCTTAATCGATCTAAAAAATGTGACCTGCATTAAATTAAATACAACATTAAATATAGGTACACAATGTAGTATAAGAAATTAACTAAGAGAGGCAGTAAAATAATGAAGTTATGCAAAATGCGATGCCATAAATCCTATTACCTACAATTGATATTGATCTTCTTTAATTGTAAACAAATTGCTTCTGATTCATCCTACTTAACTATACTAACCTTACTTTACTTATACATTGACCGTTAGCCAAAGAATTTTCAGCAGCAGCCATTGCCTACAATATAGACATCTACTTTATACCGGTCAATGACTTTTAAGTTTCCTTAGTAATTCATTAAACCTTCTAAAAGTTCATAGTCAAAGTCGTGGAATATGAAATAGTAAGAAAAAATAAAAGGAAAACTTAAACTGGACACAAAGACGCATAATAATTAGTATAATAGGCGTATATATATTTGGGCCGTGCCCACCCCAGAATGGTTTTGTGCCTACCCCAGGCTGTAGGGCTCACCTTCCGCCTGACCGTATTGCATCGCATCGGCCATGTCTTAGGGGCCAGGCCTCCCCTGAAAACTAAATCTAGATACGCCAATATTAGTATACCTAAGTTTTTCAGCTTCCCTACATGAATAGCTATTTTTCTTCTTTAAGTGTACCTGCAGCTCTACTTCTATTATGTTGCTGTCACCTTTTGGGTCTACTTATCGATGAACTCTTTTGTAGAAGTTATCAAACAACCTAACAAACATTTTGAAAATCGTCTTCAAAAAAAGTCCGTACACATGAAGACGGGCTTGCAAATCACACCGCTCCATATTGCGACAATATCTCGACACGCAAAGAGTGACACACAGAATGCTGCACACCGAGACAAAACAAAAAAATTGCATTTTTAAACGAGTCAGCTGCAGGCAATGCTTGTTACCTTGTTACGACTGTAGCGTTTTACGTGGATATAAAAAACGGCTAGATGCGCTACAGCGCTCAGTAAGCCCCAATAGCCTAAAGGAAGCCAAAGCCGAGGCAACGCCCAATGAAATTTTAATTATTTATTTAAACTTTATGTACATAATGTAAAAATATACCGTACAAAAACGGACTTAATGCCTAAGGCACAAATAAAAAAAAAAGATGTTTTTTATAATTTACTAAAATTTTTAAGGAGTAGTTATTTGTAATTATTGTAAGTATATATCTACATTGTAATAGGTAATAGATACGTAGTAGGTATGATTCTTTGGGTACTTGTTTTCCACTCAATTTTCATATAGTTACAATATACCTAGGCACGCCACTGGCATGACGGCGATAAATTTACTGAACCGTGACTAATTCAAATTCAAACTTCAAGATTTTAAAGTAGTAAAGATCGTCTTCCAGTCCCAAAATATTCCAAAATAGTTCAGCTTTGGTATACAGTGCTGATAATTTTTATTTAAAATTTAGGATTAAATAAATCGAAATAAAAATTTAACAAAAGTGTTTGTGTCTTTTCTAGTTGCTTTATATGCATGAAAGGATTCAACCACTTGTTACTTGTTGTTCCGGACAAGTGCACGGATGCGAATAGAACATGCTATACGTATAGCTATAGGTGCCTAGCTACCCACGGACTACTGGCTACTGCGCCATTTTTATTTAACAATTTCATTCCATCCCAATAAATTCAATCCAACAAATATTTAGACGACCGTAAAAACTTTGGCAAAGCTAAAACCTACGCAGTTCGTACCTACGCGTACGCTACGTTTGAACTAACATGACTGTTCCAGATGGAGATTTAGTTATTTTTTTCTTTTGTTTTTATTCTGTTGTATCAGATATTGATGGATATGTATGCCTTACAATTTCTTACCTAATGCTCAAATTGATTAACGACATTATTAAACTACTTATATATTTTACTATAGGTACCATTTACCTACCAGGAAGTTATGTTTGTGATTTTTATACTTCTACATACCTATATTTGTCGATGCAGAAAAATCATTGACAGCGGGTTTTTTTTTCTCACATATAAATAAAATTCTATAACACTCTAAATTAAATCTACGGCGAATTGCAATCAAACAGCAAATTAGATTTATAAAAAAATGAACACAGTTTATATGATATACAGGGTGTTCCACGGTTCCAAAAACATCCATAATTTGATTTGTTAAAGTTCGTCTCAAGCGGGACGTGCGAGGGATGTAGAAATAACGTTTTCAAATTCAAGAAACTAATTCATACCAATAAAGTTGGATCGCGGTTTGTTTTATTATGTAAGTACCTATACCAATTACATTAGTACATTTACATTATTTACATCGTAAATATCTTAGTAGATACCTACTTCAAATATTAATGTAGGATAGGATGTAATTATGCTCGTTACTGTTGAGGATTCCATTACAAATTCATTTGTTTAAATGTCCTCCTATCTATTGTAAACAAAAGTTGAGAAACAGTTGCTTTATACATTGTTTCCGCAACATCAAATAAACATTATTGGAAACAATGTAGCGCGACTTTTGTTTACGCGAGGCTTTCTTAAGTTACCTTTTGTCAGAAAAGCAACAAAAAGACATGTTGAGAGCATCATTTTCCGCAACACAAAATCATGTCTAAAGCTAAATAAGTAGCTTGTCGATACACCAGACCCGGGTCGCCTCATGGAAATGTCAGGGTTGCGGAATTTGTTCGAAAGAGTTACCGCGGCCCTGGAACGCAAAGGGCATTAGGAGGAATACGGATGGATTTTAGTCAGTAAGAGTCTGACACTGCCTTCCGCTCTGCCGATAGCGGAAGAAGTCATTTGCTGATTGCCCATACTTAAAAAAACATCTGGTTGAAACAATGTTGCGCAACTTTTGTTTCCCTTGAGTACATGGCTTTAGGTAGGTGTCTATCTACATACTCGTACATATTATATCTCTAGTCTGTACCTATAGAGTTAGAGTTTTCCACAAGGAGGTGAAGGAGGTGAAACAATTTGTGGTTGCATACAGCAAAAGTTTAAGCGAACTTTGTCTTAACTTGATTGCTCTCTAAACACAAAATGTGGCTAACCTAGGTTACCTTCGACTTGCTTAGATTTATTTTATTAAAGCTTAAACATATTATGATGATATGACGTTCATTTTACCAAACGCAACATTACCATCGACGGATGTTGCATTATTTGCTTACCTAAATCGATAGGTTTACTCAAAGCCGTAGTTTTTCATTGACAGTTTTCGCATTACCATCGACTTAACCTTGGAAATCGATTAATACTAGGTACCTACTATAAGAAAAGTAGACATTTTAAACGACTTATTTGCACAGAAATACAATTCTGCCTCCTTGGTTTAGACCCCAACTTCTCTATCTTCACAGTTCATGTCAACGGGGGTAACAACAGGTACCTAATCGAACCAAAGACGCTCAGGTCTAGCCTGAGCATCTTTGGTTCGATTAGGTACCTGTTATGTCGAATAGGGAGAATATAGAACAGCACATAGTCCGAATTTGTACCCAGTGGCTGGCAATAGGTTCGCCTTACTAGCGAAATTTGCGTGCACTACTTTTGCCTAGGCCCAACCCTTTTGGGAATAAGTTGTGTTAATCAGGTGTACCTAATGTAATTTCATGTCATGTAAGAAACAATTTTTACCGGACTCTTGCCGGCTAAAACCACCGCGGTGTTCCAACTTTGCCCATGTCCGGGGGTGTGGGTGGAATGGGATTTGCATAAGCATTCACCGCTCCCCCGACAGGCCTACTACGTATACCTACACAACATTCAGTCAATAAAATGAAAGTTCAATAAAAAGTTCAAATAAACATCATTAAATTGATTTTGATATTGCACGCGTTGTCCAATAAACTCAAATTGATCACTAAAGCCTGTGGCAATAGAATAGTAATAGACATTCGGCATCTCCTTCGACATCAAACAACATTATTAAAAAAGTTTATGGTACCAACAACGGATTGTAACGGACAAAACAGTGTAGCTACAATGGGAAAATATTCTTCATGAAGGTCTAGAAACTTTGCTCAAGTTTCTTGATCTTCCTTCATGAAGAATGGAGGACACATGTGGCACCTTCCTAAATAATTGAACGCTCGTCGACCATGGCCTTGCTGATTAAACACCAAAAGCACGCAAAGCAAACCTAAGACAGTGTAACAAAACCTTTAAAAAAATGCTGTGTTTTATTGATCGTAAAACTTTCTCCATCTAAGTACCTCTGATAGTGATAATTAATAATATGTCTATTATTAAACTTACTTTTAATAACTTTGACTTTAACTTTCTTTTTTTTAACTTCCTAACAACCCAGTAAAAAAAGACAAAGAAAAAGTTAAAAACTTTTTCTTTGTCTTTTTTTACTGGGTTGTGGAGGTCTGATAGGCAGTCGCTCTATGTAAAATACTGATATTCAGCTGCATCCGGTTCGACTGGAAGCCGACCCCAACATAGTTGGGAAAAGGCTAGGCAGATGATGTCTATTTCTAAACTTACTTTTAATAACTTAACTTAGTAGTGTTAAGCTAACGAATCGTCTAGGTACCTAATCTTTACAACAAAGAATTTGTGTCTTTGTATACTTAGATCAACGTAAAGATTTTACTTTATTTTACTGCAGTTATTATGTGTGATGAATATGAGCAATTAGGTAACTAAGTAGTTGCCAATCTGAGCCTTTTGTGGGCACCTCGGAGTCACGCACTAGATACTTGCTACAAAGCCTTTTTTTTATAGATGGGAAATCATCAAATATCTTCCCCCGCCTTGGGCGGGACGGGATCGAGAGTCAGACATTTACTGACTAAAACCCATCTATGTTCCTTCATGTGCCCTTTGCGTTTCGGGAGGGCGGTATCTCTTTCGAACAACCCGCAGCTGCTACAAGGCCTACAAGTCTAACTAGACTAGAGTATGAATAAGCTTGGCCAATTTAGCCAAGGTTTATTCTTGTAACGTATTCTGACTTCCAAAGCCGCATTTGTATCGTTAAAACCATACGTTTGCACCGTGTTGACAAACCATGCGAACTAAAACAGTTTTTTTTTTTTACAACCTGAACATTTTAAACTTGGCATTTTAAAATCTATTTTTACATGTTTATTTTTAGTAACTAAACGTTATATATTTCTATTGTTTCTGAACGCACTCATGGTTGGCATTGGCATTTATTCGTATAAGCCGTCTGTTTAGTATAAGCTCATGTCACCTGAACAAAACAATCGGTTCTCTCTCTTTTACTCACGCGTCATGGTACTCTACTAGCGCCACTCGTAGACACAAATTTTGCCAACTTGTTATTAATTTGACGTATTCTATTTAGTAGTATTATAGCAAATGGCATCGCGTGAAAATGACAGTTTGTTCTGTGAACGATAAAATTATTTTTATTGAAATAAAATAAAGTGATTGCTAAATATTTTTATATTTGAAGGACCCTAAATATTGCTCATTTACTTTGACAAAAGTGTTAATCAAAATTATATATAATAAGAAAGAAAAAAATTACGATCCTCACCTATCAGATGTTCTGCCTGTGATTGCTCTTGTGTTATCATTAATTTGTGTATGTTGTTGTAAGTGGTAAATTAAAAATCGTGAAAATGACGGACAGTAACCCAGTAATCATGGCTTCTGCAAATGGACTTATCGACAAATCTAAAGAACTCCAGAAGGAGATTCTTATGGAAAAACTTAGATCCAAAACATCACAGTTCAAAAACTTAACAGAGACTTCCAAAGGCGTCCGAATGGCTTTGCTGGTATGTTTTTTCTTGTTATATTGTTTGGACATCCACCACTAATAAGTTTACAATACTTTAGGATTAGCAGACCAACACTAACAACAACCTTGGATGTAACATAGCTCTTGGTGTAGAAAGTGCATACATAAGCTATTTTCAATGTTAAAAGAAATAAAGTATCTAAGAATCTTCCAAATTCCTATAACAAATAGGTTTATCATTAAACAATATTTTTAGATATAAAACTCAAGTTGACTTTTTCCTTATCCGAGTCAGTTAGAATTTAGTCAATATCATTATGGAAAATAAAATGCACAGCTATGATACAGTGGATAAAACTCATAATTTGCAATTGCTCAGGTCTAATTAGGCACTTCCAGAGTAACAACTAATTTTTCATAACCTTAAACTAAAAGCTTTAAAATGCGCTGGTTCTGTATGCAAAGAAACCCACTCATAATGTCAGCAATTACATAAATCTATTTGTGCAATATTTGTATAACCACAGGTAAAGTTGCATTTCTTCTTGCTTGTCAAATAGATTGGTGATGCCAATATACATGCTGTATATCAGAAAGATGCTCTATAATATTCAAAATGTATTCACAATCTCATCTCTGCTACAATCAATTCAATTCAATTGAGAGAACATTTTGACAGATTGAAACTGAGATTATATTGTTTGTTATAGCCCATTAAATTTCCCCTCCCTTTTCAGTGATTAATACCTCTAACAAGAAAATCACTTATGCAACAATATTTCATCTCTGCATCGCATTATGGTAGACTAAAAGAGAAAGCCTTTGGCATTTAGTTAACATAATTTTTGTGCATCATAAAGCATTATTAAATTTTGTTTAGAAGAATGATGTTAACATTGAAAACCCACATGTAACTGCCCAAGACTGATAATGCACAATTATTTAGTAGCTGCAATTTTTTTGATGATAGGTACTTATTTAACTTCCTACCTTAGTTAACTGATGGTTGAGTGGTTTTATGGCCAATTCCTAAAACTTACCAATCGGGGTTTGTTAACCATAGTAACAAACAAATGCTTTTGTATTTTCACTGTTATTGAACTTTATTATTCAGTTTTATTTCCATAATTTTTGTAAACATTTCTTACATTCAAATTTGTCACAAGAATTTTCACAAACAACCAGTCGATAATTCAAAGGAATTACGACTGGTAAGATAAACTATACTAACTAACTAACTATACCTTTTGCAAATGAAACGGAGCATTAATAAATGTTACTGATCTTAACAAACTTTTAAGTTACTTTACACAACAGTTACACTGAGGTGTTGTTCTATTATACTGATAATGCAGTACTAGAAGTATTAAGAACCATTATAGTAGAAAAAATATTCATCACTCATTAAAAAAACATCCATAGAATTATTGCCTTGTTACATTACAAATTTTTTGTCATTGATAGACCTACAAATTATATCCAACAGGAAGAAGCTGTGTAATAGTTGACTCGGTATATTAAGGGTGAATTTTACCAAACCTTTCTTCAAATTTTAGTTTGTACCTAGTTTATGTCTTCAATCTTCTATGAATAAAGTTGATGTCTGTCACTTTTATATGGATAAACTGTCAAAAATTCAAAATTTATTCATAGATTCACAAAAACTGTTCAAAAGTTTAAAACGTGTGGAAGTGGAAAACTTTTGAACAGTTTTTTTTTTTTAAAAGAAAGTTTTTCAGGTTTTTTTTAGTGATTGGTGGTGAAAGTGGGCCTCGGGACGGCCCAAGGCCCACTTTCACCACCAATCACTAAAGACATTTAGCCCTAAATGTGGTTAAATTATCATTGTGTCTATCACCTTTTAACAATGTGACAGGGATGCAATGATGTTCTAAATATGTTGAGGCACTAAATACGTTTAATAAAGAAATAGACTAAGAGACAAATACATTATTTGTAACTTTATTTTGTTTTTTATATTTGCAGGACAAAAGATGGGGAATCGACAGTGCAGATCGCATGATACTAAAGAAGTGCCTTGACAGTTTGCAGCATTGCATTAAAGTTAGTTCGTTGCAGAGCCTCATTGAGCGCCTGGAGTGCTTATCTAGGCAGCTAGGGTTTGTAAAGTTTGATCACTATTTCTACCGCCTTGGTTGCAACTGCACCTGCTTGAGGGTACAGGTATGTGTGACTTACAAAGATGCACAGGAAAGTAGACCAAAATCCCTTTGTGATGGACAGACATAAAGTAATCTTGTCCCAGTTCTGTATCTTCCTCGTATAGGACCCTTAAACATGTTTCTCAGTTTTCAAACAATCTTTTTAAAATTCTTTAGACCAGTTGTTCCCAAATTTGATTGGGGAAAAAGGAGCATAACTATATGTATGAAGGAAAGTTCAAGGCTCACCCAATATTCGCTCGAGACCCACCAGTGGGCCACAGTCTTTACTTTTGGAACTACTGCTTTAGTCAAAGGACAGAATTAATTTAAAATTTAAAATTAATGACTTTAAAATAATATAATTATCTTATTTTAATATTAAATTAACTAATTGTTTCAGGCTCAAGTTCGTAGTGGGAACATCGGGAGTAAATCTATTCATATCATCAGATATGTTTTATTTGGAAATATTAGTTGAATCATCAGGGTCAGTAAAAGATGTTAAAATTCATCATGAAGGAAAAGTAAGTTTGGCAATGTCCAGGTCACTAATCATATTTTGGATGAAAAAAACAACACAAACACTATTTTATCTATTTATTTATATAAGATGTGATTAAATAACTGTCATATTTTTAATAAACATTTTTCTTTGGCCTTTTAACAGATCGAACAACAAAGCTGTGAAGAACTGGTATCTTGTATATCTCGCGGAGATTTCGCTGATTTTACAGCTCAGCTGGAAGGGTTAACAGCGGTATACCAACTAGGCGCTGAAAAAAAAGTAACTTACGCCTCAATTCCTGTTACGGGGGAAGTCCGCAGGGTGTGTAGAGTCAGCACTGCCAGGGCAGTGTCGACTTCTTGCTCTTCAATTACTTTTTAAAATATACAGGGCCTCTGTGCAAGGTTAACACTGTATGGACAATGCAAGTGTTGACTTAATTTTTTCTTGACTTATTCAAATTTTGCGCAGAGACTCTGTGCTAAGTCAACACCGCCTGGGCAGTGCTGTCTCGACGTACCTTATGGTCTGTGCTTTTGATTTTTTATTTTTTATTTCTTTTTTTTTCTGACTTTTATTTTATAAACATGATTATAATATTGTCATTTATTTTATTTTACAGGTAAAATGTAAAGCATTTAGCGCTTTACAGAGCTTAGAAGAAGACTTATGTACAATGAGGCAACTTCAAAGTTTTATCAAAGATCCATGGGCACAAGTCCACAAGAGTCCTATTGGCTTCTTGCAGAAACGAAGAGGAGGTATGTCCTTTGCTTAATCTAAATAATAAAAAAAATAAGTTGGCAATACTTATTTTATACCAACATTCAGTTATTCTCATTTCAAAAACATGCAAGAGATTTTAATGTTTTCAAAACTATTTAAAAAAAATACTACACTTCACTATATTTGCCTAACGTTCATAAGTCCAATAAGAAATAACATAAAACATAATCTATTCCAGGTCACGCAATGCGTCTCACTTACTTCGTGTCTCCATACGAACTGTTAGATAAAGACAAGGGACTCAATCCACTGACGACTGAGCTCTTAACAATAGGAAAGCCGACCGCGACCAGCGGTCTCGCTTCGCTGGTTGTTCCTTCTCACACGCCCATTGGCCACTCTGCGACGGTCCTACTAGAAGGTTCTACGCCTAATAAACTGCAGTTGTCACCTATTATATCTGGGGGTCAGCGATCTGCGAAGGGGTAAGCAATTCACTTCTTTTTTAATTCGTGATGAGTAAGCTCTTGACTCTAGTCTTTGTCAAAGGTGGCATACACAAAGTCTACGATGGAGCGAGCTTACCCAGAAGAAGCCTGTTTACTCTAACTTTGAAGAGATTAGGGTTGCTTGTGTTCGGAAATACTGACGCAGGTAGAGAATTCCACTCCTTTGCAGTGCGCATTTTATCACGCAGTAGTACTTAGTTAGATTTTCGTGAATGTATGAGTCAAGGGGTGCAATTCTACTAACTTTTAGGAATGATCGCAATCTAGTCTCGGTCTCAATCTGTCAAAAATGCCTCTAATTTACCTATATTTTTTTAATTGTCGCTGCGATGAGATTGCAAGTAGATTTTGAATGGTTTTTAATTAGTATAAATTGCCTTCTTATCTTGAGTAATCAGCGGGCTTAGTGTTATTATTTATGTCCAGTTCCTGAGATCCTCACGTAAACTCTCCATACAACAAAGATAAGCAAAATTCTCCTTACTCGAATAGCAATTGGCTAGAACTAGATAAACTCCGTTTAGAATGCCTCAGACATCTTATTCTTATCGCCATAAGGTACAACCTTACAGAATATTTATATCCGACACGATATGTTGTAAAAATTACATCCCATTTAGCCAATGCTAGCTAACCTAACGAATTCGTGAAACATTCTGACTGATTCTTTATAGGAATGGACCAATCTATGCTCAATTGGTGCCTCAGAACAGCGCGATGCTGCCCGCGTGCTTTACACTCAAGTTGTCGCAGCCCACCCCGCTATGCGCCGGACTAGCCAAACTTATACACGCCACTACAGAGGTAAGCGGACCTAAACCTTTACAAAATAATCATAAAAAAAAAAGAATTGTTATTCTGCTCTATTGATATACATATTATTTTATTCTGTGTGTGATATGTCCCCATGTAGTAGCTACTAAAATAACAAGTACTTTTTAATAAAAATATATTTTGTTTTCATAACAATGAACCAGAAATTATTGATGGCAAATGGCAATTCGCTTGTCCCCCTATTATATAAAGTCAAAGTCAAATCTTTTGTTTCAATTACACCAATTAAAAGCACGCTTAACGTAACTTTTTTGTTTTTTTTCTCGTAAATGTACGAGAAAGAAAAAAAAAAAATCTAGTTGCCCATTACAAAAGTTAGTTTCATATGGAGAAGAATGGGCAAGAAACTCCATACTTACTCTTTTAAAAAATAAAACTTTCTCAAAATGTGGGCCATCAGTAAATACATATGTGAATATGTTCCATCCACACAGTAAAAACAGATTTGGATCGCAAAGTATGTTGTGGGATAAGAAGACGATATTGGTTAAAATATTATTACAAATGGTAAGTTCTAGGATTGCATATTTTGGAGCATCGTCTAAACGAGGGAGGGATGTTTGATAAAAAAAAACTCAAGACAGAACTAATTTCACTGATTGAATTTTTTCTTCCTTCCTTTTTCTTTTGCTTTGAAACAAAATACTTATGTGTTAAACAAAATACTAGTGTATAACAATATCATTTTATAAGGTGCATAACTATTTTTACTATTTTAAGCCCCACTTTCATCAAAATCAATTATTAGTGCCTAATCGTATTTAAAACATAATTGTATAATATGTCACATTGTTTGAAGGTGACTGTGACAGTAAGAAAAAAATACAAAATACAATGTGTTCAAATTATATTTGAACACATTTAGCGCTAAATATGTTTAGTGATTTTGGTGAAAGTGGGCCCTAGTATTGAAAATAGTTTCTTACCTCAGTTTCATCAATGATCTTACCTTCGTATATAATTTCAGGTAGAAGTGGCAGGTGACTGGGGAAATGCGAAGCCCATGTTGGGGCTAGTTGCCCAGCAAGCGTACAACAAGCTAACGCCAGGGAAACTCATAGAATTGAATCTCAGCAAAGGACTGTTTGTGGTTTGTACTGAATATTTTTTTATATTATGCTCTTAAAATCAAATAAAATGAATTCCTATCTTATCTAATTATATTATATTCGCGTCATTTTTAGAATGTATGGTTGGTTGTTCACGTGAGGGTCGCCAAAGAGCTGATATAATGAGTTTTTACAACTGATTAAGAAAGAAAAATTATAATACTCAGGGTTTTTTTTTACTGATTGGAAATCTTCAAATGACTTCTCCCGCCCTGGGAGGGGCGGGAGGGAGTTTCAGACTTACTGGCTTCAGCCCATTCATGTTCATCTCCTTAGAACTACCCGCAGCCCCGGCAGGCATCGGCCCTTAGTGGCCCCTCCGAATATTTGCTGACACCTCTTTGAGGCGCGCGTGCAACACGAACGTGCCGTCGACACGGTCTGTCGTTAGTTAACGTACGGACGGTGAGCTACCCATTACTCACCGTCCATAGACACTCTGGGTAACTTTAGGTATTTTATGTCCATTCTGTATGATTTTATATTTATCTCGTTACATGTACTCGACTCATTGACTCATCAGGAAAGCAAACCACTTGGATTACTGTATTCTGATCCAAAATTTTACAGTAAAGACATCTATTAATGCTGCAAGTAATATTTGTATGTAAAGTTAAGGCATGGGAAATTTTTGTGCCTAAACAATTCCAGCGGATAATTTGCAGAGGAACAGCAATGTAATTGTTTCCAATATTGCGCGGTTGGCTTACGGTCGCGATATGGGGATGTTTTCGTAATGTTGTTTAGTTACAACCATAACATAATCTTTTACAGGGAATCGTAACGACTCAGCCTAAGTTACGAGTATAGTACTTTTTTATACAATTGTGTGTTAAAAAATCCTTGTAATACTAAGCCGAGGTAAAAAGCAGCGGTTATTATTTAAAATAAATAATGAAAACGGCTAAAAAGCGCTATAACACTACGCCGAGCTAAGGACGACCGTTTATTACATTGTAATGTCAGAAGTTTTTTCAAAACACTTCGCTGCAAATTTTCCGCTAAGTATCAAAAGTCGCAGGATCTACTTAGTATGTTATTTGGAACGTGTTGTAGAATCTCCCGGAGCAGAGTCAGTGCTACTTCCTGTGCGAGACGCGCGGGCTGGACGGCTGCATGGTGAGCAGCGTGCCGTTCACGCACCCGTCGCACGTGCCGCCGCTGCTGGCCTGTCTGCGCCAGCAGGCGCTCTTCAACGCGCTCATCACCAGCTGCGTGCGCACGCAGTGTAAACAATGTCAGTAAACTACGATACTCAGTTATAGTACCTACGGTTCAAAGTTAAAGGGCTATCCAACCACAGGACTCCTAAAACACACATTTTTTGTCGCATAGTCTGGCGTATTGGTACATTTTACAAACCATAAATTACTATTGACTAGAATAAACCTGCACTCGCAGCTAAATTCCGAGCCGCCATCAAGCTTGGACTGGATTATACTCCATTTACGGGTAATTAGTAAGGCACTAATACCTGTGTAATAATCTCTTTCAGAAGCTCGATGTACCTTATTAACATCTGAATGCTGTATTTTTATTATATTCCCTGAGCATTTTGTTGTTGCACATACTTTTTAGGCGCTTTGCAGACGACGGGGGCGGGGCAGTCTTTTTGATCGCGAAGCAATAAATACCGCGTCTGACTGTCGATGCACGCGGCTGCCCTCACTGCGGATATACCTCACAGATATGCCGCGCCGCCAGTGCCTGCGGCACGACCTTTTTGCCCTCTCTGTGCGTTGGTAGTATAGGACTCCCTTTGCACTATCCTTCGCGGTCAAATTGACCGGCCTGTCCCGCACCGCTGTGTGTTTCGCACCTTAGGAGTTGAAGAACAGGATTCTGTAATTTTTGTAAATTCCCCATTCACACAATATTTCATCATTTGTTCCACAGTCATAGAATTGGAGAGCGTGCTAATGTTCGAGGTGAGCGCTCTGTCGTGGCAGCACATCTCGGTGTCGCTGGAGCACCCGGGCGACGAGAGCATGGCCACCGTGGAGCTCGAGCTCAGCGACCCGGCCGCGCCGCGAGCCTCGCTCTACACGCTGCACGCCGCGCCCGCAGAACACATCGACGACTACATCACCAGGGTGCTGCAGAAGACGCACTCCATACCTATTACACTCAGGTTAGACATACTCACCACACCATGACACGGTGTAGCTGAGCTCTCGCTCTACACGCTGCACGCCGCGCCCGCAGAACACATCGACGACTACATCACCAGGGTGCTGCAGAAGACGCACTCCATACCTATTACACTCAGGTTAGACATACTCACCACACCATGACACGGTGTAGCTGAGCTCTCGCTCTACACGCTGCACGCCGCGCCCGCAGAACACATCGACGACTACATCACCAGGGTGCTGCAGAAGACGCACTCCATACCTATTACACTCAGGTTAGACATACTCACCACACCATGACACGGTGTAGCTGAGCTCTCGCTCTACACGCTGCACGCCGCGCCCGCAGAACACATCGACGACTACATCACCAGGGTGCTGCAGAAGACGCACTCCATACCTATTACACTCAGGTTAGACATACTCACCACACCATGACACGGTGTAGCTGAGCTCTCGCTCTACACGCTGCACGCCGCGCCCGCAGAACACATCGACGACTACATCACCAGGGTGCTGCAGAAGACGCACTCCATACCTATTACACTCAGGTTAGACATACTCACCACACCATGACACGGTGTAGCTGAGCTCTCGCTCTACACGCTGCACGCCGCGCCCGCAGAACACATCGACGACTACATCACCAGGGTGCTGCAGAAGACGCACTCCATACCTATTACACTCAGGTTAGACATACTCACCACACCATGACACGGTGTAGCTGAGCTCTCGCTCTACACGCTGCACGCCGCGCCCGCAGAACACATCGACGACTACATCACCAGGGTGCTGCAGAAGACGCACTCCATACCTATTACACTCAGGTTAGACATACTCACCACACCATGACACGGTGTAGCTGAGCTCTCGCTCTACACGCTGCACGCCGCGCCCGCAGAACACATCGACGACTACATCACCAGGGTGCTGCAGAAGACGCACTCCATACCTATTACACTCAGGTTAGACATACTCACCACACCATGACACGGTGTAGCTGAGCTCTCGCTCTACACGCTGCACGCCGCGCCCGCAGAACACATCGACGACTACATCACCAGGGTGCTGCAGAAGACGCACTCCATACCTATTACACTCAGGTTAGACATACTCACCACACCATGACACGGTGTAGCTGAGCTCTCGCTCTACACGCTGCACGCCGCGCCCGCAGAACACATCGACGACTACATCACCAGGGTGCTGCAGAAGACGCACTCCATACCTATTACACTCAGGTTAGACATACTCACCACACCATGACACGGTGTAGCTGAGCTCTCGCTCTACACGCTGCACGCCGCGCCCGCAGAACACATCGACGACTACATCACCAGGGTGCTGCAGAAGACGCACTCCATACCTATTACACTCAGGTTAGACATACTCACCACACCATGACACGGTGTAGCTGAGCTCTCGCTCTACACGCTGCACGCCGCGCCCGCAGAACACATCGACGACTACATCACCAGGGTGCTGCAGAAGACGCACTCCATACCTATTACACTCAGGTTAGACATACTCACCACACCATGACACGGTGTAGCTGAGCTCTCGCTCTACACGCTGCACGCCGCGCCCGCAGAACACATCGACGACTACATCACCAGGGTGCTGCAGAAGACGCACTCCATACCTATTACATTCAGGTTAGACATACTCACCACACCATGACACGGTGTAGCTGAGCTCTCTCCATGCCACAAAGCTAATCCTGCAGTTCATTACCGCTGCTGGGTTTGGTGGCGATTACTAACTACAAAAGCGGCTGTCACAATTAATCAACTATGGTCGCAGTGACAACACAGCCGTACTAAACCAATAAAAATTCATATGCCACGGTAAAGCTCGGTGAACTCGTCAAACCGGAATATAGCAACGCTGCTTGGTGGCATAAATAAGTATGGTGGTTTTATTTCCCCTGAACACTTTGTTCAGCAAAAGGGTAATATGCCATATCTATACTGTATACTAATATTATAAAGAGGACAGATATGTATTTTTCAGAAAGACAAATTGGGAAAATTCTTTTGCCGTTGGAAATCTACATCATCGCTGAGTAACTAGGCTATATAACATTACGAATACACGTGATGTCATATAGCCTAGTTACTCAGTGATGATGTTGATGATTCGCTAGTTATGTATAAAAAAAGGTCAACTTCATAACCGAATCATTAAAGCATCTGTTATCTCTATAGGTCCCTAATAAAGATCTGGGAGCGAGAGGCAGCCAGCAAGCAGTTAAACGGCGGGTACTCGGCTTTGGAGCCAAATTTTAGCCTCGGAATGGGAGGCCTCGACCCGGGCGGTGACCACGTGAAGCATGAGCCGGGGTCAATGCACTCGCGGGCGATGTACCCGTCCAGTGTCAACCATCCCCACCAGGGCGGTAAGCACCAATAGAAATTGATTTACCACCCTTCCTGCCCTTCAGGTTTTCAAACTAACTCCCGCTTTCTACATGACATAACGCCTGTCTTCCCCGAAGGGTTAGGCAAAGGTGTACCAATATACACCCACACTTCATCGGTATGTTAAGGTCCGATGTCATAGGGTGCGAGCCTATTGCCATGACCCGGGTACAAATCCTAACTCCGAACTGCTACTGAGAATTTCATAGAAAAACCCTTTGCTTGATCTGGGAATCAAACCCAAGACCTCAAGCGCAGCAGTCGCGCTTGGGACCAGTAGGCTACCAAGGCAGTCAGAAATTAACTCCCGCTTTCTAATCGTCAGATATTAAATTGTTCCTCACGTTATCCACAGGGGCCTACCTCTCAGAGCAGCAACATCATCTGTCGGTAATGTGCCAGGACTCCGGCGCAAGCGATATCAAACCACAAGGGGAAGAACGAAAATCCAAAAAAAGAAAATCCGACGATGTCTGGACTACTCAAAAAAAAGGCAAACCATCTGGCATCGCCGAAATGATGTACTCTGATAGCGAAAGTGACAATTCAGATGAATATGTGAACGAAGATGAAAATACTATTAATAGTAACTCGACGAATGATGATCTGGAGGGGCGGGAGTCTTCGGTGTCACAGAATGAGTTCACGTCCGACCTGGAGCTGTCAGCAATGGACGCCACGGACGCACTGGGGGTACCCGACAATAGAGCCTCCTCCGATATGGACAACTCAAACGATGGAGACGTTGACGATATTATCCGGTGCGTACCCACTACTCTTACATCTTACAACAAATTACTCAACAGATTAATGTTACACAGTAATTTATTCTTTACAGGAATTCTTTTCACAAGTCTGATCACAAAAGGCAAAAACTTAAAAGCAAAGATTCCGAATTACGCACTAGTAGGAGCGCGTCCTCTCTCCTCTTGGACTTAACCGAAGGGAAGTCTTATATGCCATCTTCGGTAAGCATAACTCCTATAGGTAGCACACCGAACACACCCAACGCTGGCTCCGGGTCCAGCATAACTTCCATGTTATGCCTGGACAGACGGCCGGGCATTGAGATAATCCCCATCACTGCGGCCGCACCAGCCGCTCTGCCCAGCTCCATAACAATAACACCGATAACATCATCACAAATGAAAACGCTTGACGATCGTATCAGATCCGAGAAGAAATCCAGCAGGTCGGGGGAAGAGCGCAGCAAGGAAAAGAAAAAGAAACGCAGGAGAGACGACTCCATGGGCCCTCCTGAGAAAGTGCCTCCCAAACAAGATCCACTCACTAAACCCGTGTCGGTTAGCATCAAGCCCACTGACGGCTCCCCTTTACGCGCGACTTCCCCAAACTCTCTTATTCGAAAATTTAGTCCAAGCCCAACACATGGCAGATCTGTTTCGATAACTAAATCGCCGAGCCCCAGCACTGTCAAGGGTTTGGGAAAGCCGTCGGGGACTTCTAGTCACCACAGTAGCCCGAGACATTCTCCAGTTCAGAATAGCCCTAAACATTTGCCTGGTTACTCGAGTCCAAAAAACCACAGCATCTCGTCCCCTAAGCACAGCTCTTCGGGGTCGGGAAAGCCTAGCATGTCAGCACTAAAATCTGCGACCAGCGGGTCGCCATCCGGTAAATCTGGCACAACAGGGTATGACCTCACAAAAAAGTTATCCAAAGACAGTTACGGCTCTAGCTCGGTGACATCGAGGGATAAAGAAAAGAAACATTCCAGTTTATCTTTTTCTAGTTCCGATAGAAGTAGCCCTAAATTAAAAAACCCAATCAAATTAAAACAGTTAGAAATTACCCCCGTGTCCTGTGATAGTCCCGTAACGGAACCTTTAATATCCCCACCTAACATTGAAATAAATAAGTCAAATGCTCCGAGCCAGGCCCGCAATAGGAAAGGTTCCCTCAGTGCTGTGATAGACAAACTCAAGTCTGCGCAGCACTGTGGCACAGATTCTGAAATTAGTGCAAAATCTAGTAGCTCTTCCAGTAGTGCCAAGTTTTCAGATCCCAAAATCAGTATGCCCGGCAATAGTGGAAAACTTAACGATAGCAAAAATCAAGAGTATATGGTGAAGCCGAGCTCCGACGGTATGAAGATAACAATCAATAAGACTAGGACGAAAGATTCTTCGAGCAGTAGCTCCAAATTAAATTACAGTGGTTCTAGTTCAAAACAATCATCGCCCCAACTCACTCCACCAAGTCAGGGCTCTCCCAAAACACACACGGGTTTAAAACCTGGGGTCATAAGTGGACCCGCTTCTAAAAAGACTCAAGCTATGCAATCTTCTAAATCTGGTAGCGTCACTTCGGGTTCAACACCACCGAAAGCTAACATGAGCCCTTCGGATTCCTCCGGTAACCCCAATATGCCCAAAGTGCCTTATTCAAAATCATCAAGCACAAATAGTGCAGGTATCAACTTATCAAAGTCTGGTTCTAAATCTAGTTCTGGTTCCCCTAAAAGCAGCAGCACGGACCTCGCTAAAATAATCAGAGACAGGGAACGAGAAAAAGCCAGGACTAAACTTATGACCAATTCAGAGAAATCTATTTTTTCTTCTAAATCTGAACGCCATTCTAGCCCTAGCGGGTCTAGAGACGAAATAGATGGAGAAAGGTTCAAAAGTTCCAAGGAATCTAATTTTCTCGTAGAAGGCTTGATCAAACCTCTCGATACTAGTAAATTTCAAATACCAAAATTGAAAAACCAAAATACTCCAGACAAGAACAATCCTGCGGCACAGTACGATCAACGATCTTTGGTTAACGATTTCGCTCGAACGCTAGAACAAAGCAAATATCAGTTTCCGCACTTCGATAATCCAGGTGCTAGAGCGGGTGATGCCCTTCAAAAGTCGGCATATCCATTGAACGTGCCGAAACCGCTACTCAATATGGGCAGCATGAGCCCCAAAACAATACCACTCGGCAAGAATGATCAGTCTGAACGGCCCCTAGAATTTTCCAAAGCCATGGCTGACAGTATATCCAAAGGGGGAAGCCCAGTGAGAAGTAAAGACGACCCAAAAGACGGTTATCCGCCGTCATTTCCTATTCTGCCCCTGGATTTTAAAACCGAAATGGCAAAGGGGTTTGCTGCTCCTAAGGGTAGTTCAGAAGACAGAAAAGGCGCCGACTCGTGCATGAAGCCCCCGGCGAGCGGCGCGGTGGCGCGCAGCGGGGCGACCACGCCGCAGGAGGCCGCGGAGATGCTGCTGGACTTCTCGTCGTCGTCGGGCAGCAAGGTGTCGGGCATGGTGGCGGTGCGGCCGGTGTACCCGTCGTCGCCGGCGCTGGCGCTGCAGCTGGCCAAGAGCCCCGCGCCGTCGCCGCTGGTGGCGCCCTCGCCGCACTCCAACTCGCCCTGCATCACCGACGACGAGCTCATGGACGAGGCTCTCGTGGGCCCCGGCAAATGAGTGCGAGTGTACCCACCCGCCCGCGTCCACAGCTAGTGCGCGATTGCGAGTTTTGCAATCGCATACGGACGAAATCTTGAACATTTCTCATATTATATTGTTTGAAATATAACTCATTAATGATTCCTTGTGTAATTTTATCAATGGATATTTATTTATCAAGTAATTTATTCGTAATTTTCTCTCTATGTAAACTAGTTACTGATTCTTAATTTTAATCACGTTGTAATTTGTTTATGTGTAAGTATCGAAATATTATGTGATTCAAATATATTTTAGTAATCAAATATCATATTTGTGTCATACTTTACATGTATAATGTAAAAGACAATTCAAAAGTCCATGTATAATTGTTGTTAACGAAGGAACCATTTAACGCAACTGCCATGAGTAAAATACAATTTAGTGTACAATGAGTTTTCTAATTTAAGTGATGCAGTTATAGAATGTGACCATTAACAATCAATGTAAATAGATAAATTAATATAATGATATCGAAATGATTTTGTTGGTAAGGCCAATGTGCTTATAGATTTTTTAGAAATAAATGGAATGAAAATCAATTACTATTTACTTGCATTTCGTTTTATTTTGTACACAGATTATAAAACACTACATTTAAATTAAATTACAATAAGTTAAATAAATTAAATATTAATAAAATCTTAGAGAGCTAGGACGATAAAATCTGTAGTAGGGATTATAGAAGGGAAGTCTCCTGTACGGTGCATACGGATATCTTTGAAATTGTCGTCGAATAGCAAACCGACGGCGCGGCCGTTGACTGTGTCGCTTTCTTAAAAATGGAGGTGGTGCGAACCCTGCTGCAGTTTCCATTATTTCGTCTTGAATCCTATCCGCTAGTACATTGTCAATTAGTTGGTCACCCGGGTATAGATAATCGTCATCGTCGATATTGATTTCGTTCTGTGCGTCGGATATTACATCTAAAGGAGTTGGGTTATCTACACTTTCTTCAATAACTATATCAACTTCTGTGTCGCCATATTTGGTGGTGTCTCCCTGTATATCAGGTTCGGGCAAAATTTCTTCACTTATAACTTCCACTTGCACTGGTTCCGGATCGCTTTTGTTTAATGTGGTGTCTTCTACTTCTAATTTCACTTCTATCTCACTTGTTTCTGACGATTGTGGTTCCTTATCATTGCTCGAATTTTCTTCTTTTACAACAGGGTTTGCAATCACACTGACAATCCCAACTATTAATAATAAAATGATACTCGCCTTCATTGTTTCTGAAAAAATAATTCAAGATATTTACTTGATAACAACGCGCGAACACAAACTTCAATGTGAAATTTTTCTAATAACGTAGTCTTATATTATGGAAGATCGGGGTCAAAGAAAGGTGTGGGGTGACACACAAATTTCATTTGTAAATAAATTACTCGTATTATAGGTACTGGACATTCCAAAAAATATTCTAAACGTAAGAAAATAGGTATTGCAATTTTAAAGTCATCAGAAAAGTTCTTTGAGGATCTTTAAGTCTAATCGATCGGCTTTTGCTAAACTGAACTAAACTCAATACCTGGCGCTCAATACTGCCATGCTAGACCTCTCAAACGTTGAGAAAATACCCCTATTAATACGCATTAATAATTATTAGATGAAGTAGATATCTACTCACTTAATAATATCTATCCGGGCATGGAAATCGTCGCGGCGGATTCATTCTTCGACCTTGGTAATTTCTCCTCTGAGCGTTTGCTTTCTCGCTGCGCTCTCGAAGCTTTCTCATTGCAAATCGTGGTAGGAATGGATTCTGGGACTCCGCTCCTTCCATCATCTCGCCGTCATCTGCTTGAGACGCTACACTCTTAGATTCCTCAAGAGGCTTCGAGTCGACAAATATGAAGATTGCGAGTAATGTTAAACACAACAACTTGAAGCTAAACATGGTGCTCTTTTATATTTCTGTATAAAAGTTGGGTATCTAATAACTTAAGATTCTGACTGACGGAGCTGAAGCAACGGTGGCTAATCCCTTTGTATACGTGTTCGTGAGAATGCTCATGTTTTATAGGGACGACAATTACCGACAGATGACACACATCTGGTGCATCTGTTTACCCTTTGGATGGATTTGAGGAAATGTAACGGGTCATACGGTCGCTTCCAATTAACACGTCCTCGACTCACATTCATAGGCCGGTGGTGCACAACGGTAAGACCTACATTATTGTAACGGATACTGAAGTACCTAAAAAGGATGATTGAACTAGTTTAATAGTTTTTCCCTATAATGGCGTAACAGTTTAGGTATTTTTTTCCACGACTCTGCTCTGAATTTAATTTAAAACACGGTCATAATGTTTTTCGCAATAAAAATCCGTAACAATCGGCTGACAAAGCTTCGAATTATAACATCAATATTGTTAGGTTGTTTTATTATCATTGTATTACTAATTAAAGACCACCAGTCAGCGCCTTAAACAATAATATGAAAGTAGTAAACACTACGTACGTCAGTAGTAATACAATGTAAGTGGATACCACGAAGTAAATATAGGTACCAGGTGGATTCCTACCTGAACACAAGCAAGCCTATAAAATCGTAACGTCATTGTAGGAGTGGCTACTGGTTTAAAAACAAACAAATTGAACATATACATGTTTAATTATAATATCCGTATCTAGATAGACCTAAGTAAACAATACCTACGTACATACTACATACCATTACAGCCATATTTACCATAGCCATAGCTTCCACGGTAGATAGTTTAACTGCCCCGTTAGTCTTGTGGTGTCAAACACGGCTATTGAGCTCAGGGTTCTGGGTTCGATTCCCCAGGTCGGGCAAAGTGTAATCATGTCGATCCCAGGAATCTTTATTATTGATATCATATTCCTATGTCTACTAAATAATGTAATACCAGACCGATTCCGGCTAATCTAAATGCAGACTAGCCACATACGCAGGAGATATAGTACACAACACAAGTGTGCACGGGTACACTCCCTCTTCCCCTACTCGTATAGTCCGATGGCACGGCAATGTGACACAACTAGGGAGATCAGGCGCAGGACCAACGGCTCTACGTGCTTTACGAGGTACGGGGGTGTCACACCACCAACTTTCAAACTCCGGGCTGTTACTGAGAAATTCCTAATGGAAAAACTCAATAAAGTTGCTATTCAATACACGGTGTATTGTAGCGCAACTTTAGGAACGGCTAACATTCAGCTACAGACTGCGATAGTCTCACTCACTTTATTGAACGATGAAATGAAAATCATGTTTGTCAAAAGTTAAGATGCACCTTTCCACCGTCTGTGTTACCCCTAATACCCCTTGCGTTCCAGGGCTGCGCTGACTCTTTCGAACGAAGTCCGCAAGCCTGGCCCGTGTCTGCTGCTACAAGTACAAGATGTGTAGTAGATACGAGTAGTGTACCTTCCCTATATATGCCTATAGCTATGTATAACAAATTAACAATAGATGCGACTACGATCCTTAATAAAAATCTGCATCAATCTTGATATGATCTCTACGTCGAATTAAATCAAACGCACTATGAATTTGAACAAGCAATGGTTTACATATCAGTCATTGTCAAGGTGGCTGTGACTCACGAGGTCATGACGTTGATTTATAAATAACTATAAAACACCCATCAAGTTTTGAACCTAAACAAACATGGAGTTCTTGAAAACTTAACATAATCTCAATAAAACGGTTTACTCAACATTTCGCAAGAAACATAATTACAATTTTAACTACGCAGTAGGTAAGTATCGTAATTGTTTAAATATAGAGCTATGACCATTTAATAAATTAGTTATGTCCAGGAAAAATATAAATAAATACTAAGTTAATTTATTTTAAGCCAAAATCGGCTGTCATGGTGTGTTTGTAAGTCAACGCGGCGCGGCGGCGGCGCGCGGCGTGAGGACTGACGATGCAATTTATTAAATAAGAATACATAGGTACTTACTAGCTTTTTAGTGTCCCACTCCTGGGCAAAGGATTCTTCTCATTCTGAGAAGGTGAATGACGTTGTAATCAATGCTCGTTTGCTCGAGGCGAATTGGCGATTTCAGACTTATACCTATGCATTACAAAGTCCTGGTTTCCTCACGATGTTATCCTTCACCAATGCCAGTGATATCCAAAATAAACTTAATAAATACGTAATTATGAAATAAATAAGTTGCATTGGTACTTGTCCAAGCCCGAACGCTGCGAACCCTGCGTTTTAAGCACTGGGCCATCACGACTACATAAATATGTCGTAACGATATTACACAAATGATGCAATTTATACCAGGGTTAAATTCTATAGCTACTGTAATCAAATCAATTTTTTTGCATCATATTTACGACGATTGACGAAATAAACACGAGACAAGCTTATCTTTTCCTATCTTGCAGTTCATTGATGACATCGTCATGGCTGATGACAGTTGGCATATAGTTCAATAGTACATGGCACCTGTCTTTTCACAAGATGATTCATTGTGTAAAATCGGCCAAATCAAAAATATTAGATAATCTTGTGAAAAAGTAAAATAATTCTGATAAAGGAAATGTCTTCCTCGTAATCAATAACACATATTATATGATCTTTGATAAGAAATAGGTACTACTCACCCATATTATGTCAGCATTTTAGACGTATGATGACGGCTTATCTTCAATAGATATAGCCAAATGACGTTACAACAAAATCACTAAACTTGCCTGATCAATTTGTTTTCGCAAAAAATATATTTGTTACTGACTTAACAAATATATTTTTTGCGAAAACAAATCGATGTGTCTCTTCCTTTTTTTTTAGGCCTTAAACAAACCAGTTTTTTTGTGGTTTTAGTTTGGTGTTAATTCTATAAGCTACCCATACCTAACTGATTTAATTGCGGCTACTGATAGCCAGATTACATCACGCCATTAATATCATACATTGATTGAGATGCAAGCAAGATCTCGATGTCAAAAAAAGTTGTTTTATAGAATTATTTTCATATGATGTGCTAGTCAGCACTAGCTAGCACATAACGTCTACCTAGGTACCTACATATTTTTGTACGTATGTGTATAGTTTTTATTATTTGTATCCCGTGTCCATACATCACACTCGGTCCACGTGAGTGTCGCAGTCGCAGCATCTTATTGCTCGTAGATTAAATTGAAGTCTAAACACGTGCGCTCGATTCAATCACGTCACGAGGCGAATTGGAGAATTTACGATGGACTTATAAAATCTAGCAGCTGTTTTGGAAAAAAATATGTAGTAGGTAACGATAAAGACAATATTTATTTTGTAAAGCATGAGTAAATAAGGGCTTAAAATTTTGAAAGTCATCAGTCGTCATCGTCAGTAATTTTGAATTCTAAGTAGTAGCTCGTTGTCCGGTAAAAGGGTCGCCCCCTATTACATGGGACCTAAACATACCGGCGGAGGGCGAACTGTGGGTGTACATTGGTACGTCCTCTGGTGCTCTGCCTAACTCTTTGGGGAAGACAGGCGTGATGGTAGGTGTGTGTGTGTAATTTTGAAAGCTACATGTGGTTGATCGATGAGAATTATAGTGACCTAGTCACGTTTCTTTTTTCCGTGGGAAATTTACATGAACTTTACCGTCGAGGGAGAATGAAGGGTAAAGTCCGACTCTTACCGTCTGAAAGCCTATGAATCCTATTGCTATGAGTCAGCAGTAACAACGGGGATGTGGCACGTACAGTACGTGCTACACTGCACCTCTAAGGTGCAGCGCAGACGACAGACTATCCGTGACGCACTTTTTAGTCTGTAAAAATAGAACCTATGCAAACCTATGCGCGCCATGCAGACTTTTTGTGCGCCGCAGACTCGACCGCACAAAAAGTGTGCCGTTTGCGCTGCACCTTACAGGTAGATAGTTGAGATAACGAATCGCACCATCACGAATTTCAGCACACCCCATCACACTTATCTACAATACAGATATTTATAAACACAATATCTGCTAAAAACCACCAAAGAACTTCTTATTTAAATAAATATTTGTACAACAACTTCATCTCTTTGTTACCTACCTACCTACTGGACTTGACGGATAGTTAATTTTCATGCAAAAACAATTAAATGACCGTAACCGCCTGATCTAATCTGGTAAAACCTGAGTTAGAATTAATTAGTCACTCCAACGGAGCAAAAAGATTGCCGCTTTAAAAGGACGTTGCACATTTTTTAGAGTATTGACTAATTACCAGATTGTCCTTTCCTTCGATCATCGATGACCATCTCGCGACGCACATGTGATTGACACAAGTTATAGGTACTTGCGTATGTATTGCCTCGTTAATGTAGTCATGTTATTGGTCAGCGGTCACATGCACGACTACTAAGCAAGGGGTCCTAAGATCCATCTCATTTGATCTCATCCATAATCGGGACCGGCAAATTCATAGGTATCGAGTTTTTTAGCTACCTACTCAAAACCAACAACGTGATTTCAGATACCTACTACTGAAACAACATTCATGAAAACACTGCCATTTTAATGTAAAATTTGAATAACAAACATCTGATTTACGGTATCAAAGTCTCTATCTGTATTGATCAAACGATCTACATTATTTTGCAAAACTTGTCAGATTGACGGTTATGCGGAAATAAAATGTGTAACTAGGTACATAAGTAATATTACTTGTTTATTTAATGCTAGAACAGACACTTCCTTGTTATGTCGAGGCTACACAAATGTCATTGAACTAATTTCCGCAGCAAGGGTTAAAGGGAACCGATGGCAAGGACTAGATTTTTACCGGCCTTGCTTTGGCAAAACATACCATCACGCCTGTATTCCCCGAAGGGTTAGGCAGAAGGGTACCAATGTACACCCACAGTTCGCCGGTATGTTTAGGCCCCATGTAATAGGGGGCGAGCCCATTGCCAGTTTGCTTTGGCAGAAGGGGACAATAGCTACGCTACTGTCTCTCCGTGTCTAGAGAGAGGTACCTAATCGTAGACTCTACTTAGATTTTAAAGCTCAGTTCACACCAAGATGTGAAGCGACACGACATGTAGATATCGAGGCAATTTAAGATAGCATTTAGCAAGCTGTCTGCTTGCCTAATGACGAAGATACTAAGACTATACCAGTAGGTTATTTCAATGACCGGATACGTTCCAAATCACAGAACATAACAAACAGTTCCAAGCGAACGGATCTTTGCCAAAAAGTTCAATTGAATCAAATATAAATATAACTTCCTCGGAAATTGTCTTTTGACAAAAATAGTTGTAACTCAAAGGAATTATAAATTACTAACGTATGCCCGCGGCTTCGTCCGCGTGAATGTGGGTTATCGCGAGAATTAAGTTTTTAATTCGGGTCCTAATTTACCATCACCATCACGCCTGTATTCCCCGAAGGGTTAGGCAGAGGTGTACCAATGTAGGTCCACCCACAGTTCGCCGGTATATTTAGGTCCCGTGTAACCGTGTAACCGTGTATGTGGTCCTAATTTGTTTTGTCAAATTAAAGTAAGTAAGGTACTTCTCCTTATGTAGCGTTGGACGCCCCCCGGCTATATGGAGCGACGATCTGCGCAAAGCGGCTGGCAGTAACTGGATGCGGAGAGCCGAAGATCTGGCTCAATGGCGCCCCTTGGTAGAGGCCTATGTCCAGCAGTGGACTGCAATAGGCTGATGATGATGATGACTCCTAATATCTTTTAATTCTAGGTCCTATACTTAATCTAAGTATTTTTGATGGTCAAACGTTTATACATCGCATAGAAGTATCCTTCACTTCGTCTGAGTTACCTACATGGAATTCAAGAGTTCTTAACCGGTTTGTAATAGGTACTTTTTTATAGTACTACAAATTACAATAATTATTATTGATGCCGCATTTTCTCGGCAATCTATCTGACCGAGGCAAGAAAGTACCTATCTACGCACAGAAATCGGCAAAGCACTTAGTTCGCTCCCAGTTTTATAAGTAAAAATAGCCTAAATATACATTTTTATTTATTTAAAACAGTTCTGACATCTGCCGGAATGTTGCGGAACTATAAAGAGACTGTAGGGATCATGTATTCACGAACGTACGCGCACTGAAACTTCCGCTTCAGTCTTTCAAGATGTCGCTCATAAAATTGTGCTGAAATTGTAATAGTGTACCAGTAATAGTCAAGATACCTTTCGAAGTAACTTGTCTGCTGTTAATTTTGATTAAAGCTTATATTTCATTATATGCTTTCAGTAAGAAAGTATTGTACTTACATATAATATTCATTAATTTTCAAGTTATTATTGTTTTCATTAAATGTATTTTTATCACAGACAGATATATTATTCGGTGTAGATAGGTTTGGTAGTTTAATCTAGAAAATACACAATAATTTAAATTAAACCTTCGTACTGAAGTACAATAAATTAAATTATTAATCAATCTCACAATAAATAATAAAAAGTCGGCGTCGTGTGTCGCGCGGTGTCGGGTATCCGGCCAATATTTTCAATGTTACCAATAGAACTAACTCAATTGGAAATAAATTAAGCACCGTATGTACGTATCTAATGACCGCTAGATAAATACTTGTGTTTAAACAGAGGGGGTAATCAAAGCTCTGTTTTCAGTGGTGGGTATTAGGTAGGTATACCCACTGAGTGCTATTGGATAATCGTGTCGCACTCGTTATCATTGTTATCAGCACCGAATGTGTGTTTACTCTGGATTAACTGACGTTCGGCATTCGGTTCCCATTGTGGAACATTTAGAGCTTCTGGGCACGTTGGCGAAGCGGCGTGATGTTCAAGGTTTGCGAAGTTCATTGATTGATGTTGACGTAAGTGCGTCGCGCTCGCGGTGCGCTCGGCACTCGAGCATTCCGGAGGGCGAGCACGAGGCACAAACGCTGAGCCCGAGACCGCTCGCTTCAGTCGGTCGGCGCTTCGCCCGCTATTAGTCGTCGGTCGTCGCGGCCACACCGCCTCTGCTTTTCGACTTACACACGCTCTATCGATCGTTTCATTCACAATGTTTTGAACTATTCTCACGAAATCACAAAACAAACCGGCCTTTTTGGTGCTATACTGTTATCGTAAATCCAACATGTTTTTACGAGATACTATTTTTACTAGCATTTTTAATTAAATAAATACTAAGTGAACACTTGAAGAACATTTTTTAAATAGTATAATTTTATAAGAGTTTTTGTTGTAAGTGAATACAATTCTAACATGAAGGATAAGAAAAAAAGGTAAGTTAGTTAAATATACTTACTCGACTCTCACTATACATATTTCGATCCCATATACAGCGTGTCTTCATAACCAAAAACGGCTGTCATCATTTCGTGAATTCTTCTTTGCTATTGATGTCTGTCAAATATAACCAAATGAACTCTTCATTGTTTTAATCAACCAACTTTTAAATTAAGCGGCAATAAAACAGTTGAAACACTTTCATAGCTATCACAATGTCGTTGTTTGGCTCTTTCTTATTTGAAATGCAAATGTAATCAATGAGTTGGAATTGATTCATTAAATGAATAGGTTTCTACGTCCTTACTCGGAAGAAAAAAAGAAGTTTAGGTGGTAGGTGTCTAACAAGTCACATAGTAAAATTAGGCAAAAGTTTCATCATCATCACAATTAAAATTAAACTATTTTAACTTTGGCGACCAGTTTATGACACAGTTCAAACCTTCGACTTGAGGTTAAAAATATTATTCTTGAAGGCCTAAAGATTTGCCATCTGACATTATGCGACGTGAATGTCAAAGGACGGTACAACTTGAATAGGTCACGATTACAATACCATTGTAATTGCTTGATGAGGGTGCTTACGTACGGCCAAATAAATAATACCCGCCAGTAATAACATACACGACCGCCACGACATGTTTTGTCTGTACATTGATATTTTTTGTCAATATAAAATGTTGGAGCAGCAAAAACGTTAGAAATCGCAAAGATTGCGCAAACTTTTGCTAAGCCATTCTCGTTCGTAATGTGCATGCAAAAACTTTCTTTTCGCAAGTACGTAAAATGTATCATTGTCATTATTTAGTCTATCTCGGGCCCGTCAGTGTAAACGTGGGTATTCAGTCTATTCAGGTCTTCAATGACTGTATCGCAAACAATAGCTTGTTGACTCCTCGTTGACTTCATAAACGCATCAGTGATCGAAACTTGGCCTTATTGTTTGTCCTTATTTGTGAATGGTACGGACTGAAAGCTTATTCTAGAATTCTTTTCGAAAACAGTAAGTCATAGAAAGTACTGTTAGCGGTATTATGTAAAGGTATATAAACTCTGATTTCACTCTGAATTTCAATGGCAATTTTTTTTCAAATGACTGAACAATTAAATGTAAAAGTAACTAAGTAGAAACATAACATGTAGTTATACCCCATAACGTATTTATTATCAATTATTTATATATATATATATTTATGTATCATTATTGTTATTCTTTTTCCAAGATCCCAGTAGTTAAGTATAGAGCTTCAAGTTTCTAGTGAAACATCTTTACCTGCGTAAATCAGAAGGTCGAGCAGGTAGAGATTTCGGCCCAGTTTTTCTACCATTTAATGGGTTTGTCGACCTTGAACTACACATTATGCCTACGTTGACGATAACTATAGATTTGCACTAAGATATAGGCAAACCAAAGATTTTAACAAAGGAGTAAATAAATTAAACGTGGGTTGTGATGAATTTTTTCACCAAAAAACATATGGTAGTCGAGACTTCTTTTATGATGTATAAAGTTCACTGGAGGGTTAAAGATAGTGGGGGGTGGGGGGGTTAAATATTACCGGTTTATCACGAGAGAAAAAGAAACAGGAATTCTTCGTCACATCGTATCTACGCGATATCGTGTTATAGGATCGATATTTATGGGTGATTTAGAATGTATGTATGTATGGGCGCAATTTGGCAAATTACTGCAATGAGTACCTATTAGGGACATAAACTATATTTATTGACCAAACAATAATACGTAGGATCTTGTGCCTCTTGCGTGAATGTTTATTGGGTTCGATTCCCAACAAGAGGCAAGTTAAGCTTTAAATACTTTATTAATTATACATACATATAAAAATTAACAAAACGAACGTAAGTGATAACTTTGTACCTACCTAACATTATCATTGATTCTTACTTATAATACTGATCATGTATGCTCCAAAGTCCGAAATAAATGAAAATAATACCTCTACATAGATATATTTATATGTGAGTAGATCTTGTGGATTTGGAGTTGAACTTTGGCATATACTTAAATACGTACCCAAGTCCAACTCCGCAGTTTCGAGGTTTTCATTTTATATCACAATTGGAAAGACATCATTTATTTCTTTACTTAAAATCTTGTATATTTTGTATCTTGTTGATACAATATAGAAGAAAGACACAACTATTTTGTGTGTATTTTTCATCACCAAGCCATAGTTACGTCTTGGTAGTTAACTTTTAACTACCAAAGGTCAGGACTTAATATTCAGAAAAAAAAACCGATTGAAAACACAGTTGCCAGATATGTTAGAAATTCATGTATCTAAATACTTACTATTCATAAGTATTCAAAAATATCAACCTTGAACATCGCACTAAATTGATGTAGAGCTCGAATTGTTGGAAACGTAAAAGAAAACGTAGGTTAATATTTGTTCAATTAGTTTTCCTCTATCGAGTTGGATTTTATTTATTTTATGGAGTGAAAATCGAGTCAATTGTATAGTAACCGAATCTCTGAAAATCGCTACAACTTTCCTATTACTGTAGAAGTAGAGGAATCTATTCAATACCACCATCAACAACACTAAACTACCAATACTATTTTTGAAACACGTTATAATTAGGTGTTAAAGTCCACATGAAATAAAAATAAATACCTCCTAAATTATATTTTATATCTAACTAGCTGACCCGCCACGACTTCGTTCGCGTGGTATCCTACCCCTACCCTACCCTACCCCTACCTCTACCCTACCCCTACCCTACCCTACCCCTACCATACCCCTACCCTACCCCTACCCTAAACATAAACATCTAACCGAGTTTTTTAGTATTTCTATTACAAATTATTTACTGAATTTCATCTTGTCATGATAAACTTATATTCATTTGATTGAATAATATTATAGCTAAAACTGTTTGCATGCTTTAGTCAAGTGTAGTTATAAAGATAATTTTAAACTTAACATAATTCTGTAATTTATATCTACTTTCTGTGCAAATAAAGAACTATTCGGCTCTACAGTACATAGGTAGTCGGGAATATTCTCACAAAATAACGGCGGAAAAATAGACATCATAAATATTGGCGCCACGTTGTCCTAAAATCTTATAGCTCGCCTAGTTTTCGTCATTATCCTACGTCGGCGTCGTATAATAAAAGCATTAAACAAATCATGTGACAGGAAAAATCGCACTAAAAACGAGATCGTAAAAACAACCAATATCCATAATATTTTCATAATTAGGGCAAATCTTTAATGGCTCGTTCTTTTTTTTTCAAAAGAGAATTTACGAATTGCCGTTTTTATTTATGTTGAAAATATCTGATTGATTTAAGTAAAATTAGCACGGATTTCTTTCAACTAAAAGATTAATGAGTTGGTGACTTGGGAAACACGGAACTTGTATGAGAAGCAACAATGTCGACTGCGCTGCTGAGACGTCGTATCATCCAAAAGTATCTTTTATGAATGCTATCTAGGTTTTATTTATACAAAACAATAAGTTGAGGATTTAACCTAGATGCAGTCTAATAAAAATATTTCTACATTTTTCATTAACAAGACAGAAAACCCTAATTTTGTTTATACAAATCAATGAAACAATACATCGAATATGTAAGCAACAAAAAATTAAAACGAGAATAAATAAGAAAAACGCGACAATATTTTTGCTTGGTCATGTTACCAAAAAAGGCAAAACAAACAGATACATGTTGCAATACTCAGTATTACTAGACAAAATGACGTCATTGACAAGCAGACACAAAACAACACATGTGAATTTGAACTCCTAAGTATTTTTAAACCTCCTAAACTCCCAAAGCCACCAATCTCCAAACTTCCCAGGTCGAGCAAAGTGTTATTGGGTTTTTCTATAAAAATTTCAGTAGCAGCTCGGAGTTAGGATTTGTACCTACCCAGTTAATGGTAATAGGCTCGCCCCCTATTACATGGGACCTAAAGATACCGGCGAACTGTGGGTGTGGTGTATTGGCTACACCTCTGCCTAAACTTTCGGGGAATAAAGGTGTTATGGAATGTTATGTATCCTAAACTCCCAATATCAATTTCCTAACTAACCACAACGCAATACAGTCTATAAATAAATCGCAGTAAGTACAACAACTCTAATAAAAACCATCAAATATCAACGTTTCGTTATCAATCCTTCCGGGTTATCGGGCCCAATACGAGCAAGATAAAGATACATTATAAAATGTCACAATTATTCGTCATAATAGAGTTTGCGAATAAAGAATCTATGTCATTATCGCATACAATAGATCATAGTCAATAAGCAATGACAGCACCACTAAACTGTTATTGTAAACGTACTTATTACGTAAGCTTTACGAGCTCGTTCAGCGACAGATTGATGTTTTTCAAAGTATTCCAATGAAATTAGACTTCAACAATGTACCGTTGCAAAACCTAAGCGCATAAATATGTTACCAACTAACTTATTGGGTATACAAAACTTAATGAGAAAATTTTATTGCTAACGTGGTTCGCCGGTAAACCGGTACCACTATTAATAAAGATCACGTTTCCGTTTTAATTACTATGAAATATATAATACATAAAATTAACAAATTACTCTTCTTTACAGTCATTCCATACTGTAGGTAATTTTGATTTTGTATTGACTTTTCTCCAAAAATAAGACTCAATGACGCATGACTACAAAATTGGTTCATTTCGTGCCCTTTAACCCAAGTTTACTCATAAAACATGCATGAAGCAAAAAAATCAATGTCGATTTTCTTAAACAACCTAATGTCAATGATAATGTTGTTTATTTAAGTTTACGTAAGTACTTCAAATTGATCGTTATCATATCACAATGTCATTCAAAATAAGTGGGTACCTATTTTTACCTGATTTTCATATTCAATTCTTGTCCTCTTTAGACTCAACAATTGATTTCCTGTAACGTATTTTTAGTAGTTTTAAAAGTTGGTGTCGTTTTTGATAAAAACTTCTACGGTCTTCCATAACATACTGGTTTTCAATTTTAGCATCTAGAAATTAATGAACAGTCGTAAAACACAAGCTCATTCAGTAAAGTCTAAATATGTTTTTGCTTTAAATGCGGTTAGACAAAAGATGGTATCGTAAATTGTTAGTGCATTTCACAACAAATTGCCATGCCAATATTAGAACAAAGTGCTAATTCAATAAGCTGGGTATTCTTTTCACAAATGGAACATATTTTTAAACTATATAGGCAAGCTATGGATTATGCAGAAAAGAAACGTTAGTATCCGAAATAAATAAGTGATGCATAATTATACAAATATTGATGGATGGAGAGGGTCGAACAACGTACAGATTGTGTGATGAAAGGTATGAATGAAAAGGGAATCGTAATGGTTGACAGTAGCTATACAATGTAATAGAAATACGCTTTCCAACTCCAAGTAATATGGGTTGGACTATGGTAGAGCTTATTCAAAACTCATGAAAAGAGCTATGGGAGTTTTAAACGATTCGAGCAAATGCCAAAGTTTGTGAGTTTCAAAAGTAAGATAATTTACACAATTCATGCAACATCACATTTTTGTTTTGTTACCAATAAGTCAGTCTAAGGCTAGGTATTTATTAATATTTTATTGAATGTTATCGGTCTAGTAAGTACCTAAACCGATAAAATTTTATGAAATATAGTTAAGGTTGAGGTTTATAGATAAATGCAAATTAGTTTATCCAGTTGTCTGTCTTTATTTGTGTAACATTGAATATTTAGTTTATTTTTGTGCATTCAGTATAGATAGAGTATTCCGCAACAATGCCCATGGATGGTAAAATGTCAGCTTGCGAATACGCTAAATGTCAGGGTTTTTTTAAATTTAATATTCAGATTTTCTTCTACTCGGTAGAGAAAAAGAATTACTCATTTTGACTTCGACAACAAAAACAAGCCTTATTTCCTTATTTTGTCAAGTAAGCAGTATTTTTTTGCAAATTGAAGAAATTATTTATTTGCCACAATCGTCGGAAAATGCAAATCTGTGTGCTCTCCGTCAACAGTTTAGCACACTTTAGCAATGCTATTATTTGGTTAGAACTTAGTGAGCGATTATGGTGCATTTACATTATTTTATACGTCTTCTGGTTTAAGGGTGATAAAATGCCTTTCATTTAATGAATAAAAGAGCCGTATCGATTTACCATCGTAGTAAAAGAATTGGTCAGCTTGTACTAACTTACTAAGTACTAGCAGTTTAGGGTGCGCGGACTTTGAATCTCAATACGATTTAAGAGCGTGTATACAGAAAGTGGGCAACGTCGCAAATAGCTGTCAAATATTTCGCTATTTAGATTAATTTGTCAATATGAAAATTTTTTATCTGTATGAAAATAAGAAATATGGCTAACTAATGAACTAGAATATCAATTATGAAATGCAATATTAAATATTTGACAGCTGTTTGCGTTATTGCCGACTTTCTGTATACGCGCTCTTAAGATTATCGCCGCTCAAGGAGGCTCTTTCATACACCCCGGGGAGTGGGGGGTGTGATTCATTAATGCTTTAAAATAGGTATTTTAAACCCCATTTAGAAAACTCTACTATTGTAATATAAGGACAATAATAAAATATTGACATTAATAACCGTCAGTTTATGAGTTGGACTCCGATTGAAGGATACGTCATTAATAATAATAAATTAACCTTTGGTTGGTACCTACCTGTGTAAACTCGTAAGCCCTGAATTAAAGATAAGTCAAATTGATGATAATCTTATTATAGATATATTTACTTGTACGGTACAGAAGAAAATACTTATGACAACCGAAATCAAGTCAAGTCACCGCGGCCCTGGAATGCAAAGGGAATTAGGAGAAACACGAATGAGTTTTACCACCACGCCGAAGGGTTTTCCCGAAAGGTTAGGCATAAGTGTACCAATGTACACCCACAGTAAGTAGTAGTAGTAGGAGTAGTGTAGTGGTAGTAGTTTTAGTCAGTAAGAGTCTGAAACTCCCTTCTCCGCTCCGCCCAGAGCGGAAGAAGTCACTCGATGATTTCCCACCCTTAAAAAAAAGAAGAAATTATTTGATATAAATTACATAGTACCTACATTTAATCGCTACATCTTTACATAACTACATTACACAACTTAAGCGTTGCTAGCTAGGTACATGTTCCTATACAAATGAAGTTGCAACGCACCAAAGAGGTTAAGGGTTACTTTGATAACAATATTTTTATTTATATTACGCCAGTCGCAACACTTGGCTCTAGGACCAAGACGTCAGGAATAAGGGCCCTGACCTGTGCTAGTGTCGTTTATAAAATGGTCTTCACCATTTTCGGTTTTGTGATACATTGTAAAAGAAAGTTTAGGGTCGTTAGAGTACAGAGGTAAGTTGACAAATTCTTTATTTGAATTACGAAGACAGTGTGGCTTTGTAGAATGTTTTTTTCTTAATGATTTGTGTAAATTAAATGGCCGTATTTAGTAGAAACTGCATCAATAAATACTTTTAATTAGTACCTTCATTATAGTGAATCGTTGTGGCCAAAGAGACGTTTTCTTGATGCCAGTTGCCTAGGCAGCTGACATAAGAGCTTTGATATTCAAGTTGTAAACATCCCAGACTCAATCGTCTGATTTTACTGTTATTGTTAGTAAAGACAGACTTCGTTTGTTGACAGTCATTGATTGAAAGTCGCGGCTGTGCCACTTGATACATGTTTGTTGTGATATGTATTGCGAGTATAAATGTCACTGAGAGTCATCGGCTCAGATGCATTCATTTTAACCAATCACTGGCAATAAATAATTAATTAACATAAAGGAATGATTGTCTGAACCTGTATCGCTATCTATTTTCATGAGCCTATTAGTCGTTTCGTATTGAGGTGGTCTCACTAACACAAAATAATTATTCTACTTATAATTACCTACCAAGAAAAATAAGTACCTAATTAAAATCTTGTATGGTACATTCAGCAGCCGGTCGTAGCAAACCACAGTAATCAATCAGGTTCGCTTCGTCTACCGCACGATAAAATTGGTACCCAAGTAATTAATTAATTTTATGCACTGTGCTAGAAATTATTGTGAATGTACGTACCTCATGCAATTACAATTTAACTAAAGATTATATTCCTAATATGTAATATTTTGTTGCTACTTTTGGAAAGGAAAATTGGGCAACAAGCAATGCTGGGTCCCAGCCCAGTCTCTTTGTATAATTTTAATGAGCTTTTTACTGAGATATTTTGGAGTTTCGTTTATTTAATTAGATACCTAGTTAAACACTTTTTTTTAATTCGCTGTAATAGATGTCTACATTAAACAGATTTTGTGCTGGAATTTCATTATTTTGGTACTCTAAGTATCGACCCACCTTAAAATGTATGGGATCTATGTACATTCTGAGTTTTTGAATACGTAAACGTATCGTACCCTATCTGCACATTTTCAAACAGTTTATTCAATATTGTAGATGACATTAACTAATCAATTGACGTACTTTTTACGAGCTGTCAAAACACGATTCCTCCCCATTGATTTTGTATGACAATACTAAATTATGACGTCACATTTTATTATCTCAATTTACTATTAATTGATTTCAAAGCAAATAAAAATCGATTCTTTTAGTTATTTAAAAATACGTCAGGTTTTTAGGACTAGTGCTTTTTTAGAGAAGTTGTGTTTTGGAATTATTGGTTATTGGCTACCTACTACCCAATTACCTGATTGTATATTATCACCTCACTGCTGCTACGTCTTAACTGTCATTGTCAAGAGAAATTCAATCCCAAGGGGTTAACGGTTAACATTCTGCAAATTATTCAAAGACAATCAATCAAGCAATCAATCAATCAAAGAATTTCCAGAATCACCAATTTTATTGAACAAAAATATCTGCCTAATTGTATTTTTATTAAGATCCCGACATTCCCGACCTCGCGTGACTCTAGGTAGGTTGAACTGTAATAACCTTTTATTTACGCTCGCCTCGGATATTACGCCATAATTTCAAATAAAAATAAAACATCAGCTGTGTTCTCGTTGTAATATGTAAACATAACACGTAATTGTGTCTTTCGTTGACTCCTTGGCTGTTCTTTCTAAAAGGAATTCGCTAATAGAAATGTACACAATAAAATCTATATTTGTAACCGAGTACGATTTAATGATAGACCGGTCACCTCTCTGTCATCTATCAGTGTGTGTGTACAAATAGTTTAAAAGCAAAACAAGTTTTTTTATAGTTCATCGGAGAGTAGGTAACCTATAATAAGCGGGAATAATTTAGCGGGAAAACGTCCTTTCTAAAAAGAAATAGATTATTATAGAATAGGTGTTCTTCTTAAAATTAATTAAAAGGCGACAGAAATAATTCCAAATACAAATTAAAGAGTGAGCTCATGAGTGTTATGAATAGTATGATATAAAAATATATCCTAAACGATACTTATAACTATTTACTAAACATACTCTAAGTTTTACTGTGGTAAATATGACACTAGTTATAATTATGATCATAGACTCACCAAACATTTAAAATTCATCATCCTTATGGTCGTTTTTAATTTATTTTCGTCCAGGAAAATTTATTTTCGTATTTATTTCAGCAGGGAAAATCTAACTCCTAATATAAATAAGGAAAATAGTAACGAATTCTTTTGTACCTATACCTATCTTAATTTCCTTGTCAACAGTGATGGAGCCCACGAGGCTATGCTCGGTGAGGGCCAGGTGCCTCAGATCGCCAGCAAGGAGACGAAGAAAGCCGACGAGTATGAAGCTCTGCAAAGTTTCCTGAGAAGCATCAGCTCCACCGCCACACTACCGCCGTACGTGAAGGGAGAAACTTACTCCTCTACAAAGGGAGTGTTTAATCAGGTAAAAAATAATCTCTTGGTAAATTGTGTACAGTAGAGAACAGTACAGAAACTGCCACTTTGGTCTCGTGGTGGCAAGCACAACTGATTTTTGTCCAAGTCGGGCAAAAAGTGTAATTGGGCTTTTCCATTAAGAATTTCTCAGTAACAGCCCGGAGTTTGGAAGTTGGTGGTGTGACACCCCCGTGGCTCGGAAAGCACGTAAAACGGTTGGTCTAGCCCCTGATCTCTCGAAAAAAACGAAATCAAAATCGGTTCAGCCTTTTTAGAGCTACAATGCCACAGCACTTGTACCATACACATGACTAAATGAGCAAATTATTTGGAAGAGCGTACTTTTTCAGTTCTTTGCTAACAATGTGCCAATCCTTCGTTCATTTCCCATTTACCGTTCAAGTTTTCATAACAATGGATCAAGTTTTCCCTGTGAAGGTTTATGTGTATATAAACATAATAACTAAGTACATAATATGTGTATTGTGTTCAATTAACTAAGCCTTTGTCGGTTATATCAAGGAAGTCGTAAATACAGTTCCGGGCGAAGGTGGGTCCTGACCTGATACCTCGATAGAAACTATTATCTACTCTTACATCGAAACTCGGCAGTACCTACATTGATTTAAATACTAGCTTTTGTCCGCGACTTCGTCAGTGTATATAAATTCCAAAATTATTTCACCGGAACACGGTATAAAAATTATCCTGAGTTAAAATAGAATATCTACAAAAATTTTAGCTAATTAATAAACTTCCATCTATTCATCCGTCCCTTCTCACAAACTTTCGCGTTTATAATAGTAGTAAGATTCTTCGTTACTTTTATCTCAAAATCTCTTCTGTGAATTTTCCAATTTTCCCAGCACTCCCACCCAAGAGCGACCTTTAAGTAATTCTGCGTGGGTTTTTCACTTATTTCAGACACGGCTAACTGAAAATGGTTTAGTTAACTGAAGCAGAGAGCTATGATGGTGTAGGTTACGGAAACGTTTATGACTTTGAACTTGATCAAATGAAACAAAACTCTGCCGCAGCAAATGTCTCAAATCATTCTGATATCATTTTGCCTCCTCAGAATTACAGGGTTCTAATTTAATGTCTTTTTTTTACCGATGGGAAATCATCAACTGACTCCCCCCCCCCCCTCACCTGGGCGGGGCGGAAGGGAGTGTCAGACTTTTACTGACTAATACCCATCCATGTTCCTTCTTGTACCCTTTGCGTTCCGGGGACGCGGTATCTCTTTCGAATTAAGGTTTTCATTTTATAGGCCCTCATACCCGTTATAACCCGTTGCGTGTATATAATTACAAAAATGCATAGGCCATTACGGTATAACCCTGAATTATATAAATTGTGCAAGAGGGACTAACCGCACTGGGGTTTACCCGGCGCCAAACGCAACATTTATTCCTCAATTTCTTATAGAGGAAAATTATTCATTGAATAATTCTTTAAGCGTCTAAGGAGCCGGGTACGTTGGGTATCCCAATGACCTTTATCAAGTGGATGCAAAAATCATTATGCAATTGATACTAAGAATCCTTAACGGGCATCTAATAATCTCAGAGACTGATTGGACAGCTTTATTTTATATGTCCAACTTGAAAATAGTGTGCTTTGTACTGAAAGCACATAACTTTTATGTTTGACATATAAGAACCGACAATTAGGTAATGCTCGTTTCCTATATGCATAACGGATAGTTTATCTTAACCAGTCGTAATTCTTTTGAAGGCTTGACTGGTCGTTTGTAAAAATTCCGGTGACAATTTTGAATGTAGAAATGTTTACAAAAATTATGGATATAAACCAAACCTACCCGTATGCTGAAAAATAAACTCCAATAACAGCAAAAATATTTTTTTCATTTTTGTTAGTATGGGTTTACTAATACCGGTTGGTAAGATTTAGGAATCGGGTATTATTCTCTGAGATAAAAAAAATATACTTTAGGTTATTATATTTTTGAAAAAGGTAGTTAGGTTTTTACAGCATAGCAACATTGAGTAGGTACCTACACTAGCTAACTACTAATCACTAGTCAAAGAAACCATACTTATTACTGCTATTGTTTGTTTGTTGTTAGCCCTGACCTTTGCTACCAAAACATAAATAATCATTAATCATCATTTTAGCATGTACGGATAAAAAGTATCCTATAATTACTTCCTCATTATCGTATCACGTTGTCATTAAAAAACCCCTAATCTGCGATTTTATAAGAATTCGTTGCATATCTTTTTATTATTCCATACGGATAATAAAAAAATAGAAAAAAATAGGTACTACTTTTAAATGTTTCTGAGATTAGTACCTACGTCATACCTAATAAATACCTCTCGCTAAATAACGAGACACCGAAACTGGTCGGTCCAAAGTCACAGCCAACATTTCTTTACAATCGCTATGCAAATTCTTATTACACGTACCTAACCAGTCGGCGATATTGACCTCAAAGTTTCTTTATTTGCATACGTTTAAAGAGCCGATTAGACCCCGTCTAGAAAATTGCAATTCATACGGAACAAAGATATACACGGTCACTTTTACATCGTTCTGGAGCCGAAACAAAAGAACTTCAGTCGAGTACCTAATAGGTACTATTTGGCGTTGTTATTTTTTTTAAGACGTCTATAAGACCTTGAAAACTTATCACATTTTTTTAAATTTCGAGTCAAATGTTAGTAGCTCTTCTGTCTGATCGATGAATGGATTTTTCAAAGGCTACCGTTCGCCTGTGGAGACGATAAGGTTTACACACAAATATGAATTGACTGCCAGGAAGCGTTAGTTCGAGTTCTCACTATTTCACAAATTAAATTTTCGTTTTTTTTTAATAATAATGCCAATAGTTTCTGTTACTATGTTAGAGCTTATGGCTTTCGGCTCCAGAAGGATGTAAAAGTAAGTGTGTATATGACAACGCAATCCTAAATTAATAAATGGTGAAGTAGATAAAAACCAAGTATAAAAATTCCTCGAAAACTATTTTAATATGATATAATGTTTTTGTGTTTGTGTGTTTGTTACTCCATCACTCTTTAACGGATGAAGGCATTTAGATAAAATTCAGCACACATCTAGGAATTATCATATAGAATAGTTTTAACCCTTTTTTTCTTTGTATAAACCGGAAATAATCCAGAAACTAGTACATGTAATTAGCATGCTTGGGTTGAAAGTGAAACCGCGGGCAATAGCCGCAGATTGAGCATATGGAAAGTCAATATTATTTTTCCACATACTTTACTGTGAATCAATGATATCAATGTGTCTGTAATTGGATTATGTCCGGAGATGACGTAATTAGTCCAACGTAACCATTCATACTAGTAAACACACCTACTACGTTTTGGCAAAGAGAGCTATTTCTCTTGAACAGACTAAAAATAAGTTTTCTTTACATAAATATTTTTATCGAAATGGAGGTTTTGCATTCCAAGCTGTTTTTGTTATGCTTTCCAAATATTCATCACGGCGTTCTAATGATGAAACATTTGTGTAATAGACAAAAGTACTTTAGAAACACACCAACATGGACAGTATTTTTCTAAAGCACTGAAAGCCACGAAAGCACCAAAATAGCCGCAGTCTTTATCTCATAGGGTCTCATCTACTAACCCATTTTCATTCCAACGAGTACAAACGTTGAACACACATAACAGACAAACACCTATAGGAATACGCTACACTACCATCTCTATCGCGTCTAATAATGTAAAATAAAAATAAGTAGGTACTCTATATTATGTAATACACAGCTGATCAAATTAACGATAATCTCACTACATTGCAAATGACGCAACTGCACTACATATATTATACAATACCTACCTACAGCAAAGTTTATTCCACAGAATTCTTATATACCTACCTATGTGGTCTATTTTGAATTTTAAACATTTTAAAAACCCCACAAACAAAATCCTCCAAAAAAAGTAGTAGGTAATAAAAAAAAATAGTAGCAAAACATACATATAAAACACATGATGAGGAAACCCGCATATTCGCAGTAATATCACACCGTGACCATGGCTACTGCTGCTATGCGGATAAACCGAGCTCTATCAACGTATGCTTAACTTTCTGCTGCGTATGGTTGACTTTCAACGAACACATGCATAGGGACCGCGACTTTTAGATCATTTTAACCTCACCAAATAATTATACGTAATTTAATTACACAAGGTTTTTATATGCCATCATCACGCCTGTATTCGCCGAAGAGTTAGGCATGGGTGTACCAATGTACACCCACAGTTCGCCGGTATGTTTAAGTCCCATATAATAGGGGGCTAGTCTATTGCCATTAACCGGAGACATATCCTAACTCCGAGCTGCTACAGAGAATTTCATTGAAAAACCCAATACCACTTTGCGAGACCTGGGAATCGAACCCAAGACCGCTAGCGTAGCATTTGTGTTGAAGACCACTAGGCTAACGAGGCAGTTACAAGGTTTCAAACCAGGTAAATAGCTTAAAACCCGTCGTAAATACATTGTAAAACTCCGATTAACTTTTACAGTGTTACCTTGAGATTTATGTACCTATACAGGTACTAATACAGGGTAAATATATAACAGAACTAGCTTTTGCCCGCGACTTCGTCCGCGTGGATTTATAGCTCCCGTTCCCGGGGGATTTCCGGGATGAAAACTATCCTATGTCCTTTCTCGGGTCCCAGACTATATCTGTACCAAATTTCATTGAAATCGGTTCAGTGGTTTAGGCGTGAAGAAGAGACAGACAGACAGAGTTACTTTCGCATTTATAATATTAGTTAGGATGTTCGAAGTAGGACAACACAACATGACAGTTCACCTACATACATTCCCCCAAGCATTAGTTAATTAGAAAACTTCCTTCAAGTTCGTTATCGACTCCATCTTGACAAGGATGAGCCAATGTTGGCAAACTCCATTTATTTCAATTAAATAAATTGCTTGTTATAGGAACTGACAAGAGCTGATCATGACAGGCTGTATACCTACGTAATACGAGTGTGTAGTTTTATGGAGTGTACTAATGTACCTACTTAATTGTTTCACATTGTATAAGAAGTTAATTGACGGGCAGAATGCGTATTATGGGTCATTAGCGTCAGTTTCTTTGCAACGGCCACGGTTGAACTTAAGTACCTAGCTCAGTCTGTGATTTTATTACGTTCCCTTTCTATTTATACATACATACATACATAATTATATACCATCAAGCTTGTATTCTCCGAAAGGATAGGCAGAGGTAGGGTTACCATATCTCAGGATTTGTCCTGAGATTTCAGGATTTATGGACTCTTCTCAGGATTGCGGCTGGATTTTGCAAATCTCATGAAATCTCAGGATTTTTTGAATTTTCAATAAAATACAGCTTACATTTTAAAGATCTCTTTGGTAAGAAAATAAACAAACTAAAAATAATCTTCCTTTGGTAATAATTGCACAATTAAAATCAGTACTTATTTATCCAAGTAGGTTCTTAATCAGTTTTATCATATTTAATATGTGATGATATATTTTTAAGTAAGATCCACAATGTATAAAAACGATAGTATTACGACTTTATTAAATTGTTAAGTAAATTCGTGAGAAAATTTTGATAATGTAAAAGATCTCAGGATTTTTCAATGAAAATCAGGCCTTTTCTCCGGACTTTTGATTTTTTCATCTGGTAACCTTAGGCAGAGGTATACTAATATAATGTACACCCACAGTTTGCCGGTATATTTAGGTCCCATGTAATCGGGGACAAGCCTATTGTCATTAATTGAGCACAAATTCTAACTCCAAGCTGCTACTGAGAATTTTATAGAAAAACCTAATAACACGTTTTGTAAGACTTGGGAATCGGACCCAAGACCTTTAGCGTAGCAGTCGCGTTTAGGACCACTATGCTAACGAGGCAGACCCTTTCTATTTCAAGAAGTACCTATAAACACTGTCTTACTTACTTTAAACAACTCCATCACCATTTTACGTATATAGAAGAGATTACGCCTCTTCAATCATACTTCGAAAGACTGGCGGCTATTCTCATCCAGCTTCTGCAAGCCATCCAACTAAGCTCTATGAAGTCGTATCGGTAATGTATACCTTACACCGCGGTCTCTACTCAAGACCATAATTATCAACAAACACCTTATCAGTAAATATTCTTTTCTTCTCGCTTCGTGATTAAACAACATTTCTGTTCCACGTTTGAACTAGACCCACTTGCCTACATACAGACATTATCATTGCCACAGCTGCCTTATCTCGTCACTTCCTAGCCTGATACTGACATCTAAACAAACTGTTCCTAATAATTATTAGATAAAGGAGGTCATTTAGCTCAGGTTTAATCTCTTTCTGACCTCTTTGAACCGACTCACCTTAAATTAATGTTTAAGTACAATCATTGTCGTAAGGATACAAACGAATTTACAATAACAATACATTGAAATGTTTATTATAGTCTACCATTTAAATTAATGTGTAAGCATTGTGGTATGGTATTGACAAATTGGTATAAAATATGGGTTATTATTACTCAACAAGTAGGTAATGAAAATGAATAGTTTCAATTGTTTGCATTTCTATTCTATTAGTTGTAAAAGCTGAAATTTGTTTATAGCATTATTCAATTTTAGACAGCGTGGCCGGACGCCGCAATTATCGATTTAAGTAATCACCCACCTGATAAAATATGAATGTTTATATCATAACTACATCACTGATACCAAATTGTATTTAAAATGTATTAAATCTATTGAAAAATGAACACAATCTAGACTCTAGTGTAGATCGTGACGGAATCAATATAGATAAATAGTGCAAGTCATGAGATCACAGTCACACATTCACACGTGCTCTCACTTTGTACATTATCGTAATCAGAAAATAACGTGATAATCTCACTTTTGCGTATTTGTAATGATGAATCAGAGCTAAAATATTGAGAAAAACACATAAGTATGATATTTTCGCTATCGGTTTCGGTTTTTTTCACTAACCTTAAATATCTATTCCTATCTAAATCTGTGGGTAATATAGTAAAACCAAACACTCGTCAAGAGTCATTCTATATACCAGGAATTTCATCAGCGCATAATTTATTAAAGTAATTGGATATCCAATCATGTGATAAAACGATATAATTAAGTAATAACAGTGAGCACATTTAGGCACCATATATGATGATATAGGTACTTAGCAAAATGCGTAATAGAACCAAATGAGCAAATAGTTAAAAAAAATGTTACAAATTACCCACTCACGCAGATTACTCACTAGTAATCTGCTAGTAATCTGTGTGTATCTAGATTAGGTATGGTTGCATAGTTTCTTATTTTCAGTTGGTTATGCATATACGTACATAGGGTTACATAAGTTATGTTATCACCGAAATTCCAAAACCTCAAATAACACATTACCTGACTTAAAGGCAGAACCCAAGCAATAGTTTCTTTTTCCTTTTGTCATCATCATCTGCTTAGCCTTTTCCCAACTATCGGAGTCGGCTTCCAGTCTAACCGGATGCAGCTGAATACCACTGTTTTACATGGAGCGACAGCCTATCTGACCATCACAACCCAGTAACTGGGCAACACGATATCTCTTGGTTAGACGGGTTGTCAGACTTCTAGGCTTCTGACTATCCGTAACGACTGTCAAAGATCTACGAATGACAACCCTCCCTTTCCTTTCCTTTCCTTTCCTTTCCTCCTTCCTTCCTTCATTCCTTTTTCCTTTTGTATGTTACAATTTTAATTCGAGCACATAAGCTACATCAGTTGAAACTAGAGGACTAAATAGGTTTTATTTGTTTCAGTGCCTAATAACATGTGCGGTCCTTATTCTGGCGGCGGGGGCTGGTCACCCCATTGGTTTCTCCGCCGTCGCGCTGCCCCAACTCAGGATCGAGAACTCCTCCATGAGGATAGATGATGAAATGGGTTCCTGGATCGGTGAGTTCTTTGAAGTTTTCTACATTTTGCAGCATTTTGTAGACAAAAAAGAGGCAAATAGGTCATTATTTTAGCAATAAAGGAGATTAGCTTTAGGATCTTGGATTACGTTACCTAAAATATGTGTTTTATCTGCATTACCAGACTTAACATTATTTGTCTATTTCATTGACCAAAATAAGGAACGATATTGTGATGAGAACAAAAAGGTGCCTACCTAACAGACTCTACCTTTTCTCAATAACAGTACCTAATTATACGTTTATAGTAGATGCTCTTAATAAATATGTATCAATAACCAAAATGTAGGTCAGTAGTATATTATATACTTCAAATTGCTTTAATGACTCCCGCAGAAACTATCTTCTATAATCAAATGTTGCGAACTCGGATCGCGTGTGGTTTGTATGGCCAGTTGGTCCCACGCGGTTTTTTTTTCTATTTATATTCTTTGACCAATCCTAGCTTCACAATTTGCTATCACTCTTGCGCAATATTATGCAATGACGACTACACAACTTGAACTCGATGTAGGTACGTTTATTAAGAATGCAATGATTTGTGTATGGGACCTATGTTTTTTATACTTCAATGACCATTGATACCTGTTATAGTATTAAGTACTTACTAGGTATAAGACAAAATGGTAGGCCGGTAGGCTCAGATTTACAGTAATTAAGTAGGTTGTCATGCCAATGCATCCTTGTCGAAATTCTAAGAATGGGCGATTGGATTTTTTGTGCACATTTGTGTTGGACTCTTGTTTTGAGCGCGTTACGTCATTTCAATAATAAGGAAAAGTGAGACTGTGTTTTAGTCAATAGTAATTTATACCCCACCAACCGGCACTTTGAATAATTAAAGTAAGTATCACATAGTCTACCTAGTCTTGACCAGTGTACGGTTATACGGTACCTAAGACATTATAAAATTACAATCAACCTTAATTTATTACTACCTAAGTCTAGTAAGCTAATGATTTCTTTTAAAAAATGTCACATTAGTATGTTTAGGATAAACTAATTTTGCCAGACAGGATATTGAAAACTATAAACCAAAGTACCTATTTGGGAACTACCTATTTAAATAAATAATAATATTATCTACATGTAAAGTAGTATTCTCATGTACTTAAGTGTTATAAACTAATAATACTAATATACCTACTTAAAATTACACGGTAGGACAGGAATGAACTTCGACGTATAAATACTTCACAATATTATGTAATTTCATGACAAGCATATTTTAAGACACGTTAGGGTAATCACATAGAACGAAAATAGTTTTTTGGCAGAGGGTATTATTCATGTATCATTAAAAAGAATAGGTAACCGACAGCCGAAAGAAACTAGGTATTACAAACAATGAGCCAGCAAAGTCTCTAAGGGGCTCTTCACATGTAGTTCAACTACGTATACATACATCACAGCGATTCAGGAGCGGGCACTATATTGTATGAAAATGCATAGTTTATTCACATGGACCACGACGGCGACGTTGCGGTATCGCCGTGACACGTGTGAAAACGTCCTAAATTTGCGTTTATAGTGAAGTACGCTGAGTAACGACAGTTGGTTATTATTATGTAACAACTAAATTGAGACAAAATTACTTCATAAGTACATGTCAGGTCAGCATTGAAATGTCAGCAGTCAAGACGTTGAAGGCCATTTTAAATTAAAACCGTATTACTACTAACAGATTAACTAAAGTGCGACTTTTGTTGCTGGCTGTAGCACACACGTACTGCAGTTTAGAAAGCACGAAAGATTAAGTTAACTGCATATCTATGTATAATCATACTTGAATAATCAAGTAAACACTAGGGCCATGGGGTTCGAGCGTTCATCAAATTTTTCGGAACATCGCCAAGCGACTGACCAACTCTTCACGTAGCCTGGCTGGCCTATTCTTGGGCCAAAGAATCGGCATTGCCATACAACGTGGCAATGCTGCAAGCCTTTTGGGCATTTGACCCATTGACAGCGATGCGGATGAGTTTTTTGATGCCTTCGTAGGGCATCAAAAAACTCAAAGGAAGCTCATGCTTCCTTTTATTATTAAATAAATAGTTTGTAATTTAATTACTATTTAAGTAATGTTATGTTTGAAAAATAAACCCCCAGTATCGTATAATTATGCTAAATCTTTGAATGCTAAATTATATTATTGACCGAAAGTCAAGTTTTCTAGAACAAGTTTTCTAAAAATAATAAGATTCGCAACACAACAAATAAATCATAATTTATTCGCTCCTCATTTTTCTAATCTAAATTACATTTTTTGTTTGGAACTAAAGCGAAACGTGTATGTAATTATAACTTTAATTACCTATGCACCTACTGTGCAAAATTTGTCAGACGTGCAAAACATTATAATTGTGAATATGTACCTATTTAAAAACAAAGGCGCCACGAGATGAAATCGAGAGGATTTCACGAATTCACACGTCGTCGTCGGACCTGTAGGTATTATAATTTATGATACCTAGGTATGTCTCACGACCCACACCGTAGAAGACACAAAACATACTATCACGCCCGTTTTCCCCGGAGGGTTAGGCAGAGGTGTACACACAGTTTGCCGGTATGTTAAGGTCCAATGTAATATGGGGCGAGCCTATAATTGACATCAACCGGACACAAATCCTAACTCCGAGTTGCTACTGAGAATTTCATAGAAAAAACCCAACAAAACTAGAAGACACAATACGCCAAGTAGAATGTCTTAGGAGCAGTGTCAAGTAAGATTTCCGCGTTGTCCTTACGTCACCTACGCTACGGCCAATGTTGCAAAACAACAACACATGCTAACGTTGTTGTTGTTTTGTTGTTATTGTTGTTATTTGTTACTGTTGTCGTAGTAGTTGCAATGTTGTCGCTGTTCTTCTAGTAATAAACCGTGATTCATTCTTTAAAAATACTTATCTAACTAAGAAGTTTATTGTACCTATACTTATAATTATACACGTTAAACACACATACTTACACATTACACATTTACGCACATTAAATTAACTGCTTATTAAAAATCCATCTTTAATTTTGAAAAGTTATAAAACCAGCATACGGAAACTAAATTCCTCGCTGAACCAAAGCGGGAAAACCAATTTCAAGATAAACAATCGGGACGTCTAACAACAGCACAAATGGGCAAAAATGGGCGTCGAGCGGACAACACATGAATACATTGTCATGTGTGAATGTGCCCCACAACCATTGCAACCTCTCAGAATTGTAAATGTATTCCTATGACTAGGAACAGTTAGTCGTTTAGTCTACATTTGACAGATTCTACTTTTGACATCATAGTCTACTATTGACAGATTCTACATATGACAGATTCTACTTTTGACAGATTCTACATTTGACAGATTCTACATTTGACAGATTCTACATTTGACAGATTCTACATATGACAGATTCTACATTTGACCTAATCTATATTTTTTTGAAAAAGTGAGACAAGAGGGACAATATATGGAATGAAGAATACTACTGTTATATGTATAGTAATCACTATATTTATTGATAAGTAAAATTTGTTTTTAAAACGAGTATTAAATGTTTAAATTATAGTAACTAATACTGTCCGAAACAGTCACAATGATCAAATTAACGTCAAAATTATTTTTTGTTAACATAATTACGAGTAAACAATCACAGTGAAAACAGTGGAAAGCTATTAATTAACAAGCAACAATCATTTTTATCGCAATAAATATTATTAGTCTTATTTTCTAACATAGGTATTAAATCACATTTAAAAAGACGAAAATAAATAAAGTAAATAAGTAAATAAAGATTAAAAATTAAAATTACAGGAGCAGTTGTATATAAATTATTTTCTTAAAAAAATCGTCGACCGATATTTCATCGTTTTGAAGTTTCTTAACAATTTTGCTGTATTTTTTGTCAAAATTAATATCACGGTGCCGGCGACGATTTTTACGCACATATTGGAAAAGGCTATTACGGAGTTTAATATTGCAGTGGTGAGCTTTCTTTACGCAACTTTTGGATAAAATTGAACAGGCTTGGTTGCTTTGGGATTAAGACGTTAATTCTATGATGCCATCCTTCTAATGCATTGTTTGTCCGATGACGTTGGTTGGCACAACTTAAAATTGAAGGGCTCAAACGGGACCATTGTCTCTTGTAATAATTACTGAACTCTTGCATTTTATCATATTTTTAGAGACCCTCTTGTCTCACTTTTTTCAAAAAAATATATTATATGTCAAATGTAGAATCTGTCATATGTAGAATATGTCAAATGTAGAATATGTCAAATGTAGAATCTGTCAAATGTAGAATCTGTCAAATGTAGAATCTGTCATATGTAGAATCTGTCAATAGTAGACTATGATGTCAAAAGTAGAATCTGTCAAATGTAGACTAAACGCAGTTAGTTAACTTTAGTAATAGTAGTTCATAAAGCTATAGGTACTTAGGGTGTTTTTAATATCGTGCGGATTTCATCACGCATGCGGGATTGCCACGCATGCGTATCCCCCGCAAATGAATTTTTAATACAAGCATTTATTGTAATGCATGGAATACGCACGCGGGACACGGGCGTGATCCTGGGCAGCAGATTAGCATGCGGGGCAATCCCGCATGCGTGATAAAATCTGCACGATATTAAAAACACCCTTACACTTTAGCCTGCTATACATTGCAGAATATTTAACATCCTGAAAACACAGAAAAGTACGGCCTATCTAAGTATTTAATTCGCAAAATACACAATACCCACATCTTAATCCATTTAAAAGAAAGAGTATTAACTTGTGTGCTTAGAGATAATAAAACAACCACTACTACGACTACTTTATTGAATTTGCAAACGTTTCGCAACCAAATAAACGTAGGTGAGTTACCTATTTACTTACTTCCTCAATATAGATAAGGCACCCTACAGACAGTTTGAGATGATACCTACGCATAAAATAAATAAATGGAAAAAAGAACTTATAGATCATCACCACGCCTGTATTCGCCCGAAGGGTTAGGCAGAGTGTATGTACACCCACAGTTCGCCGGTATGTTTAGGTCCAATGTAATAGGGGGCGAGCCTATAGCCATTAACTGGGCACAAATCCAAACTCCGAGCTACTACTGAGAATTCCATAGAAAAACCCAATAATACTTTTTGCTCGACCTGGGAATCGAGCCCAAGACCTCTAGCGTAGGTAGCAGTCGCGCTTGGGACCAGTACGCCAACGAGGCAGTTACTTCAAATCAAATCAAATCAAATCAAAGCATTTATTTCAATTAGACCATTTACAGGCACTTTTGAATTGTCAAGAAGTTACAGTTTAAAATTGAAGCTAGTTACTCGTTCCAAAACGTAGGTCTCTCTCTCTATGGAGAAGAACGAGCAAGAAACTCCATGGACACTCTTTTCCTTCCATTTGGTTTTTACAAAGTCTTGGTTACAATATTCTTGTTGCTTCTATATGTGAAAACAATGAAGGTGAATATAAAAAATAACAAAATTATAATAACGATGTAAGACATGGCAGTTAAGAGATGACCAATCCCAACTGACAGCACCCGTTCACGAATATGACGCGTGCATCAGCACCGTTTAGTTCAACCATCTTGAAGGGAACCAAACGATCCAACCCACGCGCCACCGTCAGCAAGACATTAAATTGAGCATGACAAAGCTCTCAACTGCCAGGCTCAGTGTCCAACACATAGTAACTTAACAAGTAAATGGCTCCATGGTAGTCACATTTACAAAATTGAAATATATGATGTAAAATTATACAAAACTAAGGTCATCAGCGAACCTTTTCAAAAAATAAACTGTAGTAAGTAGAAAAAAAATCAGTAAAAATTATAATAACGGTATACGTTATTAAGGTCAATAAAAAAGGTGCTAATAACATCGTTATGTTTAGAAAAAAATGTATATTAATTTATGTGCCCGAGTGGCTGTGGAGCAGGACTAGCATTAAAATACATACCAAATAAACTTATTTCTAGGTATGGTGGCTACGTAGGTATACCGGTCCTATAATGTTGAATTTATTATACTTTCTGTGCTAGTGGTAAGAACTCCTCATAGATTGAAGGTTTCCAAGTCTCGACTATTGTTCGCTGTACCAGCTGTACTAATCCACAAATCTCCAGCCACTTGTATTATGTCAATTGTCATCATCCGCCGGGCAGTTGGTCTTATCTCGCTTCCTGGTGCTTGGTGGTCCAATACAAGCTGTCAGAGAGAGAATATACCTACCTCTGCTTAATCTTTATGCAAAATGCTGTGACCTGTCATTGATCAAAATTTTAAAATAAGAACTTACTATTCAGGGTTACATTTACATGGTGATCGTTTACATAAATTCGAAGAAGAATGAAATGAATGAATTATTTGAAGGTTTTCATTTATATTCTGTAATCGAAATCCAAAATTATCTGTGCGACAGCAAGAGACAATAAAATTCTGATACGTTTACCATCACGCCTGTATTCCCCGAAGGGTGAGGCAGAGGAAATTCAAAGACAAAAAGTGAGAAGAAACAGTATTTTAATAGTTCACACGTGAGTGTACTACTTACATAACTATCTACCTATTCTGCAACATCTGGCGGGAAAATCCTGAAATTGTCTGAAAAAGTTACTTTAATGGCTTTATTCCTCTTTATTCAATTCTGTGTATAAATTGTGTACCTATACCTACATTTGTTATTTTTTGTTATGTAAACATGTTCTCCATGAAATACGTAAGTAATAAGCCTTACTTACACGAATGTTAAACACTAAACACAAATCAGTTTCCAACCATTATCAAGGTGTTCCTGGCACTCAAAACGATACAATAGATACTCCTAGCTCATCGAACTAGATAAGATAGACAATACAATCAAACTATTACCTACTCAACATATTTCTTTCTACGGCAAAGTACTTAATAAAAATCTAATTCATGACTCCACAATATTTTCCACTCAGGGATAATTTATCTCTATTTAGTGAAGTGACAGAATTGGTCACAAATCATCATGGAACATTTATTTTTAAACACCATGTAATTGTAAAATTAATTGGTCACATTTTACAATTAGTCATGTCCGCATGGATGGTTCAATTAAAATCAAGGTGCGACACAAACCGTGATTCTGAGACAAAAAACGTTTGCCAAGGTGCGACCAACGAATTTTATCGCACGGTATCAACTTCCTGTCGTTACGTTACTAACAACCATAACATAGCATTCATTCGGCGAAATATTTAACACAACTTAAGTTGTTAATGTTACATAACTTGTTCATACAAAGATGCAAGTCGCTAGATGTGACCTCACCACCGTACTTATGGATAATCAGAATAATCACGTTCAAAAGTGGGATTTACTAAGTGCGCTCATGCATGTTCATCAAATAAAATTGACGTTTACATGACATGACATTACATTACAATACAAGTAAAAAGGAATGTTACCTTAATTTGACGCGGAAGAGTTATTCTTTAACACTAAGAAAATACATATTTTATGTTAGTAAAAGCCTAAATTCCTATTGGTTCCTCTAAGCATGAATTTATATTTCATAATTTTCCTAACCCCGGAGCGGACACGCATGTTCTTCGAGTAAATAAAAATTTTAAAAACCCCCAACACAAAAAGCTAAGTTCCCTTTAAAAAGTAAAAAAAAACAAAAAATACGTCACGTTGGGGGACCGCTCGGGACGATCGTATTCTAAATGCAACATCGGTCCCCTAACGTGACGTATTTTTTTTGTAATTTTTTACTTTTTAAAGGGAACTTAGGTTTTTGTGTTGGGGGTTTTTTAAATTTTAAATTTAATTTTTTATTTTATACTTTTTATAGGTACCTACTTATACTTATTATAATATCGATTTTGTTAAGCTTGTGACCCCACTCGAGTATATTTACAGACATTCGGTTTTTCTTCCCCACTTTCACCCCCACAACTTTTAAACGGCACAACCGATTTTCATCAAACATGTCTAAGAACACTCGCACATAGGTCACCTTTAATACAAAAACTAAATTGAAATCGCTTCATCCGTTCGGCAGCTATGATGCCACAGACAGACAGACAGACCGACAGACAGACAGACACGTCAAACTTATAACACCCCTCTTTTTGCGTCGGGGGTTAAAAAACAGGTTCTTAAACACCGGGTAGTTCTCCGGGTAAACCTACCTGTACCTTCCCTAAAGACTAAGAAGGAATAAGAGCGAATTTTCACTTAGCGGAAAAGTATTAAACCTCCAAATCTCTTTACATAATATGGTTTTCATAAAACAAATTCTTGTTGTCTGATACTCAGTCCAGAATAGAGAATGCATGGTTTCAGTTTAAGGGTAGATGTCCCTTACATCCGATATAGTATAAAAATACAAAAACTTCAGACCAATTGATCTGTGACCAAAACATATTTCTATGTAAAGTGTATCCTATCAAGGGTGGACAATGATACCTATATTACAAGATATTAAGTTATCTTAGCTTAGGTATTAGTAGCAACTCTAGCATGTTAACCTTAAAACTACCTTTCGGTCTATTATATTGTTAAGCCTGTTTCTTTATGTTAAATTTGAAGGTGCAAATAAACATTTTTATTTATTTTATTTTTATATCAAATCTACATAAATGGTTAAAATTTAGAATTAGATCAACCGGGAATTCATCTCTTATCTTAGCGTGACACATTAAAAATTGAGTAGGTACAGATTCTTCGTCTATGACAATAAGAATGACTTCGCATGAAATCGACTTATCGACTGGGATTTTTACTAGCGGCGAGTACCTACAACGTTCACACACTCGGCACGTGACTGTACACACCATCGCCGTTACGTGACACCATCATTTCCCCTCATATACAGCACGGCCAACGTATCTTGGCTAGTCTGAAGTTAGCCGATGGCCCGATAGCCGGTAGCCGATTAGCTGTGCAGTAGACAATTTTGTTTCTAAAAGATCCATTGTGCAGACAAACTGCTAACTTCAGACTCGCCAAGATGCGTCGGCCTTACTATACTTATTGCATATTCCAAACTTCCAACCATTCATTATATTGCTGTAAAATAAAAGGTTATGTAGGTAGTTCCGTTTAACAATATACCTCAATGGCCAGGACCTGCGACTTCCGGTGGTCACATCACAAATCATAGATTCCATTAGGAATTTCTCAGTAGCAGTTGTGGAGGTCAGATAGGTTTAAACAGTAAAGGAAACGTTCCTTATTTGCATTCAAACATTTTCGAAAATTCGTTAGCCGCCCTCGGGAATCGAACCGGCTGCAATCCGAAAAAATAACACCCTATACTTTTATGACATAAATCGATAGGGTCAATCATGAGGATCAAATATCTCTATCAAACTTAATAGATAAATAAATTATTACATAATAAGTACTGTCATTCTAGTTTTTCATTACAATCTAAGCACAATAAGTGCTAGAAGATAGTTGAAATTAATTTTATTTAAATTGGCGTAGACAGCTCACAATTAACGCTAATTAAATGCTAATTAGTAGCAATTGACTAAGAATTATGTTGAAACTGAAAAAACGTGTCCGGAATGGGAACTATAAATAGTTATTTTATAGGTCCTACACATGCATAGATATCCTAAATACCTATAATTGTAAACAGTAGGTAATACTTACCAACTGTTTTTACAGTAGGTAGTACGATTTATACACTAGGCGTTGTGCCTATTGGTATTTAGTTTTTAGGTGTACAACCTGCTGCGGGTTGTTCGAAAGAGATACCGCGCCCCCGGAACGCAAAGGGCACATGAAGGAACATAGGTGTACAACCTACCTTTTAAAAGTATTATTGTTGCTTTCTGATTATTTTACGTTTCTTTCTTTTTTTTTCATTGTTGTACTTACCTTATTAGTCAGTTTTAGGTTGCTTTTTTTTTTTTTTATAGACGGGACATCATCAAATAACTTCCCCCGCCCTGGGCGGGGCGGGAGGGAGTGTCAGACTTTTACTGACTAAAACCCGTCTATGTTCCTTTCATGTGCCCTTTGCGTTCCGGGGGCGCGGTATCTCTTTCGAACAACCCGCAGCCCCGGCAGGCATCGGCCCTCAGTGGCCCCATCCAAGTTTGCTGACATCTCTTTGAGGCGCGCGTGGAACACGAACGCGCCGTCGACACGGTGGTTTTAGGTTGCTGATGTGTGGTTACAGGGGCTGTGGCGATATTTAAAGATACACAAAAGCCTTTAGGGCGGTATTAATAGCAAGTTTTTATGAAAAATCTAGCTTTTGCCCGCATTTATACATAGTATACTAGTCCATCCCCAAGGTCCAATCTATCTCTAAAAATCAATTTATTGTGTTAGCGATTTAGGCGTGAAAACGTACCAGACAATCAAACACAGACAGGACAGACAAAATTACTTTCGCAAATGTCAACTGAAACCGGTATCAGCTCCTATTCCAAAATATTCCTACTTGATACCTAATTGGATAGGAAATCTTGATTGAACCAATGCGTGATTTGCAGATTTATCTCGTAATAATAATCATCGTAAAGACGTAAACACAGCTGCATTATCAGCATCACGTTTTAAATGTTATCTGAGCGAAATGAGACGCCAAGTAAAGGGTCACCATCTTTTTAAAATCACTGATAGCTTTGACCTTCTATGTAACTCTCACCGCCTGAACTTTTGCCCAGCTGATAGATAAATAGGTACCCAGGTACCTAGATTATTAATGTTTGCAAAACATTGCAACTTATCTACATAGGTATATCGTCACTAGTCAATCACACGCCATGTACTATTAGCACCAAGAACAATACTTTTGCCATGACCCCAACAGAACTTAAATCGCACATTTAAATGTTATACAAGTTCTGCTAAATCCATACTAATATTATAAATGCGAAAGTATCTGTGTCTGTCTGTCTGTCACACATTAACGACTAAACCACCGAAAAGATTTTGATGAAATTTGGTACGGTTTAAGTTTGGACCCCAAGAAAGTTAGTTTTAATTCCCAGACTTCGTTTGCGCCTGCGATAACCGTCATTTGCGCCTGCGATAACCGTCATTTGCGCAGACGAAGTCGCGGGCAATAGCTAAACAAAGTATAGAAATATATTGCTGTATTTTTTCTCAAGGCTAACAAGATTAAAATAACCGAACCAAATAAAGAAATGTGAGGCAAAATCCTTAACCTTACCTTACCTAGTTATTTATTGCAACATAGTGATATTTCATACAGCTATTTTCATTATTGACATTTTCTGATAACTTTGGCGATAAAATTCTCAAATTGAAACGCCAATCAATCATTGTATAATAAAAAAATGAAGTTTAACGGTCGTTCAAATCACATGTTCAATTTGCATGTCCTATAATTTGGTATGCTCTTGTTTTTTCCTTCGAAACAGTAATCGATACGGTACGGTAGTTATTTCATATACAATCACAATCCACGCGACAAACCAAGAAAACATTCTACTGTTACCTATATTTGTTGATAAATAACGTTTGAATATTTGAGTTTGAAGCATTTAACCGAAGCTGCTAGTAATGTCGATGATGCATTAGGTACTCAAATATTTACAAACTTGTCAAAAACGTCCTTCAAGAAATATATAACTGCACCTTGAAACAAGATTTAGACACTCTCTCTAGATGGCCACCAATTAAAATTCACCAATCAACAAATTAGGAACCTGGCAATTATTATTTATTGGGCAATTTAGAACCTGGGTTCTAAATTTCTAGCTCTAATGAATTAAGGTCTTAACTATAATATACTTAAAAAAAAAGGACACCAACTGCATATTTCCGAAGCATACCAGTACATATAAACAGATCAATGTGTAATTGCTATTGACTTGCTTTTAAAAAAATCGATATGTAATTGTGCACGATCTTTTTCCTATTACCCACAACACTGTAGAAATTGTGTCCACGAGTTAGCTTATTTATTTACGAGTAGCTACCTACGCTAAGTAATTCTTATATTTAGTTTTTAAGATTAACTTGGGTTTCTCATATTAAGTGAATTGTATTCTTTTTGAGAAATAAATGTCTTAAACTGTAATTCCACACTACAATCTATCTCAATCCCAAATTTTATCCCGATCAGTTCAGCCGCTTAAGCGTAAAAGACTAACAAACAGTGAAACAGCCATCCATCTATACTCACTTCTTGCATTATAATATTATTAGTAGGAACATAAGGAAGTAGGATAATGTTTTATTAATACCTAATCATCAATCTCAATTTGGTACAGGCTGGCTCCAAGTTAACCAAGTTAAACCCAAAGAGGATCAGCTGTTTTAAAAACTTGTGAAATGATTACGCAACCGTGCACCCACAACCACAACACGTTACATAATAAGCCGTGTACTGCCAAAGTCCATAATTTGAGACACCTACGTATAAAAGTATGGTCTTTGGTCGCTCGCGATTGCGAAGCGTTATGTTACTAATCGATCCCACAAGTGCTAAATAAAGATCAAAGTTCAAAATTACATACCTCACACTCTAATGATCGTTGCATGTTTGTTACTTTTTGTGGTACCAGATTGAACATTAATTTTAATTATAGACACAAAAAACATTTAGGGAAAATGGTATTTGCAAAATGTTTAACACTGGCCGTCATACATAGGATATACACACACACGACAATATGAGTAGATAGTACTACTGACTGTTTGGCATTGGCCTCTAAATATACATTCCTAATTATACATAGGTAATTAAAAACAATGAGCATAGCAATTGGTAGAAAATTCGAAACATAGATTTATTACTTTTACTTTAGCATAAAACGGCCATTGGCCAATTACATTATCCAAAGACAGGAAATATACATATTTAACGACATTCACACGCTCATCTCACATTACTCCTAACATACTGACAAGATCGTCTTCTATTCATCCGCGAACATATAACAGCGACAAATCACTAATTACACAGGCCTGCAATGGTTTTCCCCTTTAAAATCTGAGTAACGTTTTCTATAGTTTCAGATGTGCTGATTACGAGAAAAATAATAAAAAAAATTCATCACGTCAGGATTTTTTGATATTGAATATTTAAGATTTTGCTGAAAAATGTCGGAGTGCCTACATTTTAAAATTTATAAAACGTCATTAAATTACTTCAGCTTAATTTTTATTGCATTTAATTAGTGTAAGGGAACATAGAAATTAATCGAAACCAGTAATTTGTTAATTACTACATAATGTGTATAGGTAATTCGCATTAACCATGTCGAAAACGGTTCATTTTGGCTTAATTTAGTAATAAGCTTGTTAATACATAATGATTAGGTATTATTACCCAATAGTTTAATGAATATTTAGAAAAGGGTGTAATAAAGATAAACCAAAGGGTTTTTTATATAAGTACCCACAAGGATTTAGAAAAATTAACAGTTGAAGTGCGCATCTTGCAACATAAACTTCAAAATGTCATCGCGAAGTTGTTTAAATTCTTCGAATTGTTTTTGTTATATTTGCGGGAAATGTATGGTTATAAAACAACGAAACAGCTTTACAGACTTTGTGAAAAATAATTACAAAAGTTATTTTCGGATACAATATAAGAAAATTAATGTCGGAGGAAAAGTTTGATGAAAAACTTAATGATATCGAGTTGCAAGCATGGCAGTCATTCAAGAACGTGGTGAAAACCTTTTTGGGGAATAAGAAAGAAGAAGATTAAAGAAATAGTGGCCAAAATGATTACAAATTTTGGTGTAATGGGTCGTAATATGAGCATCAAACTTCATTTCATAAATTCGCACATTGATTACTTCCCAGAAAATCTAGAAGCCGTTAGCGAAGAACAAAGCGAAAGATTTCACCAAGATTTTAAAGAGCTTGAAGCCCGGTATCAAGGAATATGGAATACTAGCATGATGGCGGACTATCGTTGGTTATTGAAGCGCGGCGATCCAAACCAGAATTTTAAGCGGAAATCGCAAAATCGAAGCTTCCTGAAAAAAAGGACCAGGTTCCACAAATAAAATTTATATGTAATTTAGACTAGTAATAAGTTGTTTTTATGTATTAGTAGTTTTTTAAGTTAAAAGTAATGTACTTTTTTAAATATATATTTTTTCATGTGACAACTTGTGTTTTTTTTCCTATTTTCTATCTGTACCTTTTTTGAAAAATCTTGAGGTGATGGCGAAAATCTAAGTACATATTCGTAATCAGCGCACCAACATACCCTAGAATCAGCTATCAAATTCCCGAGAGGAAGTTATGACCCTCATTTTGCAGGCCTGTGTTATAAATTTCCTTTGTCCTGACAGCAAGCATCCACTCAGCAGCGACACCGCTCGGGTCCATGCTGTCGGGTCCAATCATGGAGGCCATAGGACGGAAGCGGACGCTGCAGACATGCACACTGCCTCTAATCATCGGCTGGATCATTATAGGCACGGCCTCTCATCACGCCTTGCTCCTTCTCGGAAGAATTGTGTGCGGATTCGCTGTCGGCATTATGGCGGCACCTTCACAGGTAATTAGGATTACCTGCTACACGAGCAACTTAAATAAATTTATAGTACCGTCTCGTCTCTTTGCTTTTGAAATAACTTCTCATATTTTCTGTCAGTGAAAAATCCATGAGATTATGAGAGGGTTTTGAGAATTTGCAATTATCTTCAGATTAGGCTCAGCCAAAGCTTATCAGCTACATTTTGTAATGCGTAAAGGCTCCAGGCTTGCACATATCTAAATTAGAACATTGAAATCTAGAGCTGCTTATTTCTTTGCAGGTGTACTTAGGTGAAATTTCAGAGCCAAGACTGAGAGGGTTAATGATAGGTACACCATTCGTGGCGTACTCGCTGGGTGTTTTGTACGTGTATGCTCTTGGAGGGGCATTACCGTGGCGGTCTGTGGCGCATCTGTCTACGGTGCTGCCAGCTCTTGCCTTCATCGCGCTGTGCCTGTCGCCGGAGAGCCCCACTTGGCTGGCGCGGCGAGGGCGCTTCCATGACGCCATGGCAGCCATGGCACGCCTGCGCGGAGACCCCGACACCGTAAGTATCCACTTACTTATTAATCAACAAAAGCGAGGTCATTATCAAAACTCAGACAGCCTTAATCGATTCAGACACGAAAGTCCTTTTCTGTTGAAGAAAGTGATTGTAAGTAGGTAATGTTAGGCACTAACAGATCCTTACTTTGAATACAATGTTGTTGATTTGATTACAAAGTAAGACAAGACAGCCATACAGGCCATGGCACACGTAAACATGTTTCGTACAACCGGTACAACAATTGAACATAATCTCGAATTAGTTTCGTCAAGTGCACGGAATCTTTGCTCGAGCAGCGTGAATTATTGTAAAATTAACTACCTACATTGCAGAATTTGCATTCGTGAAGTCATCCTAAAAATAAAAATAATTGTGGAAAATAAACTACCAATAAGTTATGCAACACCAACATTTATTAAGCATTCGAAAAATAACGGTACCTTTTGTTATATTGTTGAAAATAGCTAATATTCAAGTACCTAGTCAATGGCATTTTGCAGTACATTTATTGTGAAGTAACGGATTTTATTATCCGCCGATATTGAAATAACGACAGAGTTGTAAAAATTATGTTAATGAAAATACAATATTGAATGAAGTATAGTTATGCTACGATAATCCCTAAGCTACGCCGCTCGCTACGGGGCACGGGACACCGCTAAGCGTTGGCACTGCTAGAAGCAACCGCTTAGTGTCTACGCTTTCGAACCGTTTTCGTTTATTCCCCAATACAAACTTATTTTGTAGATATCTAATTAAATTATTATTAGGCCTGCGGTATCTATCATCAAACCACACATCGATTAATAAAGTTAAAGTATCTGCTTGTAACGTTAAAATAACGTTTTTATACTGAATAATGAATAGGAAACCTATGAATGTTTACATGGTACTAGTACGTAATACTAATGAGTCAAATCAATTTTTATTTTTTTTATTTGTTTGTCTGTTTTCGGGCTCCGAAAATTAGGTAGTTGACACCACTAACCAATAATTTCAATTCACGACTTCACTAAAAATGCACTTTATTTTACCCATGAAAACCGATTATTTTTCAATTTATTGTAAAATTTGATTTTTACTTACTTTAAAATCAGTAAATAGTTAGTCAATTGATTAGGCCACGTAGTGACGTCATAGCGTGCTATTGCCATACAAAATCTACGGGAGAATCGCGTTTTGGCAGTTCATAAAAAGTATGTCAATTGATGGTGGTGGACACTACCACTACTGATCCGAATCTGAAAATTTCGCAAATATGAAGCTAAGTCAAAAAAGTAGGGATCCGTAAGTAAATTCACTTTAATGAAGTTGCAGGCTAAAACTAGCCATCTAATAACACTAAAAAGTAAGTATACAAAAAAAACGAATAAATCTCGGAAATCTTATACCATACGTGCTCTTGTCTCCATGACGTGATCACGCCACAAAATTCAACCTAGTACGTAGCTACTAATGTATTGTTTACCATACACTTCATTAACTTATGTATAACTGGATATGATGGCGACGCGACGCCAATACACATTAACACAACACTATATTACTACGACAAATAATTTGCATTGGAAATTAGGTACCTAAGTTAGTAGCGTTATATATTATATGTAGTCACTAAGATCTTTTGTAATGAAATATATTTACGAAGGGCAACCTCGTCAAAATTCTACCCAAAAAAAAAAAAAATTTAAGTGTCTTATTGTAATGTCTTGTCGGCGCGGCTAACGCAGTGGCTAAGAGATCGGCTGCTGTGCTGCGTGTTGCGGACTCAATTCCCGCACGAAACAAATATTTGTATGACCCACAGATAGTTGTTCCGAATCTAGCTGTTTGTGTATGTGAGTTTATGTGTCTGTAAACGTACCCACGATACAGGGGATATTGCAACGTTTTAAAGAAAAAAATAAAAATAACTAATTAGTTGTTTTTTAAATAAAAATGTAAAATAGTTTATCACCTATTTAAAAAAAAATATATCTATTTACACGAAAAAACGTAATTACAATATATTAGTCACACGGCTGTTTGTTCCGACTAATATACGAAACGGCTAGACCAATTTTGACGGATTATATTTATGCAAAATAATTAGGATTCTGCCCAAAAAAAACCCGTGATAACTGACATTCCATGCGAACGAAGTCGCAACTATTTTCCACAAAAATAGAGTTAATTATAATGTCTGGTGACTGTCTGTAGGTAACTAACGTTTCATTTTTTTGTTAGGTATTCTGCAACATCTTAGTTCTCGAAAAGTCGCGGTCGTCATGCAAATTAATGACTACAGCTGTTTTGAAGCATGCTATACATACATGTTTGTTTATAAATATCACGCTATGGGCATTGTTATTGTTACATCAAAAGCCTCGGGCGCACATGTGATTGCCTGTAAAATGGCTTCTTAATGAGCTCAACAAGGAAGGAGGCCCACGACAAATTGATATATCATTTTCTCGAACATGTGCCGACAACCCGACACAAACAAATTCAGGCAATAAAATCAATAAACGTTCTAGCGTAGCTTGTAAAAAGCTGTTAATTATTGTTAGGTTTTGTGTTTCTAATTTAGAATTGCGAAGACGGACAAACAAATTAATTAGAACATCGTCATTATCTTACTGTTATGTGGAATGATGATGTCAAATCTGTAATTATACATTTTCTTTATTGAAACGTAATGATTCTCAACAATACCGAAGTAGTGTACCGATTGTTGAGATACTAGGTATGGCTTGTCTCTGCTTTCATTCTTTAGAAGAGAACCTCCACTGGCATACCTAATAAATATCGTTTCTTTCCAGGCCCAACGTGAGCTCCACGAGTTGATATCAGCTCGGGAGAAAGAGAAGGCGCGCGGCGAAGAAAAGATAAACTTCCTAGAGACTGTCACTCGAGCACCAGTGCTGAAACCACTGCTGCTGATCAACGCATTCAATATACTGCAGATTTTGTCTGGCAGTTATGTAGTTATTTTCTATGCTGTGGACATTGTCAAGGACTCAGGTGGCTCACTTCAACCTACTGTAAGTATGACGTCAGCATACAAAGACGTTTATAAAATCCCATAAAATCACGTAAGCGTTGAATCTTACGCAAAGATCAGTATATTTTTTTAAAATTACTCCGAGTTATTTATAGTTGTATTTATTAGTTAGTTACGCGTATGTACTCATACAATTTAGAGTCACATGAAGTAGGAGTACGATACTAATTCATATTATTCACAGATGGCGGCTAACGCGAGTGCCTTGGTGAGGCTCGCGGTCACGGTGCTGGCGTGCATCCTACTGCTGCGCATCACGCGGCGCGCGCTCGTGCTGGTGTCGGGCATCGGCACGGCCGTGTGCACGCTCGCCCTCGCCGCCCTCCTGTCGCAGGGCCCCGGCTCCGGCATCACCCCGCCCGCCCTCATCCTCAGCTACGTCGCGTTCAACACCCTCGGCTTCTTCCTCCTACCCGGACTCATGATTGGAGAATTACTTCCCACCAAAGTACGAGGCCTGTGCGGAGGCTACATATTCTGCCTCTTCAACTCCGTCCTATTCGGATTCACCAAACTGTACCCAGTCATGAAAAACGCTATCGGCATCGCAGGAGTCTTCGGACTCTTCGGTGCTTCGTCTCTACTCGCTACCGTAGTTCTATTTCTCCTACTACCAGAGACGAAAGGAAAGTCTCTTCTACAAATTGAACAGTATTATCAAAAACCTAATATATTGTGGATTGGCCGCAAGAAAACGACCACAGAAATCCAAAGGGTATGAAAGAATTTGTTAAGAAAATTCTGTTGTACTTAAAAGCAAGTGTCCGACAACTACTGGCTTCATTGAAAGGTCGTTGAATAGGTACAACTGTATGCAAGCATACTAAACTTATAATGTAGTAGATAAAATGTCAAAATCTCGACCGATAACTCTAAATATAAGGACATTTTTCAATAAATTGCCGCCACACGAAATCGATGGAGCTGACATGTAATCTGTGATAAAAGACTAATTTCCTTAGCATTCATTGGACGTAGACAGATGCCTCCTTTATTGAACAGTAAGAGGCAACTGCTGGATAAAATAGTTGATTTGCTATGATTCAATCAAAATTCACGAAAAACCGGATAAAAAGTATTTAAACTATTTTTATCAAAAATTACTGTTATATAGTTACAACCTGCTGTTACAACTTTACAAGTAGAAAAACGCATTTTAAAGTGATATTTATAAACTAAGATAATGAAAGGTGCCTGAGAGGCGCGACCAACTCATCTCCAATAAATACAATAATAATATCAATCACTAGTTATAAGTAAATCTCATTAAACACGGTTATTCCGTATACAAGACGAATGCCTTTTGTAATATTTTTATAAATATAAAGTAAAACCAAAAATAACAGCTGTTGGTATCAAATACCATTGTAATTATAGCAATGAGAGATTTTTATCTGTGATTTATGTAAATGACCGCTTATGAGATGTACTCGCAGACGTTTATTTAGGAATAGAAATAAAATATTTATGTACTTATCAATTTATAACGAGGTATTTAATGTTTATCACGTTTGCAACGTACAATGATTAACGCAAAAAAATATTTAAATCCATTTGTGATGATTATTATAATTGTTAAAAAATATCGTAGAGTCGCGTTTCCGTAAGCGAAAAGCTTCGTGTATATCGCATTTTACAGCTTGGACAAAACGTCTAGATTCGGCACTTCAACAATTACACCTTGAGGTCACGGTAGCACTTCGCATTCGGTTCGGCATTTTCAATACAACGTCTTTATCAAAGTTGTATTCACAAAGCCGAACCGAATTGGCCGACCCGTTTATGTGTATACCCTTACACAGTAATAAAAGTGTACTAATGCAGATAATAAATAATTGTCGTTTTTTTTGGATTTCTTAGGTAAAGTGGAATTTTATTTATTACTCGACTGAAAAGGAGGAAGTTCTCATTTCAACCTGATCGATTTTCCTACGTTTTGGTTTCTATTCTTTTTGACCAAGCTGTAATGTTATGACAATATGTATCCATGTAATCCTACGTTTACATTATGCTATGTAGATAGACATTAGTATAATGTAAACGACGCATACGCATTGGTAAAATAAAATGATATAAAAAAAAAATACAAAGTGATAGAAGTTAAACCATGTAAGTTGTTAGTTTAAGAGCAGTTATTTTTCTATTGCCACATAGAAAATTCCAAATTGTGATATGAATAAACAATTTAAATTAAGGTCGTTTTTTTTTATTTCTAACCGTATTCTTTAAATGGCTTTAGTTCTGCCAAAACGAACTAACACACATGAAAATTTCTTAAGAGATTTTAGGTATTTGATTTTTTTGGATGGATGATGAACTGTTTGTTACTGGAAGTAACCCAACACATTTAAAATTATCATATTTGATTAAATTGACAGAATGTGGGTTGGTTCGTTTTGACAGAACCAAGCTCTATTAACAATATAAACATCACTTGTTTTACCCATTCGTCGACTTAGATTTGAGCTGCCGAAATCTCAGACGTTTTAATAAAATAACAAAACCAAAGTTTTAACCGTAACATTATTTTAATGAATCACAGTTCACACTATACATACAATCAGCTGTCCATGCCGATAAGGCAACCCATACATTGGATATCATAATATACACTAGCAGACCATTTTAGTCACACAAGAAACACATCAGTGCTCTACAAAAACGATTTTTTCGTAAATTTCGATATTTGTTTACACACCACTTTAGATGGTGGTACTTTAGGTGGTGGTACATTTGGTGGTGGTACTGTAGACGGTGGTACTCCAGGGTTGTGTCACGATGTGTCAGGCAGTCGCTGGTAGAGGTGAGGGCGGGAGGAACAGCCGGGACACACGTGGAGAGTGGTGGTCACCATACTCTCGCACTCCCAGCAATAGAACTCGTGACACCGTGTGCAGCGATACACCTGTGATACGATAGACGATGGAGATTAATCCTTTAGTTTCAGAAAATCTATTTTGAATTATTTATATTCTAGGTTTAAATTATTTAACATACCATCACGCTTGTATTCCCCGAAGCGTTAGGCAGAGGTGTACCAATGTACACCCACAGATCGACCGGTATGTCTAGGGTAATAAGGTGCGAGTCTATTACCATTAACCATGCACAAATCCTAAATCCAAGCTGCTACTGAGAATTTCATAGAAAAACCCAGTAACACTGCTCGACCTGGGTATCGAACCCAAGACCTCTAGCGCGTTCAGGGGCAAAATGTCCAATTCTCAAAATGTCCAACGGTGTCAAAATGTCCAATTACCCAAAATGTCCAATGGTCAAAATGTCCAATTCTCAAAATGTCCAATGGTCAAAATGTCCAACTCCCAAAATGTCCAATCTTTGAGAATGTATCAAATTTGTTCAATAACTCATCAAAACGCTTCTTTAATACTTAAATGACAAATAATAAATACAAAATACTGAAAGAATCGATAACAAAAATAGTGATTTCGGGTATGTTCTGGTCTTCTCTGGTCTTAATTTGTTATTTATAAATAAAACATATTTTGATTCTTTCAGTATTTTGTATTTATTATTTTTCATAAGTATTAAAAAACATTTTGATGAGTTATTGAACAAATTTGATACATTCTCAAAGATTGGACATTTTGGGAGTTGGACATTTTGACCATTGGACTTTTTGAGAATTGGACATTTTGACCATTGGACATTTTGGGTAATTGGACATTTTGACACCGTTGGACATTTTGCCCCTGAACGCTCTAGCGTAGCAGTCGCGCTTAAGGACTACTACTAGGCTAACAAGGCAGTTAATGAAAATATGTTAATAGTTAATTATTTATTCAGAAACAATTAACATTGTGTAATCTTTATGTCCAACAGTGGACGTCCTGCGGCTGATATGATGATGATGATGATGATGATGATGAATGATGATGAATCTATATTTTGGAAATAAATATTCATAGTTGTAATACGAGGTTTCCAAAGGCCGTAAATCCAGAGAACTAAAAGAACAAATAAGACCTCATGTCTTATTTGACAAACTTATTATTTTTATCCAGATTGAGCTGAAAGGTTTTTTCGTGGTAGATGTACCTACTGAACACTGACCTGTTTATCTAAATCTGTGAAGTTTCTTAGACACGCAAAGCAGTATTGTGCTTGTCCCTCGTTTGCCAATTCTTCATATGGTTCAACGGGAAACAGATGGTGGTATGACCTGAATAGTAAAAATGAAATAATAATCTTTATTTATTTAGAATCTCCAACAAAACATATACACAAATCATGAAATAAAAACAATATAACAAAAGTATTATTTAGGTGTACTCCTTCACTTATAGGAGACCACAGCATGCACAGGAAAGTTAACAACTAGCTAACAAAGTACTAACTAGAAACAAAGTAGTATAGACAACTGGAGATCCGCCTATAACTCGCACAGATGTTCAGATTTCTGTGCTATATTATAAAGCTGAAGAGTTTGTTTGTTGAAAGGCGCTAATCTAAGGAACTAGTGGTCCAATATTATTTTTTTGCGCCACGGGAGTGATTTGATCATTAACTCTGTAAATTAACACAAGTGAAACCGCGGGGTATTACAAGTGTACACTGTTCCTGTTAAAACTCCAAATAATGATAAAAATTACCACTATTTACATGATAATATTAGATTCAAGATGACAATGAAACTGCATGTAATTATTTTACTGCACACAGTGGGAAGATAACATGCATAAGAACAATGCTAAGAACTATGTTCTATGTTAAAAGGTTTGGTGTCCGCACTTAGCCCTTCAGTGGACCATTGTATGTGATGCTAATAACTAATATGTCTGGTCATAAAAATGTAAAGGATACCTAGCTAGATGTGGTGCCGAAGCTAGCGTTAGCCCGCAGGTGCGACACTGAGCGGGCAGCGAGCAGTACTTGCTGCGACACTGTGGGCACAGGTGACCTTCCCCGCCAACGCCTTCGCCGTCCTCTAAGTGACTGAAAAATTAATTTATTATAAGCGTATTTATTTATTTGACGACGCGGTTGGCTCAGACAGAAAAGAAGATTTTCCAAGTGTGCATTAAAAAAAATACAAAAAATCAAAAAGAAATTTGTTCCTTTGTAGAGTCGTTCAAGTGCAATCAAAATAAAACACATTGGTGCCTTCTTGATAGTACTACTATATAAAATATGAATGTCAAATAAAAATAATGAAATAAATGAATGTTTAAGAGAGAATTTAATATACAATGAATTCGTTTTTATACCCAAAATCGTAAGATCATTAATAAAACACATAATTTTTATTCAAAACAATAACAAACAAGAATAAAATTAGAAATAAGGATATAACAATACCTAAGCTTGCTGATCATCATCTGCATAGCCTTTTCCCAACTGCGTTGGGGTCGGCTTCCAGTCTAACCGGATGCAGCTGAATACCAGTGTTTTACATGGAGCGACTGCCTGTCTGACCTCTACAACCCAGTAACTGGGCAACACGGTAATACCTAAGCTTGCTGATGTCATAATATATAAAACTTTACTAACCACATGCAAACAGTGATGGGTGGATCAGCATTACTGCTGGGGTCTGTTTGGTTAGCCTGTGGCACGGAGTGTGGGAAACCCATCTTCACGAGTCCTGCATCCAGGGCCCGCGCACGTGGGGGAGGGCTTGTTGAGTCCAGCAGTAAAGTACGATAGTGGACATCGTCTAAAACCACCTGAAAGTAATACACAGTATCAATAACACCTTATTGCTGTTAAAGAAGAAAAACTGGCTGTTTACAGCATATAGTCTTTGTCAGTTAGTAAAATAGTTGCTTTTTCATTCTAAGAATGGTGTGCCATATAAAGGCCCGTAGGGCAGTCTATATTACTGTCCATTATCAACATCATATCTGCCGCAGGACGTCCACTGCTGGACATACATAGGCCACCCCAAAGATTTCAAAACGGAGCAGCCTGTATCCAGCACCAGCTTAATCCGGTCGTTCAACCACCTTGTGGGTGGACGTCCAATGCTGCGCCTGCCAGTACGTGGTCTCCATTCGAGAACTTTGCGGCCCCATCGGCCATCAGCTCTGCGAGCCATGTGCCCTGCCCACTGCCACTTCAACTTGCTGATTCGCTGATATTATTCTCCCCAACAAACAATTGTGTAAGCAACATTTGATCTTCCCGCATAATTATACTTACACCATATTCTCCACCAGTATCTTGACATAACTTTTTGCATATTCTTACTTCTGCTGCTAAACCAATTACTGAACATCGTATTCCCTCTGTTTTTAGTGCCTACAAACAAAATATTTTTTTTTAAACAAAATACTTCAAAGATGTTTAGACTAATGAACTCAAGAACTCAAAGCCAAGAACTTGAATAGTTTTTGTATAGTATGAAATTCTGAGTAGCAGCTTGGAGTTCGGATTGGTGCCCGGTTAATGGAATGCTGTTAACCGGGCACTACTATTATATGGGACCTAAATATACCGGTGAACGTGGGTGTACATTCGTAAACCTTTAGGCAGAAGTCTATGAATGTACGCCCACATTCTCCCTTTCGGGAAATACAGGAGTGATGTTATGTTAATATAATTAGCCAAATTGATTTGTCAAATAATTTCTATTATCACATGTTTTTGCGGTTTCAAATCAACATAGCTGTCAGGGTATAATAGTTCTTACACACCTGAATAGTAGTATTAATATCACCAGGATCACAAGTTGTGAGTGATGCAAACAACACTAGAAGTTCTCTAGAAGCATGACCAGGGAGAGGTTTAAGGACTCGCCCAGCAAAATCCAGGGTGTTTTGTAATGATGGCTCTCCAGTTAGCACCATATCTGTAAGCCTATAGAAAACAAAATGTAAATCAGTGGTAGCACTTATTATACAAGAATCACCCTTACTACTACAACATAAGACACCATAGCTTTGTCAACATCAATTTGTTACAATGGTTTCTGACAGGTTTACATTAAATGGAATGCATTATTTCTCAAAGAGTTTCTAATAACTTTGCCAAAAAATTGTTAATCAGGTTTATTTTAAATAGTATTCAATTGCTATTTTTTTTTCAAAATTATTTTTTTACAAATAAATGTTATAAAGTTATGTATTGTCAATTTACATACCCTTGTAGTGACTTAATATGTTTTCTGACATTCCCAGAGAGCTCTGTAAGTCTTTCTGCCCTTTTATTCTTCATCAAAACTAAGCCAAGTTGACTCAGAGGGTTTTGGTCAAAGTACTCCTCTATAAACTTTTCAAGTAGCTGAAATGTTTAAATAATGTATTATAACAAAACTACCTGAAAGTAAAAACGTTTTGAACTTACTAAACAGTTTTAGTCTGTTTTAACAAAGAATGAACCTTCTACCTTTAATGTACAAAGAAATCTAGACGGCTTCAGATCCTGTGAATTCATAGCTTCTGAACAATCTACTGCCACCAGAACATGCCGCATCATACCCAGCCTCACGGGTCCACGACGGGCCACGACCGCCTTCCGCGCCGCTTTCTGGGCAAACTCTGCCACCAGGCCTTCCACCAAACCATCTTCATCCTCTTTGATAGCCTCCCTGAACAAATGATGATAAGTTTACAAACGTACTAAATAACAATGATAGAAAAGTTGCAATTACTACAATGCCCTTTAATTTGAGTATTTGAAATACGTTAATGTAAAAATTAATAAATAAAAATTAATGTAAATTCAGGTGTCAAAGAACTCTGAACTCAAACTCACCAAGTCTTCTCATAACCTGTCTCCCACCGGTATTCTTTAGAATCTTGATCGTCATCAGCCATTATAAAATACGAACGAGACCCTTTTCACTGAATGAACGTTACACGAAGAAAATTAATTTATTGTTATTTTCATTAATTTACACAAGTTATTTAATTTCATTCGAGCAAACAAACAGAGACGGAAATCCTCGCAAAGTCGCAAAACAAAGCTGGCAATTGGCATATAATTTTGTGACAGAAATTGACACAGAATCAAAGACACTGCCTGACACTGACAGGCAATGTCAATGACAGTCAATGTCTTGTCTCATTGTCTATGTGATAATGTTCGGTTTGTTGCTGGTTTGCTGATAGTGACGCCCGTCCCGAATGCGTTCCCTTATTCATTCGATTGCGATAAAACTTTGAGTTAAAAAGTAAACGATTGTGTAGGATTAGGATTTATCAAACTCCATGCAAGTAAAAAGCTTTTTTTAAATTCTGATTGTAACTAACAGTTGCGTATTCGACCGGCAGTAATATTTTATTCTATGTAATTGGGAATTTATGACATAATTTATTCTTAAAAAAAAATATTGTAATTAATTCAACTAGAGTGTAGGTATTTGAGTTGCTAAGTAGCTTCAATCAAAACACTTTTAAACTTGTATCGTCATTACTTGGCATCATTGTTTTAACTAAATAACTACCACTGCTGGTTATACCCCTTCGCCAAAGAATCCACATCGGTGAGTCCTGTGCTTTCGCACCGTTGTCGGTCCAGATTTTCATCAATCGGTATTGGTTGGGAAAATTTGGAATAACTCGAGTGGAACTCAGTCTGCCTACAGTACTCAAATCAACTCAAATCGCATCTCGCATCACTTTCATACAGTGTTGCAACACTTGCAACATACGTATTCCGATAAAATAGGTTAGAAGACCTAAGAGTTAATTAATAATACTTTAATTAACGTACAGCTACAGACTGAAGTCGAAGAGACTTTAGCCGAGCTCAAAGGGAGGGCATTTACTTGATTGGAAGGTTATAATAGCCAGCAACTTTGCTTGAACAATCATGATGCCTGTGCGGACTTGAACTCGAACGAAAACGACAAAAAATTACGAATGCGGAAATGCCTCTCCTAACTTCATTTCCCTATCTCAATGTATGGAACATTGCACATCTTAAGCTCACCAAATCTACCACAATGATTGCTAACTTCGACTACGACCTTGTTCACAACTCTTCAAAAATTTGTTGACTGTCGTACAATACAATAGTGCAACAAGCTCATCTAGCCCAGGGACGACGCCGATGGATGCCGTTGTTGAACAAAAAACGGCAAACCTTGACATTTCATAGGAAATTCTATAATTACAATTAAAGCCACCGGACGAGATAAGCTAATCGCACTTTTGTCAATGTTAAAAAGGCTTGCGCTCGCTGGCGCCAGCGATTTCTTTTCTTGATTATTTCATTAGGTACAAAAAGATGGAGGCAAATACATCAAGTTGAAAACCCAACAAAGCGAGCTATAAAAAACCTAGATTTATTTTGAGACTTTACAGTCGAACTCGTACCTACGACATGGGTTTATTATTTAAGTTGGTAATTTAATGTAGGTACAAGCAAACCCGCACCGGTATTAGTTCTGCATCGAAGCTTCTTCGTCAGACCGATTTTTATGTGAACCTATGTATAATATTATATCGAAACCTTTTGAAGTTGCTGTAAATAAAATCCGAGGAACGATAGGTATCATCTGGTAGGCACATCTCCACACGACTTGCAATTTCCTTAGGCTGACACAGTCCAGACCTAATTCTGTCCACAGGTATATCAAATCTCAACTTTCGCACGATCTTAACTTGTGCCTTAAGTGCGCTATCGGCTACATGGCTTCGTGATATTCTTTGACCATTTTAGACTCACGCTTAGCGTACGCAAGTGTAATGTCAGCCTTATGATGCAGGCAACACAATGTGCAGAGAGGGAGTTAAGAATTCTGTTGCATAAATAGATACATGACTTTAATTGACTATATATTTACAATAATCGTTTTTCTATTTTGGATAAATTACGATCACAGATACTTTTGAGAAATTTATTACTGGGTTTCACTAACATAAAAATACAAAAATAGTTTAAAATAATAGTGTAGATCATCACAATAACTTCTATGCATAAATCAAGTCATGAGATTTTCATACAAGATGGCTGACACTCACTTAAGCATTACTAACCATTATATTCGTGTTTAACCAATGCAGATACTTTACAAATAAATAAAATGAGCCTTACAAGTAACCATTAATTCTACAATGTGAAGAGCAATTAGAACAAATGGCTTTATTTTTATTGGAATCTCTATATTAAAAAATCAGATGTACTGTTGAATTATTCATAGATAATTCATAATACTTGAAGTCATTGAACATTTCAACAATAACACCGACATGAACTATCTTGCCTGGCTTTGTGGCAGAAAGCTAATGCATAATTTCTAAGATGATTCAAATCATTCCTCACTGAAGAATTTCTTTGATTACCTGAATCAACTTCAACCTCATAAAAATAAAAATTATTACAAATATTATTTATGAATAGCTTTCTCCAACAAATCGAGGAAACGGAAAGTAGCTCATTTGAGTGTATTGATATTATTTTGATGTAATACAGCATCACTCTGTCGCTGCCATGGCACGTGCTTGTGCTCGAACTCTTTTGTCATATTCTAACCGATTTTGACTGTAAAAGAAATAAAATACTTAAGGTTACAATAGTGTTTATTAAAGCAACATGAATATATTTTATAGTCAATAATTCAAAGATGACAGTATAATTCATAGTGTTTACTAACCAGTAGATCGTGTAAGCTTCAGCCTGTGCTGGGTCTTTAACATTAGGTTCATTGAGTAGATCCTGAATACCAAGGAGGATCTGTTTGATTGTGATTGCAGGACGCCAATCCTTTTCCTCATCTAATAGTGAAAGGCAGACAGTGCCTGATGGATACACATTGGGATGAAAAAGTGGAGGTTCAAATTTGCATTTAGGTGGACTAGATGGATAGTCATCTTTGAAAATCATGCGCAGCTTATAAAGACCTCCCTCCCATGGTGTCTGCAAGAGTAAAAGTAATTAGTTATGAGCTTTCTTGTTAGTAGATAGGTAGGTATAATGTGCATGTACAAGTTCACTTAAAATAAGAAAGTCAATAGAGTATAGTTTTATCACCATGGGGCAATACTAGATGAGTTTATTGTAGATTAGACAAGTTCTAGAAATACTAACCCCCTTTTTGCCAGGAATCGCACATTCCCATGTCATGAGATTTAAGGATCCATCTGGATTTTTCATAGGCCTGGCGACAAAGCCCTGAAACATAAAATGCTCTGGGTCACGTACTTTACACTAGACAAACAAATGGACCATTCTTAACAAAAAATCATGTCGCTTACAAAGGGATGGTCCTTGCGCCAGGCTTTTCTTTCTTCAGCTAAACGTGCACTTGCTATTCCCGACATTTCCAAAAATTTTAACCCAAGAATAGTTAGAAAGCGATCACCTCGGATTCTTCAAACACAAACACGGAATATCTTCGTTTTTCAGTGAAAAATACTAAGAAATAATATGCAAAAATAAATTATACGGCGCGAAGCGTCCCACGAAGTGATTAAAAATTCACAGATGAAATAAAATACTAAAAAATAGAGATCAAAATGACGCTTAAGTTCGAAATATAGAAGTCCATGTTATTCGACTAATAAACTTTTCAATTAATTTTATTTTGTAATTTGATTTATTTGGCAATGTGACAACTGAACACTTAGGTATTTGGTATGAATCTAAACGAAATACCCAGTTTTTGTAGTAATATGCCATTATTCTGAAAATAATTATTATGTTTTAATAAATTCATTTACAAACCAACATTCGCTTCATATGATTATTCGACTTAATATTTTTCGGTTCTCTCTCACATAATCGACTATACATTCAACATAGTTGAGCGGTGGTTGGCTCTACTCTATAACTACTTCAATGAAATCATTTTGATCTTGTTTGAGTGTGGCGAAGTATAGTATATTGATACTTTATGAGAACCGACACCCAAAAAAATATATAATTGTAGTGTTTTAACCTCCAAAGGTTTAAATATTTGAATAAATATGAAATATATAATGCATTATCTTTTAGTTCCCTTCGGATTCTGGTCGGTCTACCATGAATCATGTTACTACTTAATATAATATCCTATCCTACCGGTTGTGGTTGCCTGGTTGGCGAGCGCTAGTGTTCATACCATGAACTTCATGGTGCATGAACACTAGCGCTCGCCAGCTACAGCCGGATGCTAGGCTAATTAGTTAGTTATATATAAGTTAGCTACTAAAGACACTAAAGTCTACTTAACAGTTGCCTCAGGAATGCATCCTAACAGGTTGGAGAGACTAATGGTGGTGGTTTATTATGAGAGCATGGTCTGCTGGGTGGTGGTGGTGACAAATAGGGTTTCTAAATTCCGGAAATTCGAGCTTCGTATTAAGGTTTCCCACCTAAAACAAATAAAAAGGTACCTATATAAGCAGAGTCAGTTCTACGTCTGTTTAAACTTACACAATACTTTATCTGGAAAAATAAATTCATCCAGGAGGAGGGGGTGTTATACATACATAACCCTATCGGCGCGAGGGTCTGTCATATTCAAAATTAGCCCATCTCTGAGGAGACTACTTAGACAGATGCTGATATTAAAATTAGATACTAGGCACCGTACATTATGTCACTTAGGTACCCATCGTACTTCCGTTAATGACTTGTATGTATCTTTTATGGTGTGCAGCTGAGTCTGCTTCAAGATGAAATCCCCACTCCAGGCAAATTCTAACCATTCTGGCTAATGTGGAATACTGTGGCTGTCCAGTTTATATCTTTTGGATAAGTTGCTATGGTATAGGATAAGACCAGACCAATGGAAATGAACGAGGAGCGGCTAGTTCCCGTAGTTTGCTTTATTCTCAAAATGTACAATTGTACACATTGACCATAACGTCGTAATTTTATTTTACATCGTTATTTCAACCGAAAGAAGTCGACTGCGCTGAACATAAGCGTCCCCTAAGCGTCGGTGTCGGCGTCACCACATCGACCGGTCCTGTGCAAATTTGATTGTCCCCAGATAATTACCTATTTATATGGTCTGAGCAGCTACCTTAAATTAAGTAGGTGTAACGAAATAGGTACTAGATACATACTACATAACGGAGAACTTTGTTTAAAGTTTAAAGCATCTAGGTAACAGCCAGGTTTAATAGCCAAAAGTATAATAATTATAATGAAGAAAAACATGTTTAGGTATTCCGTTTTATTTAGATTTTTAGCTTGGTTTCACATAGAGGTTTTATTTCAAAGTAAACTTAGCTTTGGAGGCAATTCTAGTGAAGCTGAATGAAGGTATACCTTAATTCCTAGGTATATAAACTGGCATTATTTCGATCCAAGAAGAATTTTATAATACTAGCTTCATTATAATTAAAAGCTATACATAGTATTTAAGTTATTAAAAGTATCATTAGTAACTAGACTGCTGTAAATGTAAAAGTTATAAGTAATTTACAGAATCTGAGGGATGTCGGTGAAACGTGGTGGTGAAACAAAATTGTCGGCCAAAAAAAGTGGCGTTTACGAAACAGCAGGTATGTTGCAACATCTCAAAAGATGTGCTGTGCGCTGATTGGTTATAAAGGTTACTTTCTTTATCGCGATTGGCTGGTTTATATGAAATATGACAAAGAAAACAAAAAAATGTCGGCGATCACTAGGTGGCAGCCTAAGCGTGTCGGCGAAACGTTTTTTATCCTCATTATACATTCGATTGTTGATGTGATTTGTTCCGTTTTGCGTTGTAATATCATAAAAGTTTCATTATTTTAGAAAAAAAATATTGTTTTAGTAAGTGTCATTGTCTTGATCGTGTAATTTATTTAAAATCGACGTGAATATAATTAAGATAATATCTTAAATGATTGCATGTTTACTTAATTATTAGGACGATAGAAGCGTCTAATTTTATCGCTACGATGGCAGTGTAATTCAATGAGCGTTGATTTGTGTCATGGGACTACAAATTCTTAAATTTTGTGTAAAGAATAAAGCTCGAGAGTTTCGTTTTTGAAACGTTTGTGTTAGTATCGTGTTTCCTAAAAAAATATGCTATACGTAATACTTATTACATATTCAAAATTTGTGTAAAGTGAGTTGGCGGGAATCTGCCGGTGTAAAATAAAGGTTATCTAAAAATGCATTTTGGACACCGGGTCTTATTTAGACGTGAAAATGTTGTTGTAGTTACTACTTAATAGTAAATAAGTCGCGTTCAATTTGTAGATTCGCCTGAAACGTGACAATGACTTCAGTAGAGGAAGGCGAAACGCCACCGGAGGAGGTGCCGGCGGGAAATCCAGAAGAGCTGGCCAAAAACCCGACAGCTCTGAAAGGTAATTTTAGTTTTTCATTAAAAAGTATTTAACTGTGGCTGCGGTCCTTATCCAGTTTGCAGGATAAGACATAATAAATGGCCTGACAAAACAAATTATGTTTAAAAGTTTTAATTCTAAAAACTACCTGCGTTCATTTGGTTATTATTATGTGCTGGTCTACTTACCCAGGTTAACTTGATTTGTAATAGCCATTAAGCACCACTATGTAGGGTCTGTGGGTCATCTTAGGTGCAAAGGCATAACCATGAAGTAGGTAACCAATATTTTTTCACAATAGATTAAGATGCCACTCTTGAGATAATTCTATTATAATGTTAACCATCCTTCATTGGTTCCAATTAAAATTATTTCTAAAATCATAGTTATGATATTCATTCTAATTTTTCAGAGGCTCATGAACAAATGGCAACCCTAGATGTTCTGGTGTGTGGTTTGTGTCACTCAGCATTCCACTTTGTTGAGGAGTTTAAGGAGCATAAAGATGCAAACAACTGCACAGGAAAGTCTCCTGTTAGAGATAGTGTAAGTATGCTGTCATTGGGTGTAATGTTAAACCAAAAGATATGTTATTGTATAGGTAATGAGAATGATGATTACAGTTGGCCGGCATGTAACTTGGCAAGGTTTGGAGTAGTTGGGGAAAGTTTGCACCTGTACCATTCAGTACAAAATACATATTCTGGGCATCTACCAATTCTTGCCAAGTTAGATGCCAGTGACTGCACCTAGTTATCATTATCATTCCTGGGTATGTAATGGGATCCTACATCCTTTTACTATAATAAATGTATGTGAGGATTGATGGATGGATGTTTGTAAATGAAATTCTGCATACAGATATTGGTCTAGTTCTAGTTTAACATGAAGGATAAATTGTAACCCGTTTCTGAGTTCATAGGATATCTTAAGATTTAGGTTTAATTCTGAACTCTATTATAACATAGCTGTTATATTTATTGAGGCTTTCTGGTTTGATCATTTTAAAAATAACTTTTTGTCTCCAATTGTCACCAACAAACAAATAATCAATTTAATGTTTTTTATTTTCTTGCACAGAATGAAAGTAAAGCACAAGTATGGGCTTTTCTTCTATGGAAATGCTCATCAGTTCGGGATGGATCCACTGTTAATACAGATAATAGCTGGAAGCTGTACCAGCAGTGGTGTCGCATGGCGGAGGCACAGCGGACCGCCTGGATCACAGCTGGATCAAATGTCCAGGCCCTGTCCAAATTTGCTCATGCTAAAGTTGTAAGTACTTGGTTATCATTTCTTGATATCATTTTTAAGTTAACATTTAGTACAGAAATATAGGGCAGCCGTCATCTAAATTTCCATTGTCGGACAAGAATTTCAAAAACCCTGGACATTTGGGTGAAATTAGGTTTTTTATTTTTCTTGGTTTCATTTGGACATTTTTGAGAACCCCTTCCATATGTCCCCTGAACACTTTCGAAACTAGGACAAATCTGGAGAATCTTGGACAGATGGCAACTTTACATGTGAAAAACGTAAAAGTTTTGTCATTTAGAAAACACAACTTAGTTAATAACTATACTTAAAAGATGAACTGTTTAATGATACAGAGAAAAAGTAAAATAATTTAAACTTTTAGATGGAATTAAAGACTGAAGATCAACTAGTACCTGTTCAAACACCAGTTCAGCAAGAAGTGAAGAAACGAGGCAGACCAAGGAAATTTGCTAAGCCGGTATGTTTTCACTACTTTCCTACAAACTATTCTGCCATCATAAGAAAAAAGGAAGTAACAACAGAAAACAAAGTAACCAACTTCCGACCTTAAAACAAACTTTTTAATGATGTTATAATTCTGTTTCTTATTTTTATTTTCGTGTTTAAGGTGTAATTTTTCAAATTTTAAATTTTATGTTTTTCTTTATGTTTAGTATGTACCTATTAATTGACCAATAACTTTTATGTCTGGTGCAAGCTGTTAGTAGAAGTTGGTTGTCTTTAAATAAATAAAAAATAAATAAACAATAAATTACAGCCGAAAATCGGTTGCTTCGGTTTGTATAATTACATCCTTTTTTGTTATGATGGCAGTATTGTCCACATCATTATTCCTAACACTCATTGCTAACTCACTCTTGCAGGAGGACTCTGAAACACAGCCCTCGGGAGAGGAGAGTGATGATATTGTTAAGGCTAGCCCTGGACTGAAAAATGTCCATAAAGTACCAATACCACAAAATGTTAACAAAACTAAGGTACTTATTGTTATGTTTTTATAAAATTTGTAGAAATTATAGCCTTAGCAAATGGTTCAGCTAATCAGAAAAAAAAACAGTGCTTAAAAATTTCAAAACAAGGCTGCTTTATTAATGGCATGATCATACATACCCACATCTTATGGCTGCTGCTTCCATTTTTTCTCCTCTTGATGCATTTTTTCGAATGTAACTAATTTTCACATAACTCTTAGGAGCTAAACGAGTCAGTTCGCAACGCCCAAGAGCGCGTGCCGCCTGAGGAACGCATCGCTCGTCGCACGGAGCGGCAGGGAGACCCCACGGAGGCTGGCGAGTACGTGGTCGAAAAGATCTTAGCCAAGCGATTCAACCCGCGCCGGAAGCAATACGAGTACTTGCTCAAGTGGGAGGGATATCCTCAGTAAGTTGTACATTGATTTATTACTATAATAATAGTTATTCTTTTATTTCAGGCAACTAAGGCCCATAAAATACAATACATAAATAGGCATAAAACAATAACTATAAACTAATACATAACGTATATTTCAACTTTAAAAACTACTACACACGAAGTAACGGCGTCGTGTTACACTACGTAGCCGGCCGCGAATACGCCGATACCGCACAATTTTCGGCTAAAACTATTCCTTTAGGAGAGTCATCAGATGGTGAGTCGGAACGCCCACCACGAATGAGTTGAAATTGATGTCATGGCGCGCCTCCAACTTCTATACCCTCAAGGTCCAGTTGGTCTATAAAGATAGTTTTTTCCTCAAAGAAGAACAAAGTTATTGTCTGATTTTTGTAGTTATATTATCAGCCATATCAGCTGCAAGCAAAATGCAACATAAACTACTGAAATCAGGGTTTATGTTGAGCTTAAGCAGAGGTTGAGTGTTTAAAATTTGTTTAAATATCTTGGGACAACTCACACACGGCTATCTGATCCCAAGCTAAGCAGAGCTTGTGTTATGGTAACCATACAACTGATATACATACTTATATAATTTATAAATACATTCATATTATAGATAAATCACACCCAGACACAGAACAAACAATCATGCTCATCACACAAAGTTTGTCCTGGTAGTGTGTGTAGCATTACAATCTCAGCTGACATTACAGTTGCCTGAAGCAAGTATATGTAGGTTATAAAAGTATAATAATGTTACAGTGAACAAAATACATGGGAGCCTGTGGAAAATATGGAGACTTGTAAACATCTGTTGGAAGCATTTGAGAAGCAACTGGCGCGGCAGAAGGAACTCAAGGCTCTGCGGGCACAACAGCAGCAGCAACAACATCCAGTACAGGTAAATCTTACTAATAATACACACGAAAATTTACTAGGTTGGATGTATGGATGTTCGTTTGTTACTCTTGCATGCTTAAACGGCTAAACGGATCAGGATTAATTTTTGGCATTGAGATAGATTGTAATGTGGAATAACACATAGGATACTTTTATCCCCGAAAAATGTTCGGTTCCCGTAGGATAATATATTAAACTTGACGCGGATGAAGTCGCGGGTAGATGCTAATCTATATATATATATATATAAAAGAAAGTCGTGTTTGTTACAACACTTATAACTCGAGAACGGCTGGACCGATTGCCATGGTTTTTGATTTGTTGGATTTGTTTCTGTCCCGAATAGCAGAATACATCTTAAAAATAATGAAACGAAAAAAAAAAGTCGGAAATGTCGGTAGGGGTAGGGTAGGGTGAGGGTAGGGTAGGGGTAGGGTAAGGGTAGGGTAGGGGTAGGATACCACGCGAACGAAGTCGTGGCGGGTCAGCTAGTATTATTATAAAAGTCGATTTTGTGTACATTGACATAAGATTTCAAGTACAATGACTGGGTAATCATAAAATGTGTATTTACAACTATTTCTAGGTGAAACAGATAAGCACACCATTGCCTCAGGTTGTTAAGCAAGTCGTCAAGAAATCCGAAAGTCCTGCGGTTACACCTTCTGGGTAAGAATAATAACACAATGTTTTTTTTTTAAATATTATTTGCTTATATATTCATAGAACTAATAAGTAAAAAGTATTTAGTTTTACTACTTAAGTTTCAACTCTGATCATGTATTTATTTATGCATTCATAACAATAAGTATAATATTTTTCAGACTACTCCAAACTGATGTTATGTACACATATTTAACTATAAAACTTAAAATACACTAACTAACTAACAATAGACTTAAAATTCAGCAATACAAATAATCAGTTCGAGTATCCTTCCTTCAATGCCCCTTTGCGCTCCAGTTACAAATTTCGGCAGACTATAAAAAATATCACCTAGTGACACATTACTATTTACATTACCCGTGGCTCTTGACAAGGGAAGTAGGTTCGTTCTACCCCACGCCACATTTAACAGCGGGACGGCAGAGCATCATGTTTAAGTTAGATTATGCTAAACTGTACTTTTCATGTACACTAACACAATTAAGGAAATATGCCACCAAACCAGTCAAGAATACAACATTACCATGTTTGTTCACGTAGTCGTCTTCAGCGCACCAGTAAGGTCCGCGCTCTCGACCAAGTGAAAGCGTGGTGTGGCGCCGAGGATGGCGAGCCAGCCGCCAAGAAAGTGAAGAAGGAACTCTCCAGCGAAGACGAGGACTATTCCGACCCTGAATCCACTAAAGGTAGGAAGTTTTACCATAAACAGCTCACACACTCATCAACAAACACATTTCGTTTATTTTTCATATGCTTCACACCATGGGTTGTCGTAAAGCTTGGGGAAGTCTAGGTGCTTATTTTTTTGTTTTAATGAAATAGCAAGGCCCAGTACTCATAATAATAAATATAGTAAACATTTCAGCTGACAAGAAAGTGCTGAATGGCCAATCATCGCCCAAGTCCACTCTGGACCCTGAGCTGGTGAAATCACTCGGCCTCGCTGGAAAGGGCATGCCGAACATTAAGGGCGTCATTAAAGTTGATCCTAAACATATGCCTAACCTTACTACAGGTATTTGATTGTTTGGAATGACATGCTATGTTTGTGACAGCGATGTAAGTGCTGGCTTTGCTGCTTATATTAAACATGTTTCTAATTATACCTCCTTTTTTCTAGGTGTTTATATAATGTCGAAGAGTTCAGGAATTATGAAGATAGATTCTCCCGGCAAATTGGGACCCGGCCTAAACATAGATCAGGATGTGATTCGAAAACAGATATTAGCGGCTAAGCAGGTACGTTTTCAATATTTTATACTTACAATATGATTTCTTAATAAAAAGTGCAAAGGTTTTGAAAGTACGTGTTATTGCAGAAAAAACTAGAGGAATCAAAAAAGACATCACCAGTGCGCACGCCTATAACATCTCAGGTAACATTAGAAACAATATTTTTGACGCTTATATTTTTATTTTATAAGTATTAATGTTTTTGGTATGCAAAATAATTTTAAATAGATTAAGAAAACATACGGCTCGGGTGGACAACAAGTGACAGAGAAGACTATAATTACTCCATCAGGACAAAAGATCATTCAGCGTACAATACAGCGACCGTCAGGTCAAGGAGAAGGAAAGTCGCCTGTTACTATACTGAATCGGAAACTCCAGGTAAGAACAATATATAGCATTACTTTTGATTTATTATATTTATATATGTTTATATATGAAGTAGTTACAAAAGCGAATATATGGTTGTTGTAGAATTTTATTGTTTGGTGTTGTATTTACATAAGATGCCCTCTATTTGTTGCCTTCTCCAGTCAACCAGGAATAGTCGCGATAAAAAACAAAATCATGCTTGCGTTATTGCACATAAAAAGAAATTAACCATAATTTAAATAGAGCTTTAACTAACATTAACACGACAAATGGTTAGTAAATAACGGTTAGATTGACTGCACAGGGCGACAGTTTACTGCGGCGCGGCGGGTCAGGTCGGGGGCGCGGTCGCGGAGGATATTCCGTCGCTACGGCCGGCGGTAACATCGTTCGCATCCGAGACAAAGTTCCCGTCGCCTTAGACTTTGAACAGGTTAGAATATATTTTTTGTGGACACCATCCATGTATTCCGGAGGGCAGCGACGCGGTTTTGGGTGAAAGTACTGTAAGTGAATCATACTAAACTTAACTTGTGTGACTTCAGAAGTAGTCAATTCATTTTTATTACATGCTTAGTAGGAAGAAATGTCTTGCATGGTAAGAATCACTGTTTGATGTTTAGAGGCTAGTGAAATATCGTGTCAGACTAATATGACATGCCATACAATATGGCACCATATTTCATGATGTTGCATCTTATCATAATTATGACGATTAAAGCATGCGTCCGTCATGGTTGTTTCGGCATGTGAATCTAGCATAGCATTTACGTTCATTTGACTAAGTATACTGCTAAAACAATTAAGGCAATATAATAAAATAACGGCATAGGCGTGCCTTCCGCGCCGAACAATCGCGCCGCAAAATATATATTTTAGCTGACACTAATGAAATAATTTATTGCCCAAAGTTATAGGAGTATACTAATCATAAGTACACTGGCAAATTTTGTTACGCGAATTATATGCATTTTTAATTGATAAAACTCGCAAGAAATGAACTTGCAAAAATGATGTTTAAGCAGGGCAACGTGCGCAAATAACTTGCCAGTGGAAATCAAGCATATTTTTTTGTTTCGTTGTTGTGGATGGTCCGCTTAACGATAGGTAAGTATGGGCCCAAAACTTGAAGTGCACTGTGTTTGCAGTCGGATGCGTCGTCGGACACGTCGGACGGTATCGAGGATCCGTTCCCGCGCGCGCTGGGCCCGCTGCCGCCGCCCAGCCCCGACCGCGAGCTCACGCTGTGCCCGCTGACGGGGCGGCGCCTGGCCCGCGCGGAGGGCGAGCCCACGCCGCCGCCCACGCCCTCGCCGCCGCCCACGCCGCCGCCCGCGCAGGACGCGCTCTCAGGAACCATGCTCATGAAGGTACCAAGCTCACAACGCTCACTGAGTCACTTTCTACAATCGATAACGCATAGAAAAGTCAATGAAAGTATGGGATTGACTTAGCGACGTGTGACTTTTTGATAAGCTAAGTCAATCCCATACGTTTCATTGACTTTTCTATGTGTTTACGATTGCAGAAAGTGGCTTTCTGTATAGGGCTAGGGATTGTTGAGCTAAGTGCTCAAATATTTCCGACACAATAAATTCTTCTTTTCGTGTCGATGATACATTTATAATTATTTATACCACACGGGCGCAATAGCTGGCCACGTTTATTGCCGCGTCTGAGGCGCTCATCAGATAAAAAATTAGCATGCACATGCTTTTCACTCACACTAATAAATGCTCTTATAATAAATGTTTACTATACAGGCGATTAAAAATTAGATTCCTTAATCGTCACAATACAGTATAATTATATACCTAAATAGAAGTACTGACAGTTAACATGCTTGTTGGAGGGTGCAAATAAAAAAGAATCATCATCAGATACAATTTTTGTTTTGCTTTGATTAGATTGTTGGTTTTTTGACAACTTAGTCTTCTCATATGTTCTTATCCTAGCATGTTCCACACATAACATCGATAAGTCAGGCGCTGATCTGCACTCTCTTTATTGTCTACGATATTGTATTGTTTTTTTGTAGGTGGAAATGTCCCCTGGTGGCACAACTGGTATGTTGGTGCAAGGAGATGGCGCTCAACCTTCACTGCCAGTACTTACCGACGAAGATGGTGTAAGTATACCTTTCGGGGACGTAATAGTAATAAAAAAGGTTAAATGAAACATAGTTTGTTTTACAGGTTAGTAGAACTTGCATTTAAAATATTTGTATATTACAGACGGAAGTGAAAGTAGAAGCTAGTGCAGTGAAACAGTTATTAGAAGGAGGTGTCGGTGTCGATGACGGCGAAGAGGTCAGTCTACTACACGCCGGACATACTCCCATCATGATCCGAGGTGAAGATGGAGTGCTATATCAGGTATGTTTACGATTATCTCTTTATTGTCTTCTTGGATCTTTACTGGCTCGTTAGCCTGATGGTCCCAAGCGCGTCTGTTACGCTAGAGGGCTTGGATTTGAATCCCAGGTCGAGCAAAGACTGTTATTGTGTTTTTCTATGAAATTCTCAGTAGTAGCTCGGAGTTAAGATTGGTTGCCGGTTAATGGCAGTAGGCTCGCCCCCTATTAATATTACATGGGACCTAAACATACCGGCGAAATGTGTGTGTACATAGGTACAGCTCTGCCTAATCCTTCGGGGAACAGTCGTGTTGTTATATTACGTCTTCTTGGGACATAGCATGTTTTATTTTACTTATCATTTTTGTAACTTCAAGGTCGCGGGCGAAAATGAAGCGGGCCAGACGCTGTTGGTAGCGGCGGAGGGAGTCGAAGGAGTTGAGGGCGCCGTCGAAGGTGTGGAGGGCGCCGTCGAGGGTGACGGAGACGTCATGTACGTCACCAGAGAGGATGGACAGGTCAGAACATTCAACAAGCTGATTTTTATGAACATTTAACCTTATAATGTCATGTCTCATGCTATATTAAATGCTTTCGGAGTTTTCTTAAACTCAAATAGATTTTTATGTTTAAAGTTCTGAGATTTATATCTTAGTACTCAAATAAATCTAGAGTTATAATGATAATGGAGCCACGCGCTCCCGTGCGAATATGAGTCGCAGTCTTGGTTACTGCTTAGTTACCTGTACCGTAATGGGTATCCGATACCTTTAGTCCAAGCCTAGCATTGTTTAGCCATGCAGCAGCTTCTAAAGAGTGTTTTCTACAGGTGTTGGCGATAGATCCGTCTCAGCTGGCGCACCTGATGCCCGGCGGCGAGGCATCGCCCGGCCTGCAGCAGGTGGCCGTGCAGGTGGAGGGCGAGCCCGGCGAGGACGCCACGCAGGTCATCGCACAGCTGCTGCAGGCAGACCTGCCCTCACCCGGTCAGTATACCCACGTCTATGCACATGATAAGCACTTTCTTATTAAAATACGACAAATTCTCTCTTCCAAAATAGAATGAATACAAACAGAAATCTTCTACGGTCTTATTTTAATCAGCTTTTTAAAAAACGATGTAAAAAGTCAGCGTTTTGGAGCAGGCACCATGGACTACATATATGTAGTCCGCGCGACCAATTACATGCAGCTGGAAATCTGAATTTAAATCCTTAAATCACCTGATAACAGTCACAATTAATTATGTTTACATTTTTCAGGTGGTACGCGAAGAGTGGTACTTATGTTGCCAGACGGCAGCTTGACAATGACTGAACTTGACAAGGAGCAATATGAATCAATTACAGAGGCCAGCAAGGCACAAGAATAATATTTTTGACGAATTAGAAATGTGCGGAATAACGATAAATTTATCACATTTGGATCAAGCGATTGTACTCCAGGCTAGAGTGACATGAAATTGTTTCATGCAATGCTGAATTCCTCAAAAAAATTATAATTGTATTGTTTTCATATGGGTTCATTAAATTTTGTATGTGTTATGTAGGTGTGAACGCAAAATGTAAATACAGGCAGGTTGAGTTGCAACATGAAATACTATGTACAAGTGTGTACCACATAGAATGTGATTAGCGTTTCTTTTGTCAATTTGTTCCTTTTAAGAACACATTTAAAAATATAAATGCACACATTTTATAATGTGTACATTCATAGACAAGTTTGATAGATTATGTATGTCATGGTGAACATTGTTAAATGGCCTAGCATTGTGGTGATGAAAAAAATTGCCACTTGCTTGTGTAGCCGTTTGTGAGATATCTCAGCCCAAAACAAGACTGACTGCCACTAAGCTGTATATATTATAACTTACAGTAAGTGACGTTCAGGAGTTTCTTGAAAAGAATAATTGTTCTCAATTTTGACTAAGAATGAGTCAAAAGATTTTATAATACATTTTAGTCTTAGAAGTAGCTGTATAAAAGGGCTAATAGCATATAGTAAGTTTTTACTTTTCTCTTTAGACATTATTATTTCCAAGAACATGATTTTTTAAATATATTAATTTACTTTATCATGAACTTTGAATTACAATAGCTTTAGATTTCTGTATAGTATAATAATTATGTAGTTTATTTGTAGATGACTTCATGCCACATGCCTTACCGCAATTTAAACTTGCGTAGTGATATAGACAAGCAATATTAAATGTCTAACAGACAGCTTTTTTTTAAATCTTATCTCATATCCATACTAGTATTTGTTTATCTTTTCATATCTCTTCTAGCCATTCATCAACTAGGGCTCATCACATGAAAATTAAAAATGTAATAAATGTTAATTTTTACGCAATAATATACCTTATCTGCAACATCTTGTTTCAATGGTGACAACTAACAATTATGGTTTGGTTATCACAGCTCAAGTTTTTGTTTACAACATCCATGCAGGGATTATTGCAAAATAATATTTAAAAATGAATATTGACTAGAAACTTGCTGTAAAAATCTAGAGTTTTGGCAAGCTATTTAGCCACATCTTCTGCTATGCAGTCAATCTTTATGATAACTTAAGACATTTTCCAAGGCTTTGAGGCTAATGCAGCAAGTTGCAAGTTTTTACTAGGGAATTCTAGATTTAACTTTCTAAAAAACTAGTTTGACTATGACGTAGAAGTTTGGATTGCACAATTCAAAGCCTTGCGAGAAAGTAGCAGAAGAAAAAAGTTTTCATCTGAGTTTCTTATTAATATTGCCTTCCAGTGAACATAAACATTTCCATGTATATAAATTTTATCATTCGTAGAAAATATTAACAAATTCATTGTAAATAACCACTATAGACAATCAAATCGCATGACTAAATTCTGTTCGTTTGAAATATCTAAGCAGTTGTTTGCATGGATGCTTTTCTAACATGTAGTGTCCGACCGAAAGTTCGGTTTCGGTTTCGGTTTCGGTCGAGTTTCGGCAAAAAAACGAGTTTCGGTTTAGTTTCGGTTTCGGCAGCAAACCTGCCGAAACTACGACCGAAACCTAAACTGCATTCGGGAGTTCTCGCGCTTTGCTCGGTCATGTTCGGTGCGGTGAATTCCATCCAAGCGTCGAAGATTTTGCCGCGTCCACGTGCCTAATCATGTCGTGACAGGCTTGTGTTAGCAGTTAGTTTTGTTTGTTGTGAGTTTTCGTGTGATTTATTTTGAATTCGGTAAGTTTTTTCACGTGATATAGCATAAGAGTCGGTAGTAATTTACTAGGTAGTAAATCTATATTGTTGAGGTACGGAACAATAAACATAACAAAGTAATACATGGATCATAGTAGAATCAAGTTTGACTTAACGATCTAAATATTTTTTGGTTAACTTAACCCACTCGCATTAGCGAGTGGGTTAAATCAACCAAAATATATATGTGCGTGTTTGTTTAGGTATAGCATTACCTATACCTAAACAAACACTAGACAGGTACTTGGTACTTACTTTAGTGCATTACTGGTGATAATATTAATGATTCAGAGTTTCAAAGTTCATTTGAATAATTTTCACCAAGGTATACAAGTGGCAAGTATAGTTAGACATAGGTACATAATTGTGTTTCTTTTGTTTTTTAAATTAACACGCACTATTAGCACTTAAATAGGTACCTGCCTAGGTATCCGTATAGTAAAAGTATTATTTCATTTCTGTTTTTCGATTTAAAACGTTATCTAATACCTACTCCCAAACTAAAACCGAGTGCAACATTGACCTGATCCTTGTTAGGAAGTTTCGGTTTCGGTTTCGGCCGAAACTGAGACCGTTGCCGAAATTCGTTTTCGGTTTCGGTTTCGGTCGTAAAAACCAGTTTCGGTCGGACACTACTAACATGCGTTTCAAAAGCACCCGCGCGAACATCCACTTACAGTTTAACATAGCGGCGTGTAACAAATGAGGTATTTATAGTTTTCTTTATTTTAATTTTGTAATATAATGGTATAATTAAATAGTGTCTAATATATTTTGTGTTTTATTGTTAAAACTATCTGTCCTCTAAAATGGGCGGGACCAAGATTTTCTTTCGGCAAGGGGTCTAGAATTATAGTTAAAACCTGTTTATTTGCAACTATATCTAGGACAGAAGTTCATAAAGATCAAGGCTGTCCGGTGTAACCAATAATAACAGTACAGAGCACACACACACGAAACTTGCGATAGATATGCAACTCTCATTTTGCGCAGCTTTGACAAAAAATTTGGTTTATATCAATGTTCAAAACAAAATTCATCAAATAGAAAAACAAACATACATAATTTTATAAAAATAAATATCGGTTCCAAAATAAAGAATACATCGGCACAGCCTACCATAAAGAGGAAGATAGCCATCCCCAAAGAGACAAAACAATTGCAAGGTCACTAAAACTGGATTCATAATATCCATTGAATCAACCGTTACTTTTTCCTTTCAATATAACGACCATTACTCGTTTATGAATCAACTAGTTGAATCCTTCAACGATGTTTATGTATTAACGCTCGTTAAAGTCGAGAACGCAAGCGCAACAAACTGACAAATTATATAAAAAGTTTACGTTGAAAATAACAAAGATTGCAAGCGACGACGGTCATGTCATATAATTCGAATTCTATATTGGTAACGTATGCAAGAGTTGATTTTTGAAATTATAATACAAACTTGTTTGTAGTTAAACAGTTTCGATTCAACACTACAATGAATGGCACGTTATCTCGTCGAATTTAACTAGTTGACGAAGGTAAATTAACGTTGACGGAAAAGCCTTCAACGACCCATCGTTACCATTTAATGTGTTTTCTCCAAATTTATATAATGCTTCCGAGTGTAACTACTAATATAACCAAGGCTACTCGACTTTAATAAGGAAGCAAAATGTGCGTGTACTGTTTGTTACTGCCACATCACTGTTGGTATTTACCGTTTTTTAATATTACGAAAGCGCGCTAATTAGGGCCACATCCAGGAATCTGGCAACACTTTGTTCATTTGTCAGTCATTTTGTCTACTTCGTAAGTTTTGTGATATTGACATTAAACATTAATCTATGATTGACATTCAGAAAGCTTGCAGACCGTACATACAAACTTACTTTTGAATTTTTAAAGTTATCATTTTATAAAAAGTAAAATAATTTTAACCATCTTATTGGAACTACCGTGTAACGTAGCGTAGTATATACCTAGAAAACTTTCTATAATAAATTACAATGGCTAGAGGTGATTGCAATTTTTACTTTGAAGATCCAAGTATCAACCGCAAAAAACTTTTTGAGAAAGCTTTGTTTCATGCTAAGAACGGAAAAGTTTTATATATACTATCAGAAGAATTAAATGAACTACCAGAACTGTCTCAAGATTTAAGTTCAATAAATAAGCATTATATGAAAATGATTACATTTTTGTATGTTAAAACTTTGGATTCGTTACTAGAAAGTATTTCAGCATTACAGGATTGGCAAAGTATTCCTGCAACAATAATCTTAGACGATTTAAGTACATACTGTAATAAAAATAATTTACAAAATGCATGTGGCATTGTTGCTCTACTCCAAGATTCTGCAAATTGTTGTTCTAAATTGTTAAAAGTAACATGCAGAATATTTATATCAGTGCCTAGAAAGATTGTAGGTGAAGACTATTGTAACATCCTAAAGGAGTTTTACTGTACATGAAATTGCATATTATTGTAATTACATATTATGTTTCTATTGGAAAATTTGTATTATTAAACATTATCCACACCCACATGCTGTATTGTAGAATTTCATGGTAAATAATTTAAAAATAATTGAACTAACACTTATGATTGACATAAAAGGAAAGAGAACAAAGCCGTAAACTTGTATCAAGATCTTTATTTACAAGGGAATAACATTTTACATAAATACACAGGAATGAATTGTTATGGGTAGTACAATGATAATGTCACATCACCTAAATTTTATAACAATATACAGTAAAAAGAATACGAAAATAGCGAAAAGAAATAAGTAAAATATATAGTAGTTATGGTTTCCTTTGCCCAATCTTAGAACACGCCCCATAGTCTTGCCAAGGAAGCCTGAACTTCTGTCAGCATCATCATCAAGCCCTCGCAGCATTTTCTCCTGGTACCGTACTTCATTGCCCAACTCAATAGATATGTCTTTCAGGGAAGATATTTTGTCACTGAGATCTTCTGCCATCCGGTTATTGTCAAATTCCAGTGCATCGTCTGTTGCCACTCTTGGCACGGGCTGATACTGATACCCCGGGTCCCGTGCACGACGCATACTGCTTCGTCCCGCCGTTTTGATTAATATTTATGTTTATCAGGATAAATTTGCAAAACAATGCAAAAAAATTTACACACAATATTTAAGTCAATATTAAAGATTTTGTTACGAAGGTATTCTTCGCTTTCGAGTCAATTCATAAAAATATTACTGACGCAATTATTATGATGCTTTCAAGCGCAACAACACAATAATTTCCTCTATAACGAGCATGAAACTATTACAAAACAAATCTCGTAAAATTGGCTTGGCTGGCACCTTGGCTAGCACGATTGACAGTCGACAAATGACACTGACATTTGACAAATCATCACTTTGGACGTCATTTTGCGTTTCAGAACGAAAGAACAATGTAGGTAAGAAATCGTTGTAATTTATTTATTTATTTTTTCCATTTTGTCAAAAAAAGAAACCAAAACTATAAAGGGGTTATTACACTTGGCTTAATTCAGAAGCTACTGAATTTTCGACTGATTTAAGCCAAGTGCAATAATAACCCCTTTCATAAAAAGTAGGAGTAGAAAAAGAAAGGTTGCCACTAAGAAAATAGACATTTGTTGAAGTAAAACTATGAACTTCTAAAAGTAAAATGTGAAAGTAGCTTTCAGTAGCTTTGTTTGTCTGTATGGTACGGTTTCAGGACTAAACCACTGAACCGATTTTTATGGAATTTGGTACGGTTATCCCGTACTTGCTGTTACTGCTTGAATCCCAAGAAAGGACTATTTTTTGTTCCACGACAACGTGTTGCAGGCAAAAGCTAGTCAGAAATAAAAGCTTCTTCATCTAAATATTTGTCAAAGCTAACGCCCAATAAGAACACCATATACATTTCGCAGCATCTTTCCATTCCACGTCTAAAAGTCGATTGGTAGAGTGGCTAAATAACATTCAATAGTACAGCTAGACGACGCTCATCATTGTAACTGGTTAAATGACAATTTGCTATTAGAGATGACAATGCTCCTTTTTCAGTAGGCTTAGTTTCTATGGAACCTAAACTGTCTGTGACTTTTCCCGAAGGTTTCGAGCTCGCTTCGCTCGTTTTTGAATAACTATTTTATTCATCGTAATTTTGTGTATCTATTGAGAGGTGGTGATACAGGAACTTGGTATCGCTGCGCTCAGAACTCGGGTACCCAACTGTGAACTAGATTTCGTACAATTTACATGAAGTAGCCGCATAGGAGACCCCACAAAACACCGACACTATAACCATTATCACGATATCCCAGCTTTCAGAGTCAAAGTCCATAAGTCCAGAGGAACCACTCTGTAAGCCATACAAATATTTGTTCCGTACGGGAATCGAACCCAACACACAGCCAAGCATGATGTTGACAAGAGTGGTGCAATCCTGCTTTTCTGTCACTACTCCAGTAAGCAGTACGATAGGTACAGTACAGGCAATTTTGTAGGGGTCAACCCTCTGCGGGTTGTTCGAAAGCTGCGGGTTGTTCGAAAGAGATACCGCGCCCCCGGAACGCAAAGGGCACATGGAAGGAACATAGACGGGTTTTAGTCAGTAAAAGTCTGACACTCCCTCCCGCCCCGCCCAGGGCGGGGGAAGTTATTTGATGATTTCCCGTCTATAAAAAAAAAAAAAAAAAGGGTCAACCCTAGTAACATTATTCACATAGACATAGAGGATAGAATTATCTAATTTAAGCGTAGTGGCAATCACCTCAATCACATAAAATTATGAGTGGATTCTAAAGCTAAATAAAGTCGAAATTAACGTCATCAAGTACATAAACGTTTTATTATAGTATATTATGTACAATGTATTTTTTAATATTGATCCTCATTTTAAAACAAAGAACAGATTTCCTTACATACATTTTAGAAAGGCATACATACTACCATGTATTTTGGGGAATGTATTGCACAGTGTATTTAATACTAACTTAGTTGTTAAATGAAATAAAAATTTGGATCGAATAGGAAGTTAAAATAACATGAATTTTCTAAACCAGATCTGAGGTATCTCTTGTCTTTAATAGGACAAGCCATGAAAACATTTCATAACCATCACATGGCACAATTCTACATTAACATATTTATGTCTATATCACAATAAATTGATAAAAACCATAAAGACCCCAAAACATACAGTATTTGTACTAAACAATGAAAACTTTAAAACTGTCACAAATGTTATTAATTACATACACATTCTATGTACATAATCTTACACTAGCATAATAATAAATTTACATTGAACTAATCAATAAATCAGTCAATTAGTATAATACAACAATACACTTGATACCCTACACACATCGGTAATGTAATAGAACAGTCAACCTGCAGTCAATATCTACGAAAACAACTACGAACTATGCGCAGGATTCGATGTGTACGTGTCGCACGGTGACGTGAAATAATGTTCGACCAACACAATTATTATTATAAATAAAAGTCTATTGTAAAATAAAAATACAGCCGTATTAACACGAGTTATTTCTACCTTTGAATCCTTCGTATTATTCGTGTTGAACTACACAATGTTCACAGAATGAAAATCAAAATATGAGTAATCAGCAAGCAATATAAAAATTCCAATTCATGTAGCCTCTAAAAACCGTTTTTTGAAAGTTTACTTTTCAAGCGTTAAGCAAAATTAAAAGTGCATCCTTAAAAAACTTGCTTTTTTTGGTGATAATTAAAACATAGTAAGTAGTTTATAGGTAATAACGAATGGCCATTATACAAAATTGTTTATCTATCACAACAGACAGCTATATAAACATCAAATAATGGCTTCACATTAGCATTAATATACAACATAATATTATAAGAATTCCATAATCATGGTAAACTTTAAGATTTAATACAATACAATATAATGTTCAATGATTTTCTGGTTTAAAGTCTTTCTATTTCGAGTCTCAGACTACGTGAAAGTAAGTCACCAGCCTGCTTCGAGTGCAATGAGAAGACATCGGTCCACATGAACGTCCATATAGTTGCCCATTCCAACAGTCGCATCAAAAAAATCATTGGAGATTCATCGCACAACTACCAGTTCAGGTATACCCGGGCAGCATATGCAGCGCTACATATCGTAGAGCGGGTCTCACGGAGGCACTCAGTCGCTGCGGCTGAGCGGGCGCGCTCGTCAGATGTGCACCGGCACGTGCAGCAGCAGCGCGTCGCGTCGCGGGAACTCCAGCGCGCACATCTCGCACTTGTAGGGCGCGCCCGCGTCCGGCGCCGCCTCGCCGCGCGGCTGGATGGCGCGCAGGTCGTCGGCGGGGCGGCGCGGCGGCCGCCGGGGGCGCGGTGTGCGCGGCGAGGGCGCGCGGGCGGGGGCGCGTGCGGGGGCGCGGCGCCGGCGCGGGGGCGGGCTGGCCCCCTTGCTCCGCGCCCGCGTCTCCTCCGTGTGGATCATGCGGGGGCGGGGCGCAGGCGAGGGCGCGCGGCGGCGGCGCCGTCTCACCGGGGAGGCGGGCGAGGCTGGCGAGGCGGGCGACGCGGGCGACGGCGGGGAGGCGGGCGACAGGCGCGGCGTGTCGGACGCGGGGGAGGGCGAGCGGGACGCGGGCGGCGGGGAGGGGGAGGGCGAGGGTCGCTCCCAGTCTCGCGGCGTCGCGGGGGACTCGGTCTTTAATTTTCGTCGTCTCTTGTACTTACGCGGCCCCGTCTATAAGCATAATAAAACAATTATTGTCGCAGTTACGTTATGCAGTACATCCTAGTTAGCGAGTGTTTGTCAAGTGATGCAATAAGTATTCACCTGAGACGCAGTCCTCACCTGGGGTTGTCTCTTGAGCGCGGTGTTGGCATCACAGTGCTGTATAAGGTGCTGCACCAGCTCCGCACTCGAGTGCAGCGTGCGGCCACACACTACACAGCAGTAAGCGGGACCACCTGGATACAACACGCAAAATAAAAGTCGCGAGAAATCTGATACGGATCCGTAGATATAGCGTGGTAGGAATAAAGATATTTACAAGACCACAAAGGCGACCGATATTGCCCGAAAAATTGCCAAATTCAAATGGCACAGTGCTTGCAGAATACATAGCCAGTGGGGGTCAAAAAGTTCTAAAGTAGGAATAGACGACAGTAATCCCGAAAGTGCAGAGGGTATTTAGAACCACCCCAAAGTAGGCCGAAGATCTGGTGAATGTCCCAGGAATCTACTTCAAGCAGGCATTATAACAATGATGATGATGGTGTGGTTCGAGTGACCTAAACAACATACCATTGGCGCGTCTGTCTGGAGCGGAGTGATGCGATCGCACGTGTTCCCGCAGCACCACGCGCTGGTTGAACGCACGCGGACACACCGCGCATGCGTACGGCTTCTCGCCTGGAAAATGGACATTGTATATAGCTTCCTTTTGAAAATGTATGTACAAAATTTACTTATATTTCTTTTGCTGCTAGTGATCCTTCAGATCACTATAAAACTATTATATTTATAGCCGTATGAACCTATTGACTTATTCAAAAGTAGATAGTGTGTGCTGTTGTTAAACTTTGTGACTTCATTCCTTTTTTAATTTTTTTTATTGTTGTGCTTTGCGGTTAGTCATCCTTAAGACCTCTATATAATTATTTTATTTCTATCCGTGTATGTAACATATTCAACTTCTGTATTTACTTATATGTAGCTGCTGGTTTCCCATTTGATACATAGATAAAAGAATGTGTACACCTTGTAGGTATAACATCACATCTGATATTAGATATCCGGTATCTCATCAGATAGTGATGAACTTATAAAATAAGATCTAATAGTTACACATACCTGTATGTATTCTTTCATGTTTCCGTAGTGTGCCGCCGTCCGCGAACGCCTTCCAGCAGAACCGACATGCGTACGGCCGCTCGCCCGTGTGGATCCGAATGTGAATCTGTTGCGAACTCCGCGAACCAAACACCTTGCCTATACGCATATTATACAAAATGTTATAGTGACGGACAATAGACAAAGTTAAGAAATTTTTGAATATAAACTTTATGAAGACACTATTAGCTTCTGCCCACGAATTCATCCGGCAAAGTTAATAATTATTACTATACTACGCCACCCGCAAGAAAAAACAACGAAGAATCCGCTGATCAATTATAGTATGTAATAGCACATAAGCACTAACCTATGTGCTATTCCAAATTGTGTCAAATTTATCCAGATCAGTGCAAACATTTAAGCAGGAAAGATTAACTAACAAACATCCATCCATCCTCAGAAACTTTCGCAATTATAATGTAGTAGGAAGTAGGATTACAATAGTAAGTAGGATAGTAGGATTAACTGTTCTCCAGGTGCTATTGTGTCAGAACAAATGACTGGTTTGTTGTCTCTGGGAGAATGACACAAAGGCATAAATTGTGAAGGACGATATATTGCAGTTGGTATGATTATGTCGACGTTATTTACACAAGTAAAAAGGAATAATTCTATTAACTTTTAAGTAATACTTACCACACACCCTACAGGGGAACTGCCGTGAATTATTTGATGATGACGTATTATTTCGACCTCTAGCCATTCTTTTTAACCTGCAACAAAGAAATACGTTTATTAATAAGTTGTTTAGTGTGTAACAAAGTCGAAGATCTCCAACAATTGATAGTGGAATGTGAAAGAACAGGAGAGAGAGAGCGAGAGAGAGTTAGTGATGCAGGAGGTAAAGTTAGTAATTATGTATGATGTTTGGGCTTTTAATAGAATATTATCGATACCTATGGCGTGAGAAGCGAAAGTGCTACTCAAAATGGTTGCTGTATTACTTATTGGTTCGTTGGCTTACGCAATAATGTACAAATTAATTATTATTATAAGTCAATGTAATAGTTAATTTAAAAACAAAGAGTTCTCTACTGTACGTATTTTGTAACGGGCTGGTAATACGGCGAGCTGCGGGCTGCCCTTAAGGCGGTTTAGAAACTCTGACACTAGGATGTGTGGGTTCGTCAGACCTTACTGCCGACACGATAAAGAAGAAAGAAAAAAACGAGGTGGTGGCGTAGTTACCGTGGCTGCATGTGCGGCGTGCGGTGTCGCTCGGCGTGCCCCTCTGCGTGCGCGAGCAGCTGCAGCGCGTCCGTGAAGCCCTCGCCGCACACGTCGCACGTGTGCTCCGCCCATGTGCTGCTCGAGCTGTCGTGCCGCTTGTAACTGTACATAAAGCGTGAACTTTTATCACCGACAACGTTAACTGTGTTCTTCAGACCGATTCCGGCCACGGCGGCTTATTTTAATGCAGACTAGCCAAGTACGCAGGAGATATTATAGTGCACTATTGTGTGCGCAAACATAGGTGCACTCACTCTCATAGTCCGATGGCACGGCAATCCGACATAAGCGGGGAGAGGTCAAGCGCAGGACCAACGGCTTTACGTGCTTTCTAAGACACGGGTAACGTTAAATAATAGTCGTGCAAAGAGCCAAGTTGCCTGCGTTAATATTCGATCTTATCCATATTATAAAATTCCCATGTCATCATAATTCCAAAAACCCAAAGAAAATTAAAATTGTAGTTTCCGTTTTCTCCAAAATCGGTATAAGCGTGGTCAGTATAGAAGCTCCATCTACAAGTTGTGATTTACTGACTAACTATACGTAGCGTTTTATGTGCCCGATTTTGCTACATATTGATCAAGAATTGGAATTCTCAAAGTAAATAAAGTTATTTTATTCTGTCGGTAATCCGGCAACAATAGATGTGTGGATGTGTTGTCGATATTGAATCAAGAGGACGGTTAGTAACCTGTGTGCAGCAGCGACATGTCTCCGCAACAAGTCGGCCCGCTGGAAGGCGACGCCGCAGTCCTGACAGAACAGCTCGGGGCCGCGCATCGTGTCGTACACCGCGCGCTCAGTGGCGCCGTGCGACAGCGGGGACAGGCGGAACTCCATGTCGTCACCTGTGTAGAACATACATAAACTAAATAAACTCACGCCTTTTCCCCGTGGGAGTAGGCAGAAACCACGGAACGCCACCTGCTGCGATCCTTACATACTCCTTTCGCCTCATCCACGATCATACATATGGTCATACAAGTACGTCGGTTGCGAGTGACCTTACCTGCGAACACCTGACCTTTCTGAAGAACACAAATCACAATAAGGTCACCAATAAGTTCAGGGTAGGTCTTTCTAGGGCGTCCCCTCCCGGCATTGCCACTCACATCTGCCATATAAATCCCTTTTGTTAGTCGCCTTTCACTCATCCTCTCAACATGACCGAACCATCTAAGCATACTGTGTAGAACAAACATATAAATATCTCATACCATCACGCCTGTATTCCCCGAAGGATAAGGCAGATGTGTCGTCGTGTGGGCATTAAGGTCTAACGACCCCACACAACCTAGTGTCCGAGTTTCTAATCCGCCTCAAGGGCCGCTGACATGGTTACCGATGTCAGTGTCAGATAAACTTAGAAAGTACATAAGAATGTACTTGTATGTTTCAATGTACACCCACAGTTTTCCGGTATGTTTAGGTCCCATGTAATAGGAGGCGAGCCTATTGCCATTAACCGGCACAAATCCTAACTCCGAGCTGCTACTGAGAATTCCATAGAAAAAGCTCAATAACACTTTTCGCTCGACCTGGGATTACCAATACCTCTAGCGTAGCATTCGCGCTTAGGTCCACTAGGTTATCGAGGTAGTTCAGATTTATAGATATCGGGACTCTCAATGCTATTTTTTTACTAAATGGCACCAATACGACGGATTTGCCGATTTCATACCAGCCTACTACTGACCAAGTACAAAGAAAATATATCTCTGTATCGGAAGGCCTTTGCCCTTTGCATTTATTACCGCTCTTACTCTAGATTTATATATTACTAGCTATTGCCCACGACTTCCTCCTGTAAATTATCTTACGGGAACTATATAGCCTATAGCATTCAGGGATAACAGCATCTTACTAGCAAAAGAATGTTCAGAGATAAAAACAAACAAACAGTATAGATAAGACGAGATTTCCTTACGATGTTATACTTCACAGATGTCAGTGATATAAACAAGATAAAATTAAAGGCACTTTTAAGTTTATCTTGTACAGGGTGTCTGGTGGCAGATTTATGTTTTTGAAAGCTAATAAAAGAAAAACTTATGAACTTATGGTTTTATTAACTAATTCAGTAAATACATGAATAATGCGGATTTTACTTTTTTTAAATTACTTCAACCATAATGATGTCCATTTAGACGTACACACTGTTTAAAACGGTCCATCGTATTACGGGCTACGCGCTGCAATAACCTCGGCTGGATTTGCTTAATTGCATTGCGGATATTTTCCCTTAACTGCACAATAGACAGAGGATTATTGGCATAAACTTTGCTTTTGAGATAGCTCCCATAAAAAAGTCCATTTGAGTTTAATCTGGTGACCTTAGTGGCCACGGGATGTCTCCAAAGCGGCTCATCAATTTATGCGAAAAATTTTGACGACGTAAAGCGATAGACGTCCTGGCTGTATGCGGAGTCGCCCCATCTTGCTGAAACCACGTGTGCGTTGAGTAGGATGGATGTGCTCGCAAATTTGGTAAAAAATATTCAGTAATCATGAGTCCATAGCTTTCACTGTAGACATTTAAAGAATCGCCCCGAAAATTTACAAAAAAAACGAGACCTTTTGAACATTTTCGTTTTCGTTTGTGGAGCTTGATGCTCTGCTGGGTCCCGGCTGAGGCTTGTTTAAAGCAGAAGATGTCTGGCGGAACCTTTGTTTCCACGATTAAATCAAATTAACACTTAATCTGTTGCTTAATCGCCGGATATTGTAGTGGGAACAAAAAGGTCAGCGCGCAGTCACGTTAGAATCACCACTCTTAAAAAACGACTGAATAGCGTACGCACGTTGCTGCCCCGACCATTGCGGCATTGTGACTAACAAATCCGCATTCATGGAGCGTCGAATGACACCGGTCTCCCCCTGCACCGTCAATAACTTTTTTAGATATACCCTTTCAAAAACATAAATCTGCCACCAGACACCCTGTACATTACTGACCTACATTCGCATTTGGAAAGTTGCATTGGTACATGGTACATAACTTCATTTGGTAACATGTGGCTCAAATCACAAATCAAAACCTATCAAAACTCGCTTGCTCCATATTAAATGGGATGCCGAGACTTGTGAAATGTTGGTGTAATACAGGCTATAACAAAAACTATTGGCACTATTATTTTTAATAAATAACAAAGTAAACCTTATCGACTACACAGGTGAACAGTAGCCTTTTTAAAAATCCATTCATCGATCAGACAGAAGCGCTACTAACATTTAACTCCGAATGACAAAAAAAAAATGATATATCGATACCAGAAGTATCAATTAATGTAAGGGACAAAACACGGTTTTTCAGGAGAGCCAAAAAACGATTTTATTTTTTTAAATCTGGGTATAACTTTTTACTGTCTGCTCCAATTTTAATTGTGTCTAGAGCAAAGTTTCTTAGAATTTCCTCTTCTTTCATGCTCTAAACGAAAGATTTAGGAATACCCAGCGGATTAAAATATAGCATGTCCTTTACATTAAAAAAATATGTTTAGTTGTGCCTTACGTTACTAATATTTTATGTGTAAACCGTCAAGCATAGTGTAAGCAGCAAGAGAAATAGAAAATTATACGTAATCCTATTGTAAAGGACTTTTACAGTGTTGCAATTTGATGTAACTATAGATTATCTACTAAAATTATGGTATTTTAACACCATGGAAATAGGTTCTTTGCATGATTAATGTTAGTTTCAGCTTAGCTATCACAGATTTAAATGAAAGGAGATGGCTAAATGGAAGTATAGACCACTGCCCCATGTGCCAGGTACCATGTATAAATATGGTACTAGGTACAATGTAATGCTGAATGGCTAAATATTAGTATTTCATGTAAAAAAGATTCAGATACTTTTTGGGAATAATATAATGGTAAAATAATCATCATCTGCTTAGCCTTTTTCCAACTATGTTGGGGTCGGCTTCCAGTCGAACCGGATGCAGCTAAATATCAGTATTTTACATGGAGCGACTGCCTATCAGACCTCCACAACCCAGTAATGGGTAATACGATACTCTTGGTAAGACTGGTTGTCAGACTTTCGGGCTTCTGACTAACAGTAACGACTGTCAAAGATCTACAAATGACAGCCGGGACCAACGGCTTTACGTGCTTTCCGAGGCACGGAGGAAACTCGCTATGGTAAATGCTTAACCCGGAAGATCGGTCTATGCGGCTGTAATTATTTAGCCACGAGCTCCTAATAATGGTAAAATAATATTGCCTAAAAAGGAAAAAAAGGTGTGTGACAGTATATAATTTTCTTCAACTGACAAAAAATAAAACGAAAAAGAATAAAACTAAAAACGAAAATGAGGTTGTATATTTATAAGCGAATGTTTGTGATGAAAAAGTTTTTTTTTTTGATACTTTATTATGTTTAATAAATAGTTCACGAAAGTGCTAGGAAAATATTAAACACTACATAATTCATGAATGATTTTTTAAATATTATGAGGCTATGTAAGATTCATATACATTCCAGAATGTATCTGGCCCGGAGGCAGTCATTTAGCCATCACCTTTAGAAATAATTCTTAAAAAACTCTAATCATGAATTAAAGTAAGGGACATGGTATTTAAATCGACTGAGGTTGTAAATTATTAACACTATGACTTACTTTATTTTTCAGAGAAAAAAAAATGTAAACGTCCGTTACATCATTTTTTTTTTCATAAATCGTTTTACGCAGGCCAAATTTTTTTAACGTAAGGGATTTTTTTTTAACGATAGAATTTTTTTAATAATACCAGTCGATAGAGCAGAAAATTCTGAATCCAATGATATATATAACTCATTTTCGCCAAAATGTCCCTTACGTTAATTGATACTTCTGGTATCGATATTTCCTAATTCTCCGAGAGGTTTTAAAAAAAAAAAAACAACGCCAATGGTAACTATTTACTCGACTGGAGTTCCTATGTTTCGGCTCCAGAGGGATGTAAAAGTAACCGTGTATAGACCTCTGGAGCCTGCACAAGCGTGGTACTGTAATGTTTAGAGTAGTATGCATACCCGAGTCGGACTCATCGTAGGGCGGGTCGGGCGCGTGGTCGCGCGGCGGCAGGTGCGGGTGTCGCTGTGCCGTGTGCGCGGCCAGCGCCTCGCGCGACCAGCACAGCTCGCCGCACGAGCCGCACTCCACCGGGGAGTCGCCGCCGTGCACCTGGGGACAACAACGACAGTGTTATGTACCAATAACAGGCAAGGGGGCGTTTGTTAAGCTATAAAAATAATATAAGCACATTATGTATTCTCCAGACCGATTTCAGCCACGGCGGTTAATCTTAATGCAGACTAGCTCAGCATGCAGGAGACGTTATAGTGCCTAAGTGTGTGTACACAAACAGATGGACTTCCTTTTCCTATCTCTCACAGTCCGATGGGTCGGCAATCCGACATAGCTGGGAAGAAATCAGGCGCAGGGCCAACGGCTTTACGTGCTTTCTGAAGTACGGAGGTGTCACACCACTAACTTTCAAACCCCGGGCAGTTACTGAGATATTCCTAATGGGAAAACCCAAAAAAGAAAAAAAAAACGTGCATTCAATCCTTAGTCCATTATTATCCAACTGTACAACAAAGGCCTCACTGCATTGATCACCACTTCGCCACTCTTGCTCATGGCGGTTTTGCGATTTCAGACTTATACAAGTCCAGGTTTCGACACGAAGTTTTCTTTATACCAATATCAGTCATGTCCAAGGTACTTAGAAAGTACGTAAATGCATGTAAGGCACATTGGCATTTGCGCGGGATTTGACCTTTCAAGCTCATGTGTGAGAGGCAGGCCGCCATCACGATATTATTGTTTATTGAGCTACATAACAGTAATTCGACAGGGCCAACTTACCCTGGCATGTGACTGCAAAGCCTTCTCCCTAGCGAAGCCCACACCGCAGTGCCTGCAGACGAAGGGTCGCGAGGGGTCGCTGGGCGGGGGCGGAGGGGAGGGCTCCGGGGGCGCGGCCGGCGGGGAGGGGGGCGTGGCCGGGGGGCGGGCCGGCGAGCGCGCGCGGCGCGACCACTGCTGCGTACGCGCCGACGTCATGTTCTCCCACATGCCATTCTGAACAAATAAATATATTTTCAGTGCTGCTGTTCAAATGCGGTTCAAATTTTCTTCAGACCGCAGTCTAAAGACTTACTATTTTTTTAATGAATTAAGCATAATTATTAATAAATTTCGTTATGTACTTATGTGCCAATTGATTAGTATTTTGTGTGAGAGAAAAATCTTTCTAGACTCTCCTTTAAGAATATTCAAAATAAAATATAATACACTACCTCCTCAACAGGTTCAGGATTCTTTTTCCGTCGACCTCGTTTCTTCTTTGGTTTCACAATTTGGCTATTGTCTAAAACATCTTCTAAAACAAAAGATATTTGTTATTTTTAATTAATTCTAAACTGCTATTTTCGTAAAACATTTTCATTCAACATATTGTTTTTTATAAATTTTTTTAACGTAATGTGTTTTGCCTTTCAAAAGTCATTTTCATAATGTTTCAACTCCCGATTTCCTCCTTTCTAAACCAAATCGGAAAATCCGATTCGAACATGCGACAATAAATTATATCAGTTCATTAGCGACCTTTTCTTAGTTTACATACCATAGTCTATAGAATCCGGATTGTCAGGCACAAAGGCGTGAACCTTGAGATGGTTCATGAGGTCGCACTTGCGCACGTATCGCACACCACACAGGTTGCACGCGTGCGGCCGGTCATTCTGATGGGCCACCATGTGGTTCATGAGAGCACCCTTCTTACGGAACCGTCGCGAACAAAAGTCGCAGGGCCAAGGACGCATCGCTGTGTATTCATCCTGGAATAATGGTAAAGTTTGTATAAGTCTTTCTAAAAAGCAAGCTGAGTGAGATGTATTTCATGTCGCTATTCAGTTTTCTGATTGCCTTGATCAGCTCATATTGCACCCAAACTACATAAATTTGCATTTGACTAATAAAGCAACTATTAAAGTTTTGCTTCATTCCCTAACATGAAATTAGTCATACATATATGACAGACAATTGCTTGAAAAAACACTTTGTTTGCTTGTATGTTATTCCTGAGCAACATAGGCTATATAACCGTACGACCCACGGGAGCAGAGCAGTAACCAAAGCCGTAACTTAACGCGAGTGAAATAATTCACGCGGACAAAGTCGCGTATGGAAGCTAGTACCTATATAATACACATATTCGACTTACTTGATCAGTTGGTAAAGGAACATCAAGATCATTTTCTTCTTTCAGAACAACATCAGTGTGACTCAGATGATCAATAGGGACTTCAACTCTGAAATAAAATAGAAATTAAACCCAGTTATTACTGGCACAATATAAAAAACATGAAAAGCTTAAAAATTGTTTCATAAATTATGTACAAAAGTATGTCAAGTTCACTCCAACAAAAGTTCCAAGAGGTTTTTGAAAAATTGAGAGTTAATGTTTTATAATGATTTTTTAAAACAATAATTTTAAATAGGCATTAAATAATCGAAACTCTGAAGGTTGACTAGACTGCAGTTGTTATAGACAAAGTGTAATAATTAGCCACATTCATAGTCAGAAGCCAAGAAGTCTGACATCCAGCCTAACCAAGAGGTATTGTGTTGCCCAGTAACTGGGTTCTGGAGGTCAGATAGGCAGTCGCTCTATGTAGAAAACTGGAATTCAGCTGCATGTGGTTAGACTGGAAGCCAACCTCAACATAGTTTGGAAAAGGCTTAGCACATGGTAATTTAGATGCCATCATAAAAAAAAAAAAAAAAAAAATATTTGAAAGATCTTACTGGTACCTTTCCTGCCCACCAGGAATTACCCAATCGTCCGTAATGACCTCTTCAGTGACACACTCCACACTGGGATCATCAGCCAGTTCAGCTGTCTCCGTATAGCTCACTACGTCTTGTGATAAAAACATTAGGTTCTCCGCAGCCATTTGGTCCGTGCTCATCATCTCCTCGGATGTCTGTGTGTACAATTGATTCTCAACCTTCAACTGAACATGGTGAATGAAAGTAATTATAGAGATAACATATTTAAATAACAAGCATTTCATTCAACACTCACACACTGACATTAATTAATTTATTCCAATCTGTGCATCAACTTAAGGGTGCACATAAGTTACTGCACAAGGGTTAAAAGGATCAATAAGTAAGATTATTAGTAAGTTTCAAACAAATGAATGAAATGCCATGCTGTAGATATTAAAATAAAAATGTTATTCTTTTAACACAAAGAAAAAAGTGTAATTTTATACAAATTTTATTCCCAGAATATTTGGACTCACCATGTTGGCATAAGCTGTATGTTGTACATTATCTAGGCCTGATATCACTTCCTCTGTCTCAACAACACCTGGACTATGCTGGAAAGCAAACATTTTCTTCAGTGGAGAAGAAAATAAAAAGAAAATGTAAGAAGAAAATAAAAGAAATTGACAATCTACTCTCATAAGAAGTGCAATAAATAAAAATAGTAATGTATTTTTTTCTGACCTACTTTTAGATGTACGAAAAATAGGTTTGAGACCCAACAAAAAAAAAAATAGACTTAGGTATTTAAAAAAGATACATTTTCTAAAGAATCAAACAGAAGTAAAGTAAATCCTCCTTAGCTTTACCTTCACTTCAACTTCTTCCTCCCACTGGAGGTTGAAGTCTTCTGCTTCCCCATCCATAATAAATTCTTAAATTCATTCCATTAAAACCTTTGTTGATCCCAGGTGCTACCTAGAATTTAATAACAAAGATAAGATAGAACAACTCTTCAGGTATTTTACTTGCATCTTTTTACTTCAAAAGCCATGCATTGTTATTACTATTCATTTTAAGAGAGGCAACTTCTGACTAATTTTAGTCATGAAGGCTGAGTTTAGGCCTGATACAATTATGATTTTTGATATATGGAGCTGATTGAGCTGAATGTTAATTTTGCAACAGAAAGTATTTAACATCCTTCTGAGTTTCTTAAATGTACTTTTCTTTCTTAGCAAAATACTATCGAAAAGAGTACAGTGTATGCCTGGTGTCTTCCAACTTCTTACAATGGTTTACAATAGTACTTCCAAATTGTAGATCATGATTAATTAAAACGTACCAGTTTTATTAAATATTATGTAATGTCTACCCCTACACATAAAAAGATATACATACTCTCATAAAACTACGCCTAAAGTGATAGAATCATACTGATTACATTCCTGTCATTAATTCTTGATACATCATAAAACATCCTTGAATCAAAACATCAACATAACCTTATCACCTAGCTACATTTTATATAGTCACGAATTAAGTGTTATACGAAAAGACCAATCGTTGGTAATAAAATATTCATTACTGTAGAAGTCGTTCTAATAATAAAGACTGAAAGCCGAAACAAAAATGGTGTCAACTTGGGAGTAAAGATGTAAAAAAAAACGGTTAGGTTATCCTGTCAAAGTAGAAGGTTAGTTACAATAATCATTACAACTCTAATTATTTACTGAAATCGTGAAAAAGGACACTTCTATAATGAGAAACATCACGTTCGTTACGATAATCATAGCTGTTTTACATATCTATACGTTTACGTGACGCAATCATAGAACTTATCGATAGTTCATCATCGATGAAAACAATAATATAACCAAAGTCATTACATTTTTTTGAAAATTACTTACCTGGATATTGTTTAATATTAATAGATGGACCGTTTTAAGCTCAAAATTGCACTTGTGAAGCGAATATTTTCTAATATTTGGTTATCAGACAAATGGCTATCTTCCATTTCCATTCCAACCACACCATAGACAAACAAACGCAACGAACTACATGGAACTACTTACTAACTACGACGATAAACGCTATACCATAGAGATTAGTAATTTAGTAATAAATTACCAAGAAGCCGCTGCACATTTACAGTTTTACACAAAGGCTGAAAAGGGCATAATTATGTCGGTGGAGATTCATTATTGTGACAGTGTGACTTGTCAGCTGAGCTTACATTGCACAACTGTAAGAATTCAAGAATTCATAATTCTTCACATTTTTGCGCACAATTCACAATCCTATGTTAATAGACAACGAATAATAAAATGCATTCATCACAATAAGACATATTAGTATTTTTTACGGTAAACAATAGGCTGGCAGCCGCGCAATTCTGTGAATTGACTGCTCTAAGCAACTTTCGGACTTACCGTCCCGGATTCACCTAAGTACCTAGTTTATCTTTAATTTCAGAACGAGTTACTACAAATGTCAAATTGCTTTTGTTCTGATCTGATTTGTTGACACTGTTGAAGTGTTGACATCACGGTATGACACTAGCACATAATTTGATTTCGTGTACAAATTATTAAACCAAAATTTTGAAATTAAAGGTTTTAATTTAATATAGTGAAAGATGGCTCAGGAACTAAAGGAACTTTGTCAGCTTCTATTTCCGGACTCCACTGAAGGTAAACCGGCAATTTTTTATGTACTCACTAGCTTCTGCCCGTCACTTCGTCAGCGTCAAATTTGATTTGTTATCCATTATTTTCACGATGAAAAGTATTCTATATGTTTTTCCACACTACAATCTATCTCAGTGCCAAATCTCATGCAGATCCGTTCAGCCGTTTAAGCGTGAAAGAGTAGCAACGTTTTAGTTTAGATCTAATGAATTCTTTTTTAATAAACTACAGAAAATGCAGAGTACTTCAGTGATATCACCGACTACATTAAAAAACTGGGTTCCCAGAATTGGGAACACATTCGAAAAGAGCCTGAAAGACTAAATGAGGAGATGAAGCAGCTGACGGAACAGACACAAGAACTGGCATTTGCTAATTACAAGACATTTGTTGAGACTGCAGAGATTTCACATACAATTATAAATGATTTAGCTAAGTCCAAAGAATCACTTTCTTCCTTTCTGGATAACACACCAATTTTCTTACAAGAATGTGATAAATTCTCACAAATTGCTGGGAATATTGTTAAGGAGAAGAGGTAAACTAGTAAATAAACTATTTCTCATATCATTATGTTTTAATACAATCATGATTGTATAACTGTTATTAAAATCATTTTCAGCCGATACAGTACTATTCGTAACCAAAGTGACAAGTTATTGGAGTTGCTGGAATTGCCATCTATAATGCGAGAGGCACTCAATGCTGAGGACTATGAGAGTGCTCTGGACATCTTTACATTTGTCCGTAACCTGTCTAAAAGATATTCCGAGATACCTGTAGTACAGGTATGGAATCTCTCAATGATTTACACTATGTTTTTCAACTGAAAGGAACAATAATTATAATATCGTGAAATAAAATTGTTTGATTTTCAGAACACTACATCAGAAATAATGACTCTCTGGTTTGAAACTCTCTACCATCTTTTTAATCAACTGCGGTATGATTTGCCATTGCCTCAATGTCTGCAAGTAAGTAACAAAAAACAAAACATCATAATTTTATTATTCTTTAAGCAAAACGACGTCCACTGCTGGGCATAAAGGTCACAGCTCATTAGAGCCACCCGGCACCTACCCCGCACCGCCTCGTCGTACGGCGTCCACTCGTTGTCGACAGGTGGTTCACGGGTGGACGCCACGTTATCACCAAAACGTTGCACGATCAACCAGTGAACCCCGCGCGGTCAACGAGTGAACACCGCGTGGTCAACGAGTAAACGCCGCGTGGTCAACGAGTGGACGTCGCTTAATCCACGAATTTTCGAGTAGTCTGTTAACAATTGAATGAAGGGAGGGTGGGGAGCGGCGCATTGCCAACGTATCGTCCTCGCTTAAATCACTCGCGGGCAGCGCGCGGTCCGCTTCGGACCCGCGCGTTGGCGATGCGCAGTCAACGCAGGGCAGCGAGTTGTCACCGAGTGGTCCACCCGCCGTCCGCGCGTGGACGGCTTACGATAGAGGCGATCCGGTGACGCTACGGAGTTGATGTAGTGAGCGCATACCCTTACAAGTCCATATCAAGAATACTAACCGCACGAGGCGAGGCGGTACGGAGTGGGTGCCGGGTGGCTCTAATGAGCTGTGACCTTAAACCTCCCCTAAAGATAGCTACAATGACTGGTCCCAGGCTGCCCACATCCAGCAAACCCATTTACTTTACTCTTTATAATATTCCCATTATTGTTTATTTTTAGATTCTAGGCTATCTACGCAGAGCAAATACAGTTTATAGATCCACAGATGAGGATGAAAGCAGTATATATGCTGGTTCCATTAAATCAAATAACACGGCCACTGCTGATGGTTTGCATGTGCATTTTCTAAAAGCTAGAAATGCCTGGTTTGAAAAGGCGTTAGAGGATGCCAAGAATACAGAGGGTATGTCTTAATAAATCTTTTGCTAAAAGGCTCATGTGATTGATGCAAATCTATGACAATTTTTCACAGGCGTAGCAATGAACTTGCTTTCAAATTACTCTTCTTTACTATGGTTAGGATTTCAATATTTTTATACCATCTAAGTTAATTGATGCCTCTTCATATTTTAGCACCAGAGAAATTATTGAGAAGAATTGTAGAACTGCACAGAATTCATCTTTTCAATGTTTTGACACAGCACAAATCCATATTTCTATCAGATTCTCAAGAGTCCAAAATTAAAGATGATGAATTGAGTGGCACTAGTGCCTTATCCTGTTGGTTGAAGTTAAAGGTATGTAACCATGAATTTGGCTATTTCCCATTAAAATGTATTGAACTACTCATCTGGTTCATAATGATTATTCTATGCTTTTCAGGTGGAAATATTGGCCGAATTATTAAACCAAGGCTTGCCTAAAGAAGACGAAGCTAGTTTTGAGTCCCTTCTTAATCAATGCATGTATCTCTGTTTATCATTCGGAAGAGTTGGAGCAGACATGAGATGTGTCTTAACACCATTGTTCCGTAACAACATTCTTACACAGTTTCATAGTGGGCTAGATAAGGCTGACAATCAATTTGAAAATCAAATGCGTTTGTACAAAGTACCGAGCTTGAAAAATGTGCCGCGGCCGATAAACGAGAGTATATCAACAGGGCCACCAGAAAATTTACTGGATTACTATCCTTTAGCGGAGTATTGCAATGGGATGCTAACAGTTTTGAACTCTATGAGAGTTACTGCACCATTGAATATTGTGAAGGAAGTATACAACGCTTTCAGGGAATCCTTTAACAAAGCCGTTCAGGTTTTGTTAGCTTTCTACTACAGAGAGCAACAAAGCTTCACTGACACTGAAAAACAGAATTTTATTTCTTTATGTGTATGTTTTACTGAAGACTTGGTGCCGTACATAGGGAAGTGTCTGGCACAATCGTTCCCTTCGACGCAAGTCGCAGAACTACTGGGCGTTACGTTAACTGTCTTACAAGAGAGCAATATTTTACATGTTGACCAAAACGCTGTCTGCGAACCTTTGAGTTGCATAACCGGAGTCACAGTTAATTAAATGTAATACGCCCATTCTAAAATATTATATTATAAAATAATTACTATAATAAATCAAGATGTATAAATTATTATTATTATGGATAAAATTAAAACAATATGATTATAAAAAAAGGAGTTTTAATTTTCCTTATTATAAAAAAGTAGTGATTAACTGTATAAAAGAAATTAAGGCACGGCCTCTTAACGACTAACAAAACATAGGAATGATTACAATACTTTTCTTATTTATTAACAAGAATACTATGTAAACTTTACTCTTTTAATTCTAGACTTCCCTTCATCATTTCTGGATACTTCAAAGAAGTGGGTGACTTTATCAATCTGTCCTAAAGACTCTATGAACTCTCTGTCGTGTGTGATAATGATAAACATAAAGTTCTTTTGCGTCATTCGTTCTTGCACAATCTCACCGAGAGCCATGCAAAGGCTTTTAATGTTGTCTTGATCTAAGTTCGTTGTGGGCTCGTCGAGCGCTAGAACTCCGAATCTGAAAGCAATGATTTAACCTCTAGAACAATATCATAATATAAAAAACTTTTAATTACAAAAAAAGACAACCACCGTCAAAAACTAAAAAGTGAAAAATAACTTTAGTTTTGGAAGTAGCTTTGGTTTTGTATTGCCTCCAACTAATTCTGGGGATAAATCACTGTATGGACAACCAACTGCCTCTCTCTCTGCAACTGCCAAAAGAGTTGGAAGAAACACAAGAGCTAAGTTAACACAACATCTATCCTTGCGCAACACACCACATTACAAAAACCCTACATAACATTTGTACATGAATGTACAGTAGATTGCGACCAGCAGAGTGGGTCATACCAGGTATTTCAGAATGCGATCTGCTGTACGCGGGTCGCTAGAATATGTATAAACCCTATTAAAGCACTTACCTAGAACTGAATGTTTCAGCGAGAGCCAGTCTTATGATAAGACAAGCCAAAACCTTTTGACCAGCACTACACCTTCCTCGCATGTCGATTTCAACACCATTCTTACATTGGATCACTCTGAAATAAAACCATTTGTCAAGGTTCATTTGCATCAACATGAGGTGAAAAAATACTAGTGAATTTGAACTTTTACTATAGGGCCATTTATTATAAGGCGATATAATTGACCTCTGTGTAAGTACAGATAAACAAATAATAAAAAAAATACATATTTTAATTGCATAGGAATTCAAACTACATTATCATATCAGCCGCATGACGTCCACTGGTGGATATAGGCTTCCCAATAGATTCCAAAAAATTCAAACTTAGAGAAAAAAAAACAATAAACATAAATTTTACCTGTATTCGTATTTACGACGTTCTGAATCCATCGCCAAGCTACCTTCAGCTTTGATTGCTATGTAATCAATGTCGTTTCCACTGTAGATTTTGCTCCAAAGTTCCCTATAATAGCAGAAGTTGAAATATATACCAGAGCTGCACTTTACTTTATGTAGGATGAGAATGAGTAGGTGTTTATTTTTATAAACACTAATTGTATAAGATTAGTATTCATATTCATCGACCCTGTTAATATTTTGATATACGAATATGAACTCTATGGACACAAATAAGGTTATAGATTATATGAGCACAAAATCCTTAGGGGTATTTTGTTTTAATACTTTTATTAAAATTGTTAATATCAATTCAAACTTACTTTATTATAAGATTTATGCTCTCCATTTTCTTTTTGTGGTACTCCATGAGGCATTTTTCTAAATTCACCAAATAGTCCTTCACATCCTTGTCTAACATTTTTGTCACATGCAATTCAAAATATTTCTCTCTGTATTTCTTTTCTGTATCTTTACCTAAAGCAGTTTTAAGGTCCGATTTGTTCTTTTTTAATGTAGTCTGTAATGGTAAATGGAGATTAAGTTAGTAATTTTAACATTGTAGATATTCTTCATGCTTTGTAGCAAATACAAAACAGGGGTCTTTGTGAAATTACCTGAAGTTCATGTAGAATACCATCAGTTTTAAACTTTTCGCTGCAAAGCTTACTGTATTGTTGTGACAAAGAATCCTTCTCATTCAAAACATCCCTGTTGATCGTGCTCAGCTTTTCTTTGATTTCAGCCTCCTCTTTCTCACAATCTGTTGTTTCCTTTTGAATGTCTCTCAGTTTCAAATTGTCGTCCAATTCACGTTTGTAAATCTGGAAATATTGCATTTCATGTTTATCTATACTTCTATACTAATATTATAAAGATATAAGATTTGTTTGTTTACTAGGATTACGCTCCGAAACTACTAGACCGATTTTAACAATTTTTTCACCAGTAGATAGCTACATCATTCCTGAGTAACATAATCCATATAACATCACGTTACGACACACGGGAGCAGAGTATTAACCAATGACGTAACTTATAGAGGGTGAAATAAGTAAGTTCGCTATTTATCATATATGTAAAAAGGTGAAACAGTGTACTACTTCTACCCCACGGCAACGCCCACGTAGAGGTAGGAATTTTTCCATCGTGGTATGTATTGCTATGATAATAAATGCTTTTCTTACCTCTTCCTTGGCGATTTCATCTTTCAAACACTCGATCCTCTTAGTAGTCGCCTGCCTATCACTCTGTATCTGTTTCAGTTTGTCCTCTAGTTTCTTTATAGATTCCTCTTTCTTTTGCTTCTCAAGTGGAATATTTCTTTCTATATGTTGTCGAATATCGATATCAATTGACTTCACTTTATCAAATGCTATGGTTACTTTCATTATCTCATTGTTTTTAGTATCTATGTTGGCCCTGTAAAAAAACATAATTTATGTTTTCTTGTTCAAGAGTCCTCACGGTCAAAAAATGTATATGCATACGTACTTTTACTTCTATAATAACATAATATATATTTATTTGCCAGAAACACGGTACAAAGTTGGTGTATTATATGTTACAGTTCATCATGTCTCGCCAACACAGAGGCATGCAAATTATACAGTAAAACTTCCTGGAAGATGCCCAAAGAATTCAAAGCCTGTATATTCAGTATCTTACCTGTTCTGCTTTACAACTTCAGCTTTAGCTTGTTCCTTCTCCTTGAGTGCATCTTTAAGAGGTGCTACACCTTCTTTCAATTCAGCCAGCTCTTCTATATACTTCTCCCGAGCCGATTCCAATTGCTTTTTTGTTTCTTGAAGGTTGTATATCTCTTGAACCTGACGAGTTTTAAGTTATTTAAAATATGAAATATTGAGCTTTGGACCTTTAAAAATGGCGCCCAATGTTAGAAGAACACAAATGCTTTGAGATAAGTAGTTTATCAGTACAATAAATTAGAAACAATTCAACTTCTCTCAACTAAATTACATATGAAGTATACTATTTCTTAGATCTTTACCTTCTTCTGCAAATTAAGGCATTCTTCTTTAATTTTGTTTTTCTTATCGCGCAATTCTTGCATTTTTTTATTGTGTGCATTCAGTTTCTTCTGAGCATCCTTGAGTTTCGCCTTCAAGCTGGCAATTTTCTGTTTCAGTTCAGCTTGTTTAGCAGTAGCTTCTTCCAAAGTCATATCTGATTCACCTTGCGAACATTGTGCGTTTATGGCTTCAAACTGTAAAAATACAAATTAAATTAAGAAGCATTTTTATGAATTTGCTTAAATCCTTTCCAGATTAATAACTGTCTCACCTCCTTGGTGAATGTTTTCACTTCTTGGTTGTACCGATCTAGTAAAGGCATATCTCCCTGCATTTGTTTTACCGTCTGTAGTTTTTGTTCGGGTTCTAGGAGAGACATGGATAAGCCATCAACCTCTTCCGTAAGTTTGTTTATTTTCTGCAAAAGTAAGAAACATTAAAAAAGAGGTTTTGTTAAGATGAGCATATTTTTGGAGCAATTATTTTTTACCGTCTCGACATCTGCGATACGTTGCTCTAACTGTGGTTTGTCCTTCTCTTTGAACGACTTAATCTTTTCATTCAGAGACTTCATACTCAACAGTTCATCTTTTTTAGCCGATTCTTTTTGGAGTTCCTCCGCCACCTTCTTAAGTTGATCAGGAACATTTAAAACCTTAGTATTCAGTTGGCTTATTAAATCTGACACCTGAAATAATAAAAAAAAAAGAATAATATGCATAGAAATATTTTATTCCTATAAAAATAAGAGTCAATTTCTCATAATAAATAGGTACCTCAGTTTCCGAGTCAAATCCGCGGTTACATAAAGGACAACAACTATTGGCTTTCAGTTGAGATTCATACTTGGTGATGACAAACATAGAAGATTCGAGAACATTGCGATCATCCTGGAACATAAGATAAGTACAGTAATCAATAAAATGCTGATGATTCTACAAAATATTGACTACTAAAACATGATCACTGTCTACAACATTAACAATATAATTTGTATTTGATTCATAGATTTTTAATCTGCAGTCCAGTTCCCATTTAATATCTGCTTCAATAAAAAAAAGGTACAGCATAGAATCTATGTAGAGTCAATTTGTTCATTAATCATTACAACAGTCAATGTAATAAAAATAACAAACCTGCAGCTTTTCTACATTAGCAATAACTTTATTCAATGTGTTTTCATAGGATGACGTGCCACAAGCCTTGTACATCTGTTCTTCAGCTTCCACTTGCTCTTTGGAGCGCTCCATTAAGGTACTTCGGACATGTTTCCGTTCTTCTTCAAGTTTAGTTATCTAATACAAACAAATAATAATATTACTCATTTAACCTTAAAGGTCTTGCGACTTCCAATAACATCAGTTATTTTTGAATACTGCAATTCAGGCATAAATGGGCCAAGCATGAAACCTTGAGGAACACCTAAGACAATTTCAGGTCCTGGTTATCTTATACTATTTCCATTGAGCACCTGGGTTTAATAACTGTTAAACAAGAATATAAAAGTAGATAAATTCGCTCTCATCCTTGTAGTAACGTTACTACTTCTAATAACGTTATAGCTATCTTAATCATAGGCGTCAAACAAGTCAAAGCAAAAGCTGAATTGAGCTGAAAAATGGAGATAGTCCCTTATGCATTCAAAAACATTACTTACCTGAGTCTTTTTTTCGTTCAAGCTCTTTTTCAATGAATTAACCTCAGAGTTCAAGCTAGATTCTAGCTTTTTAAGAGACATTGCGAAGTCTTTCTCGGGCATACTACCCAATAGTTCTGTTAACGATGTTCTATGCTTGTTCTTAAGCACAGTTAACTGTTTCTCCTTCTGCTTCAGCAAATCTTCTTTCACCTCACGTTCCTTTAGTTTGGCACTTTGTTTTTGTAATTTCGCGATCTGAAGGTGCAACAACAAAATGTTAAGTCTCTTAGCAAAAAACATTATACACGAACAAACATATTAACATTTTAATTTTATACCTTCTTATCAATAACATCGAGTTCTTCATCATATTGCTCTAATTCCTTTTCATCTTCGTTGATCTGATTTTGATGTTCTTCTGTATTTAACTCTTTCTCTTGTTTTTCAAAAGCTCTGTAATGAACATGATATGGCATTATAAACTGTTTTGACCAAAAACTTTCATAATTTTAAATCAAAGTGCTAGTTTTTAATTATGTTACTGAATATATGCTTACTCTTCGGCAGCCTTGAATTTACTTTCTGCAGCGTCTAGACGTACTTTAGATTCGTTAGCAGCAACAATCTCTTTTTCCAATTTTGTTACATCTTTCTTGTTCTTTTCAATATCTTTTTCTTTGCTGGTAATTTGTTGGTTGTGACGAGACTTAAATTCAAAATATACTACCATAAGCATTTTGGAAATTTCAAAACTCATAAATATCAGTTAGGAAGTATAATGCAGACATTAATAATCATTTAGTTAGCATACGACGTAAATGAGAAAAATAATACTCACAAGAGCAACACGACACTCATCTACTAATGATTGCTTTTGCTTCTCCTGTTTATCAGCTTCTGATTTTAGTTCATTTAGTTCCTGTTTTAGACTTTTAATCTTTTGCGTAAGTTTACTCATTGCTTGTTCTGCTTCCTCATTATTCTCAACTGTTACAATATCAGCAATTTCTGTGAATATATTTATTAGGACATGTATTAATTGTATATTTGCTTAATGTCTAACATGATAAATAAATGTAATGGCGATACAGACTAGATAGATTCCCCCTAAAACTGGAGAGATGAAGCATGGCATTGCGAAAGATGGATAGAGTTGAAGGATGAAGGAGTAAGACAAAAAGGGCTAAAGAATAAGAGTGCTGTGACCTTACCAGCAATTTGTGCGACTTTCACAATCATTTCATTTCGTTCAATCACTTTCTTGTCGTTTTGACTGTCCAACAAGATTAACTTTTCAAGTCTTATCTTATCTGCATCCTTTGCATTGGCTACCCTTTCTTCCTCATTATTGAAATTGGTAATTTTTGAGTAAGATTCTTTAAGTTCTTTTTGATTAGCTTTTACAGTAGCTTCATAGTTGCCTAAAATGTAATGCATGATAAATTTATTACAATTATTGCACACAAAATATGTTATAATAAAATGCCGTAAAAATTTTCTTACTGATTTTTTCTTTCAATTCTGTTAGTGATCCTTCAAATACATTTTTTATATCTTTTTTCAGCTCTAGCTCTCTTTTATGACAGTTATCCAGTCTGAAATTACAACAGAAAGTTAATATGGGCAATAGATGATTGGAAACATTTTCATATTCAATTATATTGAAAATTGATTTCCTTGCCAGAAGCAAGGAGTATATTATGCAGATATTTCATGACAAGTACCAGCAAAATCTTGTCATAGTATACAGTTTAGTTTTTACTTGGAGCAAATGTAGCATGACATACTTCACTTTTAATTTCCCTAGTTTACTATCATAAGTATTTAGAGTAGCTTCCAGTGTTTTGATAGATGACAATTTTTCTTCAACAGGCTTTATTTCTTTTTTAATTTCACAGAGCTTCAATTCAGTTTCTGAGATTCTTGTTTCTGTATTAATGACATCCAGTTTCTTTTTATCAAGTTCCTTTTTTTGCTCTTCCAAAACGTCGACTCTGTCAGCTATAATTTTAGAATTTATTAGTGTTATGGAGAAACCCTTATAAATAATTTTAAAGTTAAGAATTCATTGAAATCGAAGAAGTCTATTTTTACTCACTAAGAATTTTGATGTCTGTCGCATAGCCTTTTCTGATTTTCTTGATATGTTCAAAACATTTACTGTATTTGTCTGAATCAAATATTTCGTCAAAGCGCTCTTTAACTTTCTTGCCTTCATCCAGAGGCCAGCTTGCTTCTTCTTGGTGGCAAAATATCACTGCATTTAAGATCGCCTTCGATACACCTGGAAGTTACAAAGTTATATTAGTAATTGGAAATTAAATTAGTATTATTAGAAAAAAATAATTAAATTTGTGTTTTACAGTTTCTTAAACCCTCTGCTCACAAAAAAAAATTCAACAACATCAATAGAAATAAACCCTGAAATTATATCTTTTTTTTTTTACCACTGAGGACTTACTTGTGAGAGTAATCGAAAAAAATGCTTTATTGATTAAAAATGCTCATGTTACCTGACCCAAGCCTTTACAATAAACTTGATTCAGTGCTGAGTTGCAATTTATAAGTAAAGCACAGGTGACGGAAGCATTTAAAAAGAAAGGAATAAAAGTTGATGAATTCTATGAGGCAAAACATGAATTTTATGTTTATTTTAACAATACTATGAAGAGAAAGTTTTTGGGATAATAAATCAAACTGATGCGATAGTCCAATATTTTCTTGGCCCTGCATGTTTTTTTGCTATTGTACAGTTTCATTTTATAAGTCACATAATTGTTATTAGGGTCACAAAAACATTTGAATTTGACTTTCAATTTTATGAAAAGTTTGGTGTAAACGTAGGACAAAGAGATCATTTAATGAGCATGTCTGCAAGAGATGACAGCCAAATGATTTTTAATATATAAGCAATTACACTTTGTTTGATAGAATAAAATATTGATACTTATGCTGTATTTAATAAATCAACATATCTTACCGAGTTCATCATGCAGGACCGCATCTAGATCAGCACATTTCTTAGATATATCCTTCGTCTTCCCAGACTCATTAGTAACTGACAGTAAGGAATCCAGAGTACGGAAAGTTGCTTTCTTTTTTTGTAGAATAACCTTCATAGATCTTGTTACCTCTATATTTTTATCTTTTGCATTTGCAAGCTGAAATATTAATAAAAATAATTTACAAAAGTTTTTGCCCATTCAGAATTTATTTATCATAATATATATTTTTTAATCTATGGGGAGGCCTATGTCCAGCAGTGGACATCTTACACTGATATGATGATGATGAATAATTTTTCAACTTATGTATCCTGAAATGAACACAAAAACATACTGTCTCAGGCATTATAGTAAAACGGTTCCCAGAAAGTCGCTTCTAGTAAGACCACAATGGACCTATCTTGTTATGTTAATTTATCGATTTTCTTCCCTGGCCACTGTGCCCAGAAACTGCTTAAACCTCACCCATTAGATCTAATTGTTTCTTCTTCATTATGATTTCATTTCAGTAAGACATACCTTCAGCTTGATTTGTGCCAGAACTTCAGTCGTTCTGTTTACTTTAGGGTCATGAACGAAACTATCACCGTGACCCATTCCCGGCGGCATTTGAGACGTGATAGCATAGCGTAGAGCTTCAATGATAGTAGTTTTACCACATCCATTTTGTCCCAGTATCAGAGTAAGAGGACTTTCAAAAGAAATCCCCTGCTCGTCGGGATCATCAGGTCCAAAACTACGAATGCCTCGTATCATTAAAGATTTAACAACCGCCATAATGAAGAGACACTTGCGGTAAAATTGTCCGGAGTATATTTCGCGCCTACAAGTGATATCACCACCAAGCGCCAAACAAGGAATAACCGATTATTTCAATTTCAATCACAATCGCTGACACAGGTTAGGTATCGCGGCATCGGCATAGCAAGCAAGCAACCGTAAATTGAAATAAAGTGACATTAGATTTTTGAATTACTGTCAATACTGTCAGTATGCAATAAAAAGTGTAGCCAATTAATAAAATATAATAACATATAATCGGTTATAAATCAAGTTTATATATTCAATCTTGATTGTCTCTAAATTTTGTTCGACAAGTATTGAGCAACCCGTACAACTCTGCTATCATTGATCTCGTTTAGATCTTGGATGGTGCGGGTGGATGGTGCACGACGGGCAACTAAGGAGGTGAAAGTGCTCCACACTAGCACTGTGTTTGAGATTAAGGGGATGAATATACCATTTGGTAAAATTAGTTTTACAGCAGCCAACCTAATTCCTCCATCGGTTAATAGATTCTCAGATTTGTCACTACAGTTCACATCCAGAAGTAGATATTCTTGCTGGTTGATGAAATGTAGAGGGGGTAGGTGTTGTGCCTCTACAATTAACAAAACTTTTACGACTTTTTAGACGACGTTGGTTGGTGGCCATGCTGGGGGTGGCGGATGTCTCGTTCCTGTTTCCCCTTCACAATGCGGATAGCTATTTCGCGGTGAACTTTCTTTCTGGTGGTAGTGCTATACTCGCCAATGGGTACAGCATCGCAAGAGGGGTTGTAGTATTAGACCTGTTACTACACCTTTCACACTTGCATGTTAATGCACTCACAATTTTTTGTTGTTCGTTAATTTATTTATTTATAATTAATTACAACGGCTTGCACCAATGACAGTAATTAAAAGTAAAACTAAACATAAAAGTAAACATATCACAATTAAGTGAGCCTCGTGAGTTTGGAGCTTAAGTGCTTGTGCAAACGGTTTTTTTGTCTTGTGGCGTTAAATAACAAGATATGTAGTTCAAGTAAATAACATTTACGGCAACAAACAAGTGTCATTTTTATTTTAAAAATTATAATCGATAATTATTATCGATTATTTTAAGTAATACTCTATAATACTAAACACCGGTGCCGCTGCCGCCGCGCCCGCCATGTCAGTGGCCCTCTATCTGGCTTGGTTGGTTGTCTGTCTGTCTGTCATTCATTGTTTGTCAAAGAGAAATAAATACTCTCCTATTTATTATTTTGTGTTTATCGTTTGATCACTTGTGAAATCCAGTGAGTTCCAACCAAACTCGCCAACTCGGTGTTAACTATCTTAATAAATTACGAAAGACTGTTAATTTCATAATTTGGCTTGCATAGCTCAGGTTACCTTCTGGACAATATTTTGGCTGGAGAAATCGTGAACACATAACTGCTTTGTGTGATTTTTATAAAAATCCGTTCATGTAAGTAAAGCTGAGTTGACCTTTTTATATTACTAGTCTATTTTTCCATTGATAAGTTAATTCTCCGCCTGCACTACATTGTGGCTATGTCATAAATCAACAAAATAACTCTGTAAAGTGTTAACGCGATCTGCTAGTTCTGAAGAAATACTTAATTAAAAAAAAACAACAACATTGGTTCTTCACTTATTCCTCTATGTATTCTGTAATTTTCTTAGAGATAAATTTTAAATTATAAAATGCAGTGTGTTATATAGCAGACTATACAGTTGTACAGTGTACTTACTAATGCCCTTGAAAAAAATAAATTAAATATTCCACTCATGGTTGTGAATCATCACTGTTAATAAATCTACATCTTGGTCAAGGCTATAAACTGATATTTAGTTCAGAATAACTTATATATATTTTTTACCAGAACATTGAATTTATTATTATTGAAAGTAAAAATATAACACCATAAAAATGGTATTAATTTATTTGTTGTTCTATCTGTTCATATTTTGCCTTCAGTCTTATTAAGATAAGATTTATTATTTTACATAAATAGATTATTTTTGTGGCCTGCACATTGTTAAGTGCCTTAGTGCTTCAGTATTATAAATCTCAGTACAATAATATTGTTTACTACCACACATTTCATTAACAGTCTCTGAAAGCATTAAAAGAGTCAATATTGTTGATTGTAGTATAAACAAGACAATCCAACTAATATCCAACTATCCAACTAATATTATAAATGTGAAAGTTTGTGAGTGTGGATGTATGGATGTTTGTTACTCTTTCAGGCTTAAACGGGTAGACGGATCTGGATGAAATTTGGCACTAAGATAGATTGTAGTGTGGAATAACACATAGGATACTTTTTATCTCGGGAAAAGGTACGGTTCCCGTGAGATAATATATATCAAACTTGACGCGGACGAAGTCGCGGGCAGACGCTAGTGAACAATATATGTAGTTATGTCATACATAAATACAACTGAACAGAATGTATAGCACGCTAGAGTATCGATATGCAAGGTTGGAAAAAGGCATTTATTTAATAGTGGTGGTGGTGGTGGCATATACCAGTCTATATTGGTCCCGACACACTGGTTATTCTAGTACAGAGAAGGCACAAGCATATTATATATTTGTTATTACAATTATGTATCTTTTACAGGAAAGAATAAAACTCATAATGGCATCAACTACAGTGATCGAGACTGTCACTATAACAAGACCGCTAAAGGTAAGTCTATTCTGAATTTATCTACTAGCTAAAAAGTTGACACTTGCTAGAGGAATAAAAGCTTTATGGCAGAGAAGAAAAAATCGAAATTCTGCTATTTAGATATTTTTGGAAAAGAAATATCAAAATGTGAATGAATGTGTACTGATTGAATTTTACATCCAAACTTAAGTGGATTTACACTTTAAACTAAAGTCTCTCTGGCTGCCATCCTGAACATTAATGCATTATTCCTTGCTAACAAAGGAATGCCTTGGTATTAATATAATACAATATTAATATATATAGTGGGAGTACACAAAAGTAATAATGACCTTCATTGTTGTGGTTTCTGACATACAGATATGTTGAGATGTTGTTCACCATAATATAGTCAATCGTAAACTTGTCTTTTATAATAAGAAGATGTTTGTACTTCATAAATATTTTCTTTTTACGTATGTTGGACAGGTAGGGTAGGGTATGGGTGTTGGTATGCGCTGTTTTTTTCTGTCGTGGAGGAATCCTCGTGGATTGCCTCCGCCTCGGGAAAGGAGGAGGGGTGTGTCGTACTCCTACCGACTAAAACCCCACGGTGTTCCTCCAACTAACATTGGCTGGGCCATGGGTATCGCTCTGAGCATTCTTCCGCACAAGTCCTGTTTATCCTAAAATGATTGAATCTCAGATCAGTACTTAATTGAAATTTATTTTGTATTTAATGTCCTTCGATTTTTTTTATATGTCTGACTCATATTCAAACAGTCATCGTACCGTTACCATCGCCGATGACGGTACCTACCACTCTCCATTGTCCAGAAATATGATTGTTACGTAAATTCAATGAGTTGCGTAAAATAATTAACTGCATACTTACTGCATTGAGTAGGTAGGTATTATTGAGCTGATAAAATCTATCAATGTATACCATATACTTGAAAATACTTCAAAACTATGTATAAATATATTTATTTATTCATTCACCCTGAAAGTTATAAGACAACCAATTTAGTATTATTTCACATGTTCGCATAGTACTGTTCTGCGTCTGCTAGGTGGTCTCTTAGTCCTTCACAAAACTTGTCCCAGCAGTATTGAAAACAAAAAGTTATTATTATGCACACAATGGTTTAGTTAGACAGTTGCTCCTGCATTAAGAGATGCATTGTTTGCGTGCACAGTTGACTGTTTTGCCGTGTGTACCTTCAATACTATTCACACACATGAATATAACAAAGGGCTCCTCTTTGTGTACTTATGGCACGTATTGAAATAAAATACATAATACTGTTTGTTATACATATATATACGCGTGCGTAAAGTCACACATAATTTTAGAATATTGTTATCATCTACTAAACTTCTGACCCTGTCAATTCTGCTGTTAATTATGGCACAAGACATAAACCAAATGCAAGTAGGTACAAAGAAAGATAACGAATACGAAATATTCCGCATCGCAATACATGCACACATTGGAAAAAACAGAAACAAAGTGGATTATTTACCCTCCCTTTTGTTTATTAAATATTCGCCATCCTTGATCCAATTTAAAATACCTTTGCCGACATATCTCTGTGAACACCCACAAGTGCACGAAGCCTAGTATTGGATTAGCGAGCGTAGTTTGTGTACTGTTAGTAAAGATTGGTGTCGTGATGCAAACGCACGGGAACTTGACAGCGAGCTACTTGTGGCAGCCGGGCGAGTTCGCCCGTCGAATGCTGGGAGAGCGACCATCGCCCGTGCCACCCACGAGGGAACTGTGGCCTCCTCCGCAGCAACCCTTAAGCATTAGCACGCTGCATATCGCATACCTGCAAGATGAGCCATTACCAAGGCGCGCGGCGACCCTTCCTTGCCAAATGTATCCAGCAACTATTAACGCCGAGCAAGAGTACAGTAGTCACAGTAGGCCACGCGTGTGTACCGTCGGAACGAATACCGAACCTCCTCCAACAATATTCACCAGGTTGAGACTTCTTATGAAGCACCAACAAAATGAGCCCGACAAGACCATCATTGCAAGTTGTCCGCCAACCGGACGTTTAACCGCTGTACCAAGAGAAACCACTTTCGACATCAAAGAAGATGAAAATTCAGCACGACGAGCAATAAATGGAATTAAAAGAGTTATATCCGGAGTAAAATATCGGGTAGCTCCAGGATCCGAAGCCGTGGACAGCCCTAAAATTGTTTATCATGTGCCTAAGCCTGGGGACAGGATGACTACAACTTTCGGAGCAGAAGAAAAGAAACGCAGCTGGTGCAAGCTACCGTCGCGCACGTCGTGTTCCCGACGGCTGCGGGCTTTCAGCGAGTGGTGCAGGCACCGCCCTCGACGCCCTCCCAGACGTCAGCCTCATCCGCCTCGTCTACAAATCACGCAGGTGTGATGATGAGGAACACTCGTAGTTGGATTGTGAGCGTTACTCGCTAAGTGCTTTGTTGTGTCCAAAATAATTCACTCGGAAACATGAAATATTATTTGACAAATAAAACGAACGACGGTATTGAACGCTAAGCGATAATTTATTGTGTATGTTTTGTAGAAGGATAGAGTTTTAAGTAGAGTTTTTGGCTAATAAATGTGTTTCCATAATCTGTGTTTTGTTGGCGCACGGGCGGGTGGGGTGGATGCAAGGGGGTTAAGGAAGGTTGGGCGGGCGGCAGTCCCGTGTTAGGCGCCGCGTCGCCCGGTCTTACCGCCCGAATAACGATACCCGCCCTAACAGCCTACCGCGTACATACCCGATTATATCCAACGCAAGCCCCCCTTTAATTGTTGATTGTGATTTATTTGAAGTTTTTAGCAGCTGAATGTGGTAAATGCGTACAAAGTGCTGTTTTATATGAAGGCACAAAACCGGCGCGACCCAATGCGCAAACCTCACGAATGATACCGAAAACTGGGACGAAAAAAAATGTTTTACGTTTTTCGTGTATTTAACGAGTTCTTCACAAACATGCCATATAAATAAAGAGACGAAACGTTATTTTTATGAGATTTTGTAATGATTCATTTTAGGTGCTTTTTAGAAAGGACGAATTTTGCTGGTGCACCCAAATAATTCACTAGGCCTAATGATAATCATCATGTAAGATGACCAATTAAATGATATTACCGTACTTAGTTATTATATTTCTACTTAATTTATTTCTTTGCCAACATGTGTAGGGTTTATAGATGTTATACAGACAATTAAATATTCTTAATTTTAGTGCTGTTAGAAAATGTTGGTTTTGATATTGAGACAATAAAATACAGGTGCAAAACGGAAAAAAAAAATCGTTAAGTAAAAAATGTGTTATGATTTAATTTCGAATTACTTTAGTAATTAATACTTAATCAGTCGTTTGATTTTTAAGCTCAAAAGAGCTAAAAACGCGGGGGGATTTTTTATTTTTCAACCAAGCTAATAAGTACCAAAAAATTATACAAATAAAAGGTATGTTTTATATAATTTATTTGATGACGGTCGAATAATAATTAGAGGATACGATCATTTTTGCTAGCATAGTTTTATGCAAGCAGCTGAATTTTCAGTTTTTAAAAGAAATTTTTATAAATGAGGTGTGACTGTTGTTGAAAAGGTTAATCTTTATAGAGTATAAAACAATGTCGCTTACTACAGTCTGTACTATTAACAAAAAAGCTGTTTTCATCAAGATAGAGTGGTTTAAGAGGAACGTTTATATGTATAGAACATCACGCTAGGGCCAACGGGAGCGGAGCATTATCCAAAGACATAACTGAACGCGTGCGGCAGCGCGGGGTATATAACATAATTAGTCATGTTTAAAATGTAGATTGTATCCTAGGGAGCCATACACTCCAACGCCACTCAGTCAGTTAGTACTTTACTGAGATTGGCTGCAAATGTTTTTGCATAAGTATCTAAAATACTTATGCATAAATATAATGCATCTTTACTATTCTCTGGTATTAGATGCATTATGGCAGACGATGGCCAACTTGCTGGAGTGCCCAAGGTGTCCTTACACCAGCATCTTGAAGGATACAAAATATGCCACTTAAGTCGCGATAAACGTAGAACTATTAATAAAGAGGATTTACCTAAAGTCGATTCTAAAAGGAGAAGTAGAGCCATACTCTGGTTTATCACCACCTTGATTTTGGCAAAAGAAATAAATTTTAAGAATTAGTTGCTATGCAATTGATACAATTGATAGGCAGTCTGAACAAGTATATCTTCAACAATTCTGCCACTAGTATAGGAACGAGAGCTAGATTAGAGAAAAAATCCGGACAGAACTGAGCCAGACCACTGACAAGATCGAAGACATATCAAGCTTCCTTCTTGCTAAACAATAAAAGGCAGTAAAGACACTTTCCAATAATATTGAGAAACCTCTTTGAGTTAATTCGAACTCCTTTCACAATGGCGTAAAAAAATTAATCCGAGGGTTTGTGACTCATCATTCCCACGTAATAAGATGACTGCTCTGGGTATTCGTCAGATTATTTATTTACGTTTCTATTATTACTATTATTGTCTCTGGAATGTTGACCGCATTTATTTACCTAGTTTTTACCCGACTGCGACAGAAGGAGGGTTATGTTTTTCGAGGGTATGTTTGTATGTATGTATGTATGTATGTATAATTGTTTGGCACGCTCTGCAGGCTGAACGGCTCGATGGATTTTAGCTTGAGAGGTGTCGTTAGATTCGTATTTACTGTGAGAGTGACACTGGGTATATAAAAATAAAAAAAACAAAATGGCGGATTTTTGGCGCCAAATTCAAATGTTTGGCTCGCTCTGCAGGGTGAACGGCTCGATGGATTTTAGCTTGAGAGGTGTCAGTAGATTCGTATTTACTGTAAGAGTGATACTGGGTATATTAATTTCTTTTTTAAAACACTAAAAAAATAAAAAATAAAAAACGGTAATTTAAAAAACTAAAAAACCCGACTGCTATTCTTTAAAAATCCCTAAAACAAGATAAATTGTAGCAGTCGGGACCCATTCGGGACCATCTGCAATGTAATATAGGTATGTGCTCTCAATTCACTAATCCTCCATTTCTAGAATGGGTCCCGACTGCTACAATTTATCTTGTTTTAGGGATTTTTAAAGAATAGCAGTCGGGTTTTTTAGTTTTTTAAATTACCGTTTTTTCAGATTTATAACAGTCGCCGTTTCTATTTAGAATCTTTTTAAATGGGTTGAGCTTTAGCTTTTACGAGTATTTTTAAACTGATTTGTGTCCTCATTAGCGACTTGTTTGCTTCATAGTTTAGACTTTTAGATAGTAATCGAAGTAAACGAATGCGGGGGATTTACTTATATCATGTTGCTTTTATTATATTTGTAAGATCATTTATGTACATTACGGAACGCAATAAATTTAAAGTTATTACTAGGCCTTTCTGGATTAGGTACCTATATTCTTCCGGAATAGCTCGGATGAAACGGAAATGAACACTAGCTTTTTCTGTAAAAGTTGTACCAAGTATGTTTCTCGAAATTCTAAGACAACACCTACATATACCCATATCATGGATGTTATTGTCCACCGTCACTGTCGCTTACGTGACCCCGTTCCCCCAAAGCGCAGGGTTGTGGGTGTTATGACCTATATACGAACGAACCGATGTGGAAGGACGTAATTACGAATGCTTCTAATGACTATGTCAATTTCCATACTATAAAAGCACTGCATGAAGTTATTTTTCACATAATGTGTTCGCCCGTGTCTACATAATTATTATTATAAGGGATCCCCCTGCCCTCCGCCTGGGCTCATTTATCAGCACTTGGCGGGCTTTTTCCCGATCCCTTTCAATTCTTTTCGTTGACACAATCAATCACCTTTCAATCAGTAGTTTACTTAACCGCAGGGACAAGGACGATTTTTCTGTATTGTGTCTGCAATCTAAACGACGGTGATTGATTACATTCCTAGTCTTTTGGATGAACACCACTTTGCAGGAAAATTTGGCTAGTGATAAATAACTTAGTTATTTGGCATTATTTTTTTAAATTAAGGATTTATTTATATTTATGTTTTTATACATATTAATTAGCAATTGAATCCCATAAAATTGTACGAGTTGGCTGATGCTGTGATAAATCGTGGAGTTGACAAGTGTCATAAGCAGTTAAGTGCATAAGTGGTCGTGGTGTGATGTGTTGAGCTGGTTGTGCACGAGTTCGCGTGCTGTGGTGGCGGGCAGGTAGCGAGCGCATGCAGGGGCGCGCGGGCGCAGGCCCGGGCGGGCTCCGCTCAAACCCGCGCGCCCTCCCGCCGCCAGTCTTACCACCACCGCCGCAGTTCGCCACTGAGCAAGACGAGATGCCTGCCAATCAAATTGCCCAGGTTCGCACCATGTATTCTAGTTCTAGACATTTATCAATCTCCTGAAGAAGTAGACACTTGGGACCGCTAGAACCTTAAACGGCCTTAAAAGATTTTGTACAAAAACCTGGTTGATGATTGAAAGTACCGGTGTACCCGACTGGTCCTTCGCGATTTGGTATGGCTGATAATAATCCTCGATTATCCTATTTATTAATTTCCAAAGATGTTTTAAAATGCGTTTCGAATGGCGTATCCGTATTAAAAGTTCTAGTTATCATAAATGAATAAACTTTTACATTACCTACATCAAAGACATGGCCGCTAAGCCCTGACCCAGAAGTTGCGGGCAAAAAGTTTGGCTGATATAGATACTTACTTACATACGTTTACACTGGTCATTTGACCGTCACATGCGTATTAAAGCGACTGTGGCGAGTATTAAGAGCAACTGAACCGGATTGGTTTGTATTGTGGACTGTGGTGCATTTGAGGACGGAAATTGGATTTTCGGTCCCCCTCTTAACTACGTACATAGTTATCTTACTACGTATGAATGTGTTTCATGTGTCGTTCTACTTATTTAAATTTTGTAAGGGGTTCATCGGGTCATGTACCTTCTTAGCGTGTCGACGGTAATATTAAGTCGGCCTAGAACTTAGCCACACATGATACTTTCGGATTGAAACAGACAAATTATGATGCAAGTAATAAGTGTATAAGTATTTAATGGTCAATCTAACCTGTGTGGAATAGGATAAGATATCATTGTAGAATGGCTATAAGAATAAGGGAAGGCCAAAGAAACTAGATGGTGTCAAAAGAAGAGATGGCTATGTAAGAATTCATACTACGCCACCCTAAATACATTGATAAGAAGGATGATAAAACACAATAATTATATATGAAGACTAAAATGCGAAGGATTTTGATGGCTTTAAACTATACAAAATTCTAAAGGACCAATATTTTCTGGTTAGGTTCTCACACTAAATATTGCATAGGTTTAGCTTCAAACTATGTTTGTTCTTCTCCATTATAAATGACCGGAAGGACCAAATGTGAACGAAGTTCTATTCAATATAATTTAATGAATGAAATCCCTCTTAATGACAGACGCTTCCGCTTGGGTTGAATAGTTGATTAATAGGCATATTTGACCCTTTTTGTTCAAAATAATTTTGTAAAGGTATACTTTCCAAAAACGGGGTCGGTTTTATCATACGTACGTTGAGCTTAGACGACGTCGCACAGACACTGAAGTTCTATTGACTATTGTTAGCTCTACAAGAACTAGTCATTGTAAACTACGTTTCTAGGCATTGTGATTTTTCTATAGCTTCGATTAATAGGAAAGAAATCAGCTTTACTCAATGACGTTCAATGCCTATATTATTGTTACGTGTGTAAAACTTTCCAATAGAACAATAGACAATAATACTAGGCGAGTAAAAGTACGCCGGTGTCGTATGCAATACGTACTTGGTTTAAAACTCTTGAGGCAATAGAGGAACTATAAGGAGCACGCGTGAAGTGTGCTTGGGGAGTCCGAGAGGCGGATCGTCGCCGTCTCTAACAGCTGATGGCGGTCCCCGCGGCCCCGAGCGCCGCCGTCGGGGATTGCGATCGATGACCGCACCCCGCGCGCCCCCCCCCTCACCTCTAGACACCGTCGGACGGGTGCGTCTCACTTTCCCGCTTTTCTTTCCTTTGAATATAGGTAGATGTACCTACTTTAACACACACCCACCACGCTGCGTGTTTTGACTTCTATTTATTGCGTCTCATTTGAGCTACTCGTCATGTATCATATACGGTAGATACTTAGGTATTTGTTGTCATGTATGAGTAATCATTTCTGTTGAAATATTTTTCTAATGAGTAACACTCTCATAGTCTATTAAGTAGTCAGCTTCATTAATTGCTGTTCTTCGGAATTCCAGTATTAATTTCGCAGGACATAATTATGTAACTTACAAGGGTCCTATGAATCGTATCGCACCGCACGTAATCAGAATCATTAATTATTGCACATTATCGTTTCAGGTGATCGCGCTGATATGTGGGTTGTTGGTGGTGATTCTGATGGTGTTGGGACTAGCTTCGGCGGACTGGCTGATGGCGGCGGGGTGGCGGCAAGGGCTCTTCATGCACTGCATAGACCCTGAGGCGCCCACGCCGCTGCCCTTCGACATTACTGCACAACCCGGCTGCTATGCTGCAAGACCCGCACCTTACATTAAGTGAGTGATAGTTTTTAACCACCTTCAAAAAAAGGAAGAGGTTCTCAATTCGTTAGGATATTTTTTTATATTTTATTTTTTCACGTATATTCCCCGATTTCTCGAAGACGCCTGGACCGTTCCTTCATGGATTGGGACGGCAGGAAGTTGATACTTAAAACTGATTAAAAGTGAAAAATAAAAAACATTTATCAGGAAGTCGGCGGCTTTGGTTCTGTTTGTAGTTTAGTATCACCACCGACTTCCAAAGTTAAAGTAATTTTTCAATTTTTAATTGCTGAAGGAGGTTGCTTTTTTTGTAAAAAATAAAAAGTTTTTTTTTTATGTTGAATTTATACTAATTATGCATTTGATGTTAAGTGTTAACGACTCTGGTACTTTTGCACACAACCTAGTCCCCAATAAGGCACCACAAAATTCTTGTCTATTGGTGCAACCTTTCTTTTGGATGTGAGCAGATATGTATGAATGGAGGCGATACTCGCCGCGGAAAGGCTGTATATACGTATGTAAGCTCCGTACCTATGCCTTCTCTGACGAACCTGTGTAAATATCTACCTCAATAGATGAAGGGTTACCTATAAAGCTAAAGCGTTTAATTGAACGCGCTAGTCTCAGGAAATTCTGGTCCGATTTGAAAAATTCTGTTTGCGTTATTTAGCAGCCCGTTACGACCCACGGTAACAGTAAGCAAAGACGAAACTTAACGCGGATAAAACTGCGGGATGTAGCTAGGTATACGAGAATTATAAAGAGTCTTCTAGCCTTAGAACTTTATTATCAATTATGTTTTTATATGGTTTGGCAGTCACCATTCGCAAGCGGTTTTCATCTATTTCGCTAAGTTTCCAGCTATCGCTACTTAAAGTTTGTAATCCGCTTGCTAAGATTTATTTTTTGCATTGCCCAAAAAAGAGGGCAAAATAAAATTATTATAATATTTTGTTGTATCCATAAAATAGTTTATTTTTATGGATACGGATTTGTCTTTTGCTAGATACTTACATCAACATGCCGATGCCGTGTTGACTGTCAATACTTGACAATTGAAAATTATTGGTTTTACTTTTTTGGGACATAAAGACTAAAATAATAACATTAGTTTGGACGTTTTTAATGATCGAAATGAGGTACTTAATCTTACCGTTTATAGTTTGATAGCAGGCAAACCTGCAGCTTTTTATACTAAAATAAAGAAAAACAATCTACATATTTGTTTGGGAAGGAGAAACGGGAGGACTTTGCCCAGCAGTGCGACACAAATCACCCAATATTATATGAACGTAGACAGATTAATTCGTTATAACAAATTAGTAGATGATTTAGTGAATCGGAGCGTAGGAGTTATATATTATGTGTATGTTATGTAGAGATAGGTATGTTTTGATTAGAAGTGTGAGTATGAGTGTGATGTGTCAGTGTGGATAAGAATTTGAGAGTGTGTAAGGCAGACAAGAACGGGAGATGTATGGAAAATAATAAGGTAAAAGTTTTTAACCGACTTCAAAAAAGGAGGAGGTATCTCAATTCGACCGTGTTTATGTTTTTCTTTTATCTTATTTTCTTTTTTTGTACTTATGTGTGTTCGCGGATAACTTCGACGATCGTCGTTTATGAACCGATTTTAATTATTCTTTTTGACAAGTCCTTGTTTATAATACCGCCTGTCCCTCAGGGCGGCGGCCGGGCTGTGTGTGGCGACGCTGGCGGCGGACGTGTGCGGCGCGCTGCTGACCGGGCTCGGCCTGCGCTCCGCCGACCACCGCACCAAGTTTCGCTACTATCGGTTTGCCGTGCTCGCCATGTCACTAGCCCGTATGTATCATTTATATAAACTGCATTTACAAAATTAAATGAATGACTAATAAAGCTTGCAAGCCCTTTAACAATTTTCTTTTTTTTCCAGTTATGTGCATTTTAATAGCATTAGTGATCTACCCAGTCTGCTTCGCTGCGGAGTTAAATCTGGGTAAGTTATAATAAATAGTATAATACTTCTAATTGAATCTTCTCATTTTTTAACGATCAATAACTTATTTCATTTCCGCTGATCGAGTCTAAAACAGCGACACGGATTGATTACATTGTATAAAATAAAGACGCTTTTCCTTTGTGTCTGTTTAGTCATGCAATACTCCAAAATGATCCAATGGACTTTGACGTGGTTTTCACCATAATTTTGATTATTGATTTAACTTAGGTACCTATAGCATAGAAATCTCGATGTTTTGACATGCCGCTACATAAGTAGATTGCATCCGCGCGAAGCAGGGGAGGGCGCGCTAGTCTTTCTATAAGTAGTTAATCAAAGTATAGTATGGTGTGAGTCAGCCCGTTTCCTATATGCAAAACGGATAGTTTATCTTACCAGTCGTAATTCCTTTGAACGATTGGCTGCTCGTTTGTGAAAATTTTGAATGTAAGAAATGTTTACAAAAGTTATGGATATAAACCTGAACAATAAACTTCAATAACAGCCAAAATACGAAAGCATTTGTTTATTACTATGGTTAACAAATACCGGTCGGTAAGTTATAGGAATCGGGCATTAGTAATGCTTTGGGTGCGTAAACATGACAAAATATTTTGTTGGTGACGTTTACGCTTTTTGAGCTGCCTTGAACGGTTCAGACCATAACATCAATAGGTATATTTCCATAGCAACCATCTCCAGTACTTCACCCTTATAGCTATACTCCGAACTAATACCGTGTAACGCGTGTGTATAGGCAATAGATCGGTGTGGGAGTTCGGGTGGGCGTACGGCGTGGGCTGGGGCGCCGCCATCTTCCTGTTCGGCGCCGTTGTCCTGCTGCTGTGCGACAAGGAGAGCGAGGAGCTCTACTACAAGGAGCGAAAAGTAAGTCACGTCTGAGAACATGTGTTTAGTTCTTAGATAAGAAATTTGTGCAACAGTCTCGTGTGAAGATTGTTTTTGAACGGAATGGTTTTTATGAATGACTAGCTTTCGCCAGCGACTCCGTTCCCGTAAAAGTTAATATTTATATTATCCCACGGGAACCGTAATTTTTTCCGGGATAAAAAGTGTCCTATGTTTTATTCCACTTCGTACAAGCTATCTTAGTGCCAAATTTCATCCAGATCTGTTCAGCCGTTTGAGCGTGAAAAAGAGACAAACATACACACACACAAACTCTCGCCTTTATAATGTTAGTGTGATAGTGACTACTAACATTCATAAAAACTATTTATTACTATTTTCATTACGTTACGCATCTCGGGACCCTAGGGTCCCGGACCTTTGAAAGGCGTACGAGGAGCCGAAGCCAACTCGCAGAGGCCCCTTACAAGGCTTTACACTGAAATGGAACACCAACCGGCAATTATCCCTGTTTGCACTATGCAAATGCACCCAAGGACAATCCCCGGCTGGCGCAGGACTATTGCAGAATATGGAAACAAAGAATAGGGCTATGGGTTTGGGTAGCTTAGATGGACTAGTTTCCTGACACTATGGAAAGACTATGGCCCCTGCCAATCAATGTTTTTATGACACAGATAAAATGGCAGGGGGTGACTAGCACACTCGATAAATGGGCCCCCTAAACGGCCGCTAGCACGTAGTGACGTTATTACTATTATTATTATTGCATCTTTATATCCCATCATTTCATTTTTTTAAACTTTATTTACATATTTAAACATGTGAATTTTAATGTGATAGGCGCTACTTCATTTGTATGTGTAACTGGAAACACTCATAACGGTCTCTTTGATGCGCAGGTGGTGAGCGCGGAAGGCGGGGCGCGCCCCTAGGGCCGCGGGCGCCTGCCCGACCTGGTGCCGTGAGGCGCGCGCTCTCGCTAGCGCGCCGCGGCCGCGCCCGCCGCCCGCGCCCCCCGTGCGCGCGCGCTGGATCTGACCCGCCCACACGCCTGACGCGGCGGCTGCTCCAGTAGCCGCCGCGAGCACCGAGCCCCGGCCCCCGTCATACTCGCGTCCTACCAACCAGTTACGACCAACAAGCTTATAGGCAAACTGTGATTTTTCGCTAATGTTATTAAAGGCTTTTTTCCTTGATAGACAGTTCTCCCCTTCATAGGAAAGAACTGTTCTTGAGGAGAATGTACCTCTTTAATCAGTGCTGATCACACGTTTTTGACTATAAACTTGTTGGCCGAACTAGGCGTTAGGGTGTCCTTCAGCTTTGGCGAGTTCCGACCGCGTCCGGTCCGTTGTTAGACCGGGCGCGGTCGCGACACTCGGCGACGGGGAGCGACCTATCGATGCAGTTTTTGGACCTATCGCAACAGTAGCGACGGTCCCGTTGTTTTTGTTCGTCGAAAATATCATAGTACTTAGGCTGATCAAAATTATAATTATTGTATCGCGTTGACTGCGAGTCGTACTGAATTTTTACTGTAATACTAAATATATTATTGTGCAGCGATAATAGCATAAAAATGAACTTGTTTTTGGCTTCCAGTGTAAGTGCTATGATTCTTTTGTAGACACCAATTTGTTTTATGTTTAGTTCACTTTGAAGTTTAATAGGACTTACCTCGGTTGATTATTAATTATTTTGTGTCATTGTGTTGATTCGCAATTTTTATTTTGTTTCGGTTAGAGCGATGAAATTATAAAACAAAAAGATCTGAAAATGTGAAATTAATTTGAATCTTCGTAATAAGTGAGAATCGCCTTTATCAAGGATATATTTTGTGATTTTTTATTTTATTTTTATTGTTAAATGTAGAATAATATTTTTGGCAGCCGGATGTCGATCCTCGGCGCATCTCTCTCGCGATGGGCGGAACACATTCACATATCTATGTGTACTGGCGTACCTCGAATGTAATCCGTTCCAAAGAGCGTTACTTTTATTTATTCGCTTTAATTTATTGATTTGTCCTTAGTTGTGTGTGTAAATATCGTTTAATATGATGTCGTACGGCTTGTGTTGCATCTGGGGTGGCGTGTGCAGGTGTGTGTGGGTCGGAGTGTGCACGTGAGTGTGCGGCGCAGCGGCGCGGCTTCCGCCCGGGCAGGCGACCCACTCGGACTGCTACCGCTCGCTCAAATAATCCGTATCGCGTACTACTTGCGTCTTTTGTAATGCGAACTCGTATTTTAGTGTTAGTGCACGACTAGTGTAAGACAAGTGAGTGCGTGTCCTCCCGCGAGGACTGACGTCTGTGTGCCGGCCTCCGGTCACACGACGCTAACGGACTATGACTACTGAGATATTTAAAGGAATTAAATATGAATATGTTTTCATTAAAGTTACCCTTTAGTATGATGTACTTCATATTATTGAAAAACTATTTTATTAACAATTATATACATAGGAATTACGTCTGTCTATGTACACAGACAATTATTTGAGATTAATTTAAATTGTATTAGTGATGTCTAGAATCTCTTATTTGGTTTCACTATTTTGTGAATAACACAAAGTTTGGAATTGAAATTTATTTAAAAATTATATTTTCTATACATTTATGTAATCGTAATGGAACAATTAATTGATGAATCTTAACTTCGTAATTATTTACTAGTGGTAATATGTGTAAGTGTAATATTTGTGGGCAATTTATTGTATTAATGGCATGCCATGTGTTTGTCTGACACTGCGAAATTGAAACTTTGTATTTTATTGTCGAATGTTCTTGGTCATGGCTTTAAATTTTTAGTGTGTATTATTTATTATTGACGCAAAAACCATTTTTTTTATTCCTAACAATAGTGTGCACTATTTTCGCGTTATACTTGTTTAAAAATCTTCGAATATTAACTTCTAAAAGCATAATTGGTTTTGAAGATCTGGCCTCGGGAACTGTTTATTTAGTTTTACTATTATTTGTGATAAAAGGCAGCTATTTGTAATTTTGATGTGATTGAGGCTTTACATAAGGTCGTGTTTGTGCACATTGTCGGCACAGAAGCTTGTGCGCTTCTGACAAATACACAATACAATTTGTATTTCTCGTACACTTGTCAATGAGGCATGATCGTTAATAGTAAATAAAAAACTCCAAACTTCCAATAACAGTATAAGATACGTAGCTCATTTAATTCTGAACCTTCCATCTGTGAACACCGTTTATTCGCCCTTAGTCATTACTTATTAAGATACAAAATAATTATCTACTTAAATATGAGCACAGTATAACTAATTACAGTGGTTCATCATGCATGGGGGTAATTGGGTAGATGACACCACTAACTAATCAATTGACGTACTTTTTATGAGCTGTCAAAATGCGATTTCCCCATAGATGTTGTATGACAATACTAAACTATGACGTCACTTTTTTTGTCATCTCAATTCACTATTTATTGTTATCAAAGCAACTGAAAATTGAATTTAAGTAATTTAATAGTTTATCGCGTTTTCAAACGCAAAATAAACTGCTTTTTTGTGAAGTTGTGCCTTTGAATTGTTGTTAAATGGTGTCATCTACTCAATTGTAAGTAGTAGGAGTGGAGGGGGGCGTGGGTACAACAATTTTGTAATGCTATTTAGAACATTGTCAAAAATTGTTATAGATCCTGTAAATGTATGAGCGATGAACCACTGCGAGTTACACTGTAGTATGACTAGCATTTATTGAGTTACTTTTAAACTCCTCTAAGTTTTGACATTATTTTTATTTCGTTGTCATTTAACTTAAACAATAAGCTTTACTTTAGAATTACATCAGATTTTTATGTAAGTAAGTACAAGGCTAAATTAGAAATTAAGTTTTTGAAAGGCAACTACTGTCGATGTCATCATTAGTCTGTTAAATATAAATAAATCACACTGCCATGCTACTAACTTACAGTTTCTTTGTAAGTCATATTAATTTTACTGTAGTTTGTATGAATAACATTAAATTATTGCATTTCCTAATGTAAGTGTGCATTTTACATAGAAATGATAAACCCCTTGTAATTGATATTGAATGACATTAGCTACTTAATTTTATGCACCTCAAACAGTATTTGGACAAACTGTTTTTCTCTATGTAAATAAAATACGTATAAATATTATTGCAAATGGAATTTCAATGGTCTTCAAGATAATATTGTTTTAAAAATAAACTAATAATAAAATCTTGTTACCAAGCAAAAAAAATAATTAGCGTCAGTTGTTCAAGTCCATCAGTTATAAAATTTCTATTTCCTTAGCCAAATTATGAGTCATATCAAATGAGATTGAATAAAGTAACTAGTAAAAATTGTTTGTATATTATTTTCTTCAAACTATTTCAAAAATTTCGCAGGTATATATTCTCAAGTTGTCCTACGGGCAGTAAGTTTTTGATCGTCATTATATTCCTTAATACTATTTCACTAATTATGAACTTATGATACTAATGAAGCAATGCAGAAAAAAGGCGACTAAAGCTCAGCCTCTTCGCTCGTTATAGCGCGTAAGTGCTCGTCCTGTTTTTAACCGTGACATAATTATTATCGTTGAAGTAATTGTGCTGGTGTCATCCATAACTTATATTCATTGAAAAGTTATGACTTCTCATTTATGTATTTAGCCATTTGTTCACGAAGATGTTGCAAGTATATGTAAGCCAGAGCAAACTGATAAATATTTATAAAAAAATAAATGGTAAATTAACGACATGAGCATGCCTAGTGCGTAGAGTACCTACCTTATAAAAATACCTTTGCGTGGATCATCCTGAGGACACGGTAGAGCATACCGTGGCGGTGTTCCCCGCTTGGGCGGAGCACGGCCGCGACTCGTGGCGGCCATCGGCGGCGACGAACTCTCGCGACCGGCACTGGTGCAGGCTATGGTCCGGAGCGAGAAGGAATGGGAAGAAATTACCTCCTTCTGCGAAGCTGTAATGCTAGAAAAGGCGTTGGGGGGACGGGAGAGGCGCAGAACCTCTCATCCCAACCGCCGCGGGGGATGCTCCGGGCGTCGGGAGCTTCGAGACGACTCCCGGCTACCAGAGACGTGTAACATACGTAATACAGGCGTGATTGTATGTATGTAAAAAAAAAGACCTTATAAAAATGCTAGGTAGGTAAGATAGTACGCATAAATTGTTTAATTAAAACAGAAGATTTTAGAAAACTTAAAATTTATTGACAAAACGAAATAGCATTTGGGATAATTGTGTTCCATACTTGCATAATTTATCAAAACATTACTATCTTATTATAAATTACATGATCAATTTTATTAACCACATTTTAAGGAGAATTACTTAATTAGAATTAAACATTAGTTTTTTAACAGATCCTAAAAACGCTGACAACTTTTAAAGAGTGGTCACTGTCTAACTTCATAGAAAAGAAAGAGAAGCGTGATGACATTTAAATTTCTAAATTATAAAGCCTATACCTATTTACTCAAAAATAAAAAGAACTAAATTATGCATTCAAACATTTCTTTAAATAATATACGTTCAAAGTAATCTAATTAGATTGAGTATCTTTACAGACTTCTCTACTATGTCTCAAAGTTCTTTTTTCAAAAATGCGTTACGTAAACAGACTGTATTTTTAAAAATATTTTGAGGATTAACACGTATTTTTTATGTCATCACAAAACAATACAGGCAAAATAATTGGAATGTTTGAGATTTCGACTCTTGTCAGCGTCTTAAAATACACACTCGTGAAAGTTTGGTTTGGTTTGTAAGACTAAAAATTGTTTAAAATTACACTTCGACGCCTGAGATCGCTTTTATGCTTGCGATTAATCTTTTGTTAGCGTCCTTGTAGTCGACTGGTTGTACATTCATCACGGTGGTTTTTAGGCGGGCTTCATCCTGCAAAATATTGTTTGGTAAATATAAAAGGTCGTATTTCGAAGAACGATTGCATAATCTAGGTCTCAGTCTTTTCATATTGATTATTACTGAGATGAGGTTGACAATAGGGCCCACTTTCACCACAAATCACTAAACATATTTAGGGTTAAATGTGTTTAACGTATTATTCTGTCTCTTTCACCTTCTAATAGTGTGACAGGGATGCAATGATGTTCTAAATACGTTTAGGCACGAAATTTTGTGATTTTGGTAAAAGTGGGCCTATATTATGACAGTATACTTACGTTGTAAGTCTCCATTTTAGTACGGAACTTGAACACGAAAGTCCTAAACTTGACTTCTTCAAACATCTGCGTGTACGCAGTCTTGTCGTACTCGAACAAGCGGCCGATTTCCGCGACGTTTGTGCCGAGTATCGCCTCCGCGGCTTCGTTGAATGCCGTTATGCGTTGATCACCGGTCGCATCTGATACGTTTGCCTGCAATGAATATAATATTTAATGACTGAAGATACCTTATCATTGTCAGATTGACTCTGAAGAATTTTAGACTTTAGCTTAAAGATATAGATTATAGTTTTGTCTAAATTCGGTTGAGAGCCTGTCGTAACTGGCTTGTGTTGTATCTTCTTTACATATGTATTGTAGTAAAAACAAAGTCACTCCCGCTGTAAGTACGCTTAGATCTTTGAAACTACTGTTAATGAGGAAGGTTTATACGTTTAGAACATCACGCTACGACCAACGGGAGTGTAGCAGTAACCAAAGATGTACCCGAACGCGGGTATCACCGCGGGGTATATAGCTAGTACTGATAAAGCAAAAATAAGAAACACTCACCCCCAAAAGAAGTCTATATTTATAATTAGGATATTCTCTGTTACACTTTTCGCATCTGTAGAGCCCATTTTCTTGATCGACAAGTTTCTTGTTGCACTGTTCTTGTGGGCAGGCCTTGTACACCGCGTTATCTGCGAAGGTGAATGTTAGGACTCCAAGAAGGCAGAAGTAATCTCCTTTGTCGCCGGAGCCGAGTTGACGGGCCTCCGCGTCCGAGAATGTGATCCATTCGTTACTGCCGCCCGTGTACCCTCCAGCCCTAAAAGAAAAAGAAAAAAAATGTTTTACTCTTAAAAGTACTTTTGCAAGCTCTCCTCAAAAGGTAGGAATTGTGTTCTTATAGTGACGCTACTGGGAAACAATGTTTTAAGGTATTTTAAGCCTGCTAATGTAGATGGTAAGTAAATAGAGAGCCTAAGGTATCAAACAGAAAATTCATTTGTAAGAAAACCTGATTGGCTGAACCTGTCTAGCATTTATTTATTGCAAAGGCACAAGAAATACGGGTTTCATTGTGCTCTCAGAGCCTAGAACGCTCAGCAGTCCAGAATCAGTTACTGACTACTGTCAGTAACTGATTTTTACACATGTGTAGGTGAATGCCTTACCTACCAAATGTGCAAAAATCATCTTATATTCCTAAATGATGTTCTTATATTTTGATTGCCACATCGCACGTTACAAAACATTAAAACATTTACCTGGCAGAAATATTAACGATTTCCATATCAGCGCCGCCGTTGTCGTACCATCCCCTTAGTTTGTGTGCCTCGGGCAAGTCTGGGTTCAGTCGGATCATAGAGCTCGCCAAACAAGACAGTGACTTGCTGCCGTTGAACTCGGTCAAACGGGCGCCCTATAACATTACCCCTTGATTATTAAGCAGTTATTGCAAGTCATAAGTGGGTGCTATGCCTTTTATTCACATTGAAACAAGGTTTAAATAGACAGAGATTAGATTTCTGAAATACAAGTGGCTTTTTATTTTCTTTATTCGAGATGGGTAAGCTCTTGACTCTAGTCTAGGTGAAAGGTGTCAAAGACAAAATAGACGACGGAGTGAGCTTACCCAGAAGAAGTCTGCTCACTCTAATTTTGAATAGATTAGGGTCGAATGCGTTCGGAAATACAGACGCAGATAGAGAGTACGGCAGTAAAAAAATTTGCAGAGCTGCGCAAATTTTTTACCTTTATTATAATAGCGGTGAATAGGCGCTTCTGGTAATGAGATACCTGAAAGTCCGACATCCAGTTTTACCTAGGGGTATCCTGTTACCCACTTATTAGGTTGTGGAGGTCAGATAGGACTTCTTGTATCATTTTACATGGGTGAAATACTGGTCTGCTGCATCCAATTAGACTGGAAGCTGACTCCAATATAGTTGGTAAAAGGTTAGGCAGATGATAAAAAGCAGAATACTTACTTTTACAGCAATGACTGGGTTTGAGTTGCTGTCGAAGTTTTCAGCTTCCTTTCCCCACATTGTTAAGACTACCTGTAATTTTGATAACAGATCATCATTTTTACCTTTTATAGCTGTAACATTTAAGGTTAAAAAGATTAAGGTCGAATAAGGTGAATTTTTCACTATTTTCATAACATCACTCTTGTGTTCCAAAGAGGTAGTTAGAGGTGTGGAGTACATTTCGACAGTTATGTAATATAAAAGAAGATACCATTAGGCACAAGATTATGAACATGCTTTGTGCATTATGAACTGCCTCGTTAGCCTTGTGGTCCTAAGCACGACTACTACGCTAGAGGTCTTGGGTTCGATACCCAGGTCGAGCAAAAAGTGTTATTTGGTTTTTCTATGAAATTCTCAATAGCAACTCGGAGTTAGGCCTTGTGCCCGGTTAGTGGCAATAGGCTTGCCTCCTATTACATGGGGCCTAAAAATACCCGCGAACTGTGGGTGTACACTGGTACACCTCTGCCTAACCCTTCGGGGAATATAGGCGTGATGGTATGGTGTGCACAAGATATTACATTTGAATTAATTATGATAGCAATGAATGTGTTACTAACCGCTCCGCCAGAGTTGTCCACAAGTGTAAGTTCTCTCTTTTTCAGCAACTTTCCAGTGCTTCTAGCAGTCAGCTCTTGTAGGTCTGCGGCAGCCTTGCAAACACCTACCACATCTGGAAATGGAATAACTCCATGTTAAAGCTCTGATTTAGATAGAAATCAGTACAAAAAAATATATATATATAGCAGGTTGCGGATTTTATACACCACCAATCGCACAGCAGCAATTAGCTGGATTTGCGGTGGTATAAAGCTTATAATGAATGTGTGTACATGCATTGGTATCCGTGGGCTTCTCCTACTTTCTCTCTATATGAGAATTTGCTTAAAAAAGCAGGTTTTTTTTTGCACAACCATAATAATATGTGCTCCTCTTTGAAATGATAAAAAAGGCCAACATTTACTGACGATTTACAGATTTTATGGCATTCCTTCATACTGTTTGACTTACCCAGTAAAGTATTCTCGCTTTTGGCAGCAATCTCATTAATAGGAACAAACTCGAATTTAATACTGGGTACACTAGAAGAGTCCTCCATGCACTCGGCAACCACTGTGTTGGCTGTGAATGTCATCTCATAGTCATTCTTCATGCTTGTGTATTGCTTATTTGCTGTTTTTAGTTGACAACGACTTATGTAGTAAACTTTATCCACCTAGAAAACAAAACATTAATGTAATAACATCATCATCTGCTTAGCGTTTTACCAACTATGTTGAGGTCAGCTAGCAGGCTAGCCGGATGCAGCTAAATACCAGTGTTTTATATGGAGTGACTGCCTATTTGACCTCCACAACTTAGTAACTGGGCAACACAATACCTCTTAGTTAGACTGGTTGTCAGACTTACTGGCTATTAATATTAATACATGCCATTTAACTACAAAGTTTTTGCCATGATCGGTGTAATTACAGGCTTAAGAGACATTTCAGCTTTGCGTTTGGGATGGTCACATCTTGAGGTCTTTTAGTTGGGCGGTATACTTATTTGCCTTTTTGTTTGTGTGTGTGAGTTTATATTTATTTATGTGTTCTTAGTGTGAGGCAAAGTTATTACCACTTTTCTTACACTACTACTGAGTTGAGTTATGAACAAAGTACAAAATGTTTCTTTTTTGTAGTCAAACATGTTTATTTACAATTTATTCAAATAAAGAAATAAAATCTTATCTCAATCAAGCAATGCATCTCACCTGTATCATATCATAGAACTTATCACACTCGTTCTTAAATGCCGTAGCTCTGATTTCTCCACTGTCATCGCACAGGTCCATACTGAAGAGTTTACCTTCTCCCCGAGCATTGTTCCAAGTGCGGATATCTGACTTGGACATCACGCGCGCCTTAATTACCCACCTGAGTTAATGAAACCCATGTTATAAAGGTCACAATTAACTATGTATGTATATTTTGAAGTATAGGACATGCATGATTTTTTTTATTTAAAAACGTAATCCTCTTTCATGTAATAAACACTTTAGTAACACTATTTTTCGAATAAGTAAGAAATTAAAAAAGATATAAGCCATCAAAGATTTGTTTCTATCTCTTGCTAGCAAAACGAAATTCACCATGTTGTTTATATGGCCGTAGTTATGTGACGTCATAGTACATGTCGACTCTCTGTCTAATCGGGGAATAATTAATAGTTTTAAATGCTTGTATCGGCTGTATTTCATGGCCAATTTAAATTTCACTTCTACTACAGTATTTTCATATTTTGTTAATAATTGAGATTAAAAAATTCATGCATTTGTAATAATTTCGGATAAAAGAGACTTACTTATTTTGATATGGACTGAGGCTAGCAATGGGATGAGTCATTTGTGAAGAGAGTATGCTAGAATCAAGGTTCGCAGAAGAAGTAGGTGCTAAGGACATGGGTGCGGGGGCAGGGCTGGGGCGAGGCGCCGGAGACGCTGCGGCCGCAGCAGGCGCCGTCGAGGCACCCGCACCCGCTGACTCCTCAGTCCAGGTCTGAGGGTTGCCCAACTTCTTGCCCACCTCGCTGCCAGGAGTTACTATTGTGATGTCCAAGATGATCATAACACGCCTGAGGAACACAACATTATTTTTGAGTTATTAACTTACCAAAAGGACCGATTGGAAGCGGCCTGCTTTCCAACATCTTCCTGCATCTATGGGGGAGACCTATGTTCAGGAGTGGATGTCCTGTGGCTGATATGATGATGAACTTACAGTATTTTACACTTATATGACATGTATTTAGAATAAACAGATTGGATAGAGGTTACAGTTAATGTCCAGCTAAAATTAATTCCATTTTTGTTAACATCTGTGAACATGAACTTGTATGTTCAAAATTATTATTGAAAATAGATGTTTCCAAGTTAAACGAAAAAAAAAACAAATAATTACTTTTCTCCTTTTCCAGTATTTTTCAGCAGTGAGGTGACAAAACGATCAATCTGCACAACAGAGTAATCTGACAGTTCTCCTGATATCAACTTGTCGTTTAGCTGTGTAGCGAGCATTGCAAAACTGTGAGAATGCTTGCCATCCGACACAAGGAGGCGGTACCTCTCATTGGCACCACTTCCCTGGATCTTCTTGCTGCCCAATACTTGCATTATGGGTTTATCATAGACCCCGCCATTCATTATCACCTGCAATTTGAAGTTAGGGATAAATAAATAAAAAAACAAAAAAAAAATTATATTATTTAAAAGTACTATCATAGTTTTCGAGAATAGAAGCTATTCTACTCTCACTGCATACTGCAAGAGTATGCAGTCAATAGGAATTCCTCATGAACTTGTTGATGTAACATTGTAATTCATGAACATTCTATTCAGGCAGGATAAATATATTCATTCTAACCATTAGGCATCTATTCATTTGTTACAATTATCTAAACAGTAGTGGTCAGTGTGTAATCGTTAAAATACAGGCTTTATGGCATTTTTTGTGATTGAAGACTACATATTTAATTATCCTTTATCTGAATTAAGTACTTGTATTGCATTATAATGCAGTAACGATGACGTAGCCACATAATTTCAAATAAATTATCTGATTGAGAATTTCCGAATGAGAACAACAAGTTAGAACCTGTCTGTCGGCAAACAATGAAAAGCTGACTAGTATCTAATTTCTGCTGATCTTGTGTATCCGTGCTGCGTTTAACCATTATTATATCAATGCTTGTATCGAACATGATATAAAGTGCATTTCACCCACTTTTTTTTATCTAAAATGCAAAACTCACCTCAAGAGATCCTTCAGACAGTTTGTGGCTCATTTTGGAAGAAATTTAGGATTCCACTCCTGATTCCTGTTATATATTAATTCTGCTGTTAACAGATCCAGAAATGCGTAGGGGAAATTCAGTATTATATTTTTTTAAACGATAAAACATTTAACATTGAACACACAACTCGGTCGGTATTTTATGGCAAGGCGCGAAAAACTGATTTGACTTGACTGACACTGACAGCTGACAGATGTTGCTTTTTAATATAAGTGTTGCCATTTTAATGTTCGGCAATAATCAAGTTTAAATCTATGATGTCACTCACCACACATAGTGAAAACTAAAAAAAAACATGAAATACTTTGATGTCGCTCATGAGATTTCTAGAATGTGGAATATGCACTCTACTATTGTGCCGGTAGTCGTTTCAGCAAAAGGTTTGATAAAGGAAACTTTTGACCAACACCTAGAAAAACTATCACGCACACGCAGAACATGGCACTCCTTGTGAAGAGGTTTCCCACTTTGGGACCCCAACCAGTCAGCTTGGGTTTATTCTGATAGTACTTAAGGTTTAAGCACTGTTTTTGTCCATATTTTTTTATTATTTGAACTTTGCTCAGGGTGCATAACAGACTAACTAAAAAATAAGATGTTAAAATAGTGTTCCAAGTCTTCAATTGTTTTTGTAACCAATAAATAATTTTAGCTTGACCTCGATCTCGCTCTCATCAAGTACGTGTGTGCGATTATCAGTAAGTTAAGTGGTAATTAAAAAAACCTAAAAAACAGTACCATATAGGGCTAAACAAGTGCGTCGACGAAAATGTATTTACTTGAAATCGTTTTTATAATTAGAAATACCCGTTTTACACGTTGAAGACTACCCTCCCTATATGCCTCCCTTCCTCCTTTCATGTTTACTGGCCCACGCTATGGAGAACACTGCTCCATTCCAAAAGGATACAATGCCATTAGATTCTTGCTCTATAGAGATTAGAAAATAATGACGAGGTTTATGTACTTACACTTTGTACGTTTATCTATACTATAGTAAATAATTTGATACATATATTTTATGATTTGCTCGCTGAATACCAAATGTTATAGTTATCTCGAACGCTATAGGGACTCACATTTTCCAAGCTTTTCTATTTTGAACTCTCGACTTTCCTCCCCCGGAAGACTTTGTCTCATATAGGTATTTCAGCTGTTATTTAGTTAAATATATACATAATTTGTTTCAATTGAAAATTGCATGGCCATTTTGGTGCCTTGTCTGTGCTGACCTTAAGATAATAATAACACATGTGTACCATCAAAACCATTTATTTCACGAATAACAATACGATAAACATCACAGCAACTTAATTACAATGCTATAACAAAATAGGTAATACTTACAACCAGAAATATCCACCATTATAAAATATAATATCACAATCGATTTTCACTTGGATTGAATCCACCAATGAACTAACTAAATAATGTAACAAATAAGTTTTCGATGAGAAAAAAGATCGTAGTAGATAATTACACAAACAGTTAGATACTATTTGCAAAGATTGTTTTGTTTGCTTTTTAAGTTTTCAAAGTGACCCGATCACTAACACTATTTAAAAATTGGTATAAAAACTACCTAATAAATTTTGAGTTGATTTTTCTCGGATATAATTAAATGATTAACGAACTAGAGTAGTAAGTTCGCAATGAGAAGGTATCGAAGTGTCTTACTATATAATTATGATAATAACAAGTTTGAACGCTATTTATTAAAAAAAAATAAGCAAATAGGTTCTAATTTTACACAAGACTTCTTTGCGAAGTGTGTATCACTATTATCAGTCGGCGATTAAAAACTATTTAAATTTAGAATCCATCGATACTGCCGACCCGTCTCTTGTCTGTTTGTGGTATTAAGTAGCCATAGGAATCTCTGGCGGCAGCCACCATTGCAGCGAATCCAGCTGTCGGTCCGAGCTCGGTGGTTGCATGACCCTTTTCTTGGAGAGATGCGATGATAGACTGTAGTAAGAAAATAAATAATATAAATTAATATTAGTGCAGCGGTTTGAAATAACGTAATATCGCTTGTAATAACGTATTATCTGAAGGGATCTGAGGAATGTAATACGCCTACATTTTTAAGCCTCATGAATGTGATCCTTCTAGATTCGAACCCAGACTGAAAGTTTTCATAACCGACCGAAGTGCTAAACCAAAGCGACTCCGGAAATCGTCAACTGACTTTTTTAGCTCAGGAGTGGAGGTGGAGTTTAAGGGAGTGTCAGACTCTTACTGACTAAAACCTATCCATGTTCCTCCGCTCTTTGCCTTCCAGAGCCGTGGTGATTCTTTCGAACAAATTCCGCAACCCTGGAAAGTACCTACCCCCGCAAGCCTTGGAGCAAATAGATATTAACTTTATCTTAAATCGTATTGCTAACAAATCCTGTATTCTAATGTTATAAAGAGGTAAAGTTTGTGAGGTTGTAAGGGGGTAATCTCTGGATCTACTAAACTGATTATGAAAATTCTTTTACCCACCTATTTGTGAGTGTCATAGTCATAACATCACGCTACGACCCACGGGAGCGGAGCAGTAGCCAAAGACGTAACTTAACGCGGGTGAAATAAGCCACGCGGACGAAGTCGCAGGCAACAGCTAGTTGTATATAAATGTTAAACAATGTTTTCACGTCGCCATTGAGGGGATGTTACGCTAGTGTTCTTTTACCATTTGAATACATCAACTATTATTGTTCGCGAACAATGACTAGGCTGTACATTTATTGTCCAACATACTATACACATGTCGGTGTCAGTAGATTGCGTAATTTAACGGACACGCTAGTTGTGTGCCTACTGAAATAAATATTCTATTGGTACGAGAACTACGAGATAATAGCAGGCATAAGTGCATGCGCATGGGTGAATCAGGGTGAAAAAAGAGGTCAAAATCGGGAAAATGTTTGAATAAGGCTGTGTAGAGAATATAACACTAAATTCAATGTCAAAAAATGTAGGATTGTCCTCTTAAGACCCTGACTTGGGCCCTTGACCTATGGAAGTAGGTACCGCTTATAACTTTGACCTACCGACCTTACAAATATTTTGGAGATTGGAGATATACGTTTATACATAGATATAACTGCTACGTTTGGTTAAGTATAAGAATGGGCAACGCAATACCGCACGGTCGTAAAGAGTAACTACGACGTACTATAAGTACATATCTCTAAGTTTAGATCTGATTAAGTGGCATGAAGTACTACCTACTACATAGTTACTAACACGTGTGACTCTTTAGAAGAGATTACTGTTATCATCACATGGTTTCATCCACATAATTCCAAAGCATCATTATAATATCATTTTCACAGATAATTTATTACCTATTATATCGACGTTTATGATGGCATTGCATTAAAATGAGCTATTCTAAAGCGACTATTATTGTGAAGGCCGTTTCAGGTTTCAGTTGATATAGTACTATCAGATTGGACGATTAGTACCTACCTGCGCTCTCTCGTATCGTTATTTGTACAGACTATTCTTGGGTGTAGCTTCCTATAATAATATACGAAGGGTTAGGCAGAAGGTGTACCAATGTACACCCTTCCTATTACCTATTACGTAGTTACACCCCGCCAGTTTCACCCACTACGATAAATTACGTCTTTGGTTGCTGCTCGTACCCGTAGGTCGTAGCATGACGCTATATAGCCTATAACCTTCCTCCATAAACGGGCTATATAATATTAAAGTATTTTTTCAAATCAGACTAGCAGTTTCTGAGATTTGTGCGTTCAAACAAAATCTTCAGCTTTATAATATTATTTAATTAATAGTAATAGATTTATTGGAAAGTGCTATATTGCACAGTATTACTACTTAGTTTGATTCATGGGGAGCATAGGGCTAGGGCTACCTACATAATGGCGCGTTATACATTAATAATATACCTACAGGTAATTTTTCAGGAGGTAAAAGTGCAATCAAGACTATTAAAATGTATGGAACAATGTTTTTTTTTTCATATTTCAGGGCTAAAAAAAGCCAGCCTGTAAGTTAGCATAAAATATTACGAACGAATTTTTGCCATTTCTCAAATACTGTCAAATGTAGGGTGATTTAACTATATAAATAGTTATAATAATAGAGTTATCTTTAAACATGCATACATAATAGTTTTATCTTAGTTATCTGTTATCTTTATAGCATAGTATTAACTGCACTCAAAATGGTACTTAATAAGGTAAAGGAAAAAACATATTTTTTTGCAGAGTGCTACCTAGTCACGTCGCTTTTCGATTGAGGTCACAGTCCTATTTAGAATTCGTCCTTCATTAATTTTCGTCGGTCGAAATATGACCACTAGTATAACAGGATAATGGACATCAGGTTGCCTCACTCACGGTAAGTAGCATAAAGCTAGTGTTTTCACCACTATATTTACAGAAGTAAAGAGCCCTTAATATATGTCAGAAGACGAAGTAGATAGAAGACCGACTTACCGAGCTGAAGTCCGACTCATGCTGTACTTCCATAGGCAACAGCTGATGGTGGAGTCGCGGTCTCTGGACAGCCTCCGGAAGTTCGACGCCCTCTAATATTGTAAGCCGTGTCATCTGCAACAGCAGAACAACTTGATGTCAACATCAGCTCATCAATATGTGCTTAGGCAATTGTATGAAGTACGCAACTACATAGTAGGAATCACAACCCCTCGGACCAGATTTTTGACAAAGTAACGCTATTGTGCCCATTTTGGAGAAATATAAATACCAGTACTACTCTACCCAAACAATAACCTGATTTTCTAAAAACGAATAAGAAAATTCTTAACTCTGGGTCTAACTAAAACGACAAAGTAACAGAACTAGTAAAGGCTTAAATTACCAGCGCGACTTGCGTGGTGATCTTAGTACCACCGGCGGCTCCAAGGACCATGTCCACACGACCATTCCTGTTCATCACAAGACTGGGGACCATAGAGCTGAGTGGCTGAAGTCCTGGGGCCAGCATGTTCGCAGGAGAAGGCGGCAGGCCATATGCTGACTCCAGGTTCGGGATCGCAAAGTCGTCCATTTCGTTATTCAACATGATGCCCAGGCCTGTTGACCGTCTCTGAGAGCCCCAACTGTAAAAATAAAAAGTCGTTCATTTTGTGAATGCTGCTGATCGCGCCACATGCTATTTTTTAATTTAATGAGCTAATAACAACGTAAGTGTAACATGCCTAAAACAATGATACGGCCAAAGTGACATCAAAACCAAAAGAAAATAAAAATATCAACGGAAAACAAAGAGCACTTTTGTAGGTGTTGTTTACAAATTGGTTCCGTGTTATATTTGTTTTCGCTTACACAATGTTATGACTGAATGCTTAATTATCGCTTTGTCTCATCGTTGTTCTCAAAGAAAAATATTAAGCAGTTAAATGTGGAGATTTCAATTATTTGGTCACTATATTATAGCTTCAGCCCGCGACGTCGTTCAAGTCAAATTTGGTATATTGTACTATCCCATGGGAATCGTACATTTTTTCGGGATAAAAATTATACTATGTGTTATTCCACACTACAATCTATCTCCGTGCCAAATTTCATTCAGATCCGTTCAGCCGTTTCAGCGTAACAAACATCCTTACAAACTTTCGCATTTATGATATTAGTAGGATGTGATGGCAGTTGATTCTCCTATGATGAGTGCCATTCAGGTTGACATGATTTTTCCAGGATTACCCAGCAGTATCCTCCTCATCCCAATTTGTAAAAGAAGAACATACAGCGATCACCCAATGGAAATGTAATGGACGGGTGTGCGAATCAATGCAAGTCCATAGTTTGTCACCGTTAATGTTCCAAAACTATTTTTTTAAATGAAATATGTATAAAATAAAGCATAGTTTAGGTACATATAATTTATAGTGCTGGTGGCCGAGACGACGCTGCCATCGGGGGCGATGACTACGACGTGGGCGGTGCCGTGGTCATCCGCGCCTTCGAACAAGGCGCCGTAGTGCTGCCAGTCGTTGTAAGTTCTTGAATCGTTCACCAGCTCCCGGAATGATCGCGCCCAAGCGGGGCTTGAGAGATTTCGTTCCAGCTGCAATCAAATTACGTAATATCAGTGGATATGTAACATAGCTATTGTGGAAGGTCAAAAATGTTAGTAAAGATCACAAAAGAAGCTAAATCTGAGGTCACTCCGATTTAGGAAAGATAGTGAAACTTAGACGGTAAAATATTCCGCTAATGGTCAAAGTAAGTCGTACCTAGCTAGATTGATAGAAACAACTACATAATAGGATTTTTCTTCGATTTAACTAGGACCTTTGATTTCGAGAAATTATATAATTCAATAAGATATAATTATAGACATCGTTTTTTATGCAATTTCTTCATTCAATAAAGATGTCATGTGTGTGCGTTTCGCCTTAGTGCATTATAAATGTATTATGATGTCATGGGTTTTGACAAAAGGAAAAAGTATATACCAATCTGCTTAGTATTTTTTGCTGTAACAACTTCCTATCCAAATTACTGACCATTAAAGATTTTCCTTAATATCTCGATTGTTTTATCATAAAGGATTCTGCCCACTATAGCATTACACCGTACCATGACCGTGCTATGCACGTATCAGGCACGGAATGAAACATGACAAGAATCTTTATGCCCACTAGAACGTATCCATATCAACCGACAATTGTTCACCTTTCGTGCAGTTCGTTACAGGCGATGGTGTTGCTCGGTTCATATTTTTCAATAAAATAATATTTTTTTACCTGGCTTGTTCTTAGCACGGTCATATATTATGGTAAGGCGTACCGTGTATTGTTAAGATATCAGAAATATAATCTTAGAAGTATAATATTCTGAGAAACGTCTTAAAAAATCGCCTCTTATCCAACATTGCATATTTATGTGATGTTGCATATTTATGTGATGTTATATTGTCATTTCACTATTCCCATATTAACACTGATGCCTGCTGGATGTTACCAACTGTTACCTTAAGTTGTTGCTGTTAGTTAGGCCTCTCCCTAGTTGTGCTCACTACACCAGGATTACACCACCAGGATTTCGCCTTCCCCATCCGGTACCTATGTCCTAGTTCCCAGCTGCCGCTGCATGCACACCGCTTATGAGTGACGCAACCAGTTATTTACATACGCATAATATAGTAGATTAAAACCTAGTTCCGCTGTTATTATAACGTAATCACAATGTTACGTAACCGTTGCATAATGGTGGATTTATGGATCGATTTTATTGACACAGACTACTTGGGCACAGCTATTATTTACCGTGTCAATACCAATGTTATGACTTTACAGAACGTTATTTTTATGAAGCGAAGTGCATAAACTCATTTAATAGGTATCGATGATAATTATGAAGCTTCATTTACTGACGTATAACTTTAAATAGTATTTGGCCTTAGAATTTGAACAAAATAAAATTTCGCGATTTGAATTTCACACCTGTATGTTTACCAACTTTCTTAGTTGAAATCACAAAGGTCCTTTTTCAGGATTTGCAGTGGTTGGGAATAGTGTCGCCGGGTTTGTCCCTTGTGTGTTGTGCCGTTGTGGGACTAGCAGCCGTAACTAAGTTTTTATTAGGTACTTTTTTGATTTATTTATATTTATACTTATTAACTTTTTGACTAGGTACCACGCCACAGTTACTTTTACGCACAAACACTTATATATGATTTGCTAAAGCTGTACAGAAGATTGAAAAAAAAAATCCTCTTGAACGTGACTCGATTTGAAGTGACCAAAGCGTACCCAAAAGTTGTGAGATCGTAACCGAAACATATATCATATACGTATAAATAATTAAGTTTTCAAAACCAGCTTCAATACTCACTTCACGAATGTCATAAGGCAGGTTAGAGCGTGAAGGGTCGCCGAGGCCGGTTCGTTTTGCGTACGCGTACTTGAAGGTTTCGACGATGCGGTGCCAGTAGAGGCTGGACCCGCTCGCCGCGCTGGTACCGTCTCCTACCCAGTCGCGCAGCATATTCAACATGAACGCTAGAACCGATCCTGACCCTGGCAGAGGTACTGAATAAAGCGTGTACTCCTCTGTTAGCGGCACTTCGATGGGTTCTTGCCATTCTACCCTAAAGTAGAAAAAAAACTCAAATAATTTCATGCGATTGAGGAAGGTGCGTACACAAAACTCATGATCCCTCAGGTTAGCTTACAGGTTACGCAATCACATTCAATCATTATTCCTGATAAACTGTAATTAGCTTCTTCTCCAATTTCTTAGCCAACACATCAAGTCTTGGAGGTGATTTTTAACAAGCATTTAACTGCAATTCTATTAATAAATAAGAAGTCCTACTTGTAATTCCTGAGGTCTTCTTCTGTAATAATGCCACCGAAGCTCTGAATATCTTGCACGAGCCGCGCCGTTAGGGAGCCGTTGTGTATCGCCCGTGGGCCCTCCTCCGCGATGATGTCCAATGTTTTGGCCAAAGTTGGTTCGGTTATAAGGTCGCCCTCGTTCCAGACCTCGCCAGTCGCCGGATTCACGTACACCTCCCTTTTAGGAAATGGAATATAAGTTAATATACATACGGGTTAAAATTATTCCAAAAACCAAACGGCTAAAAGAAAGTAGTTTAATGCGAAAGAACTGCTCGTCGACTTTCTAATTATGTGTTTGCCATGTTCGATGAGGACTAGACTATTGAAAAAGACAGTAAGTTAGACATAAGATTAGCAAAGGCATTCAAACATAGAGCATTGTGCTTACCGCATAGAGGGCTCGGCTTTGATTCTGTCGCTGTAGGTCCTGAGCACTCGAGCCATGTAGGTGTTGACGCGATGCCCACGGCGGCAGAGCTCGGCCGTGGGCGCCACGAGCTCGCGCCATGCCAAGTGTCCGTATTCCTGATGAAGAGCGCCGTAGCCCACCAGTTCTCCGGGCACGGCGATGGCGAGACCTCCCACGGTCGATGACGCGTTGATGTACATATCCTCGTGCGCCGCGGATGGCGCTCTCTCGCGGGCGTTGATCACGCGCACCCGACCCGTCGACGCGTCGTAGACCGTGGCCAGGAACCCACCGCCTAGTCCCATGCATTGCGCGCACGCAATACCCTCACAGAATAGTGTCGCTATCGCTGCATCCACTGCAGTGCCATTTTGTTCCAGGATTTTACTAAAATGTGCATAATTGGCATTTATTTTTACGATAAGGAAATACCAGCTTCTAATTAAGTAACAAAATATTGATTTGGGCATAAAATGAACAAAGAAATCGGCTAAGAATGAATTTACCTACGTAGTCACAACTCACGATTTTGTATCAGTTATCGATAATCTATATACTTATAATAAGATATTAGGCAATTAAATAGATTTAGTTATCGCTTGACTTTTCCAATTTAATTTAGGTATTGATTTCAGGCAGAAACGTGTCAAATTCCAGTTTGATCTACAATATTTTTGAGATAAAGTTTTATATTGTTACATGGAATTGTAATCGTTAGTGGTGAAGGACGTAGGTATATTGCCGTCTCATATGTGATTGCTGGTAGAGTTAATTTTTTATTTAGTAGGTCATGGTTTAGTTTCGGAATACAGAACAAATCAGAAACGGCATTCGAGTAGGTACCGTACCATAGATCTGAGGCAACAAAAGACGTTAAGAAATGTAGGTATAATTTTTGTTCTCCTGTAAAGTCACTTAAGACCCTTTTTAGTGAAAACGAAAGGGTAGTAAAGGTAATTAAAATAAATGTCAAATATTAAGGACTGCCCCTGGCTCTTGGACAGGTGAAGTAGGGGCTTCTAAGTCAACGCAATCAAAAGATGAGATACGGTCAATTTTGTCACACATTTTGACGAGTCTCTCACTTTTCAGAACCACCATGCCTAGCACCATGTTTCTCATCCTTGCTTCTGCCAAATATCAAAGTTTCAACGCAGATATTTTTTAAATTGTTTGGTATTGTATGTGGGTTGTTTGAAGAAATTTCGGACATATTGCGCAGCATGGAATAGGTGGTTTGTTCTGTACTCTGAGGGTTAGTTGACGATGAAAACTACTGCGTACCGTCCAATAGAAGCACATTCGTAGCCATTGGCGGCGACGGCAGCGCGCGGGAAGCGCGGGTGGTTGGGGCCGGCCCACGGCTGTAGCACCAGCACGGCCACCAGCGCTCCCGCGACCAGCGCCGCCAACACGCTGCCCACCAAACACCACCGCCGTGACTTGCAAGACCTGACCAACACAAAAACAAACATTCATACAATCACGCCTGTATTCCCCGAAGGGGTAGGTTAGCGTACCAATGCATTGGTACGCTAAAATGTACACCCACAGTTCGCCGGTATGTTTTTAGGTCCCATGTAATAGGGGGCGAGCCTATTGCCATTAACCGGACGCAAATCCAAACTCCGAACTGCTACTGAGAATTTCATAGAAGAACCCAATAACTCTTTTTGCTCGACCTGGGAATCGAACCCAAGACCTCTGGCATAGCAGTCGCGCTTAGGACCACTAGGCCAACGAGGAAGTAGTATAAAAACAAAACAATCACTTATAGGCGTACACTGCCCCGCGCTACGCTCCGTGGTACGTGGCGACGGAGTTCTGGTGATCTGCAACACTGCGCGTGAACGCGTTATCAGTGCGTTGGACTACGCGTGTTTTCTATACAAACACAGATACTTGCGAACAACATGCTTTTGCGCTACGCTCCGTGATGCGGACAGTGTGCGAATCCCTAAAGATTTAACATTTTCGATAGATTGTTTAAAAAGGTTAAGAGGCACGGTAAGTATGGTGTGATGAGAATGATTTACACAGAAGAATGACAAAAGACGTGTTGCACAATCCCAAATAATTGATGGCCTCCTGATAATAGCCATCCTGCCCGCTGTCGGTTGGTCTGCCAGCTATACATGCAAATGCTTCGCATTTAACCCTGAACCGAAGACCTAGCTGGATTCAGTTATCAGAACACATGGGAAGCCTTTGCTTTGCAGGCCATTAGAAAATAATCAGTATCTAACGTAAAGTTATTTAAAGATGTTTTGCTGTTCCCGCTTCTGTTATGCAGTGTCGCTACTTGAAGGAGATAAAGAAGAGTACTTAGTAGGTCTACTAATAGTAGTCGTAGCGGATATTTTTAGGCCAACGTATTATAAGAAGAATATAGGAAGATAAAATAGTTATCATTTGTTGTAGGTGAAATGATCTACGAAGCAATGAATAGGGGCAAATATTTCCCGGTGGAACAGAGCTCAGCAGGCAAGTTCGAATTTAAACAAGCAGTCATTTAAGAGAATTATTTAAGTAGGCACTGTGGTCAACTCTACATGAAGTAAACAATCATTCATTACCTTACAGAATATCAGCAATTATCGTCTAAATATTTATATACATTTGTCAGACTGCATCCTTAAATTTTTTTTACATAAATAATTTTGTACTTTTGATATTATTATGAATGTATTTTAAGTATTGGTATAAATTTTGCGAAGCTTTCTTTGGCCAATGTATAGAACACAAGCGAAGATCTCCTCAAAATGTCAGTTGTATGTCAGGGTGTTTTATTTTTTTTTAACATCAACCAAAAAGTTTTGATGTAGAATGCTAAATTAGTTTGCTTACGGAAAATAACAAAACCAATTTGGAAACGACACGATTTCAATACAATATGTTGGTGTTGGTGTAAATTACACCAAATTAGGTATCTACCAACTGCTTTTCCCAATTCCTAACTACTTTGGGGTCGGCTTCCAGTTTAACCGGATGCAGCTGAATACCTACTACTACTTGGTATTGATTGTCAAAGATCTACGAATGACATCACATTACCTAAGTATAATTTTAACAATATGCAAATGTTCTACCTCTCAACCAGTTTTATTTGGGCTAATTCTGATATGGGACCATTGAATTCGGCAATCGAATGGAATGTAGAAGTAAGAACGTAACACGCGTTGAATATTCTAAGTGAATGCTGCTGCTATACATAATATATTGTTAAATATGTCCAGCCGAAAGACAACGATGATGACCGATGATGTTGTACCATTGAACATCATCATCATATCAGCCGTAAGACGTCTACTGCTGGACATAGGCCTCCTTCATAGATATCTAAAAGTACTGGTTGGGAGCGGCTTGCATCCAGAGTTTTCCCGTGGTTTTAAAATTAGGTCGTCTGTCCTTCTTGGACCTTGGGTCCATATTTGTTGTACCATTAGTGACGTTATAATAAGCAGTGAGAAAGAAAACCCAAATCTAAATAATCTTTAGTCTAGAGTTAGACTTAATAATATTTAGATTTCATAATGTAGGAAAACGAAAAGAAATGATTTTTGGAAATTAACTCTTAAGGGTGTGAAGAGGGGAAACTTTGTTTAGATTATTCTTCTTCTTAGGTTAATCACAGCTTAAAACTCGGCATAAATACGAACCTAAGTAAATAATTAACTTAGACGTTCTTTTTTTAAAAACTACCTCTTACCTCCTTTATAGGAGGTGTAAATTATGTAGGGGAAAGTCCGAAATCTATGCAGACAAAATCGTGGGAAAGCACTAGTTCCTTGAAAAACATCACGGAAAATATACTTAGTCATGTTTTGTGAATGCACATTGTCATGATTTTACACAAAAAAATATTTGCTTCGTGTATCTGCCTACAATCGTATTATTTACGTACGTAAATATTAATAGGGCGGATTTATTTTATATGAGGAGTCATAAAAAAACGTAGGTAATCGTCGTAGAAGGCCATGAGATGAATAATTTACATATTAAAATTATAATGCGGTACGGTACGGATGCCTTATTTTTTTATTTTTTATTAGAAATCTGTGCAGTTTCAAAGGGAAATGTTTTGTGTAGATGTTTATGTACATTTAAAATATTACAATAAAAACATTAAGTACGTAGAAATTGAAAAAGAAAAACCTATTCGATGTTCCAGTTTTGAGACATCATCCTTGGTTAAGTAATTAAACTAATACAAAATGATAGAAAACATTGAATGTCGGCCAAACGAAAGCACAACTTGTTGGGAATTCATTAACCTTCCGATTTGAGCGAAGCTGAATTGAGTGTCAGACTCTTACTGACTAAAACCCACCCGTGTTCCTCCCAATGCCCTTTCGTTCCAGGGCCGCGTTGACTCTTTCGAACAAATTTCGCAACACTGGGACCTCCTGTCTCCTGGTTACCAGTGAGGGGATGATTTGCTTCACATGAGCCATGTATACCAAAATTATAGTGAATACCTTGTAGTACCTACATCTCTTTTTAAGTAGAAGGACTCAAAGTATGTAGAACATCATCATCTGCCTAGCCTTTTCCCAACTATGTTGGGGTCGGCTTCCAGTCGAACCGGATGCAGCTGAATATCAGTATTTTACATGGAGCGACTGCCTATCAGACCTCCACAACCCAATAATGGGTAATACGATACTCTTGGTAAGACTGGTTGTCAGACTTTCTGGCTTCTGACTAACAGTAACGACTGTCAAAGATCTATAAATGACAGCGATGATGATGATGTGTAGTATTACACATTAGAACAATGTAGGCAAAACCCTACATTGTCTTCCAATTGGACTTGATGAGTACAATAATCCACGTAAAAGACATGTATTTCTTTGGAGTACGAAGGCACCTGAAGGGGCCATTGTCATGGAATTATAATAAAAATAGCGATTAAATAGGTAGGTACTTCAAAGGCATTTAGATAAGACTAATACAAACTTGCTCATTCACGCTTTGCTAATTAAATATAGGTACTTACTCATAAAAACTTATTTGTACTCGTACTGTCATCATTCATCAACAAAAGTCGTTTATCACTGTTACTTTTACTTAGAATTTTAATAGACACAAAATAATACTATGTATAAACAGATTTATCAGCATTTCAGTTTTCAAGAATTTATTTTGTCTAGATTTAAAATAAATTTCGTGTTTCCTTAAATATTGTTCAATAATTTAGATTTGTAAATCTGAGTGTTAATCGACTTACGTTGCTGACTGTACCAAGTCTGATTGGAGCAACTGCACCAATTACAGTAATTATCAATCAATTGACTAAATTTTATCTAGGTTCTTAGACTGTGTGCATCTTTTATATTCAATAACATGAATGAATACGAGTATTACTTTACTTATGTCTCGTGTTTAGATTTGTGTCTTAATAAATTATATGAGACAGTAGAATTGACAGACAAAAGGTAATTTTACACATAACATAGTGGGTTAAATTTGAAGTCCAAAGAATCGATGGATGGATTTTATAGATCGTAAAATGTGGCGCAAAATGGACAAGAATACTAAAGTTACGAGTATAAGTGCTACACATAAACCACATCTTTAGTAAGTCGGGTTATGGACAGATAGGAAGGGCTAGCCCGATATCGCTAACGTAAGAGTATTCAAATGGAGTCGAGACACAAAAATGGGTCAAATAAAAAAAAATGCCTCCGAAAGGGTATTCTCAATTCAAAAATCACGCACGTATTAAACTTGCCTATGTTCTGTTCGCGCGGTTATGGTAGGCCCTATTACAGAATAATAGTGATGTTCTAAATTGAACGTACCTATTACTTACACAAGGGTACTAATATTGGGGACAATAGACCATAACTTATTTATTGCAAGTCGCAACCACAACCTAACTATGCACACAATTACACCCTCATTATGAATCCAAACTATGTCAGCGTAAATCTAATTAGGTAATATTTTTAAGCGGCTATATTAGGTACTTTGGAGACCAAAATGGCGCAGGTATTATACTTATAGGTAATGTTTTATTGTTCCGCCCTGATGCACTATTGACCTGATCTCACTTCTATTTTTAAAGAGTTATTAAGCTAAGGGAATAATTATAGAAACATTACAAATCTGCAATCCACATAACAAAAGATTGTTTCCAAAAGAGAACACGTTCGGCCTGCTTAATGGTAAGCGAGCGCCACCTGATATGAACTATTGCAATTCCGGAGGCATCATTAAATTCATGTGATACCGTCTCAATGTAAATGTGGATGGATGTAGAGGAAGAGGGAGGCCAAAGAAAAGATGGATGGATTGTGTGAAGAATGATATGAAAGAGAAGGGAGTCAGTGATAGTATGACGGTTGACAGGTTGGCATGGAAGAAGAAAACATGTTGTGCCGACCCCAAGTAAAATGGGATAAGGGCAGGAAGATGATGATGATGATGATGATGACCGTCTCAGAGGCAAAGCTAAATTCGGCAAAGCTATAGTCTGCAGTCTTTGTGAAAATGATGTTTTATTGTTTTTATTTATGCAGAATCAAGGATGGTGTGTTTCGTTTGGATTTTTTTAAGCCACCCCATTTTGCGGCACGGGAATTGGAATTGATTTTTATATATATACTAGCTCCTGCCCGTGACTTCGTCTGCGTCAATTTAATGTATTATCCCACGGGAACCGTACATTTTTCTAGGGTAAAAAATAAACTGTGTCATTTTACACTACAATCTATCTCAGTGCCAAGTTTCATCCAGATCCGTTAAGTCATTTAAGCATGAAAGAGTAACAAACAAAAATATTTGTAGGATAAGTAGGATGGATGTGTTACATTACTATCCAGCAATATTAAACAGTTATATTTACATTAGAACTTACGTTTAAATAAAATTAGATTTAAATTTAATCAGCTTTAAATAAATAGTTCTTTACAATAACTTTGAAAACGGAAGATATATTGACGTGGGTTAGTTTGCAGAACCAAATTCAATAAAATTATGCATTCACGTTTACAAAAATATTAAGACAAGGTTAACATCGTGAACTACTGAACTTCTTAGTTGTATAATAGGAGCATTGTATTTTCGTCTATTTAGTATTTACATTTAGGAACATACCTACCCAGCCAAATGGGTCGATGGATCAAGGTTAAGCTACGGTTGCCGAGGTTGGTCTGTGGATGGGTGACCGTCTATTTCGTGCAGACCCCCGGAAAGCATCGGATAGCAATGTCGTGGTCCCGGCTACCATTCGTAGTTCTTTGGCGGTTGTTATGGGTTTTGAAAAGCCCGATAATCTGACAACTGGTCTTAACTAGGGGTAGGTCGCGTTAAATAGCTTAACTGGGTTGTGTTCTTGTATTATATAGGTCAGATAGGCAGTTCCTTCATATAAAATACCTACTGGTATTTGCGGTTATTCCGGAAGCCGAACTCAACATAGTTAAGAAGAGGCAAGACAGATGATAATGATGTTACTTGAGAAGGTAATCGGTTGCAATTTTTAGTTCATACTAGGAAATTAGGCCTAGTGTTCACATAAAGGGCCAGATGACGCTAGGCACTGACTGTAGCACGACTAAGATTGTTGTAAGACTCAATCTTTGAAATTGTACTTTTTGCATACAACAATGGCCATGCCGCCGTGACTCAACTAATCTATTAATTGGGTATTAGCAAGTATCGCATTATATGGATTGTTAATCAGATTATTGACTATTGCGCAGTGTCATAAAGATCTCTTGCTACTTGGTACTGCTGCGTTTTACGTAATAAATCCAGAATCAGGAATATATCCTCTACTGCAACTTCAGAGTCTTCAGCCAGACAGGCTGTTACATGACATCACGCCTGTATTTCCCGAAGGGTTAGGCAGAAGTGTACCAATGTACACCCACATTTCACCGGTATGTTTTAGCTCCCATGTAATAGGGGGTGAGCCTATTGCCATTAACCCCGGTTAGGATTTGTGCCCGCACATATCCTAACTCCGAGTTGCTACTAAGAATTTCATAGAAATACCCAATAACAGGTTTTGCTCGACCTGGGAAGCGAACCCAAGACCACTAGACAACGAGGCAGATAGTTCTTCTTAATACTTTAATGAAATGTAAAACACTTGGTTTGCCTTATTTCGCCTTGGCCCAGTTTCCTTGTATCATAGCCATGTCAAAGCAAAGTATCTTCAAATGCACAGCAGTGTCATTTGTTTTGTATGTAGTTTGGTATCTACTGGGTTTTTTTATAGTTCAGGTTAACGCAGCTTAGTTGAGATAGGTAGTCAGTCACGTCTTACAAAGATAATAAAACTGCTGGTACCTATCTTTACGAGTGTTTTAGAGCATTAGTTAACTAAACATCACTTAAATCCATTCAAGACATAATGCTATCTAAGTAACTATATCATATAACAACTTCTTAAGATTGTAATAGCATAATGACAAACTAGTTTTCAGAATTAAATGAATGATAATTTGATAACAAACATTTTTTATTAAATATATCTTGATAAATAAAGATATGGTAATGTTTACACGCTGTAAAATATTTTGCATTTTGATATCAGTAATCCTGATCTTGAAAATAATTGTGTTTATTTAAATTACTTCTGATAAAATAATTACAAGACTGTTTTTCATAGGGTATTGTACGCCGATCCCACAGCCGAGCGTACACGGTCCGACTGTGTCTTACAAATGTAGAAGTTCGTAGTTTAGGATGATCGCTCATAGCGACACAATCTGTAGTCATGCTGACGCTGGTCGTTCCATCTTCGCATAAATGGTTTTTTTTTTTTTTTTATAGACGAGAAATCATCAAATAACTTTCCCCGCCCTCGGCGGGGCGGGAAGGAGTGTCAGACTTTTACTGACTAAAACCCGTCTATGTTCCTTCATGTGCCCTTTGCGTTCCGGGGGCGCGGTATCTCTTTCGAACAACCCGCAGTTCGCATAAATGGTGGAATCTCTGTATTGCTAGGTACTATCACGATACAGCACCGGTACAGTTGCGATCTAAAATTCAGCAGACAGACACGATACAGCATCCGTAACAGAAAAGCTAATGCTAGTGGAAGCACCCCACTCTTTAATGTCGGTCGAAGCATTCAAGCACTAGTAGCGACGGTTAATCAATACAGTCACGTGTTTGCGTCGATGCGGAAACAATATTTGAATTGATTATTTAAATGCGATAGTCTATTTCATTAAGGCTTATTGTAAGTTTGAAATCGCCAATGCGCATTGACTTGACCACGGACACGAGCAGATCACCACGCTTTGATGGTAAATCCCATTCTTCATCATACTTAGATGTTTTGGGATCCTGACCTGCTTTTTTGATCTCGGTATGCAAAATCAAGCTCCCTTCTTTTACCGAATTGAAAGGAGAGAGACAAAAGACTTACTCAATAAAAAACGGTACCTAGGTAATTTAAAAAACTGAACACCCCGACTGCTTTTCTGTGTATTCATGAAAAAGCCCTAAAACAAGAAAGTCGTTGTATCCGATTGCACTTAAAATTGTAGCAGTCGGGACCACGACACGACAATTTCCAATTTGCCATTTGTATACCTCAATAGGATATAATACAGTGTAACTCCTATTCTTTTAGAACACCTTATATGTACACATGTATTATGCATATAAATGATGTGACAACCCCAAGTAACACACACGGTAATGTCTCATTGTAAACTCACCAATTCATGTTATTTTATTGTGTCATCAGTTTATCACTCATCAAGTCATCAGTAGCGACGTGTTCACGGAGGAAAACCTCTGGGATTTTTCAATTCATTCGCGCAATTTTCCCAGCGGCTGGGATTCTCTAACTTTCTTTTGTTTTGTTTCCTTTTTTGCTGACGTGTGCACGTGTATCATTGCAATTAGGTAGATAAATAACTCGCGACAGTGACGTCTTTGCAGGTTAAATGCACTTAGGCAATTAGTCATTTTATTACGTAGCAGGATAAGAAATGAACTTAGTAGGCACTTCGATTCGAGAAACTGCGAGGCGGAAAAATAAGTTCTAAACCGTTAATTTGATTGAGCAATGAGTAGGATGTAGGTGGTATCTACCTAGTACCTAATCTAAGTGTTAGTCTTTTTCATACATTATAGGTAATCTATCTACCTATGGTATTTTTTTAATCCTACCACAGTAAAATTATTGAATGAAAGAGGTTTCGGACAAAAGTAAAAAGGTTTGCTGTGTATTTCTTAGCATAATCGGCATCAATTAGCTAATTAGGTTTTTCATAAGTTATACCTATGCTCGTTTAAAATGCGTTTGGATGAATGATGTTTGACAGTTTCGACTAGGGAAGTCTATTCCGCTATTAGGCTGTTAAACGTTTGCAGGCACTTCTTATTTTGGAACTAGCTTTATCACGCGATTATTTTGATAATTAAATATAGCCTTAGTAATAAAAAAAAATAGCAAAATAATTTTCATAACACACAAACACGCACGAATTCCTCGAAAAGTTAGACAGAGATGTACGAGTACCTACGTACACCCACAGTTCGCCGGTATGTTTAGGTCCCATGTAATTAAATTTCATAAAAAAAAAACCAATAACACTTTGCTCGACCTGGGAATCGAACCCAAGACCTCTAACGTAGCAGTCGGGCTTGGGACTACTAGGCTAACGAGGCCGTTCGTAAATTATTTCAACTCGTTCAAACAAACTCTTTAGCTTTATAATACCTGGACGTAGTTACGCAAAAAGGATCCAACCCTCAAAGTGTAAATACGCAAAAAGGATCCTTTTTGCGTATTGAGAGTTGGATCCTTTTTGCGTATCTACACTTTGAGGGTTGGATCCTTTTTGCGTAACTACGTCCCCTAATAGTATAATAGATTTTCATAAACATCGTATAACACGTTCGTCAACAATTTAATATTTGTGAAAATTCGTAGAACCACGATCAGTTTATAAACATTCGACATCTTATTTTTTGGTTTGCATAAATATGTATAAGTAATTAACAAACTACGTATTTGTGCCATAGTATTTTGTTTCTAGTTAACAACTCGTTCAAAATGTCGTGAAGGTCCAGTGGTTACAGTGCCCGCCTTTCATGAATGAGGTTGCGGGTTCGATATCCAGGGAATCCAGGACTTATAATAATTCAATATAAGTTTGAAATCGTCAATCCTCCTTGAGCAAAGCGTGGTGATCAATGCTCATCGTGTCTTCTGTGTAGTAGAAGATGCGTTTGCCCTGATGCGGGACAATAAGGGACTAAATACACTTATTCAACCCATTCAGGTTTGTCCATAGAAAACACTATTCTAGTATGGAGATGCGTACGCATGCGTTCAGCTTTCCGCGTCTGAACGGAAGTGATACAAAACTGGCGTTTTCTACGACACAAAACAAAAGTTGAATGAAGCTGAATAAGTGTATTTAGTCCCTAATAGGCTGGTAATGGTGTCGATTCTGTTATGCACAAGCTAAACTTAATTTAGACTATTTCTATCTTTTTCTTTCCAATCAAACAAGAAAGGGACGGACGTGAATAAGACTTGTCAATTTTAGTTGAACTAAAACTTCTATACAATTATAATTGGCATGTCAGAACGTGTTGATTAAAAACACGGAAAAGTTCAAGGCAAAACTAATTTGACATCTCTAACTTAGTTTTAAGGTATTACCGTCCTTTTCTTTCGCTGTATGTTAGTAAGAGATGTCAATTCTCTAATTTTAGTTTAGTTTGTGAACAAGGGAATCGGCACCATTGTTATTATTATTTAAGTACTCGTCTAAACTTTGAAATTTTGAACAGTTCGAAGGAAAGTTTCCTCTTAATTTTGTCTTTGTATCTAGATTTACTACCAACAAACGGGATTGTTTGCAGGATAGCTAAAATTACAATAAATAAAATCGGATGTTATGTAATGTAAAAGAAACAAAAGAGATTATTTCGTTGTAATTTTGCCTCTTTTTATAAATAAACGATTTTATTTATTTATTTTATTTTTAAAAACATCATGACATAATGTGATGTCGTTCACCTTGATCCATAACAGAATCATTAATTGAATTGTACGTTTATAAAATTATGTAAGTAAGTAGCTAGGTAGCTACCTATCTAGTAAGTAGGTGTAGATGCTAAAAAAGAATTTGTTAAATTAATTCACAAAAACTGCCTCTTGTCGTGTTAGGAATAAATTATGTCGAATAGTTACCTGTCGTAAACAGTAGGTACTTAAAATACCTACCTACTAGTTATAATACCAGAGTTCAACTCAAAAGCCTCAACTAAAACAGGTAAGTTAGCTATCTCAAAGTTATTGAATTTAATTTTGTTAATTAATTTGGCTTGCGATTTTAGGAATTTAATCTAACTGCCTCCTTTTGATTTTGTTTATTTATTTTGATAATAACTTTATCATTAAATTTCAGTGCTAACATTCAATATAAGTACGAGAATATTAGTTTAAATACTTAAAATAAATTAATTTCTTTTTTTTTATATCAACGTTCAACGTCTTTGGATTTGGCAGAATTGGGTATCTACCTAGTACACTCCATTAAACAATCTTCTTCTTACAACAATAACAACAACAACAAAAATAACAACAACAACAACAAAAATAACAAAAACAACAATAAAAATAATATAAACATAAAAATCGATTTATAGTTGGTTTGAAACGTTTGTGGTTAGTGAATTAAGATGACAAAAAGTGACGTCATAGTTTAGTATTGTCATACAAAATCTTTGGGGGAATCGCGTTTTGACAGGTCATAAAAAGTCTTTTTATTGATTAGTGGTGTTATCTACTCAATTTGCCCAGTGTACCGCAAGGCCTAGATTGTGACTATCCGGAACACTAGAACTTTATAATTTCTATTCAGATTAAAAACATGGAGCTCATTGAATAAGAAAAAAAATCTAGTGTTTACGTAAATTTGTTTACAATTAACTGTGCCGTAACCGTAATGGTTGAACGCATTTCAATGTTTGGTCAGACATAACATAACATTTACCTTGGATTGCATCTCTTATAAGGTCTTTTATTGTATTTTATCCAGTATTCATACTCTTGTCGAAAAACCTCGAGAACTCCAGAAAAACCTGAATGTTAGTTTCTCGGAGAATTGGATAAGAGAAGCCTCGTTGCCTCGTTGGCCTAGTGGTCCTAAGCGCAACTGCTACGCTAGAGGTCTTGGGTCCGATTCTCAGGTCAAGCAAAAAGTGTTATTGGGTTTTTCTATGAAATTCTCAGTAGCAGCTCGGAATTAGGATTTGTGCCCTATATGATTTGTTTTTAATGGCAATAGGCTCGCCCCCTATTACATAGGACCTAAACATACCGGCGAACTGTGGGTGCACCTGCGTTGATACACCTCTGCCTAACCCTTCGGGGAATACAGGCGTGATGGTATGTTGGATAGGAGAAGTCTTGGGGATACTACCTGCGGAGTCTGGAGGCTAATTACGATTTTAATTTGCACGCAGATGAAACCATAATCACATATTATAGTGCTGTGGAATGACGATTATTAATGTACTATTAACTCCCTTATTGTTATGTAGTAATAAAGTCTATATTGATAAAATAATTGAAGTACCTAATTAAAAGGATTTATTTTTAGGCTTACTTAGATAACTTCTATAAGATTTACATTAGGAACCTATTGTTCATAGTAGGTAGCGTATTAAATACTTAATGAAAACCACTTCAATTTGTAATCTACACTTTTACACTAATATTATAAAGAGGAAATATATGTATTTTTGGATTTTTGTATGTAACTACTGGACCGATTTCAAAAAATATTTTGCCGTTAGAAAGCTACATTATCCCTGAGTAACATATACTATAAAACATCACGCTACGATCCACGGGTGCGGATCAGTAGCCAAAGACGTATCATAACGCGGCCGCGCGGGTAAAATAAGCCACGCGTACGAAGTCGCGTATAGTTCGCTAGTAATAATTAATTTAATTAGTTTTTGAAGACCCGTAGACTAACTAAAAGGAATGTTACGGAAATTAGTTAGTAAATTATAATTTAATTAATGAAAACTAGGTATTTATATAACCAGCTGTCAAAAATAACGCGTTTTTATGTTCGCTGCATTCCTTTTACATTGTTAATTAATAAATAAATACCTACCTACACAGGTTTCGGTTTACGTTATCATGAAACAGCGGTGTTATTCTGTAAAACCCTCCTGCCGTGAAGTGAGCGTGTGGCGACTTGTCAATCCCTAGCATCGTATAGTGACAGCTCAGTTTTAGCTCACTTCACCTTGATTCACTGAGGGAGATTTCTTACAGAATAAGCCGGCAGGTACCGGACACGATTGTGATGGCAAATAAAAAAAAAGAACGATCCTAAATTGCTCGCATACAGGTATTTCTATGCCGCGAAATTGGCCTAACAATTTAAATACACCTACAACATCTAACAAGAAGCAAAAAAAAGGTCTGTACAATACACCTGTCTACATACACTATATAAAAAAAAACACATAAGTTAAAACCATTAGATTAAGTGGTATCTCATATAAAAATTAATATTATTTAAATATAGTCGATGTTTCTCACATGATTGATGCTGACGACAGTCCGTGATCGAAGTCACTCACAAACTGCGCGAACGCAAGCGAAGAATTGTTTGAATGGTTTTAAGGTCGATCGTTCGCTTTCCTATTACGTAGAATAGAGGATCATGAATTGACGATCGCACACTTCGAAGTAGAATTATCTTAGCTTACAGAAGATAAAACATATGATACGCAGATAATAGACACATTTTCAGACAGATTTAATGTTCCGATAAAGATCGGCATGAATTGTGATTAATTTAATTTATGCTTTTAATTTCGCGCCTGTTTAGGGCTGCCATTACCTACTTTAATTCCGGAGGCCGGACAAAAAATCCCGGACATTTTAGTGAAATTCAGATGTTTTCCCGCACTCCGTAGTTTTCATAATCCTAATTTATTGCTTATCCTTCAATTGATTGGGTTTCTCCTGACACAAAAAGTGCTCGGGTGTCATCCGGACATTTTTGAGTTACGGGCCCCTCTAAACTAGGACTACTCTGGAGAATCCCGGAGGGATTGCTGCCCTACTCTTGTTCTACAAAGGGTGGGTAGAGATGCACTGAATTCGAACAGAGATGCTGAGAAACGTAATGATTGTGCCCAGACACGTTACGTAATACCAACTAATATTCGTGTATTTTAGTTTATTTGCATTTTTCGTGTTAATTTTTTACATCTCAATAAATCACTTGTATGCAAATATTTCACTAGAATCTGTTAGGTATAAGTAAGGTGAATAATTTGTTTTGGCCACCGTTCTGCATTATCCATACTAATATAAAAAAAACTTGTTTTTTTTGGTTGTTTGTTTGTTTGAAAAGCGGTAACCTCCAGAGATTACCGCTTCGATTCGATTCGATTGAACTATCAGTTGGATTGGAAAATTGTTTGTATATGACAGCCAGATTCCTGTGGCCATACATAAGGTCAGGTATAGGCCGTTGATTCCCAAAGTTCACTGGACCGTGAGTCACTTAAAAAAAACGTCCCAAATTCCGGCCTCACTATATGAATGAAATACTGTTCGGGTCCCACCCAATATTCGCACGACGCAACGTACCAGTGGCTCGCGAACCATTCTTTGAGAACCACTAGGCCACCGCGTAGGCTATAAATATTACGCTTCAACCCACGGGAGCGCAGCAGTAACCGAAGACGTTGCTGAACGCGGGTGAAACCGCGGGGTATTGTTATAATACGACTTTCACGCAGATATATTTCGACTGTTCGATGGACTCCCCAAAATTAGTGTGAAAGTCAGATAAACAAATGTAAAATTTATTCATCCATGTCTGTACGAAAAAGGTACCTATCGACATACAAGTAAACTGTTAAGAGTGGCATTGATTTTGATTTTGGTGATTGCTAGCTTGACTGCTACGCTAGAGGTCTTGGGTTCGATTCCCAGCAAAGTACTATTGGGTTTTTCTATGAAATTATCAGTAGCAGCTCGGAGTTAGGATTAGTGACCGGTTACTGTAATATGCTCGCCCCCTATTACATGAGACCTAAACATACCTACCTGCAAACTGTGGGTGTACTCTGCCGAACCCTTCGGGGCAAACAGGCGTGATGGTGATGGTATGATTTTGGCATATTACTGTTCTGCCACAAAGCATTCGCGCCGCGGGAGGAAATTCCTCTGAAACCGCACCACCAGTCGCAATCTGAGCGCGTGACCATTTAGGCTCTCTAGTGCTATTCTAAAAAGTTAATTGCGAAATCACTTCTGAATCCGCGGTGAGATTATAGTTTTGTATTCTTACAATGTGTGAGTTCGACACTCTAGCGCCACCACATGAAAAGTAAGTGAAAAGTATTATATCGAGTGAGTATTTTGACGTTTTTCAATAGGATTTGATATTCTGCGAAGCAAGCGTGGCTATCGAGATGACTTTCGAAGTGATTTGCCTATTTCAGAATAGCATAGCTGATATGTGTGGATACACTCCCTGACAATGACGAGCGGTGCACTGATAGAAAGTGATATTGTTATGCGAACTCTGGTTATTATTTACCCACGCAGGTTTGCAATTGAATGAACGTGCATTGACATTGTGCGGATTCAGTCAGCGCGGAAGCGGATATAAATGGCAGAAGACTATTTCTTGTGACTGATGAATAAAAAGAATGTATTTTTTTTTTCAAAAATGTCGAGGTTATTTTAGTATATATTTTATTTATTAATAACATTCCTTTTAACTCACATATTGTGTTAGAAAATGTGACATTAATCGCAGTAAACCATCGTTAGAACACCTACAAACATGTTAAATAACATTCGAAATAAAACGACAAGATGTGTAAAAAAATATCTGTTATTCTGAATAGCCTCCATACAACATTTTTAAACATTGTTGAAATTGGTAACTTATATGACATTATATTCATGTAAAAGAGGCATGGTGTTCACAACTCGGGTTCATAAAAATGGTCATATTCCAACGATAAAACATGCAAAATATTATCAATTACTTACGGATGTACCTATAATAAAGTATAATAAGGCCCTGCTTCAGTTAACAAACTAAACGCAGCCCCGGATCTAAGGGGGGGCACTTGCCCCGGGCGGCATTTTCATGGGGGCGCCAAATCCTTGACACAAGAATTCGAAATATCGAACAAATGAAGCCTCTTTTGCTACAATTTCATAGGTTTTTATCAATTAATCGAATCTTAATATAATATGTTTGAAAAACGCACTGAAGGGAGGGGGCGCCACTATAAAGGTTTTGCCCCGGTTCTAAAAAAATTGTAGGGGGCGCCACTATTAAGGTTTTGCCCCGGTTCGAAAAAATCGTAGATCCGGGGCTGACTAAACGAAATTGAGTAAGAAACTCTTATATCTAAAGGCTCATTTACACGAAGAGAACTTCTCGCTGGTCGAGAGACTAGATTATTTATGCGAGTCTTGGCAGGCGGTTGTCGAACTCATTTAATACTTTCCAGTTACGAATAATAATTTGCCAACGAGTAGGTATCTAAGTTTAAAATAGGTTTTTTTTTACTGGTCATTCGAACACTCCCAACTATCGATATTTCATGCTTTAACTTTTCGTTGGCGAATCGATTCTCCTTTCTTGTTTATCGACATGTTGGTCATTGTGAGTATTGCTCTTAAGTACTTTTTACACGCTGCGGGTTGTTCGAAAGAGATACCGCGCCCCCGGAACGCAAAGGTCACTTGAAAGAACATAGATGGGTTTTAGTCAGTAAAAGTCTGACACTCCCTCTCGCTCCGCCGAGAGCGGGGGAAGTCCCAATGACTTCCCCCAATGATTACCCATAGTTAAAAAAAAATACTATTTACACAAGTCAACTTATCTCTTATTCATGGCGAAAAACTCTCCTCGCATAAAAAGCCTTTGGTTTAGTTGCTGCATAGAATTAGCTCTAGTAACAGTAAATAACATTTGATAATTTACTTACATCGGATCTTAAATCACTTACTGCCATGTGCAATAACAATTTAAAAATCTTGTTTTCTTAAAAATTCTTAACAATTTTATTAGTCTTCTAATATTTGGCAAATAATAAAAAGGAAGTTTGTTTCAGACTGCATTGTAGTTTTTTGTTCAATACATTGGGAAAAACGTAACATCATTTTTTATTTTAAATTTCATATAATTATGTCTGATCTAGGTACGGTCAGCAACAAAAATCGATTAACAATGTTACTTTTACATGTCTCTTAAATATTTACTGCTATTCAGAATTTACCAATACCTAAGGTTGATTTCCTTTGATATTGTGCTCAATAATAAGGTTTTAAAATCTGAAATGTTTATCTACTTTTGTTGCTGATTGTACCTTATTTAGGATACAATAAATAAGACCGGTATAAGGTTGCCAACCGTCCGGATAAAATCGGACACAGTCAGGCTTCTTGGGTTCGTGTCCCACCGAATTATTCACATTATTCGGATGTCATCCTCTTGTTATGCTTTTTACATTAAATTCATTAGAAGTTGAGACGATTGTATGAAAAGGTGTCCAAAAAATTAAATACAATAGTGTTTTCATTTTAAAACTCAAACATAAAATCCGGTTTTTATACCCAATTGTACCCAAAAGTCGGGATTAACTAATTGGTGGTTCGGCTTTCCAGATTTAGGATGTCTATGTAACCTGTATGAGGACACTATAAATTATTTGCAAATAATTATATCTAAGTTATTACTTCTGACATTTTTATTCAGAGTTATTCAGAGCACGCAATATAGCTCCTTATTCACTGGCATTACGCTATATTTATAAAAAGGCGAACATTTCAATCTTCGTTGTGAAATGAGTTTTCGAGGCACAAACAATGCGAGTTAATAACAGTTTATTTTTTGTGTATTCTCCATATATGGTAATACCGGGCATAACGTGTATTATCATGTATGGAAAATTTGAAAAATATTGATTGCATTATAATAAACAAATAAAAGAAAATTACTTTTTTCTTACTGTGTAAATAAGGGTTACTTTAGCTCTGTGGGGAAACTTTGACTGAAAACGAAATCAAACTTTTGAGAAGAACTTTCCGCCTCTTGAATGACTAAACCTTCTTGTTCACATTTTTGACGTTGACTTTTTTTTAAATTCCATTTTCAAAAATGTTTACTACTTGTTCCGTAAATTTTCATACTTTCTTTTGTTTTGAGCCAAAGTTTCCTGCAAGGGCTAAAATTACCTGCATTTACAGTATTTAAAATTTACGTCCTTTTAAGTCTTTTTCTTCAGACAAATTATTCTGATAATTAAACTTGTTTCAAATACAATTTCATAAACAGAACGTGCACAAATCATATCCTAACAAAATTTCAAATGAATATAAATGTAAAAAAAATACTAAACTAGACTACAAATATTAGCATTCGCTAGTCCGGTGTTCTTGATCTGGGCAATTCATCGCCAAAACAATGCTTATTGATAGGGTCCTTATAGGAGTTCTCATGGAGAACACTATGGGAACTGGTACGACATTTAGTTAGACACAGTTCATAATCATCACTGAGTGAACGGAAGAGCACATTCTTCTCTGTTGATAATTTGGATAATACTACCTCTAGCATGTCCCTCTGTGAACAAATAAAAATATAGTTATTTATAAATGATAGCTTATGGTGGTTGTGGTATTGGATTTGATTCCCAGGTCGAGCGAAAAATTTTCTATAAAATTCTCAGTAGCAGTTTAGAGTTAGGATTTGTGCCCCGTTAATGGCAATAGGCTCGCCCCCTATTACATGGCACCTAAACATACCAGCGGACTGTGTGGGTGTACATTGATACACCTCTGCCTATCCCTTCGGGAATACAGGCGTAATGGTTTGTTATTTATTGATTGAATAAAAAAATCTTTACCTTGCTGGGATCCAAACAACATGACACACAATTTTCATATATTATACAGCAATTATTATCTGTACATGTTTTACAACTGTATCTATCAGCGGATGCAGCATCAGTGTCGCAACAGCCATTCTTTGTCACATCACTCCTGTGACACACATAACCTGGAACAAGTATTTAAGTACAAGTATGTAAGTCAAATTACAGTTTTGTATCATCATCAAAATTTTAGGAGGTTCTCATAAAACATATAAATCTAATGAAATACAAACACCTGGTCAGTTATGAATAAATACTAATTTTTTTTGTTGTTTATATTTGAAATTATTTGGATGGAAAGGAAGAGGGAGGCCAAAGAAAAGATGAATTGTGTGAAGAATGAAATGAAAGAGAAAGGAGTCGGTGATAGTATGACGGCTGACAGGACGGCATGGAAGGAGAAAACGTGTTGCGCTGTTGGGATAAGGGGAGGAAGATGATGATGATGATATTTGACATTATTTCAGAATAAACCTCTTTCAAAAATCAGAATCGCCCCGTTGCGTATACGGTAGGCACTGCCATGCGACTGAATTACTGTGTGAGTGCGGGTTCGTTGCCCCTCCTTACTACACCCAGCGGCAACACAACTAGTTCAAATTAGAATATCACCTACTCAAAAAAGAAAACCTCTTTAATTTTTTATCAATTGGTGTTGGGAATCTAGCTAGCTAGCTACATCCTTTAATTTTATAAGATTGCAAAATTGCACTTTGTATAGTGCTTGGGTGTTAAAATGAGTTACAGAAAGAGACTGTCTATCACTCATAGTTGAAGAGAAATAGAGATAACACTCATAAAATCAAACTTCTTTTATAAAATCTATGTGCCATAATAAAGACTATATTTCCAACACTTGATTTGCATTTAAAAAAGTTAAATTCGTCTTGCGCAAAAGGCGATGACATTTTTTAAGATGTTTGTGAGAGTTTTCATGTCTATACAGCACAGCTTCCTAAAGCCAGTTGGCTGTAGGCTCTCAAAAGGCTGCTTATCTTTTGGGTTTGGCCTGTGCTGGCTGGCATAAGACCCCAAAAAGAGCCTCGCCGAATGGCCCCATCAAATGGCTCAGTGTGGAAATAACCCAGAAAAACTATCTACATCTAAATAGAGAGCCAACTACTCATAAGCCACACATACCATCCCGCCTGTATTCCTTGTAGGTAGAGGTGTAACCAATGTACAGCCACAGTTTGCTGGTATGTCTTTATGTCCCATGTAATAAGAGGTGAGCCTATTGCCTTTAACCGGGAAGAAATTCAAACTCCAAGCTGCTAATAAGAATTTCCAAAAAACGCTTTGCTTGAGTTGGGAATTGAATCCAAGACCTCTAGCATAGCAATCGCGCTTAGCACCAATAGGCTAACGAGGCGTGAGTTGCCCATAAGCCATAATTTATAATTAAAAACAACGGCACATTCAGGCTGTGCATTTCGTTTAAGCTCGTTCTTTCTGACAGAGACGTGGCTGGTGTTGATGCAGTGGAATATTACCTCTATCATCTACCAGTAATTGTTTTCCTTGTACGGAATTTCTGCATATCATGTGATCTATAGTATCATTGTGTTCTTGAAGAGTTCTCCAAACAAATGGCTTACTTTCAAATGAAACATCTTGATAAATCATGCCTCTGCTGCTGCCCTGAAAATTCAGTTATTTATGTTATTATTTGGACAATCTTTTGTGTGAATTTAGGGTTAAGTTTATTTTGATGATTAGAATACAATGTTTTCATTAAACATGTATAATAAAGAAAATTGCAGAGGTACTAAAATACATCTTTATAATGAAAAGGCATCATAATATTTATCTGTTTATTTATCTGTCTGTTTGTTTTATTTGTTTGTGTCTATTAGTATCTATTATTAGAACCCAATGACTTGCAGTAACAACTTCACAACTTGGTAAAGTCATTCACCTCAATTTCTTTATAATTTAACACTGTCCTATCTTATCTTACGTTAATTGTTACAACATGAGCAACTACTTAACTGTAGTTTTTCAATACTCACAGACACTTAGGAACATTTTTTTGTTAGTGGGCCAGGACACAATACACTTAGATAATAGCCATAAAGTTTCTATGAAATACTTTTATTACTAACCTCTCTCAAAAAGCTGACAATACAATAAGTTAACGAAGACGCAAATATTATGCCCAACACTAATCTTCTTCGTATAAATCGCACTAAAGCAGCATACCACATTTTATACTTGTAATTAACACTCAACTTACGAAACCGATTACAATAATACGGAAATATATAGAAAAATAATAACATTTTCAGGCGTAAGAATGCAGTATAGAATTCAGCACTTTCTCTGAAGACATCGTAAATAAAAATTACCCTAACTGAAATCTTTAAATGTAAATTAATTTAAGGCTTTTGGTATGCTTTGTGTATTGTCTTATTAGATAAACAACGTTGCCCGATTTGGATAAACAAAATTATTCGCGTTTACATTACATTGCGAATACATTCGTTCATTGGAATCTCGAAATCGAAACATTACATGACATTTTGACAATCAAATTGACATTTGACACAGACATAACAATGAGTCTTAACAATTCATAGACTTATAACTATGGACATGCCATAAAGACGAATATAGCTTTGACATATCACGTGACCCAAAATGGCCAGCGAATAGTACATGTTTCGACAGGTACTTAAGAAGATAAATATAATAGATCTATATTTCAAACATGCATTCTTTACACATTTAAAAGTTACTGGCATCTTCATATTCCTATCTAAAATAATGTAGCAACAAATAGGCTTGTTTGACTTTGATATGACGTGCATTTCATCATTTTGAAAGTGGCATTTAATATAATTATGATACAATGAGGAGGAGCACTAACTTTTTATCACGACAGAGGGCGCATAAGCAACTGTACCCTGTTTTGACATAACAGTTGTCAAATCGTATGGTTTTTTGCATTCAGTAAATATTATTATTTATTTTTTTCCTAAACTTGAGAAAGTTGCCTCAGTGTAGTGCGTTAAATTGTAAAAATAGAGGAGTACATTTGTTTCCTAAGGATAATAAACGCAGAAAACAATGGGAATCGGCGTTACGTATTAAAAACTTTAAGGCAAGTAATACTGCACGCTTGTGTGCTGCGCATTTTACTGAAGACGATTATTATGGGAAAAGCAAGTATAGGGTGAGTCATCGTAGTGGTTCTATTTATAATATTCTACTATCAGTTAGTAATTGATGAACCTAAGTTCTTAATTCAATGAATATATTTCTTACATTATCTACTATCTTATGTATATAGAAAACAGCTTCTTAAAGATTTATTATTTGAATATAGGTACCTACTTTTCAAAATAATCCTGTATGACCTCTCTTTTGATCATTGGTAGAGGAGTATCTGCATTTATATCTATGAATGTGTTTGTAGGTGGACACCATTGGCGTATCTAGAGTTAGTTTTCAGGGGGGGCCTGGCCCCTAAGATGCCATGGCCGCTGCGATGCAATGCGGTCAGGCGGAAGGTGAGCCCTACAGCCTGGGGTGGGCACAAGACCACACTGGGGTGGGCCCGGCCCGGCCCGCCCCCCCCCCCCCTATATACGCCTATGGTGGACACTGGTACACGGAGTCCTCGTGGATAGGGTTGCCATCTCTAAAAATCAAAAAGCCGGACTTACTCGTTAAAAAAGCCGGACTTGTTTTGAAAAAACACGGTTTACGAGATCTGTTTCTTTAATAATTGTTCGCATAACATTGTTTACAATTACATGTCTCACATTAAATTCGTCGTTTAAAATTTTGGCGATGGTTTTTGGACATAACCTATTCCTTTGTTTTGTCCATTGCTGGCCAATTAACGAGAATACTCTCTCGACAGTTGCATCATGCCGCGGTTTTGAAAAATCATACTCGCACATAGCGAGTATGTCTGACTATCAATACTATGTTACTCAGCGACACAACAGTCGCTTAAAGCGAGGATCCTCTTGTTTTTCTAGTAGAAAAGAATTAATCGATAGTTTAAAAAGCCTAACAAAAGCCGGACGGGCCGTACGCAGTCAAATATGGCCGGACAAGAGGTCAAAAAGCCTAACATGTCCGGCTTTATCCGGACGGATGGCAACCCTACTCGTGGATGTCGCAATTGGCACCAAAATTTTGATTCCGGTCATATGATTCTAATCTACAAATAAAATAGGATAGTTAACCATAGAGACAAAAAAAAAAACCTTACAAATCAATTATAACCTCAACCATTTTAAGTCTTTACCTTTCAATCAAATCGGCCTTTTTACCGGCAGTTGTCGCATTCCTCTTAAGTAACTCATCTTTAAGTTGAGGGACAGTCAGAAAAGAGTACATTTTAAATGAATTTAACTTAGAATATTAACGAAAAATCAATCACAATCTTGTCTTGACAAGTAAACACGGTACAGTTGCTCCTGGCGCCATCTATACTCAGTTTTGCCTGTGGCTCCTCATTGGCTAAGCTGAGCTTCAAGACATAATTACAACCATCAGAACTATCATCCAACTATAAACTGTCAAAACATGGCAAGTCATGGGTGATGTAAGTCATAATGTTGTCGATGTCATGAAATATTTCAAATATGATTCTAATCTACAAATAAAATAGGATAGTTAACCATAGAGACAAAAAAAAACCCTTACAAATCAATTATAACCTCAACCATTTTAAGTCTTTACCTTTCAATCAAATCGGCCTTTTTACCGGCAGTTGTCGCATTCCTCTTAAGTAACTCATCTTTAAGTTGAGGGACAGTCAGAAAAGAGTACATTTTAAATGAATTTAACTTAGAATATTAACGAAAAATCAATCACAATCTTGTCTTAAATAATTATTTGCTGAATTGTGACCTGGTTTTGGAAATAGCCGGCAGTGAAGCAAACTGTGTCATACCTACAAAATACGAAATCTACGTAATAAGTAAATAGAATCTTTGCGAAAATGTCTTTAAGTCATTAACAAGTGAGTAACTTGTATCACAATGGCAAGCAGCCCCTTCAGCCGAGGAGGCAGATGCGCTCGGAGCCCACCTCCCACACCTGTGCCCGCTCCGACAACTGCTCCTGCAGCCCAGCCCGCACCCGCGCCTCACCCGCAGCCGCCCAGCCAAAAAGACGATGCCACGGAAGTGATACCAACCTCTGAAATCCAGAACTGGATGTCGTCCATTGAGCAGTGCCTAAATGAGGTGTGCGCTATTGCAACAGAGGGCAAGTTAAACTCGGAGCAAAAGCTACGTATCAGTTCCCTATGCCGAAGAATTGGAAATGGTACATCGCAGATGGCCGTTCAGTATCAGTCCGTCAAGCAGAAAGTCCTCCTTGCCAGCTCCACCATCAGAACACTAGAAGACCAAATTGATTTGTCCCACCAACTACAAGACCTGAAGCTGACAATCGGTTCCTCAAGTAAACCTGTTCCGGAAACTTCCTTTGCTGATATGGTCAAAAAAGGTACCAATAATTTTATACAGCCGCAGAATTTAAGCTCATTGGCCATATACCCCAATGACAAATTGAAGTCCAGTGAAGAAACAAAAATCCTTGTTCAAAAAATTATATGTCCTGAACAAATGAAACTTCAAGTAAGAGGACTACGCAAGACCAAAAACGGCGGTGTTATTATCAGCACTGAGACAAAAGACGACATAGAGAAGGTGAAAAAATCGATGCAGACGTCAAATTCAGGCCTTACCGTTGATGAGCCACAAAAAAGAAAGCCAAGAGTAGTAGTCATTGGAGTGCCCTCATCCATGCAAGAAAAGGAAGTTTTTACCTGTTTATTTAATCAAAATCTAGCCGACAAACTTCAGGATTGCAGCCTTGAGTCCTTTTTGACCTTCATTAAGCTAAGCCATAAGTCAGGTAAGAAGGACGCTGATACCTGTAATTATGTACTAGAAGTATCGGCAGACATACGCAAAGCCCTCATATGCAAAGACAGGGTATTTGTAAATTGGTCATCGTGCCCTGTGCGAGATTTTACTTTAGTCACACGCTGCTATAAGTGTCAGCAGTACGGACATGCGGCCAAGTCGTGCAGAGAGACCACCTATACCTGTGGCCACTGTGGTGATCAGGGCCACTCCATTAAAGAGTGCACAAAGACAGCTGAGGAACCAAAATGCGCTACTTGTTTGCATTTTAAAAAACCAAGCAATCATAAGACCAGTGCTGCTGATTGTCCCGCTAAAATAATGGCTGAGAAAAGGTACATAAACTCAATTGATTATGGAGGCGCCTAGGAGTTAATTGCGAAGAAGTCATAATTATGCAATTTCGTCTTTGACCCAAATTACGATTCTACTAATCCGCAGTGTTGAATGTTGTACCTAATCGAAAGTGCACAACAAGCAGTACAGAAGAACTCGGTCAATACGATCATAATAATTTATGTACCTAAGTCAACTGATTATTCAGCATAATTATAATTTGTCAACTATTACTTTTTTACACCTTTACACTATTACGTAACATAAGAACTATATCAGAATAAGATTATTTATTTACTTTTAATTTAAGATTATTTTAGCTCTTCTCGCCTGAGACACAGGTTTTACCTAGTTCAGGCACGGAAATCTTAGAAATATAACTTACATTTAAGCATAATTGTATTAATTTTATATATTGTAAATTTAAATAAATGAATTTGAATTTGAATTTGAATTTGAATTTGTCTTGACAAGTAAACACGGTACAGTTGCTCCTGGCGCCATCTATACTCAGTTTTGCCTGTGGCTCCTCATTGGCTAAGCTGAGCTTCAAGACATAATTACAACCATCAGAACTATCATCCAACTATAAACTGTCAAAACATGGCAAGTCATGGGTGATGTAAGTCATAATGTTGTCGATGTCATGAAATATTTCAAAACCGGCAAATTACGGGACGGTTTGGATCACGGAGTAAAGAAAATTCTTTACTCCGTGGTTTGGATATTCAAGGAATTACTAGTGTTGCGCATTGATGTTACAAGTTGTATCAAAATATTACAGTTAATGCGCACTAAAATGTTATAATGCTCGGTTCTCCTCCCTCACTGATGTAATGCTCGAATTGTTTAATTATAGGTTGCTTGCTATGTTTGGTTCGCCTCATTCACTGATTAATGCTCGACTATGAAACGTTACTTTAAAGGCGAAAGCTCCCGCTGAGGTAGCAACTTCAAACGTGTCGGGGTGCCGTTTTGTGCCTCAAGCCACCAACTTTTATTTTGTAGTCGTCGGCTCCTCGTTGATAGAATTGAATGATTACAACAACAGGGACTTCCCCGATAAACGATAAAGCTTGAATGACAAAAATGTTGCGATAAAATAAACTCAACCTTCCTCCCGAATAAGTTGAGTTAATCTTGAATCAAATATAAATAATTTATCATTATTATACTTACTTCTTACCTATACTGTTACTTACACAGAACAATAAATTTATTGTTCTGTGGTTACTTACATTATTTGAGTTTAGCTCTAGTGTAAATGTCTAAATTCCCTGTATTTTCCCAACATAAAGAAGAATTGAATGATTACAACAACAGGGACTTCCCCGATAAACGATAAAGCTTGAATGACATAAATGTTGCGATAAAATAAACTCAACCTTCCTCCCGAATAAGTTGAGTTAATCTTGAATCAAATATAAATAATTTATCATTATTATACTTACTTCTTACCTATACTGTTACTTACACAGAACAATAAATTTATTGTTCTGTGGTTACTTACATTATTTGAGTTTAGCTCTAGTGTAAATGTCTAAATTCCCTGTATTTTCCCAACATAAACGTTCTCCCCACAAATTACCCAATCGGACTGAAGATCCTCGCAGTTTGGGGAATTCCCCACAGATTGGCAACACTGGTTGCGTTGCTGCTTGCTGCTACCGTGTTTTTTATGGTCAAGGCACACATACGACTGTTCTTTCGCCTTTAAAACCTTCGAAATACTTATAGTCAGCTTATATTCACACAGTTTAGCGGAAACTTTTTTTGATCTTTTTTGTACAATTTCTCAATTGTTGTTAAGGATTTTTTAAGTGCTAGGGGCTTGGGCCTCATTTATGATATACAGATGTGGCACTACTGTGAGATGCACTTAGAGATTAAATACAAAAGGAATTTTAAATTCGTTTCCTAGAAATATTGCATTTAACCTGACAGCTGGCACTTGTCCCTAGTGTTTCCCATTAAAAAGAGAATTTATGAGTTTCTAAGTGACCGAAGCATGTGAAAGTTTTTTTCCCCGAAGGGTTAGGCAGAGGTGTACCGAAGTACGCCCACAGTTCGCCGGTATGTTTAGGTCTCATGTTGGTTTTAAAATAAATATAATATTTTGTCAATAAACCAGAGAACCTAAGTGACAGGCAGCCACATTTCAAGGAAAGCTGACAATAACACTAATTTTAATATTCACTTAGGAAAACGAAATTTTAGAAGCCGAGGTTATTTCAGAAAGTCACCTATGGTGAGTTATCATACTCGTCATAGTTGCTGTCATGTAACCAAAATATAGTCCTGTGTAGGCTGATAATTTTTGGGCACAAAATAAAACACATAATTTAGCTTTGAATATACTTTAAAAAAATCTTAAAATTATTTAATCTGTATTGTACTTCGTCCTACGTATTACCCCACGCTGCTGGTTTGTAAAACTGGCTGTCCAGTTCCTGGAATGAAAAAGTTTTAGGTATGTTAGTTACTTTACTAAGTAATTTAAAGCTTCCTTCTATGTTATTCCTTCAACTGTTATTTTAAGACCTTGCACAAATTATTTGATGTATACTCATGTTTTTACAATAAATACATATTCTATTCTATTCTATTCTATTCTATGGCAATCGGTCAAAATGATACATATTACAGCATTAGGTATATTGTCAAAGTGTTCCTTAAATTGCGTGTTAAGAGATAAATGTGATTCAAGCCAATAAGCAAAAAATCTTGCTTTTTCAAGAATTACCCTCCCTGATGCTATTCATGAACCTGTAGTTACAATTTACAAGCTTAATAGGTAGTTCTGTAATAAATTACGATCCGATTGGCGCAGTGGCTAAACGATTGGCTGCTGCGCTGCGTATCGCGGGTTCGATTCCCGAAAAGAACATATGTTTGTCAGGCTTACAGACAGTTGTTCCGGGTCTAGCTGTTTGTTAACGTACCGGAGAAATTCTTAGTAATGTTTAAAAAAAACATATTACCTTGCATAGATAACTGCAGTAAGTTGGTCTACAGGAGGGATTGTATTGTGTAGAGGTGGGGGCACACTGCGTTGTCGTGTTCTTGCCGCACATATAACAACGAATGTTTAGCATATGTGTCCCCGGATTTAACGAAGATACATTCGTTATTACTGGATTAAAAGTTGTTTGATGTTCTGTCTGCGTTTCATGCTGCAATCATCATTAGAAATTAGTAAACGTATAGAAAAATAATCTTACTTCTATTATAAATGCGAAAGTTTGGATGGATGGGTGTTTTTTACTCAATCTGGATAAAATTTGGCACAAAGATAGATTGGAACAGCATATAGGCTATTCATTTGTGATATTTCGACATTCACGCAGAAGAGGCTGCGGGCAGAAGCAAGTAATAACTACACTCCCGGACTCCGAAATCGAGCCACCTAGCATATGAGTTTGTATCGTCCTTATCTTCAAAAAATTATATGAATGACAAATGAATGAAAATGAATGAAAAATCAAATTCAGAACAATAGTACATGAGCCTAATTTTGATTATGCCAGCTGCAAAGTTGCATTAAAACTTTTTGATCATTCATACAATTTTTTAAAGTTATGGACGTTACTAAATCATTATGCTAGGTGGCTCGATTTAGGAGTCTGGGAGTATATATCAAAAACTTACCATAGGAATATTATTGTTTGTGCTATCAGATAACAAATAGTTTGAACTATAGTTGGGGGAGGGTAATATTTGTCTTGCGTTAATGTATTGCATTTGAGTTTGATGGTTGTAGATTGGTTGACCTATGTTCTGATGATTTTGGTGAGATTGTCCCATGTTAACATGTTGACTCCGAATCGAATGCACATGTTTTTTGTTGTACTGCTGTGGCCTATGAGGCATTTGTGAGCAATGGTTTACAGGATATGGGGGTGGTTGTCGATTATGCGAGTTATTCGTTTGCATATCATGGACACTATTTCCGTACGTTGGTCTTGCAACTGATATGTTTCTTCTAGAATATTCACTACTTGGGGCATCATTATTTTGATTTCCGTTTCGCTCTGTTGTGTTAAACTGCTGATTATCGGTAAAATGTAGAAACGTGTCTGCATCTATATTTATACTTATTTCGTGGCCAGGAGTTCCAGAAGTAAATATACATAGATTTGGCACTTTTGGCGTAGCAACGTTACTGTTTGCAATGATTCCAGAGCGTGGAGGATTTAATGGTAGTGGTGGTCTGTTTAATTGTTCCTTTAAAGTAATATTTCCATTGGAAAGACATGGTGCTTGCTTTCCTTTAATCCGTTCTCTTTTTTGTTTTGTTAATCTAACTAATTCATTAAAAAATTGTTGTACGTGGGCTCTGTGGCATTTCCACCGCAGAGATTTGCTATTAGCCAAAATAACAGTGTCATCTAAAAATTTATTTATAAAGCTATTATTATGTACTTGTGGCATAATTATTGACTCCATTGTGTTATAAGATAATTCAAAATAATGATATTTTAAAATATGAAATATCTCTTCTTTTTTGTTCTTTTCTCGGTTACAACCTCGTACGCCATATTGGTAAAACGATTGCATGATAAGAACTATGTGGCCAGATAACTTTTTTAACAAATCTTCAACAAACGTAGAAGCTGGCTCAGGATGATTGTTAATGTGACATGTGCTAGGTAAAGTTTCTTCGTCATTAACTGCGTCATTGCCGATTAAAATCAATGCATGTTGATCAGCATTAGATTCACTTGGATTCAAACAATGTCCAACGTCATGAGTGTTCTTGCTTGTTTCTGCATTTTTGGAATTGTTTAAATCATGTACCACATTATTTTCACTTATTTCTTCAGCGGGTTTCTCTTTCAGAATTCTATTGGTTTTGTTTATACTTAATATGGTTTTATTTAAACCACTATGGTTGATTTCAGTACGTTTTTTATCATTTTTGCATTCTGTTTCAACTTGTTTGTTATTGTTATTTTCCTTCGTACTTTCTCGTTCACTCAGTTCATTTATAATTAATAAGTTTTCATCATTGCTGTCTTCAAATATTATTTCTTCGTGGATTGGCAAATTGAAGTCGAACTTCGCCATCTGGTCCAAAACGTTTTCTGAAACATAATAACAACCTGTTAATTACCTGTTTATGGCATCAATATTAATTCTGTATTTCCCAAATTCTTGCATTAAGGTTTAAAAAAGCTGACTTTTATCTGACAAGTAGGTACTTAAGTAATCTTTGCAGTCATGTTTGGCGGTGCTGCTTACTAACTGCATCATTAAGTGAGTTAAAAAGTTAAAAAATAATACAGATTTTTTCGATTTAGAGTCGCTATTAATAGTACTTATAATAATATCAACAAAAATCTCCTTTAGGTATGGAAATTATAAATTATAGGTTTGACTTTAAACAGAATAAGGATAAATTTCAAAAAAAAAAAAATATTATGCTCATTGTAAATTTTCAACACAACCGTGTAAAACGGTGAGATATGTATGTAGCACTGTACAATATTACTACCTCTGTAGGTACATAATCATGTTACTGGCAAACAAATATATTCAATACCATTCTATTCTATCCTTTTTAAAAACTTAAAACCATAAAACTTACCGGTCTCCATTGCTATTTCTTCTGCTCTCTTGTGGTAATGTCTTGTCCTGCAGTTTAATATTCTGTAAAAAAAACGGTATTTGAGCATGTATGAACCTACAAAATACAAAATTAAATAAATAAAATGAAAAAAAAAACATCTTTCTTCAAAAATAAAAATGCCTATGTTTGTTACTCGTTTGTTACGCTAAACGCTAGCTAAACGGATCTGAAGGCACAGAAATAGATTCTAGTCAAGAATAGTGCCTACATAGGCTACTTTTTATCCCGGAAAAATGTATTGTTCCCAGAGGAAAACAAATTAAAAAAAAAATACAAATAAATACAAATTGTATGAGGGTGCACTCTTCTATATTCAAATAACACTCAGCGTCATACAAATCGCGTTTGTTTTGTGCTAAAATACTACCTACTAACATCTTTTATTTACGCTATCAGTCAAAAGATTAAGAAATAAGGTAGTGTGAATAATAACATTTAATTTGTTTAGGTCACCATATTATCATATCAGTATTGGCTGATATGATGATAATGGTGACTTGACCAGTGCCTTAGTGCCGTGCAGTGCACTCTAAGGCAATTATTATAATTGAATTAAATGCGTATTTTGAGACTTAGCAGTTTTTGGAGGTACGGTTTCTAGTTCGTCGGTTCGGTTTCTAGAATATTAAATGATTAAGTTATAAATTCTCATTTATTTATTTGGTAGGCTATACAGTTAACCTACCACTATAACTTTTATTTAATTGTCACTATATTTATAATTAATACTAAGATTTAGGAACTGTGCGAAATAGAATAAGAGTTTGAACAACGATGTTGTTGGAAATAGAACTGACTTTACAATGAAAGGAACTGAGCTTATATACCTACTTAGAATTCAATGGGATAAGTAAACATAACCAATGGTGATTAGTTAGTGAAAAAGATAACTAATATTGACCAATAACAAAGTCCTTAACTAATTAATGAATGACATTACTAGTATCTTATTTACAATACAAGTAGGTATGTAATGGTTGTTTACAATATAATTATGTAATGGTTGTTTACAATACAATTAGGATACTTGATAAAGAATGTAGAGACTCGACACATATTTATAACGATAGAGGGCTAATATGTAACAGCCGGCCCATCACTATTGCAACCCCGGCTGGAAGCCGGATGACAGCGCGTGAGCAGACGCGCTCCCACTCCACTCCACTCCGCCATCAAGCGCGGTCGCAATTACACATATTTCACAAGTACACTCAACATAGGTATATGTTACATTTTTAAATATTAAGATTAAAAAAAAAAGCCGTTGGTCCGTTGCCTGTCATTCGTAGATCTTTGACAGTCGTTACGGATAGTCAGAAGCCCAAAAGTCTGACAACCAGTCTAACCAAGAGGTATCGTGTTGCCCAGTTACTGCGTTGTGGAGGTCAGATAGGCAGTCGCTCCATGTAAAACACTGGTATTCAGCTGCATCCGGTTAGACTGGAAGCCGACCCCAACATAGTTGGGAAAAAGGCTAAGCAGATGATGATGATGAAGATTAAAAAAAAAGTTATTATCTTACGTAACTCGGTACCCTAGGGCCCTGGACCTTTCAAAGGCATACGAGCGGCCGACGCCAAGAAGGCCCCTTAGAAGGCTTTAGGATGTAATGAAATACGTATCGACAAATTATCCTAAGCAAATGCATTCAAGGATAACCCCCGCAAGGCTATTGCAGGAATCGAAAACAAAGAATAGGACTATGGATTTGGGTGGCTTAAGCGGACTGGTTACCTGCTACACAAACTATGGCCCCTATAATGTTATTGTTTTAATTTAATCATAAGATCTAGGTATACATATAAATTATATTTTTAAATATTGGTATAAAAAAATAAAAACATTAAAAAACTTACTTTATTTTTGACCTTTTAGGAGTTGATTTTAAAAATGTAGGTATTTCTTACTTCAATAGAAGTATTATAACAATATTTGCAAAAAATCGCTAGGTTTATAAAACAGTACTCACTAAAACAATCGTCTTATAATCTATTTTAACATAAAACATCCTAAAACGCGTCTTTTAAAGTTCTGAAGGGAATGTTGAATACCTACTTTACTATAACGTATTTTTATTAAAATAAACACATTCTCTGTATTTTGGTTGTGTTTTTGTAGTGTGACATTCCCGTGCCAAAGCATGTATAAAAAATGTTGGTCCCGGCTGTCATTCGTAGATCTTTGACGGTAGTTACGAATAGTCAGAAATAGATTGAATGATTTTTGTCTGGTATTAGAAGGATATAAACTGTATCCCCAAGTTTTCCCTATTTCAATAATAGCCTTTAACTTTGTACACTAGGCCTCTATTGACAGCGGTATAAATAGGCAATTTTGAGCATTTTCAATGGGCTCTAGTGCTTTTCAAAATAATGAATCATTAAAAAACAAAACATAGGGACATAGAAATAGGTGGTATTTACTGTACTTGCAAAAATTATTGCCTTATAGTCATAAACCAGATAGAAAACAGACGAGAGCGTTTCTATGTAGAAAGGAGCAACCGCATTTCCTCATAAATTCACACATACATTACATACACATAATTACAAGGTCGTTGAGTATAAATAAACAAATGACGAAGTGGTTCGGTTCAAGGAGAATATAGAGCATTGGCCTGCTTCGTTAAAATAAAAGAGTGACATCATTGTGATAATAATAACTTTTGGCCGCGACTTTATGCGCCCAAATGTCGGTTATCGCGGATGCAGACGAAGTCACGGGATAAAAACTAGCCTATGCCTTTTCTTGGGGTTCCAACTTAATCCGTACCAAACATCAAAATTGATTTAGTTGTTTAGTCGAGTAAGCGTTATAGACAGACATATCGAGCCATTACCGCCATTTACCTAAACTATTTGAACGAATCTAATTTCAAAAAACCCAATAGTAAGTAGCCATATATACAGGGTGGAATTTTATAATGCTACCCGGAGGGAAAGTACTCTAAATACTTAAGTAAGCACATTTTACCCAAAGGAAACATTCCTTTAATTTTAAAAAGAATCAAAACTGCATTTAAATTATTTTGAAAATACGCTTGCCACACCCGGGAATCGAACTGACTAAAATCGGAAAAAATAGCATCCCTGCTCTACACCACATACAGTACAGCCGCAAAGTTTGAAGCTGTCTGGCTGCGCAATGGATCTTTTAGGAATAAAATTGTGTACTGCGCAGTTAATATGCTAAATTCGGGACAGCCGTCGCAAAACTTTCAATGGGTTAGAAAATATCCCAATAACAATAAATAAAAATAATAAAAAAAATAAAAATAACGGAACGACGACGGTAATATTTGTTGTGGGTTGTGCCTATCCTTTTCACGGTGTGATCGTACTAATTTGATTTATTTGTTAAAAAGCTTATGATATTAAATGCTCCATAAGAGTAACCGAATAGACGTTTAAATATTTAATGTTTTCTATGTTCAGGGAAAGGTAACTTTAACACTAAAGATTTAAAGTACGTTTTCGTAAACAAAACATTTTTATCAGCCTTGGGCAGGGGTTCCCAACCTTTTTTCAACTACAACAATGACTCCCTTTACAGGTTGTAATTTTTTTTACGATGCCCCTTTAAACCAAGGTATTTCTATAAAAGCTTCCATACATTACGTTTTTTTGTAATATAAACTCCAAAGATCTTAATTAAGTATCTTATCTTAATTTCTGGTAGCGAGACTGACTCAATATCTGTATAACCAGTCGGCTTTCGATTCTCAAGGATTTGTCTTGGTGAATATTTTACAAACATTTTGAATTAGAGAACGAGATTAGAGGTACATGAATTATTTATTTATTTATTTAAATAAGTACAACATCTTACAGATAACTCCAAAACGATGTTATACACACAAACTAAACAAATTACTAATTAATTTTATTAAAAGAGTATTACTCTATAAACTAATAAAAAATCCGGTAGATGAATCAATGATACCTTGTTATTATTGTAAGCGGCAAAATCGCATAGTCCCGCCAACCGATAGGAATTTAGACACGACGCAATCCAGAAATGCAAAAATAACGCACACACTTTGCACAATGTCACTGACACTCTAAATTAACATAAATTATTTTGCGCAGTTTCATTTAATTTAACCTTCTCGTCCTTAAGTCAGTCTACACACTGTATATAATAGAGCCGGGAGCGCGTCATCACTGCGCGAGCGCAACGTGGAACTAACACGAGTCTGGGGCAGCAAATCAACACAAAGATATTAAATGCAAGTTGGGGGGAGGTCGGGCGAGCGCGTACGCTTTCGTTTACGTCGCAGACTTGCAGTGGCAGGCAACCTAAACATAAGTCACAGGTTATTCACCTTTTTGAAAATACTTATACCTATACATAGTGTCTGATTATAGTTGTAAACAAGAAAAGGAGAATAAGTAAACCAGCCCTATACAGGGTGGAATTTTCGAATGCTACCTGGAGGGAAAGTACTCTAAATACAATTTTACTCAAAGGAAACATTCCTATATTTAAAAAAAAAACCGAATTTAAATAATTTTTGAACTTTTTAATTTTTGACGCTTGCCACAGCCGGGAATCGAACCGACTAAAATCCGTAAAAATTACATCCTCTACTTTTATATTTAGAACGGTTCCATAAAAACATCAACATAAAAAACATTACCAAGAAATACAAAAGTAGTAGGCAAAAAAATAATAACCTACTTGTACCGAATAAAGAAGTAAGTACTTTATGCCCTCGGCGTACGGTCGAAATTACAATGACAATTCCTAATATTTTTTTATAAGTAGGTAACTACGTACGACGTTACAATAGGTACGTATCTGGTCCCTCATATACTCGGAGTTTAGTAACAGATTCATTGAAAAATTCACATATTTTTTAAAAGCTTTTTTACCCTCACTTGTATGTGTGTCAAATTATGCAATCAAAATTTCACCCACTTTCACTGAAGCTGAAATTTGGAACACGTTTCGTTCTGCAAGATTTTTTAGGATGACTATTGGGAAATGGGTAAAAAAATTGCTTTACTTAGTTGCCCATTCTCCTTTATGTTTCCAAAAATACATAAATTATTGAATTAAAGACCTTGAGCATTGGTATTGTGTGAAAGACAATGTGTATAAGCTTTTGATTTTATTTGAAAGCCACGCATCCTCTTTTGGTTTTATCAAGAGAACAATGTTAGGTTCGGCTAACCTTGAGCAATCAACCCAACATTAAAAAAACCGGTATAGGTGGAACACATGTAGGTACTTTTTAAGGGCATGCGCTGACTTTATTAACATTCCTTTCCACCATCAACTCTTCTACTACTTAAAATTGCGTAAGCGAAAGCATGCAGGATTGTAATTTTGCAATTTTTAACCGACTTCAAAAAAAAGAGGAGGTTATGTATCATACCTACGTCGTAAACGATATTACAATACTGACTATGTTGAACGTGGCTTGCACTCTGAATCTGCAATAGAATACATCCAGAGCAGGAGTTTTATGTCTAAAGAAAACATCTTATTCCATGCTTTTAAGAGAGGTAAAGATAAATAAATAAAATAAATAAATAAATAAATATCTCTTGGGACAACTCACACACGGCTATCTGATCCCAAGCTAAGCAGAGCTTGTGTTATGGTAACCAGACAACTGATATACATACTTAGATATTTATTTAAATTGCCATAATTAACCTAAAACCCCACGGTTTATAAACAAAACTTAAAAATAATTACAAAGTATGTACAATTTATAAAAAAGAAAGAAGGAAGTGTGGTGTGGAATGTGCGGTGTGCGGTGTAGACCAGTAAATAAACGGAGTCAAGAGTCAAGAGTTGAGAGTAAGAGTTGAGAGTACAGCCCCCCTAGCCAAGTCACAAACGATAATCGTAAACGCTCGGTAGGTACCAATAGATTTTCAACTTAATACCCAAGAGCCTTAAGTTGAAAATCTATTAAAGATTTCTAAGCGTTAGCGACTGGAACGAACGAAAACGCTATGCAATCTTCATTAGATCTTCAACTTAAAACCAAGCACATAAAGTTGAAGATCTATTAAAGCCTACTCAGCGATTGCGTTTATCGTTTGTGACTTGACTAGGGGGGCAGGAGTGGCTCTTGAACCAACAACATGTAGTGTCTTCTTTACCCAACCTTCCCCCCTACATCGTAGAAGCTCAAAAGGAGGGCATCAAAAATTCTGGTCCGCATAACTGCAATAGGGCAAGTGCCCAAAAGGCTGGCATCATTGCCACGTTTTTTAGAAGAAAAAGGTTATATTATGAGTTTTCATTATAACGTGGTATATTTATTTTATTAAGTACTTATTGATCAGGCGGCATTATCAGTGAATAGAATTCCGAGAGCGGCCTCATCAAAGCCGTCGTAAGAAATTCCGGAGTCATTGTCCTTGCAACAATGACCTCATTCCCATTGTTCCCAACTCAATACAATGGGTTTGTTGCACATGTGTGTCGCAGCTGCAGTTTTCTATGTAAATCTTACAACGTTTTTTGATGCTTTTTGTTGTTTTTGCGTTAATCCCTAATAAGTATTCCTTCTTCTTTTCTTTCTCAGGTAGAGAGCTTGGAAGCATTAATTGTTTCTCGTAATCTCTCTCTCTCCTGCTTATTTTTTTATTTCAAGAAACGTACCCTTTCCCTTTTACTTTTGTAAAAGGAGAAAGAGGAAGGGCAGCATACTCATAATAATATTTTATTATTTAATTTTAATTTCAATCAATTTCAATTGAATTTTTTTTTTTGAGGCCAAAATAATATTGAATAACGTAAATAAAAACTTCCCTAACATAAATTGTCAGATATATTATTTAATGATCTTTTCATTGTAACATACTCATATTTGTAATAAGGTAATTACAAGAAAATAAAAATATTTAAAGTTTTATTACTGACTAGCTGTTGCCCGCGACTTCGTTCGCGTGGCTTATTTCACCCTCTAGGATACGTCTCGGGTTACCGCTCCCGTGTGTCATAGCGAGATGTAAAATACCCTATAATACTTACATATAACGTATTTTCTATGGGTAAAATATTTTTTAAAATCGATTCAGTAGATCCAGAGATTACCCCCTTGTGCCCCGCGGTATCACCCGCGTTACGTTAGGATTTTGGTTACTTTTCCGTTCCCGTGGCTCAAAGCGCGATGTTATTTAGCCTATAATCTGTTATTCTGAGGCAACTGAGGTAAAGGCTACGGAATGTCACGCAGAGTCCTTATTTTGCTGCGAAGTTATTTTAAAACTGTGATATCTCCTAAGATATTTATTGAAATTAAATGATGTAAAGGGCAATTTTGTTCAAAATTAAACACTTGTGATGAATAACATATTTATGTTGATAAGGATTAATACTATGTTTATAAAAACACCTTCGCAAATAATGCATTATTTTAAAACAAATTGTCTGCCCATAAAAATGGCTATACTGAGTCAACCTTTAAAGTTAGGCATGTACTACCGCGGACTTTTTTTTAGAATATTTTAAGAGGAACAATTCTCTGATACATTATTTTTGCGTAACTTTAACCGTTTACGCAGCGCACGCAACAAAAGTCCTAAAAAAGAATATTTTTTCCCCGTTTTTGCCACATTTTGCATTGATGCTCCGCTCCAATTGGTCGTAGCGTGATGTTATATAGCCTATAGCACTCACGAATATTGTAGCTTTCTAACAGTGGAACAATTTTTAAAATTGGTTCATTACTTCCAGAGATTACCCCCTACATACAAACTTACAAACAAATGTTACCTCTTTATAATATTATATATAGTAATATAGTAATATATAGTATTATATAGTATATAGTATTATAGTATAGATGTACGGTATAGGTGGATTGATGATCAGGTCGCGGGAATCATAGGAGGCATAGGAGCTGTCGATTTGTCGACACCATTAGGGAGATTATATTCAGCAGTAGACGATGATGATGGGGGTAAAATACCATTTCTTAGAGCTAAGGAGATTGCAAATAATCCTCCAACGAGTAGTAGGCTAAACGATCCGTACAATTGGGTATGTGACACCACAAATCAATTGACGCACATTTTATGAGCTGTCAAAACGCGATTCCCCCATTGATTGAGTATGACAATACTAAACTATGACGTCACTTTTTTGTCATCTCAATTCACTAACTATTTATTGATTTCAAATAAAAATAAAATAAAAAACAAATCTTAACAGTTATTTAAGCAGATGATGATCGGGTTTTCAGGGCTAAATTAAAGTGTTTTTTTTTTATTGAAGTGGTGTCTTGGCATTATTGTTTTATGGTGACTTCTACCCAATTTGGATATAGCTACGGCTGGGTTTGGCTTATTGCGTAGTTACCTATTACGTGCTAAATAAATCCTGGCAGGCTGCCAAAAGCTCCATAACTGCTAAGCTAAGCTAAGCTGACTTTATTCTACTTATGACTATGATTAAAATAACAATCAACCATTGGTTTTATTGTCGATATTTCCACCTTTGCCAACGACAATTAATGTACAGTCTCGAATAAAAGTTTTACTTACCGCTGTAAATACTGACCTTTGATTGGTCGATACACTAGCTTTCTTAATATGTTGGTCTTCTGATAAGAACATGAGATAATAACCATGAATCACTGGCATTATCTTTGTTTTAAAATTTGGACTTTGTATTGGTAGCGATTTTGTAAATAAACAAATTGAATTTTGTTGTCAGTAGTTGTACTGATACATGTATAATTTAAAAAAAAAATGTTTTTCTTTTAAATTGTGTGGTAACAACTTGCCATGTAGCTGTGCAGGTAGAATTTCTGTGGGTTTTTTAATTACTAAAATGTTTATATTTGCAACTGCCCTGTTGGTCTCGAGGTCGTAAGTGCGACTGCTGTGCAAGGGGTCCCGGGTTCGATTCCCAGGTCGAGCAAAAAGTGTTATTGGGTTTTTCTTTGAAATTCTCAGTAGCTGCTCGGAGTTTGGATTTGTGCCCGGTTAATGGCAATAGGCTCGCCCCCTATTACATGGGACCTAAATATACCGGCGAACTGTGGGTGTACATTGGTACACCTCTGCCTAACCCTTCGGGGAATACAGGCGTGATGGATGGTAATGTTTATATTTAAGTTTCGTTTTAAAACGCAGAAATTGCTACAAGGAATTTCTGTAACATTTTTTTTATTGTACCTAAGTGCTTGTAACTAATTCTAATTACTAATGTAACACTTATTACTAGTGTAAAACTTTTCTTTTTCTCTAATACATATCCATACATACCATCACGCCTGTATTCTCCGGAAGGTTAGACAGAGGTGTGACAATGTACACCCACAGTTCGCCGGTATGTTTATGTAATAGAGGGCAAGCCTACTGCCATTATTTGGGACAATTCCTAACTCCGAGCTGCTACTGAGAATTTCATACAAAAACCCAATAACACTGCTCGACCTGGGAATCTTCAAAGTAGTTCCTTTTCTTTGATACATAAATAGCGTAATAAAATGTTAATAATACACTTGAATACAAGAAAAACATATTCTTACAAACACGAAAGAATTTTCTAAAGAATTTTCCCCTAAACGAAGAGATATCTATCTCTACCAATACAGTAGGTACACAAACACCTGTTAGAGTGATCTCGCTAATAAGATCGAGATATAAAGGTATGATGTTTATCGTTTTCAGGCTTTCAGTCGTGGTCCGGTCGTCGGGCGCGCCTCACGGTTTTCAGAAATTGCGGAAAAGCGCGCCAATTTTCCGTGTACGCTGAGTTGAAAAAGTTAGCGATTTTAAAACGATTGTACGTTATTGTGTGCAGTGATCTTATTAGAGCATTATAATAAGTAATTAATTGGGGGAATTTGTACAGTTTCTTGTTAATTTTAATAACGTAAAGTAACGACATTTTGTTTACGTTAAATAAGCACTAATTTTAAGGATTTTGCTTTTTTTTACTTTGTTTCTTAGGTTTATATTTATTTCATTTGGACCATCAAAGTTAAAACTAAATAATAATTAAATTACAAACTATGTACAGTTAAAAGGATTTTGCTTATCAATAATTTGTAGATGTGATAATAATTATAGTTAAAAGTTAAATGTTAAACGATACACGTTTTTTTGGGAAACTATATTTTTTTCCTTTTTGAAAATCTGTTGTTTTGACCCCGATACTCGTATTCTTGTAGAAGGTATTCCAGTGAATAGAAGAAATCAATTAAAAACATTACAAATAATTGGTATTCTTAATGTTTTAAACAATAGGTGTTTAATATTATAACGCCTTGCAATATTTTTATTACTAAAACATAAACTGACGTACGTAGTAACATAACGAGAAAATCGTGAAAATTGAGAAAAGTACTTTGGTTAAAGAACTACAAATGTAACACAAAGTAGATGGTACAAATATGACAGTAGATAACGTCTCCGTCCATAAAAGTAAACTTACACCGAAAGAAAAACCAAAGTGATTGAAAATGAGAGGTAAGTGAGAGGAATAAGGCATTGTTTACCTTAATATTGTTTAACTTTTATGTACACACACACACACCGTGTCATGTCCTATTAATAATATTATAAATGCGAAAGTTTGTGTGGGTAGATGGATGGATGGATGGATAGATGGATGGATGGATGTTTGTTACTCTTCCACGCTTAAACGGCTGAAAGAAACTGGATGATTTTTGGCACTGAGATAGATTTTAGTATGGAATAACACATAGGATACATTTTACCTCGGAAACAGAAAATAAAAAGAAAATATATCAAATTTGCTGGTATACTAACATTATAGAGAGGACAGATTTTTTTGTTTGTTTGTACCGAATAACCTCCGAAACTGTTAGACCGATTTTAACCATTTCATCGTTAATAGAAAGCTAAATTATTAGGAAGTAACATGGGATCGGAGCAGTAAATAAAGATGTAACTCAATGCGAGAAAAAAACACGCATACGAAATCGCAGGCAACAGGTAAAATCTATCTAAATATATATCAACGTCATAGTGATCTATCAACGCACAGCCCAAACCACTTGACGGATCGGGCTGAAATTTGGCATGCAGGTAGATGTTATGACGTAGGCATTCTCTAAGAAAGGATTTTGATCAATTCTACCTCCAAAGGGATAAAATAGGGGATGACAGTTTGTATGAAACTTTGTCAATTTTAAATCGATCGGGCTGAGACTTTGCATGCGTAAAGCTACTATGATGTAAGCATCCCCTAAGAAAGGGTTTTGATAAATACCACCCCTAAGGGGATAAAATAGGGGATGAAAGATAATACTTCTCAACGCGAGCGAAGCCGCGGGCAAAAGCTAGTTTATCAATAAAAGGCTTATTTTCTATCAAAACACCAGAAATGGCACGTGTCGTTATGCTGAAGTATGGTTTGCAAAATCTTTTAGATACACTACAAATAATAATACGTATCACGATTTTGGTGGACTGCAGACTTTACAGAAATAATTAGTACATAGATATAGTTTCAGTAGCTGTGATGAATTTGGTACTGACCGATGATAGTTATTTTTTCTTGTTTTAATCGTAATGGCTAAGCTCTTGACCGTGGTGTAGGTCAGAGTTCGACAAAGTTAACGATGGAGTGAGCTTACCCAGAAGAAGCTTGTTCACTCTAATTTTGAAGAGACTAGGGTTGATTGCGTTCGGAAATACCGACGCCGGTAGAGATTTCCACTCAGCATTCTCTTCACATCCCTTCATTCCATAGTGTCTCTACATACTTAGTGACTTAGCTGCCTTGCTAGCCTTGTGGTCCTAAGCGTGACTGCTACACTTAAGGTCTTGAGTTCCATTCCTAGGTCGAGCAAAAAGTGTTATCGAGTTTTTCTATAAAATTCTTAGTAGCAGCTTGAAATTAGGATTTGTGTCCTGTTAATGGCAACAGGCTCACCCCCTATTACATGGGACCTAAACATATCGGCTAACAGTGGATGTGCATTGGTACACCTCTGCCCTGCTGTCTTCCCTTCAGGGAATACAGTCGTGATGGTATGTGTGTACTTAGTGGCATTTTTATCTTTACATCATAATGGCATTATTCTCCCTTACCTGTGTCTTTCATCTCAATACATCATCATCTGCCTAGCCTTTTCCCAACTATGTTGGGGTCGGCTTCCAGTCAAACCGGATGCAGCTGAATATCAGTATTTTACATGAAGCGACTGCCTATCAGATCTCCACAACCCAGTAATGGGTAATACGATACTCTTGGTAAGACTGGTTGTCAGACTTTCTGGCTTCTAACTAACAGTAACGACTGTCAAAGATCTACAAATGACAGTCGGGACCAACGGCTTTACGTGCTTTCCAAGGCACGGAGGAAACTCGCTATGGTAAATGGTCACCCATCACCAGACCAACCTCGGCAAGCGTGGCTTAACCCGGAAGATCGGTCTATGCGGCTGTAATTATTTAGCCACGAGCTCCTTTCATCTCTTTCATCTCAATACAAAGTATGTAAAATAATGTGTGTAACATGTTACATAATAATTTCATATTTCGGTCCTAATAAAACATAATTAGATGAAAGAAACTTTATGAGAGAAATTCTCCGGACATGAGAAATTTAATATTTTCAGAAAAGATAAAAAGAATGAACTTGACTTTTTATTGTTTCAAATATGCTTTGTTTTGTTTAATAAAACAAACTTTTAGTGCTCTGTTTATAAATGTTTTATTTCAAAACGTGTTTAAGATTGAATTAGTGTCGTGATGGCCCAGTGGTTAAGGCGCCCGCCTCTCATGCATGAGGTTGTGGGTCCGCAACCGGGCACGGGCAAGTATCAACGAGACTTTTTCTATTTCATATGTACTTTCAAAGTTTAGCTTTCACATCACTGACATCGGTAACCATGTCAGAGGCCCTTGAGGCGGTTTAGTAACTCTGACACTAGGGTGTGTGGGGTCGTTAGACCTTACTGCCTACATGATAAAGAAGAAAGAGGAAAGAAAGAAGACAAGTATTAAATTAATTGGATGCTTTTAGGATTACAGCAACACGCACTCTCGCATTATATTAGAGTTTAGAACCTTTACTTAGGACTTCTTCTATCAGAAACAGCACCAAAGCCTGGCATAGTATGTTCTTACTGAAAGATTTATTATTGTTTACAACAATCCTGTTCTAAATTAATTATTGGTTTGCATATTTTTGCGTAGTAATTTATTCCTAAGATTGTTGCTCGAACTGAAATTGACGTGATTTTTATAATGATTGGTTATTTTATAATCTTTTTGAAGAGGTATCGTGTTGCCCAGTAACTGGGTTGTGGAGGTCAGATAGGCAGTCCCTCCATGTAAAACATTGGTATTCAGCTGCATCTGGTTAGACTGGAAGCCGACTCCAACATAGTCGGGTAAAGGCTAAGAAGATGATGATGATTTTTGTATATTTTTTATTTTTTATATGTCATGATGGCCCACGTTAAGGCAATTCTAGAGATTAGCGCGTTTAAACAAATAAACAGAAGTGTACAGCTTTATTATATGTATTTGTATAGATAGTGCTTGCAGTGTTGTCAGTAACATGTTTGCAAAACAACGAACGTGGCGTAGTTAGACTTTCAAGCTCCCATCTCGGACTAATGGCGCAGTGTTCAGACTTGAGAGGCGTTGAAAACGAGCACGATACTCTGTAGTTATACCTATAAGCAACCAGAGATATAGCTAAATCTATCTAGGCTATAAGTACTTACGTGCTTTCGAGTTTTCATCGTCATTGATTTATTCCCTAATAGCTGTTTTCCCGTGATTTCATTCGCGTTGTGATCATAAATCATAACAATATATTGTTTTATTTTTAATCCTCTTTTTCATTAAAATAAATAAAATTTCTTAAATAAAAGTAGCCTAAGTTACTCCTTTTAACATTAGCTATCTGCGTTTGAAAGTCCCGTCAAAATCGGTCCAGCCGTTTTAGAGATTAGCCGGAACAAATAGACACACAGAGAGATAAACATTTTTTTTTAGTCTAAATACCCTATATCTTTACATAAGCATTTAATGAAAAGCTGTTAATTTGAATTTACAGACATTTCAATTTTATTTATTTGTAAAGATATGATGTATTGATGTATAGATAATAAATCGTATCTATAAGCCATACAATGTTTGCTGCGTTCGAAATTCAATTTGCGACCAGTGGTAATAATATAGTGCGGAATCAAATCAGATAGCTACTAAGCCAGTGGAACCATGTTAAGCGTATGACGTGATTAAACAGACATGACCGAAATTGATGCTCCACGTTTTGAAACGACCAACTTTAGCTCCAACTTTCTGAACTTAAAAAGGAAAATAAACTATAAGAAATTGAAATGGGGTCATGTGGTTTGCAAATTAAAAAAACATATCTTTGGTAAAGTTGTTTGTTATCATGAGTTCAATCTTGTGTATCGGTCACTTATAATTACTTATTACTAGTTACCTTATTTACAGCGCCTTTTCACGACAGGTAAATTACAGGAGTCGTAATCTCGGTAGAATCGATAAACAAGCTAATTAATAGTCACGCAGGTATATTCTATCTCCTTTTAACATAGCCATATTCTATTTAACACGCTGTGATTGGCTAGAATTTAATAAAAGCTTGTAAATACAGCTAGTGCCACGGCGGTTATCGGTACGGTCAACAGTACGAGCAAGTGCACTAGAAATACGAAAGCCACCGTTCCTACTACGAAATATAGACGATGTCAATGTCAAATTGTTCCGTAAGACATGCAGTTGACTATACCTCCAAGATGGCGGCTTGCAGGAGTTTATAATTTTATCTGAAGTAGTCATGACGTACTCGTAACAATTTGAATGGAGAATCAGTAATAGCATACCAAAGATACCTACAACATTTTATTGTTATTTTATTAGGCATCTTACCCATAATATACCTATATTCTTATGTAAATCTTGTGCCTATTATGTATTGGGCTATTTTCAGTACAGTGCTAACTACAGCTAAGTATAAGATTGTAACGAAGGTCGGCCATTATAATTTCCTGTAAATTGGTCTGTCACGAACAAAATGTTTAAACAAAACATTGACATCTCACCGTCTCACGTATGTGTTAATAAAATACCATAAATAGGTAGCTAAAGGAGGATATGAAAAGTTCATTACTATTACTGCCTTGTTAGCCTAGTGGTCCTAAGCGTGACTGCTACGCTAGAGGTCGTGGGTCCGGTTCCCAGGTCGAGCAAATTGTTATTGGGTTTTTCTATTCAAAAAAAATTCTAAATTCTCAGTAGCAGCTCGGAGTTACGAATTGTGCCCGATTATTAGCATTAGGCTTGCCCTCTTTTACATGGGACTTAAAAACATACCGGCGAACTGTGAGTGTATATTGGTTACACTTCTGCCTAACCCTTCGGGGAATACATAAAAGGCTTGACGGTATGAAAAGTTCATGAGCAACAAAGTAGGTATAAATGTGTCAGCGTAGGATCTTCGTCCTTTTCTTTGTTCGCCAAGTTTGTCTAAGAGTTTTCTTTAACGAGGACAATACAGTGCAGCTCTTTCATTTTCTATAAGAAAAAGTCGATCGATGTCACTTCTTAGGGTTCTGTAGTGCTAAACAGAACCCAATGACTAAAATTCCTAGGTCTTGCTGTCCGTCCGTCTGTTACGGGGATGTATCTTTTGAACTGTAATAAGTTATTCTTTATCGTGTGGGCAGTAAGCAGGTCGCTTCCGCCCGCAACTTCGTCTCCGTCAAATTTGATATATAATCCCATGGGAACCGTACATTTTCCGGGATAGAAAGTATCCTATGTGTTATTCCACACTACCATCTATCTCAGTTCAAATTTCATCCAGTTCCGTTCAGCTGTTTAAGCGTGAAAGAGTAACAAACATCCATCCATCAATCCATCCAACCATTATCACAAATTTTCGCATTTAAAATATTAGTAGGAAGTAGGATAAGAAGGAAAGTAGGACGTAGGATTGTAGGATAGGATTATAGAAAGTTCATAGAATTTTTCGACCTACGTCAGATCAGAGAAACATGAGCACTTATGGTCATTCAATTTAGCGCAAAGGTGTGAGTTGTCTACCTACATTTGATGAAAGGCACGACCCTAATGACATTACTGGGAAACATTAACTTTACAGCGTTGCATATCAATATCAAGGTAACGCCGATGATAGATAGTGTTTCAATTTGCTAATAAAACGGTCCGAAGGTTACCTGGACTTTATCTTTTCGATAGGACTATTGGTTCATAGCATTTCCGAGCAATCGGTTAAGGAATAAAGTTAATCAAATAATAAACTTTGTCGATTAAGAGCTATATACAGTTTATATTAGGACTTTATGAACCGGGTCCAAGTAGGCTTAACTATCATCATCGTCAATTGAAATAGAACGTTGGTAGGTTATTAATATTTTAAAAATAAAAACATACAAAAATATATCTTTCTTGTACGATATATGGTAAAAAAATCCTCAGCGAAGAAGTCATCAATACGTATACGTCCTTTTATTCGTAATTTAATACATATACAAATTAAAGTTATCGTATATTTTGTTCTCAGGATTCCCGGAGACTGTGGTTCTATTCAGCGTAGTGGTAGTAGTAACGCCAGGGTTTCAGTTCCGCACCAGAAATGCCTCGGACGCTTCAGTGAGCAAGCCTTGTTCACTCGGAGAGTACGCGGCGAGAGCCCACTGTGTACAGTCGCAGTACCGACTTATTTGCAAGGATGGCTTCGCTAGCTACTGGATCCGTGGAATAAAGTAAGTGATAACTACATACTAATTTTAAGGCTGAAGTTTTCGTTGTTGTGTGGAACTTTATCGAGAAAATATGTTTCCCTTTGAACTAAGCTTTTTTTTTTTTTATAGACGGTAAATCATCAAATAACTTCCCCCGCCCTGGGCGGGGCGGGAGGGAGTGTCAGACTTTTACTGACTTAAACCCGTCTATGTTCCTTTCATGTGCCCTTTGCGTTCCGGGGGCGCGGTATCTGTTTCGAACAACCCGCAGTTTGAACTAAGCTATAGTCACTTTAGGAGATGACTAGACAGTCAGTTTTTTTATCGATCGTACAACACACTCTCAGAATTTATGATAAAAAAATGCAACGCAAAAAGAGAAAATCTGATGCCAGGCAAGAATTCCTTAAAAAAAAAAAAAATTGTCACGCTACAAAACCACAAAAAATCGTAAAACATACATGAGGCTGTTTCAACTAGGCCAACCTGTGTAGAAGTTTAGTAAACGTGGTGATTAATGCTCATACATCTCTAAACGAGAAGATGTCTTGCAGTGCGTTAATAATTGTATTAATTTATATTAAAAAAACATTATAATATTATTGTTGTACGTAATATTGAGGTAGCCGCGGTCGCGCGAGCACTCTTTTATTATTATGTTTTGCAACATAAAACGAAAGCTCAGTGTTTCAGTTTTGTGAATGTTATTAATATAAAACGAATAAAAGTTCAAACGAATTTTCGAAGTTGAAATACATACTCATCATATCATTATACATATCATATTATACATTATATTTAATGATATGATGAGTATGTATTTATTCGAAGTTTTGTTTCAAATAACAACATTGAGTTAATGTGTATTTAGGGCACGTGTGTAGATATTTTTAGACCATTCATGGGTTCGACAAAAGAGAGGCCAGTCGATCAATTACCGTCAATTTTCAGTCAAGTAGTTGAACCCTTTCAACACGTGATCGTTATTCCAAGGATAGTTATGACGTAACTTAAAATAGAGTTAGGAAAGATTTTTTTTCAGGGGAGAACTATCATGAACTTCTACTTTGTAACCTCTCAAAATATATGGCTTTTTAAAGGCAACTTTTTTGATGACTGGAATTAAACAAAAATATGTAAAGTCAAAAGTGGTGCTGATTCTCTTGTTCACAAACTTAACTAAATTTAAGTTATGTTCATCTTTCTCTTTCCATTTCATTAAGAAAACGATAGAAGATAAAATTTTAGTTAAGTGCTGTCAAATTTAGACACTCTATTGATAATTTAGACGCGATTAAAAACGTGGCGACTAGAAACACGCCAATTTTCTTCAGGCGCTGTCTAATTTGACAGGACTAAACGAATATGTATCTTTTGCCTTTTTCTTTAAGAAATTGAAAGAGAAAGATGCATTTAACATAAATTTAGTTAATTTAGTTAGTAACCGGCGTGCTTGTATGACCAGATGTATGAACGTGAACGAGGCGAAAGTAGTATGTCAGGATCGTAGCAGGTGGCGTTCAGTGGTTTCTGCCTACCCCCATGGGAAAAAGGCGTGAGTTTATGTATGTATGTATGTTGTGAACAAGAGAATCAGCACCAGTAGGCAGCAGCAGCAGACAGCGACAGCAGAAGCAGCAGCAGCAGCGGCAGCGGCAGTGTCAGTTGTTCGCTAGCTTGCCATTATAAATAAACTTATTATTCAGTTTACGCATATCAACTTCTATTTATAAATAATCAATTAGCTGCTGCCCGCGTTAACTTACGTCTTTGGCACAGCGGTACTGCTCAGCTCCTGTGTGTCGTAGCGCGATGTTTGATAGCCTATAAAATTAATAAATCCAGAAGTCACATTAAAAAAGATTTTTCATATCCGACTGGTTGGTACTTCTAGAGATAAGCTCTTTAAAAAAAAACAAACTATTTCGCTTTATTACTTGAGTAAAGAAAGACAAGTATGATAGAATTTTAACAAAGTAATGTGCTATCATGTTGAAACCTCATGCGATTACTACTGGATTGACTGGGCAGGCCAGTCTGTAGGCTATACATTGGTGTCGATTCTGTTATGCACAAGCTAAATTTAATTTAGACTATTTCTATCTTTTTCTTTCCAATCAAACAAGAAAGAGACGGACGTGAATTAGACTTGTCAATTTTAGTTGGTCTAAAACTTCTATACAATTATAGTTGGCATGTCCGAACGCGTCGATTAAAAACACGGAAAAGTTCAAGGCAAACCTAATTTGACATCTCTAACTTAGTTCTAAGGTAAAACCGTCCTTTTCTTTCGCTGTATGTTAGTAAGAGATGTGAATTCTCTAATTTTAGTTTAGTTTGTGAACAAGGGAATCGGCACCATTACCACGCTATTCGATATAGGGGGGAATGTTGTAATATATATGTTTACTTCCACAGTGTACCGCGGGATTGCTTTAAGACTTTACTAACTAGGTTCACGAGAGCGAAGCTGCGGGTTGCTGCTAGTCTATACTAATAATATTATAAAGAGGTTAGTGAGGTTGTAGGCGGGAATCTCTGAATCTTCTGAACCGATTTTCAACATTCTTTTACCTATTAGAAGGCCACGTTATTTGTGAGTGTCATAGGCTGTATAACATCACGCTATGACTCACGGGAGCGTACCAGTAACCAAAGACGTAACTTAACGCGGGTGAAATAAGCTACGCGGACGAAGTCGCGGATAGTACGTTAGTAATAATATACCATCACGCCTGTATTCCCCGAAGAGTTAGGCAGAGGTGTACCGATGTACACCCACAGTTCGCCGGTATATTTAGGTCCCATGTAATAGGGGGCGAGCCTATTGCCATTAACCGGGCACAAATCCAAACTCCGAGCTGCTACTGAGAATTTCATAGAAAAACCCAATAACACTTTTTGCTCGACCTGGGAATCGAACCCAGGACCTCTAGCGTAGCAGTCGCACTCAGGACCACTAGGCCAACGAGGCAGTACGTTAGTCTACAATAAAATCATTTGCGTAATAGGTACGGCCAGAGTTCTTTTCCTACTTCCTCATGATAAGCGATCATTTAAAAAGTTTATGTTAAGTAGATCGAAAAGTTATAATTACAGCTAAATCCATCAAAAACCAAATTTTATTTTTAGATGAAGCCAATCTCTTAATAATTCAAATATTTAATAATTACGCAATATTACGCAACATTCGGTAGACGATTTTTGTTGAAATATGTTACATAATTGAATAACTAAATTATTGCATTGTTTATAAATAGGTAACTGCCTCGTTGGCCTGGTGGTTCTAAGCGCGACTCGATTCCCAGATCCAGGAAAGTGTTATTATTGAGTTTTTCTATGAAATTCTCAGTAGTAGCTCGGAGTTTGGATTTCTGTCCGGTTAATGGCAATAGGCTCGCCATGGGACCTAAACATACCGGCGAACTGTGGGTGTACATTGGTACACCTCTGTCTTACCCTTCGGGGAATACAGGCGTGATGATCGTATGTTTATAAATAGGACCTTTTGTATAGAATTTACATGAATTTGCAACTGTTCGTTTATGCTTTTGTTACTTTCAACGCAAATGGTTACAGTCAACATTAATTAGGGAAAGTTGCTGTTGTGGTTCTGTGGGGCGGTATTTCTTTACTCGTTTCTCTTTAATTAATTTTGTGCTACCTATCATTATTTAAATATGTATTACGAGATATATACAATGTATTTTGCAAAAATATCTTCCAATTTAAAGAAATAACAAGCAGAAATAATAATGGATGCTTCTCAACTTCTGCAAAAAGTTTGAAAAATTGTTGAAATAATTGTTTTAAAGAAAAAAAGACGGTCGAGAATGAGTTATTGTAGCATACTGAGGGCTGATTCCATAAAAAACAATAATTATCTATACTAATAGGTATCATAAAGCTGTTCTGTCTGTTCGGATAATCGAGTTTCGGATAATCGGGGTTTTACTGTATTATTTCTCTATGCCCGTGTCTAGACGCCATGCTTGACTGTGATGTGTTCACGGACAAATGGTAGACGATCTTGCCCGTATACACACCTAAAATCACGCCTTTTTCCCATGGGGGTAGGCAGGAACCACAGTCCGCCACCTGCTACGATCCTTACATACTCCTTTCGCCTTATCCACATTCATACATCTGGCGCTGCGCACCTGACCTTTCTGAAGAACCTCACCAATAGGGTCAGGCACTGGCGTGCGGTATAGGTAAATAGACATTGCCTACCCTATAAAATACGTATTTATACGAGTAATTACTGTCGTTAAAATAAAAAAAAACATAATATGAATTTAAATGTGTGCCTCGATTTTAATATATTAAGATTTAATATATTATGTTTTTTATTTTAACGCCATTGTGGTCAGGGTAGCTCGTTCTAGGGCGTCCTCTCCCGGCATTGCAACTCACATCACCCATATTTTGTTGGTTGCCGTATGTTTAGAGAATTGTGAGATAGCGCGTGTGTTATATGTCTTTAACTAACGTAATTGGTTAATAGCCTCTTTATGTTAATGTAAAATAAATAAATCTTTGTTTTAGCCATCGGACATCTAGACGTAGGTACTGCAACTTACCATCCGTATCCTCTTGCTATTCCACCAATTTGCACTAAGCGTTTCCAAACGTCTTTTATAATGCGTACAGCAAAGGAGTGGAACTCTCTACCTGAGTCTGTATTTCCAAACGCATTCAACCCTAATCTCTTCAAAGTTAGAGTTAACAGACTTCGTCTGGGTAAGCTCACTCCATCGTCGACTTTGTTTCTGTCACCTCTGAGGTGTTATTCTGTAAAACCCTCCTTCCGTGAAGTGAGCGTGTGGCGACCTGTCAATCCCTAGCATCGTCTAGTAACAGCCCAGTTTTAGCTCACTTCAACTTAATTCACTGAGGGAGATTTCTTACAGAATAAGCCGGCTGATCTAGACTAGAGTCAAGCGCAAACCCATCACAAATTTAAAAAAGGTTTCATCAGCTACCGAAAAGTAGCTTGGGGTTTTATTAATAATAATTGGTTATGAATTATGATAATCATTGCTTTCAATATGCATATTTAATTGTGAATTAGCATTTACCTTTACTTTATTATTATTGAGTTGAGAGCTATTGGAGCGTATTATCATGATCTATTCTAGTAATTTCAATAATACGTACCGGTTATTGGGACGACCACAAAAGCGTTCGTCTTGTCGTGACCTTTCTCAAATCATTTTCATTAGGACTCAGTTCCTTTATGTAGGCTATAGATATTTATAGGATTTATGCTTTACAAACGACCTGCGGTTAAGGAGGGTTATCCAGTTGGCCCATTAATGTTGGCAATAAATTTTATACAAATTATTAGGTTATATTTTAACTTAGATCTTGCCTCATTTTAAGAATATGCTGTGGGTACAAGATAACTACAAGTTTCATCACCATAAAAATTATATTATTTTTCTCTTTCACTGTATTTTAAAAAACCGGTCGAAACGAAAGGGACTTGCCACCGTACAATAATTAACATAAATATAAAAGGTAACACTTTGTTTATTTATATAAACTTTATGCAACAAAAAGTACAAAGGCGGACTTAATCTCTTAGGCATTCCTACCAGTCATTCAAGGTGGTGATGAAGATGGAAGAAATAACAACAATGGTGGTGAATAGAGAGAAAAACAACAAATTTGGTGATAAAAAAAAGAACTCAAAGCAATGTAAATAAATTAAAATGTACACAAGTACCTATAGAGGCCATAGTATTACACATTCTGTGATATTTTCAAGTGTGTACATATTACTGCTCAAAAGATCTATGACAGACAGAGAGCGGAGTCTTAGTAATAGGGTTCTTTTAGCCACCTTTTGGGTACGGAACTCTAAAAATAAAAACAAGTACCAGAACCAACACTTGATATCCTTGTCAACTTCTCCAACGGATAAAATCTCAAACTTTTTAATAATCTAGAGTTTAAAAATATCTGAAAAAGTTATAAAGGCAGTGCTTGTTAAACTTTAGCAACAAAGTAACTTTAATAACTAAACGGATGGAGTTAAAGTTTGATTAAGTGACATTGTTTGTACGGCGTATTTTATGAGTTGGTTCAACCTGTTAACTGTGGTGAGCCGTGGAGTTAACTTGATGGGCAAGAATTGAAATCACACTGACCTTTTCACACCAAAAGATGTACTGGCACACACCGACACACGCAAGATTTGTGTATCCATTTTGCAAGAAATAAATACTCTATTTATCTGTACTAATATTATAAAGAGGATTTTTTTTTTAGTTTATTTATTTGTATGTTTGTTTGTACCAAATAAGCTTCAAAACTACTGGACCGATTTTAACCATTTCACTCCAATATTCAGGTACATTGTTCCTAAGTAACATAATGTGACACTAATAATAAGGGCATAAGAGCTATAGGGGTCTTTGCGTTAGGTGCGTTTCGTTTTATACATTTTGAGAGTATACTTAACTAAAAAATAGCATTTTTGTATAGTGCCACTTATAAATAATAAAAAAATAAATATCTTAGGACAACTCACACACGGCTATCTGATCCCAAGCTAAGCAGAGCTTGTGTTATGGTAACCAGACAACTGATATACATACTTATATAATTTATAAATACATACATATTATAGATAAATAGATAAATCACACCCAGACACAGAACAAACAATCATGCTCATCACACAAAGTTTGTCCTGGGTGGGAATCGAATCCACGACCTCCGGCTTAGCAGTCAGGGCCACTAACCACTAGACCAACAGGCCCGTCTTAACTTATGTTTTAAGGGTGCGAAATTCTGCGGGTTGTTCGAAACTGCGGGTTGTTCGAAAGAGATACCGCGCCCCCGGAACGCAAAGGGCACATGAAGGAACATAGATGGTTTTTAGTCAGTAAAAGTCTGACACTCCCTCCCGCCCCGCCCAGGACGGGGGGGGGGGGGGGGGCATTTGATGATTTTACAATCTTTAAAAAAAAAAAAAAAAATAGGTTGCGAAATTATGCTACAATAACATCGCGCTACGCGGAGCAGTAACCAAAGACGTAATTTAACGCTGGTGAAATAAGCCACGCGGGCGAAGTCGCGAGCGAATGTTAGTATATTAATAAAGTTCAATGTTGTAGAAAGAAATATTTCAATTCTCGCCTCGTAAATCCACGCGCATTCAGTCCTTTCACACTACAGATTGCCGAGACATGAATTGAAATATTTGTTCGTGCGATATTGAACTATATTGCTGCATGTGTAGGTTATATATTAACTTGCATATATTTTAATTCTTGCCTATCTAATCCACTCCTCGCCTCGATGGTGCGAAACCAACTTGCAACTAGAGGGAAATACGTCCCTCTGGTAAAGTGTTTGGTTAATATGGTTATCGATTCCAAGGGATTTGAGTATAAGGGATACCAATTTCTTGGCCAATGAAATAAATTAATATTTTTTTTACCGATAGGATGGGATCAAATGACTTCTCCCGCCTTAGGCGGAGCGGGAGGGAAAGTCGGACTTTTACTGACAAAACCCATCCATGTTCCTGCTTGTGCCCTTTGCGTTCCGGGGGCGCGGTATCTCGTCCGAACAACCCGTAGCCCCGGCAAATCAGTTCTATTGACATTATAATTTCCGAGTATTGATTTATATAATTTTCCGGGAACCAGGCTGTCTCTGTGTTAATTTATCCCACTGCTATTGTAAACGCGAAAGTTTTTGAGGATTGATGGATGAATGTTTGTTACTATTTCACGCTTAACCAGTTGATCGGAATTCGTTGAAATTTGGGACACATAGATAGAAGATATCACATTATCTGCTACTGAGAATTTCATAGTAAAACCCAATAACACTTTGCTCGACCTGGGAATTGTACCCCGAACCTCTAGCGTAGCAGTCGCGCTTAGGACTACTAGGCTAACGAGGCAGTTCCGCCATTCTCCGTCAATTCCTTCTTCTCTTTTCCATGGGGATCTTGTTTAGAAATAATTGCCAATTACTATCAATTACGAGAGATCAGCCTTTTCTCAACTAAGTTGGGGTCAGCTTCTAGTGTAATCGAATGTAGTTGAACACCAGTGTTTTACATGGAGCGATTGTCTACCTCCACAACCCATTTTCTATGCGATCCAATACCTCTTTATTAAAATCTAGCGAAGTGCCCTCGACTTCGTCCGCGTGGCTTATTTCACTGGCGTTAAGTTACGTTTTTGGTTAATGCTCCGCTCCTGTGAATCGTAGCGTGATTTAATATAGCCTAAGTTACTCAGGAATAATGTTGCTATCTATTGGTAAAAAAATGGTAAACATCGGTACAGTAGTTTGGGTGCCTATTCGTTACAAACAAACAAATTTTTCCTTTTTATAATATTAGTATTGATGCGACTGCAGCCGCGGTAAACGTGGCCACGTACTGGGTTCAAGTACCTACTACAAATAAAAAAGATTTACCTAAAATCGATTCGAAAAAAAGAAGAAGAATAACCACCAATTATGGATTTTTTAATTACGACACGAGATACCTACCTTTACCTAGTTTACAACCCAGTTAACACAGCTGCTCACACTCGATATTGAAAAGCGAATTACTCATTTCTATTTGTCATACCCTTGTAACATTTGACGTTTATCAAATCCACCGTTTCTATTCAAGTTTCCTTGATGTTCTCAAGGCTACCCTAGATTTTCGAGCCCAAAAGCCCTATATATCGTTAGCATTCGTTGAGGCGTATTTCAAGTAATTGGTTTATTCTTAATATATTTTTCTTTACTTTAGTGTTATTTGTTATTTGGAATAGTTTGACAATCCTTTGATGTTTTTAGGATTGGATACGAAACACTTTTATAATAAGGGAATGTGAAAAAACGGTTAAATACAACCCATTATTGTAAGATAATTATGTTTGAAATTAATAGGTACATGAATATTTACTTGGTGAACGTTTTGAATGCTAAAGAAGTTTGATTCTAATATTGCATTTTGATGCTTCATTCATAGGTTGGTGAAGGAAATGTTAGCCCATGATGCTCCTATCGCCCGTGAAGACTCTTTTAATGTTCCCACGTAGCGTTGAAAAAGGCTTACAGGCTTTCAATATAGACTTTTTCAAGACGCTAGGTCGTAAAATGGCTCTTATGTCACTGCTTTTAGAGACACTTTTTTCTCTTGTTGACTCTTTGACAGAGAAGACTTTGCGGAAGCGTCCCTTAAATTGTATTTACTGCCTCGTTAGCCTAGTAGTCTTAAGCGCGACTGCTACGCTAGGAGGTCTTGGGTTCGATTCCCAGGTTGAGCAAAATTTTACGTTTTAATTTAATGAACGAAAATTCTCAGCAGCAGCTCGGAGTTAGTGTGTTACTTGTTACTTGTGCTCGGTTAATGGCAATAGGCTCGCCCCCTATTATATGGGACCACAACGTACCGGCGGAGTGTGGGTGTAGATTGGTACACCTCTGCCGTGTGTGTGTTTTTTTTCCTTAGTGTTTTATAAATTGTCGGCTCCATTACGCCCTGCGTAAGGTTAGGGCGGTAATTTAGCTTCGATCGCAATGATTAGCTTTTCATTTCATAATGCAATAAATTTGCAATATTTTTATTGTCTCTTTTTTCTAGGCGCCAGGTCACTCACCTTCGGTTGCAGAACTGGCCTGGTGAATGCTTCAACGTCGCTCGTCTTCAGTATCACTTTCCTGAGCTCGTCTTCTTAGAATTCATCAATTCTACCAATCTGAAGAGCTTCAAGGGACACTTCAGCACTGCCAACAAGATTGAGGTTTGTATGAGCTTTTTTATATTTCTTATTAGCAAACAAATAGGTGATAGTTGGTAGTTGCAGAGGATGCAATACAGGAACAATTACGGTTGCTAAATATCTCATAAACAATCCATACTAATCTATACTATAATACGAGTATTATAAAGATGTTACATTTGTTTGTTAGTAAGGAATAGGCTCTGAACTTACTGGACATATTTTAACCATTTTTTCACCAATAGATAGCTACATTATTTCTGAGTAACATAGGCTATATAACATCACGGGAGCGGAGCAGTATCCCAAGACGTAACTTACCGCGGGTGAAATAGGCAGTTTGCTAGTATTATAAGTACGAAAGTTACTTTGTCTGTCTGTTACGCTCTCGAGACTCAACCACTGAACCGATTTTGATGAAATTTTGTACGTTGGAATTTTGAAAGAAGGGTACTCTTTATTCCGTGGCTTCGTTTAAGTCTGACATTTACGCGGACGAAGTAGCACGCAAAACCTAGGTTTTACGTAAAATTTTCTTCATTTAAAAGTCCATTACTGTACTGCAAATACTGTGTGGGAGTTACCTTGTACAGGCTATTTTATTTGTGTTGAAGTTTAAAGCAAGCGATTAAACAGTTGTGTTGATATTAAGTGCTCGAGTTACCTGTTCCTACTTCACTTTAAGTCGGGTAGAACTTTCTCAATCCTTATTGAATAACTACGTAAGCTAGTGCTCTAGTATGGTAGATAAAAAGTAGGTTGCTGGTCGATAAACCGTTGAGGTAAACTACATACCTAAATCCTTATAAGCAAAAAAATTACTAAACATTCGGGCCAAAATTAAAACTGCCCATCCGCCTTGAGCAAACCTGGTGATCAATCCTCGTGCCGAGAAGAGGCCTTTGCTCTGCACTGGGACAACAATAGATTGGTATTTACTATAATTATACGGGGTGTAAAACGATACATCACATAACCGTTACGCATACGCAGACCCATTCAACTAGGTAACATTGAGTAAAAATGAGCAAAAATGCTCGTGCCTTCCCTTTACGAGAAGAGGCCTTTGACCTGCAGTGTGATAATAATAGGCTGGCATTATATCATACATAACTCTCACTTAAGAAAGATCGCCAGCTGATAGCCAAGCTGAAGCCACCATAATTCGTATTCTCATTTGTCTGATTATGTTGATTGCAAACTAGTAAAAAACATTCAGCTGGCCTATAATACGTTAATTATAATAAAAGTAACTGCCTCGGTAGCCTAGTGGTCCTAAGCGCCACTGCTACGCTAGAGGTCTTGGGTTCGATTCCCAGATCGACCAAAAAGTGTTATTGGGTATTTTTATGAAATTGTCAGTAGCAGCTCGGAGTTTGGATTTGTGCCCGGTTAATAGCAATAGGCTCGCCCCCTATTACATGGGACCTAGATATACCGGCGGTCCCCGAGGACACGGTGGAGCATACTTTGGCGGTGTGCCCTGCTTGGGCTGAGCACCGCCGAGTCCTCGAGGCGGCCATCGGCGGCGGCGCCCTCTCGCGTCCGGCACTGGTTCAGGCCATGGTCCGGAGCGAGAGGGAATGGGAAGCAGTCGCCTCCTTCTGCGAAGCTGTAATGCTAGAGAAGGAGGCGGCGGGACGGGAGAGGGAAAGGAGGGTCCCCCGTCCCAGCGGCCGCCGCGGTAGACGCTCCGGGCGTCGGGAGCCGCGAGACGACTCCCGGCCACCGTAGGCGCGGGTCTGTGGACGGTGAGCAATGGGTAGCTCACCGTCCGTACGTTCACTGAATAACGACAGACCGTGTCGACGGCGCGTTCGTGTTCCACGCGCGCCTCAAAGAGATGTCAGCAAACTTGGATGGGGCCACTGAGGGCCGATGCCTGCCGGGGCTGCGGGTTGTTCGAAAGAGATACCGCGCCCCCGGAACGCAAAGGGCACATGAAGGAACATAGACGGATTTTAGTCAGTAAAAGTCTGACACTCCCTCCCGCCCCGCCCAGGGTGGGGGAAGTTATTTGATGATTTCCCGTCTATAAAAAAAAAAAAGATATACCGGCGGTACTCAGCCTATTCCTTCGGGCAATACAGGCGTGATGGTGGTCATTTGTCTGATTATCTTAGTTACAAATTAGTAAACAACATTCATCTGGCCTATAATAAGTTTATTATAATAAATGTGTTTATCAGTAAACGTTCTGGATTTCCCGGCTACCGAAGTGTCAGATAAAACATCCATTTACTTGGATGTCACAGTTGACGAGTTAATCTTCTCTTGTGTAAGTGCCTATGACTAAATTTCCGTTTTACCGATAACTGAACGAGGCCAGATAGAATGGAACTGGCCATTACTAATTCAAAAGTTTCTTACTCAAACGGTACCAAATAAAGTAATAAAATGTGTAGCTATTGTGAACTGTAGTCTAAAAGAGATCGGGTTTAAAATCTATATTCTGTGCATAATGTAGTGCATTCTGTGCTTTTCCGCAAGTGTTAAGGCGCTTAGATTTAAGTTTGCAATGTACAAATTATATTGACGGGCCTGTTGGTCTGGTGGTTAGCGGCCCTGACTGCTAAGCCGGAGGTCGTGGGTTCGATTCCCACCCAGGACAAACTTTGTGTGATGAGCATGATTGTTTGTTCTGTGTCTGGGTGTGATTTATCTATAATATGTATGTATTTATAAATTATATAAGTATGTATATCAGTTATCTGGTTACCATAACACAAGCTCTGCTTAGCTTGGGATCAGATAGCCGTGTGTGAGTTGTCCCAAGATATTTATTATTATTATCATTGTTGAAAAGCCTTATCACACTAACATTATAAAGGCGAAAGTTTGTGTGTTTGTCTCTTCTATACGCTCAAATTGCTGGACGGACCGGGATAAAATTTGGCACAGCGATAGATTGCAGTGTGGAATAACATATAAAATACTTTTTATCCCGAAAAAATGTACGGTTCCCGTGGGATGATATATAAAATTTGACGCGGACGAAGTCGCGGGCAGAAGCTAATTAATAAATAAAATAAATAAATACTATAAAACTGATGATTTTCTTTAAAACGTACTTAGGTACCATCTTCAGATAAAGCTTGTCCGATTTATGATTTATTAATGCTTTTGCGTTATATCGTGTCATTTATAGAAGAAGGTTAAGATAAAATCACGCTACGACACACGGGAGCAGAGCAGTTACCAAAGACGTATCTTAACGTGGGTGAAACCGCGGGGTATAGCTTGTGCTTTAATAATACTTATGTTGGCGCCCTTCATATTAAACTGCTGAAGTATCTATTGAGTGCGAATGAATGATGTAATTTGGAGTGCAGAACTTCAGATATGGGCTAATGATGTCACTATGAAGATCGATGTTTACACTAGAACCAAAGTTCATAACAAAGTACTTACTCGTAGCTCCTGCCAGCGACTTCGTCCGCCTCGAAGAGAATAGTGTAGAGGTTTCAAATAGTGAAAGATATATATTTTTTGTGATCAGATAGTGTACTACTACTATACTAATATTACAAAAAAAAAGGTAATATTTGCTAGTCACACTAACAAATTTAGCCTTTTTTATAGTAATATAAAATTTTTATACAAATATACCATCACGCTTGTATTCCCCGAAGGGGTAGGCAGAGGTGTACCAATGTACACCCACAGTTCGCCGGTATATTTAGGTCCCATGTACTAGGGGGCGAGCCTATTGCGGGCACAAATCCAAACTCTGAGCTGCTAATGAGAATTTCATAGAAAAACTCAATAACACTGCTCTACCCGGGAATCGAACCCAAGACCTCTACCGTAGCAGTCGCGCTTTGGACCACTAGTATAAACTAGAACTAAAATTATAACAAACTAGCTTCTGCACGCGACTGCCCGTGTGGGAAATAATAGTAAAGCTTTCTAACAATTAAACTTTTTTTTTTTGTAATCGGAATTCGGATCAGTAATAACTTCTTACAAATCAACAAACATTACCTTTTATATAATATTAGCATAGATATACATTACATATGCAGACATACCTGGCTTGTACTGAGGGGCGTAGCGATGGTAGCCCCACCAAGAGGCCTGGTGACTGTGGCCGGTACCCGCTGAATTGGGGAACCGCAGGATTGGTAGTCGAGGCTTTACCTGGAGGTGGCTTATGTCCAGCAGTGGGCGTTTTCCAGCTGATTGATGAAGAAGGCCAGTCAAAAGCTCAGCTACTTAGTGTCTACCGGTTGATTAAGCACTAATCGGCGGAATTGTAAACTTGTCACTAGATCTGGTAGAGAATGCCTTAGCCATTAAGTCCGCGTTTGTACTTTTTTTTGGATAAAGTTTAAATAATTAATGTACCACAAAATGTACGAACACGCAAATGCGCGTGCGCCTCGGTTATCGAACCACACAGGAAATCTGTATATGAATGCAGATTAAAGCTGAAACGCGTGGTGACCGGTCGGACTTGCAAATCACAATAGCATCCTAACTATTGGTAACGGAAATGACGCGTTTGGCAGTTGTTGGTACTTTGTTGCAAATTCCGAACGCGTGTGATACGACTTTATTGTCATTAGCATAAGGTTTTAAATTGCAATGGCCGTGAAATGCATCAAGTATTAAATTGCTATTAAATTCTTTAAGTACTTGTCCCCTAGAGATAAAGTCATATTAGTCATGTCTTGACTAATTAGTCAAGACATGACTAATGTAGGAAAATCTGTACTAATATTATAAATGCAAAAGTAACTCTGTCTGTCTGACTGTCTCTTCTTCACGCCTAAACCACTGAACCGATTTCAATGAAATTTGGTACAGATATAGTCTGGGACCCGAGAAAGGACATAGGATAGTTTTCATCCCGGAAATCCCCCGGGAACGGGAACTATTAATCCACGAGGACGAAGTCGCGGGCAAAAGCTAGTATTATACATATAAATATTGATTATTAATAAATATATTAATATTTTCTTACAATTATTTAGAGAGTGTCACGTAATTAATTAAAATATAGTGGAAACTACTAATTTATTACATCATTCAAAGAGGCAAAATTCAATTAATCCAAAAATTGAATATTCAATAAGATCGAATGTATGTATACATAAGCTGTTAACAAATAAATAAAAGTATTGTGCATTAAGTTTTTGGGTTAAGGTTAATAACCGATAAAAAAACAGCGCAATACTCGCAAGTTCAGGGTCAGTTAAAGAAATAATAACAAAAATGAAGGAAGGCATAAATATTTTGCTACTTGACCTCCACAACCCAATTACTGGGCAACACGACACGCCAGGAAGTCTAACAACCAGTCTTATCTCTTGGTAAGACTGGTTGTTAGTCTAACCTCTTGGTAACACTGGTTGTTAGTCTTACCTCTTGGTAACACTGGTTGTCAGACTTCCTATCTTTTGACTATCCGTGACTCAAAAATCTTTGAAAACAGGCAAAACCAACCCGGCTTTACATGCTTTCCGTGACACGACACCACCAACTTCCAAGATCCGGGTTGCTAAAAATAAATTCCTAATGGAAATCCAGTAACATATTTTGTTCAAACTAGGAATCGAAATCAGGATCCCACGCTCATTAGTCGGGCTAGCGACCACGACGTCAATGGGACTGCCAGTTGCATAATTGCATTAAATGAGATAACGTCAGGCTACATCAACAAGCCACGTAGCGCCGATGTTTTGTTTTCACGGTAGTGTAAGTCACATTAGTACCGACTACCAAGTGCCGCTTTCAATAGACCGTAAATGGTTATGCGAAAACAGACGTAATAACACTTCGAACATAGTTCATTTTCAATTGTGGCTAACTGTAACATTGTTACAAGCAAAATGTTATACCTTGAGCGCTACCATAGGTAAACAGAAATTTTTCACACTCATACCTGATTTACAAAAAAGACAACCGTTTTCAAAAACTACAAATTTTATGTGACAAGCCCGCCACACTATTTCCTACTATGCATTTCCTCAAAGCCAGAATCAACAGCGTAGACCGCCAGAAAAGCGCCGAGGCAATGAAGATCGATGAGTCTCGGAGAAACGATTGAACTGTCTTGGATCTCGCAACGAAATTAATCAGAAAGGTTAGCGGTAGAGTAAGAAAACAAAATACTACTAAGTGGTTAATAACTTTAGCTTTGAAAGTTCATTTTATTAACGATGGAGTCATGCCCCCCGAACAAACAAAAAAGTAATATAACCATTGGAATTGATATCCTCCTCCTTTTTGAAGTTGGTTTTAAATAAAAGTAATTTCCAAGTAATAGTTTTTGCCTAATGTTACTTTTAATTTGATGGGCAGTATACGTAGTTAAGGGCTATGTAATGTGTCCTATTATTACACTCCGTATAATTAGCCTTTTGTGACACAGAAAGTGGGTCGTTGGTCGATGGATGGTGGAACTTTTTTTAAGAGAAACCTAGAAGCAAAAGTTTAAAAACTTTCTCATCAGAGCGTGGTGTTCGCACTGGTTGACGGAGTAGACGAAACTTGTATCTAGGCTTCAACACTGAAGTTTTCAACCGAGGCTGTACTATTTTTTTTTGTATTCTTGGTGACCGGTTTGAGGTTGTAATCCAGCCTGTCATAATTATATGAGACATCTTTACAGGCGTCATATGGTATCTTTTAGAAGTCGTTATAGTTTTTGAAAGAAAGTATGTCTAAGTGTAACATATGTTTATTGTTAAGATAAAACTTATCTTACTTTATTCGTCAGCACGCTTCGTCCGCGTAGTTCTTTTCACCCGGTTTAAGCCACGTTTTCAGTTACCGCTCCGCTCCCGTGTAATTTAGCGTGATGTTGTACAGCCTGTAGGCTTCTACAAACAAAATTTTTCAATTCAAACCAGTAGTTCTTGAGATTAGCGCGTTCAACCAACAAACCAAACAAATAAACTCTTCAGCTTTATAATATTAGTTTAATATAGAATGTACGTCGTCTGCAGTACGTCTAATTTGCAACGTATTGTTTTCCCCACAGAAACTGACACTCCATGGACTGATGTCACTGTGGGAACTACCGCCGGAGATTGTTATTGACATGCCAGCTCTCCGCGAGATGGACCTTCGAGGGAACATGCTGAGACATATGAAGGCGACCTTGTTGACGGGCCCAAGGAGTTTGGAATACCTTTATTTAGCAGGTGAGGTGCTAGACTTCAGCTATGCTATTCTGAAATAGACAAATCACTTCGAAAGTCATCTCGATAGTCACGCTTGCTTTGCGGAATATCAAATCCTATTGAAAAACGTCAAAATACTCACTCTATATAATACTTCTCTCTTACGTCATCACGTGGTGTCACTAGAGTGTCGAACTCACTCATTATAAGAATACGAAACTAAAATCTCACCGCGGATTCAGAAGTGATTTCGCATGTAACTTTTTAGAATAGCACTACATATTATAGTATCTGGCTACAATTAGAAAAAGCAGGCTAAGTGGGAGACGGCCCCCGAATAGAATAGAATAGTCTTTTATTTAAAATGTCGTGATAGCCCGGTGGTTCAGGCACCAGTCTCTCATACATGAGGTTGCGGGTTAGATACCGGGCAAGTACCATCTAATATTATCTTAGACTTCTCCGATATTCGTGAGGAAACCTGCCCCCCTAGCCAAGTCACAAACGATAATCGTAAACGCTCGGTAGGTACCAATAGATTTTCAACTTAATACCCAGGAGCCTTAAGTTGAAAATCTATTAAAGATTTCTAAGCATTAGCGACTGGAATGAACGAAAACGCTATGCAATCATCATTAGATCTTCAACTTAAAACCAAGCACATAAAGTTGAAGATCTATTAAAGCCTACTCAGCCTTTGCGTTTATCGTTTGTGACTTGGCTAGGGGGGCTGAACTTATAGTGAATATAAATCTGGAATCGTTAATCCGCCTTGAGCAAGCATGGTGATCAATGACCGCGCCTTCTCTGTATGAGAGGTCTTTGCCCTGCAGTTTTTTTTTTTTTTATAGACGGGAAATCATCAAATAACTTCCCCCGCCCTGGGCGGGGCGGGAGGGAGTGTCAGACTTTTACTGACTAAAACCCGTCTATGTTCCTTCATGTGCCCTTTGCGTTCCGGGGGCGCGGTATCTCTTTCGAACAACCCGCAGCCCCGGCAGGCATCGGCCCTCAGTGGCCCCATCCAAGTTTGCTGACATCTCTTTGAGGCGCGCGTGGAACCACCCCCCCACCCCTGCAGTGGGACCATAATAGGCTGGTATTATTATTATTTGCATAGATTGTGGGTACATGACATAAATTATTTAAAAGGTGTAAGTATTTCCAAACTGATCGCTGTAGGTTTAATGGGAGCTGCTTGATAGTGGTATGTACTCGTATTAGTGATCACTTAACTTATAAACAAAGGACAAACGAACCAGATAAAGTAGTATAAGAAGAAACAACATTTAAGTAACAAAACAGTTATAAAATAAAAATCAACAACTGAATGCCAAATAAAGCACTATAATGAGCAAAAAAATTGAGGAATAAAATGCGTTCATTGACCTCAGACAGCATATTTATTATCATGCATTGACTACGTATCTAGTTGCCATAAGGTGCAGCGCAGACGGCACACTTTTTATGCGATCGAGTCTGCGGCGCACAAAAAGTTTGACACTCGCGGTCGGTCGCGGATTTTTCACAGACTCAACGCACACGACGCATATCTTCGATCTTTCTGCGGTCTGCCCGAATTACAAGGTTTTTTTGTGCGCTGGACTTTTTGCGCGTCGTGTGCGTTACTGCATATAATTGCATAGGTTCTATTTTCACAGACTAAAAAGTGCGTCACGGATAGTCTGTCGTCTGCGCTGCACCTTAATCTTGCCGCTATGCACATCACGTTTTAGTCGCTTCTTTTATTATTTTTTTATTTTATTGACCTTGTCTGCCACCTCTCTTACGTTGAGCTAAATTAGCAAGGCAAATATAGTGTTTGGTTATTTTCGTACTAATCATTGTATTGTACATTGGGCCAGTGTCCGCAATTCCACGTCTTAATATGTATTTTGGCGTCATTATCTTCCTGTCCTTATCCCATGTTACATGGGGTCAGCCCAACACGTTTTCTTCTTCTATTCCGTCCTGTCAACCGTCATGCTATCACTGACTCCCTTCTCTTTTATGTTATTCTTCTCACAATCCATCCATTTTTTTGGCCTCCATCTTCCTCTCCAAACATCCACATTTATATTCATTCATACATTCTAAGCAAAATGTCCAACTGGAATCGACAGAGTATGAGATAACCAAGAGTTCCTGGTTTATTAACATGCTCGTGCCCTTATTTTTCTTTTTTTAAATATCATTGGATGGCAAACAACCCATCGGCTCACTTGATGTTGAGTGGTCACCGCTGCCGTGAGGCATCTGCAAATTCAGAGGCCTTTGCAAATGCGTTGCCGTTCCAGTGACAAAGTTGAAATGTCTCATGTGCCTGTAATTACAGGTTTTTTTTTTTAATTTAAATTTTATTTTACAAAATTGTGTCGCCAATCTTTGCAGTTTGATGGCGAGAAGCGCTAGTATAGTATTCACAAAGGTATGGTGGTAGTATTTTTTTCCAGGACGGGCCCCTTCACAAAGAGACCAACTATTACTACCTACTTATTAATGTACTGCGCGGCGTATCAAGTTTTCGTCTTCCACGGGGATACAAAATGTTATACGGGGTGGCAAAAGATACATCACTGATAATGAGATATGACTGTTGAAGAGGACACGATGTGGTGACGGTGTGGTGTGGTATTCCCCGAAGGGTTAGGTAGAGGTGTAACAATGTACACCCACAGTTCGCCGGTATGTTTTTTTTAGGTCTCATGTAATAGGGGGTGAGCCTATTGCCATTAACCGGGCACAAATCCAAACTCCGAGCTGCTAATAGAACCCAAGATCTCTAGCGTAGCAGTCGCGCTTAAGACCACTAAGCTAACGAGGCAGTGACGATGTGGTGATTTCAAATAAAATTGAGATAAGGGCGAGAAGATGTCGATGAATAAAGTGTTTGTAAATAAGTACCTACTTGAAATCAAATGAAATGATTATTACTTGTGGAATTTCGCTGAGTGTTTGCATATTTCTATTTACAGAGCTACACGTGACTGCTCTTAACTTTATTCTGTTATTGAGGCAGAGATTATTAGCAGCTGCAAATTCCCAATGGAATTATTCCATGATATGATATTTACGCATGAGAAAATACATCTTCGTAATATTGTTAGATCATTTATGTTATGGGAACAAAGGTTATATAGGTTTAATATTACTTAGTAACAAAACCCGGGAGAAGCCCGGGTAGACCCCGGTTACTGGAAATAGGCTCGCCCCCTATTACATGGGACCAGAAACATACCGGCGAACTGTGGGTGTACATTGGTAAACCTCTGCTTATCCCTTCGAGGAACGCAGGCGTGATGGTATGTGTATGTGTAGTAACAGAATGTTTCCATGTTTCCCCTCAAATATTTGTTTGTCTCAATATTGAGACTGATATGATAAAATGGAGACTAAAGAGAAAAGGTTTTCTGATAACTTTATTTGTTTAACAACGAATATTTTCGTATTAGAAAGGCTCGTAGAATTTAATTTTATGATTTTAGTAAAGAATTCTTAGAAAATGATATTCGGTCATTTTTAATGTTGCTTGATTAGGGTTGCTATTTCTTGGATTTGACCTAATTTAGCAGGCGTCTGGGAATCTTCCGGAATGTGCCTTATAAAAGTATTCGAGTGAAACTCGCATATTTTTTGTTTGAAAGATAAGCAATAAAATAAAATAATAATAAAAGAATATTTTTTAAGGTAAAAAAACTTTATTTTGATTGTAAATATTTAATTTTCAAAAAGCACACCCAAATAGGAGTATCCGAAGTTTTTATTCGGCGTCGGCACTTTAGCTAATGGCAACCCTACCAGTATTTCATTATTTGGCTACACTAGCGGTAGTAGCAACTACTCTCGACTAGTACCTACATAAAAGTTAGTGTTTTTACTTTAAACATGAAGCAGGTTACATGAAAGTTAATTATCCTCTTCTAGAAGCCAGGTTTCTCAGCAACTACGTAATGTGTTTATGCTAAGCGATTTGCTCCCATCTAAGTCTTCCTTTTGACCTGTGTCGTGTGGAACATTAAGGAGTAAAATAAATATTGCTCGTGTTCCCTGTTCATACAAACATGTTCTGTTCTGTGTGCCCGGCTCTTTGATCTGCACAAACAAATAAAATTGGAGTGAAAAAAAAATATATATAAAAAAAAAAGTAAGCCTCGGTCTGCTTTTGTCGGCTAATATCCAGATAGCTGATTTTAGAAAAAGTACCTAGGCTGCTATAATTGTATTTTAGAAAAAATTATTAAGGTTTCGCGCAAAAATAAATCTCTGCGGATAACCGACATGCATGCGGATGAAGTCGCAGGCATATAAGCCAATATTAAATTGTTAGCCACGAGCCACTACAAAAATATTACTAGTACACATTTTTGGTGGTGGTTCTTGAGAATAATTATGTTCCTATGGTGTAGTTTGATTCCTCTTATCGATGTTTACGTCCGGCTCGGGATTCAGCAACGCACATAGCTCGTTTCACCAGGTGCTACTATGCTGGTGATGTCACTCTTAACTTTATACAAAGAGCGTGGCAATCGCCAACACAAGGTCAGACAAAGCCCGGCTAAAAGTTAGACATGTCCGGTAACATTCGAACGGATGGTAACCCTACAAACGGAAAATGAACGCAACGGTAAGAAGTTATCCGGAATAGGTCAGCCAAACCTTAGGCTTTTTTTTAGGACATCCGCACGTTTATTTCTGTTTTTGTAATAAGGAGGAGCACGTGGCTATGTCATCCTAATCAAAAGACACTTTATTTGCGTTGCGTCCGTTTGTAGCGACATCTATCGCATAGCGTACGAACTACTACGGTAAAACTGACGTTGCCTAGATCGCGCTATTAAAGTTTGCAGCGACATTAGCATATGTACAAAAATCCCGACAACAACCGTCGGGCAGTAGCCCACCAGATACAACACCTGTCTGGTCGGAGGATCCTCCCTTTTCAATGGGGGATGAGAAACTTTACACCCTGTTTCTCATTCCTCCAAACTGGTGACCCCGAGCATGAACGTCAGCGCAGCCTTCGTGCAGCTACTTCATACGTCATCATCACTTCCTCAAGCTCTCGAGCACCGGAGTCACACAGCCCGCCAGCAACCACGGCTTCATCGGGTTTCCTGACCACCAGCATGCAGCGGAAGCGCATTCCTGGTCATCACCCTCAGCCTCATCAGCGACTTTGGCAGCTTCCTGGACTTCGGCCGGTCATCAAGCAGAGACCACTTCTCTCCTGGTCGACACCACAGCAGCCAAATACCGCTACGCAACACTGCAGCACTCCGACTCACTGGAGTATAATGCAGTCGGCCCGGCACACGCAACGACCTCCGGTCTCGGAGGGGAGTGATGTAGCGACATCTATCGCATAGCGTACGAACTACTACGGTAAAACTGACGTTGCCTAGATCGCGCTATTAAAGTTTGCAGCGACATTAGCATATGTACAAAAATCCCGACAACAACCGTGGGGCAGTAGCCCACCAGGTACAACACCTGTCTGGTCGGAGGATCCTCCCTTTTCAATGGGGGATGAGAAACTTTACACCCTGTTTCTCATTCCTCCAAACGTTCCATGAATAATCTCAAGGCATAAAAATGCAATGCATGCCAATTACTCTGTACTAACCACTTCCTTGCTCCGGCGACTACATCGGCACGGTAATATACAGTAGTGTAACTCGGCCGCATGACAGAAATAAATGCCTACAGCCGCGCGGTACGTAAACATGCGTAAGGGGCTGCCCGTCTCCAGTATTTTGATCTGTCTGCACCGCGCGCGCACCCCAGGATCGAGGCGCGTAGGTATAGCTCGCGTTTCGTCCGTTTGTATGAAGTTGGAGTACTGTATTATAATATTACCGTGACATCGGCGTGTACTTTGTGCGGAACACCAAGCCTCCGGGCATGCCGTTAGCATTTAAGAGATAGTATTGTGTGACGTCACGCAACGTAAATCTGACGATACTGCTCATTAATGCCGACGGCACACCTGCCCGGAAAAACTCCACATGTGTGGATGCCTTGAAATGAAAATGCCTAATATTAGTAGATATCATTCGGCTGATGATAATGTATGAAAAATTACACCAATATTTGTAGTTATTTATTCACATTATAAAATATGCATTTACAGCCGTACAATTAGATAAAATTAATAATAACAAAAAAAGAAGACTATATGGCATCAAAAAATTCCTCCGCATCGCCGTCCAAAAAAAAGTAAAGCAAATAAAACTAAATAGTGTCCAAAAGTGTCCAAAAAACTTGGATGTGCCACTAAAGTAGTGTAAACAGAATTTAAGCTGAAAATACGTACTTGCATGACAATGTGTCATAATCAATATATCCTATCGTTTCTGACATTTAAATACGGATTCCATTAATGTCTTATCACAGTAGTTACAAAGCATTGTCTTTATGTATGTTACTTTGTATTCTGTTTAGGATTTATTCCATTCTAATACCAAAAACTAATACCACTGGTATTTGTTTCAACTCATATTTTTTTTCTATTCCGAACGGATACCACTTTTTAAATAATTTAATTTAATGTACGAACGAATACCAACAACTTGAATTTGGTACAGTCAGCGCAGTCAAACCTAATCAAAGTAAATTTGTTTTTCAATATTTTTATGTAATCGTAATATAATGCTTAAAACTTTCCAAATTCACTTCACTCCAATATTTTTACAAAGGTTAGCATAGGTAAGAGTAGTTTTAGTGAATCATCTTGCTATTTTTTTTACCTGCGAGAAAGGGTGAGTTTGCTCTATTGTTCCAAAATTCGAAACAACCAATCAGAGTCAAGTGTGACTGGAATGTTGTGCTTTGACTCGGAGAGAAATTTTATCTACATGACTACATAAATTCCTCAGTACATTTCATATCATCATACACAAAAAAAGGGAAAATAAAAATGGATGGACCCATTGGAGATGTGTGAATGTTAAAGAGTGCAGTGGATCTTTACAGATAAAGGTATGTTACCAACTTCTTACATAGAGTTTAACTGGCTTATTTATAATGGATTAGTGGAGCTTTATAAGGCCTTTGTAGGAAGCTTGTTAAAAAAAGCAAAACAGTTGGATCTGACAAAAGATGCTATCACCCAAAGACATGTAAGACTTTCAGCTTTACTGCCTTTACTTCCTCGTAAATTCATATCAGAAGGATGGTGCTACATAAAGGAAGACTGTCCTGATACTGACGCCATTCAAACATTTAATGACTACATGGTGTCACAATGGCTAGAGAACGAGAGTTTTGTAGACATTTGGTGCGTTCATGGTGAACGCCATCGAACCACAAATGCCGTAGAATCTTGGCATAAGAAATTAAACTCGGCTGTGCCAAAGAATGCTAATTTATATCAGCTTCTGAACGTGCTGAAAGAGGACGCAGATTTACAAACAGTGGTTGTTACTCAATATAAATCAAACGCACCCCCCGCAAAACGATGTGCACAGACAACTATTATGAAAAATTCGTGGATCACATACGTAACTGACCAACTCCTCAAAAACAAAATCTCCGTAGGTCACTGCTTAGAAAAATTAAGGGTTTAGCTACTAATTGTTGAAATATAAGAAATTATTTACACGTCATTTAGCTGATTATACTAATAGTTGATTTTCTGTGATATTTTATAATTCTTAGATTATAAGTGAATTATTCATATAATTATGACGTTTTTGCAAAAAAAAATTGCTGATTCATTGCTATATAGGTGAAGAATGACTGATTTGATTAAACAAAAAGTTGATTTTCTGTGAAATTTTACAATTGTTAGGTAAGGTTAGAATTCATTGCAAAAAAAATTGCTGATTCATTGCTATGTAAGTGATGAATGACTGATTTGATTATACAAAAAGTTGATTTTCTGTGATATTTTATAATTGTTAGATTTAAAGTGAATTTTTCATATTAGATATTATTGCAAAAAAAAATGCTGATTCATTGCTATGTAGGTGATGAATGACTGATTAGATTATACAAAAAGTTGATTTTCTGTGATATTTTACAATTGTTAGATAAAAAGTGATTTATTTTTGTTAAAAATTTACCTGACATAGTTGTTATGAGATAGGTAGACGTGAATAATTACGTACCTATCTAATAATAACTATGTCAGATAAATTTTAATATAAATTAAGAGTTAATTTTTTGAGATATTTTGTAATTTTTAGATTGTAAGTAAATTCTTCCTGTTTGATGTTTTTGCAAAAAAAAATATTATACAGGTATAGAGAGGAACTAAAATTATATTAAAGTTGATTATTTAAGTGATATTTTATCATTGAACAAGACGTTTGCTAACAAAATTTGATTTTTTTGGAGTTATCTGTTTTTTTTTTTCAATTAAAGGTCTTATATTTACATACAAAGCATTTTTACTGACTGTACCTTATATCTTTGAACTTGTTTTGGTATTAGTTTAAACAATGGTATCGGTTCGGAATAGAAAAAAAATATGAGTTGAAACAAATACCAGTGGTATTAGTTTTTGGTATTAGAATGGAATAAATCCTGTTTAGTATTTAATTTAAGAATAGAACGTCGCGTCGTCAATACGTTCTCAAGGAAACTGATAAATTATTTAATTTAATAATTATTTATAGTGATCCTTTAATGCAGGCCGCGAAATTGAATATTTTCTACGCTTTTGCAAATTTTAGGGCTGTTGTACTAGAGTTAGTGCCAGGGCTGCGGAATTCCTTCGAAAATGTCACTGTGGCCCTGGAACGCAAAGAGCATTAGATGAAACACCATCACGCCTGTATTCCCCGAAGGGTTAGGCAGAGGTGTACCAATGGACACCCACAGTCCGCCGATATATTTAGGTCCCATGTAATAGGGGGCGAGCCTATTGCGAAACACGAATGAAACACGTATGGGTTTTTTTGGGTTTGGGTCAGTAAGAGTATATGACACTCCCTTCCGTTCCGCCCAGAGCGTAAGAAGTCATTTGATGATTCCCCATCCTTCAAAAAAGGACTGTTGTACTCTGTAAATAGATCAAAGTCTCTATGGTTATATTAGGATATGAACATCAATATAGCTTTCGATATTATGTTTGATGAAAATGAGACTTTTTCGCGAAATGACGAGCTATAATTCCGAATTTGGAATTCTTCCTATGATTTACAGAAGAACGCTCTGTAGGATTCAACTATCTCCTTTGAGAATACTAATGACAAAGATGACTGCTCAAAGTTTCAGCGATACTAGAAAACTATACTTACCTAAAGAAGTTTTTTAATATAAACTTTTTGTTCCTATCTCAAGTCTCACAGCTCTTAATTTTGAACTTCCACAACTTTGAAGTCTGATAAATAATAACAGTTGACACTCTGCACTTTAGAATAAATGATGGTCATATTTCAAGTTGATTTGGAGAAGAAATAAAATTTAAAACTGGCTATTTAAAAATGTATTCTATCGTGTTTGGTGTACAGTTCAAAGTATAAAAAAAGCTGCGTCTGTCGAAAGAGCACTTAACCTTTTCTAATGATTTCTGTGCCCCAACACGTGCTTACGGGATGAATAGCGTCCTTGTAAACATAATATTTCTGGGAATACGTCACATATTTCGAAATACTTTATGGTCTCCCCTATTCATTTCAGTATTATAAAAAATACGTATCGCACGCAGCTTTGAGTTTGTATAAAGTTCCGATAGTCTAGTCTAAAGATTCTTTTTATGAATTTGAATAAACTTTCTTGTAAATATGGAATCTTACATTGACCTTCTTCTTTTTTGAAAATATTTTTTTTTTGTACCGGCAGGCAACAGTTGGGACTGCAGCGACGGAGGTCTCGACTGGTTAGCGATGGAGAAAGAAAATGGAACAATCCGAAGAAAGATTGTTGACTACGATGAACTTGTCTGTCATCAACAACTATATAGAGGAAAGCCCCTGAACAAAGTCATGGATATTATAAGGGTAAGTTGGATTTTTCCATTTTTCCAATTTTAAACTCATTAGAATAATTTTAGACCAACCAGCCGACAGTCGACCAGAAAAATAGTAAAACCTCAGAAAAAACCTGCCTGTTTTCACTCGACACCTAAATGTATATGCCTAATTATTATTATTGCAATGTTGAACTTTCGGCACTGATGCGAAGATTGAAAATTGAATAGTACGTTTTTATTACGATAAAGTTTTGGTTTAACCTAATAATGGTACCGATTCCCTTGTTCACAAACTAAACTTTATGTTAAGACCGAAATTATACCAACACCTTTTGCGAATAAATTGATTTGATTTGATTAAACTAAAATTAGAGAATTGACATCTCTTACTAACATACAGCGAAAGAAAAGGACGGTAATACCTTAGAACTAAGTTAGAGATGTCAAATTAGTTTTGCCTTGAACTTTTCCGTGTCAATGCATCAATGCGTTCTGACATGTCAACTAATAATTGTATAGAGGTTTCAGATCAACTATAATTGAAAAGTCTTATTCATGTCCGTCCCTTTCTTGTTTTATTGGAGAGAAAAAGATAGAAATAGTCTAAATTAAGTTTAGCTTGTGCATAACAGAATCGACACAAGTGTTCGTTAATAGTGCCTCAATTGTTGAAAGCTTAACAAAATCAGTTCAGTAGTTTTCGGATTGGCGTTTTCAATGATTTCAAGTAATCAGAAGCGACGAGTTGACCCTAATTGAATTAGCGTATTAGTGGAATTTCGACATTTAAGCCCTAATTAAGCTACTCCAATTAACAACCTTATTATCACTATGCATAACAGACAGATTTGTGGTTTTAGTGTATTTTGCTATTGTATGTTGTTGTAAGACCTGACCTTATTGGTGAGGTTCTTCAGAAAGGTCAGGTGCGCAGTACTCGGAACAGGCGTGCTTGTATGACCAGGGTGGCAAGTGTGAGTTTCTTCGACTCACGTTCGATTGCGAGCGCGTTTTAATTTTGTATGGAAAATTAGATTTCTCCTAGTGACCACCAGATGCCGCTATAACATTTCCCATATAAAATTCTAACGCGCTGGCAATCGAACGTAAGTAAAAAAACTCACACTTAGTAGCCAGATGGTATGAATGTGGAGGAGGCAAAAGAGTAGGTAAGGATCCTAGCAGGTGGCGTTCTGTGGTTTCTGCCTACCCCCATGGGAAAAAGGCGTAAGCTTATGTATGAATTGTGTTGTGTTGTGTTGGTATTTAGCTCAAAATATATTTAATAATGTCTCGTATTCTCTTTAGATTATTAATTCCATTATACAAATTAATGAATAATTTTTCTTTGCCGGGGATCCAACGACGAGTAATTATGATTATTTTAATGATGTCAGAAAAATGTTTGCCAATATTTTCTGTTTAATTAAAAGTGCGGCTTTTGTTGTTTAAATGTTACAAATAATTAAGTATTGAATTGTGGTAGGAAGGCAAGATTGCCTCTTGACCTAGACTAGAGGAGCGAGGCAACTTCAACGAAGTTGTGGAATTTCAACAACTTTTAAAGGAAAACCGACTCAACCTTAAAATAATGGAATATCAGACTACTAAATTGTCTTATTGCCTTCAAGATCCGATGAGAACTAGTATTGGAACAAAATGAAATATTATCAAATAAAATACTGCTGCTGCTGGAATGCTTTAAGGTTCTATTATATTAAATTTTACTCTGTTTTTTTCAATATATTACGTCATCTATAAATAATTCACTTGATTCTATTTTTCATATAAAAAAACAACCGTCAGCCCTCGCAGTGGACTGTGAAGTTCGTTTTTTTTAATTTTTAGAATAGAGTTTTGCTTTTGATTCGTTTGAAGTAATACATATTATGTACATACCATCACGCCTGTATTCCCCGAAGGGATAGGCAGAGTTGTACCAATGTACACCCACAGTTCGCCGACATGTTTAGTTCCCATGTAATGGAATAGGGGGCGAGCCTATTGCCATTAACCGGGCACAAATCGTAACTCCGAGCTGCTACTGAGAATTTCAAAGAAAAACTCGATAACACTTTGCTCGACCTGGGAATCGAACCCAAGACCTCTAGCGTAGCAGTCGCGCTTGGGACCACTAAGCTAACGAGGCAGTTGAAGTAATAAATGGTTTAAATAAGGTTAAAATGGCTTAAGCAAGCAGATTGAACATATTAGAACCTATTACTTGGAATCGTGTACTATCTAACTTTTGGCATACAAATATAACAATAACAATCTGTTAAGGTCAGAGAGGTAAATTATTTTGGATCCCAAGTTTTAATTATAATTTGATAACAAATTTAAAGGAGACGGGGATTTCTGGGCCAAATTGTACTAAGTTGTGATATGGGTTAAAAAAGCGTCACATTTTTCTATTTCAAATTACAAAAAAAAATTGCCTAATTCAATGTCTGGAAGACGAGAAATCTTAAAAATAAGTTTATGTCACGACTAAAAGGGGATATCGATTACTATAATCGATTAATGTGAACGAGTTTCAACAATTGAACACAATATATCTTGCACCAGATGATTGATTCGATAAAAGTAATTGTATACATTACAATTAACATAATGGCCGCAGTTAAAAAAAAAAACAACATAATATAAAGAAATCTTAAAGTTGATTCTCGTTTACAATTCGATTTATTACTTGTATTTTTAATCTGTGCTGGCAGTGACATAGAATACTTTTTGACAGCTCTAGTAGACTGTCAATCACTCGTTTCGTAGTATCGTTTTGTGAGTTTCCTAATGTAATACAATTACTAAAGTAAATACAATACACTACACTCAATACAATACAATTAATATAGTAAATAACAGTATAACATAATAAAATAGTAATCCCTCTTCAAAATTCGTCTGTTTAGTATAGGTGTTTGCCAATTTATTGCATAACCTCACTTTTAGAACACCTCCTATAACTCTGCTCTCAGACTCAAAATTCGCCGAATGTTTAGTAATACTTTGTTATTATATTATAAGCTATTAATTGACACCAATTTCATCTTTTTACACCCGGTCCCAAGAATGTATGAAAGCGTATCCGTCTCCTTTGTCTATGTAGGTTTCACCCGCATTCAGTTACGTCCTTAGTTACTGCTGCGCCCTTGTGGATCGCCAGGCTAGCCAGATTATACAAGGTGTTGATTTGCATCCTGGTTAAATTTTAGGAGCTTGTCATAAAAAAATAGGAGTAATCAAATATAATTACGATACCTGGCCAATATGTAATAAATGCTTGTTTTTTTAGTTGCAACTATCAAATAACAGTATTCCAGAATACTCCTCTCGCAAAATTCAGAATTGCCCAGTTGCGTATGTGGTAGGCAGAGTTGTCGCGTGGCTATATTAATGCGTACATAGCGCCTAAACCCTCTGGCGAGATGGCTATGACGAATTTGAAAATCGCGTCAAAAAAAAAATTTTCAAAAACAATTTATTTTATTATTGATTCGTGTTAAGAATCACGAGCATAGTTAACTCCTTGAATTTGACCAGGATGCCAATCAACGCTTTGTAGGTAGCCAGATTCATGAGGACTAGTATAGGCTATATCACGCTACGCGGGTGAAACCGCGGTGCACAGCTGATAAAGTTATAAACTAACAATCAACCTACGAAAGTTATGAACTTATAATAGGGTCAACGCTTCAGAGACCACAATACCATACATTTTGATATAGTCATCATACAACTTAAAATAGTGACATTTTCCGACCGAACGACCCAACTTATAACACGATCAAGGAATGCAAATATATCAACGAAAAGGACATTTTAATCTACCGTGTCCGTAATATTCATATATTCATAAATTCACTAGGGTAAATAGCATGAGAGCCCGCTACTGCTACTGCGAAACACTGCGATTCAATATCAAAATCTGCTTTATTTCCACAAAGCCATCTATCGAGTGCACTGCGTAAATTAAATAAACATAATTAAAAAAAAAAACAAAAACCCGACTACAAAAAATTCACGTTCTAAAAAGTATAAAATAAGAAAACATTATCATCTGAAAGCCGTGGTCATATGCCACTTTGCCCTAAAAGTGCTAAAGATTAATGTTCTATTACAGTACAAAAATACTGTTTTACCGGAACAGGTGGCATACGACCACGGCTTTCAGATGATAATGTTTTCTTGTAATATCTGTAATACAGACGGTAATTTGTATATTTATCTTTCGTTATAATAACTTTTGATACAATAAGCTGATTTTAAAGAAATGTAGTCGTTCCCTTTAGACACACACTATGAACTTCTTAACTTATTCTCAGAATCAATTCAGCAATTTTGATTGACCTGTTCAAACAGATAGACAGAATATAAAATGATAAAAATATGTTTGAGTACTAACACTTGATTCTCAGTATCTCAGCACTAAATTACTTAATTTTGCAAATATACTTATACAATGCACAGACACGCCGAATTTAAATTCTGAAGATGTTCTGTATAATGAGGTATATTATTATCTTATGCCTTAATTTCTCTTTGTTATTTTATCTGTGCTATCATAGTGCAACGCCCTTGTGACTTTCTTTATCTTCCGATAATCCAAGTTAGCCTAAAATAAACAGGACAGTTTTAGTTATTACCTAATTAGTGCCATAAGGTCGCATGCTTTGTTCTTGTGTGATATTGGTCTTATCTCTTAAATTCTGCCAATAAAGTTTCTAAATCAAGCAGTATTACTCAAAGAACTTGCATAATATTTTTCCCAGCTTTCAAATTTCAAAGTATTTATAAACGTACTTTAAAGATTATATTTCAATGTCCATACTGTTTGATTTTCCAAGAATATTGCATTGACGGAAGTTGTACCTTCGCAAACATCACAAGATGAATACAAGCGAGTTGGTAAAGCAAAATGCAAGGTAGGAAAATCTTCTTTCTAGGAATTGAAGTTATCAAGTGACTTTATTTTCTAACAAACGTAGGTACAGTGAGCGAAGGAGATAAGTGGGCAGACGGGACGGCTTAATTCGTAATTAAATTACAGCGGTTCTGCGCCTGTGTTGACTGTTGATAAACCAATCGTTTCCATCGCTTGTGTAACCGTCTATTGTAGTTAAAATCCATTACTATGTATAATTGAAAGTTAATGACGGTAAAGATGAAAGCGCACGAGTGTAGGCTCTGTTGACATCGGTACTTATACATCAATCATGATAATAATATTTGCGAGGACTGTACATAATTATAAGTTGAGGTGTTTATATAAATTTAATTTGCTGTTGGTACTAAAATGAATCAATCAAATAGTAGGAAAGCTGATAATGAAACACGTTTATCCAAAATTGCATAAGATTCTAGATTATCCATACTTCCATACTAACAGTATAAATGACAAAAGGAATTTTATCTGTCTATTTGTCTGTAACGCTTTCATGGCTAAACCACTGAAACGATTTTAATTAAATTTGGTAAAGACTAAGTTTGAATCTCAAAAACGGATTGGTTACTTTTTAATAAGCGAGTTTGTCTGCGTCCGCGGTAACCGACATTCACGAGGAATAGACTAAACCTTGTATACCTATATGAAGAAATGGAAACTATGTCTACTTGCTTATCAAACATGTTTTTTATGCGTTTTAAAGATCTGTACGTAGATTCGTGAGATTTATCTGGAATTTCGTAAATGTGTGAATATCGCGAGATCCTTAATCCGATAAATTCGAAGTTATCTTGTTTTTCTTTTATGTTTGATTTCGGAAAGAAAGATAATCTCAGCGGATCTCGACGTATTGCAATTGTTGTTTTAAGTAGGTACCTAATGCTTTAATCTTGGGGTTTGGAAAAGAAAAGTGCTTATAGGTTATATTTAGTTGAATATGGTGAATAGAGAGTTCGGCACTAGGGCAATGATACCTTCAGATAATGGGTATTTGTCATCATCATCATCATCATCATCATATCAGCAGAAAGACGGCCACTGCTGTACATAGGCCTGCCCTAAAAATAGCCACAAGGACCGCTCCTACGCTGCCCGCATCCTGCGAATTTTACAATGATTATTAAAACAATAGGCTTGTAACTATATAAAATACTAACATAGTTTTTAAGATATCTTCTTACTAACCCCTATGGATGTACCGCTAGTCCGAAATAAAGATTATTTTATTTTATTTTATTTATTAATGATACGGTATTTTTAGCTATATCAATATTGAACCTTAAAACAAAAAGTTACGTATTTCGCTGATGAGGTGAACAACAGTTAGGTATATTTTACGTAAGAAACCACAAATTAATGTTAGTGCTAATAGACCAACAATTAACTTAACTATGGGTAGTAATCAATCAAGTATACAATTTCCAGCAAAATGTTAAATTGCTTGAATCATAGAAGTGTTAATTAGTTTTGCAATAAGCAATTATTAGTGCTGTGTTACCGAATCACAAGGAACTATTTTAAAACAAAAATAGAGCAGGGGCTAAACATTTTCTTCGATCTGTTTATTTTATTATTATTTGCTACAGAACTTATCGTAAATGGTGAATTAGGAGAAACACAGGTGGGTTTTAGTCAGTAAAAGCCTGACATTCCCTACCACTCCGAAAAAAAAAGATGATGAAAATCAATTGGCTAGCTACTTATTTCGGTTTTAGAGATGTAGACTTGTGACAGAGAGACAGATAGATGCCTTAGTAGACGGTAATAGGGTCATTTAGCACCTGTAGGTGCTGGGGTGAAAATAACGAAGTCAACAGTTTCAGGGTAACAGAATAGGTTTAGCGAGCGAGCGACGTATGGTCGGCGCGTATGTATGTTGCGGACTAGTCGACGCCGCGGTGGTACTTGAGTGCCCCTCCCGCTTATCAGGCGCCCCTCTAACGGTTAGGTGCGTCACACAAGTAGCTCGTTCGCCACCAGTACGTTTATTTAGTTAAATGACAAAGTACATATGTATGCAAATAAAAACAAAACCAAAAGGAAACATAGTAAAACATAAATATATCTATTAAACTATAAGGTGAACCATTCGCGTCGCTAACAAGCCCCACCCCAGTGCTGTCTCAGCACTCGTCACCCGTAGGAATACGTGCGACGCGTGCCGCAGATCGCCGAAGAACCCCGCTTTTCGTTTTGACGTCGACGACTCGGACGCGCCCATCTTTTCCAGGCCTCACATCGTGAATCAAACCTTTGGGCCAGACGTTCCGAGGGGAGTCAGGGTCCACTATAAGGACTAAATCTCCTTTTTGCAAGGGTCTCTCTTCATGCAACCACTTCCTTCTAGGTCTCATCTCCGGCAGTACCTCTCTCACCCACCGTCTCCAGAACAGGTCGGCCAAGCGTTGTGTCGTTCGCCATTGTTTGCGTAGGTACATATCGCATTCAGCAAATTGACCGATTATGGGCAGGTTTGAAGAACTTCCAAGTAGAAAATGGTTTGGGGTCAATGACTCATCAGTGTTGGGTTCCACGCTTACATGCGTGAGGGGGCGGCTATTAACCATCTGTTCCACTTCCGCCATCAGTGTGCTTAACATTTCGTCTCTTGGGGCACGTTCTTTCAGTGTGGAATGAAGTGAAGTTTTCACACTTCTTATTAGCCGCTCCCAAGCCCCACCCCAGTGAGGGCTGGCAGGGGGTATAAAAGTCCAAGTGGTTCCGTAGTTGACGGCTTCGTTTTTCAAAACGTTCTCGTCTAGCTCTTGGACTGATTTCCTCAGCTCATTGTCGGCACCTCTCAGATTCGTACCGTTATCTGAATATAGATGCTGAGGCCAGCCGCGCCTAGCAGCCATACGACGGAGTGCCATTATCAGCGCGTCGGTAGTAAGCTTGGTGACGATTTCTATATGTATTGCCCTTACAGTGAGGCAAGTGAAAAGGACTCCGTATCTTTTTTCTCTTCGTCTGCATACGACTACTTCCATAGGGCCGAACAGGTCAACACCGCAGAAGGTGAACGGACGTTGGTGATGAGCCATGCGTGCCTTGGGTAAGTCACCCATTCTAGGTGGAGTCGGCATAGTCTTTCGTATGCGGCACACCATACACTTCGATGCGACTGTTTTCACTGTAGGTCTGATGCGAATAATCCAGTATTTTTGTTTCAGCTCGTTAACTACGTGTTCTCGGTTTCCATGGGCGGCGTTGATGTGGAAGTGCCGGACAATTAGCATCGTGATGTGGTGGCGGCCGTCAAGTATCACAGGTTGTTTAACTAGCCGGGATACTGCAGGTGCGGCGTCAATGCGGCCACCCACTCGAAGCACTCCATACTCGTCCAGGAACGGCGTCAAGGTAAGTAGCTTACTTTTCTTTTCTAATTCCTTTTTATGTTTCAGGTTGTCAAGATCTTCGGGGAACGTCTGTGCTTGCGAATATTTAATTAGCAGGCGCTCAGCCTTCATCATCATGTGACCGTCTATATCACCGGTAAGTTTTCTACATTTTTCTATGAACGATAATACTTTACAAGTTGATTTCAGTAGGCGCAGCCATGAAGAAAATCTTTCGGGGTCGGGTACAGCTGGTAAGTGACTTTCAGTTACGACGTGAAGAGTTGTCACACATTCTAGGTCCACATCTGATATACTTGGCTGCTGTACCTCCCGGGGCCAAGCACTTTCTTCACTATACAAAAAATCTGGGCCGCGCAACCATTCATTTTCCAGTATCATAACATCGCAGTGGTCCCTGGTTGCAACATCTGCTACATTTATTTTAGTGGATATGTATCGCCAGTCATGTATTTGCGTAACCTCATCTATCTCACCAAGTCTATGAGCAATATACACTTTATAAGTACGTGTGTTGTTACGGATCCAATGCAATACTGTTGTGGAGTCGCACCAAAAGTATGTTTTTTCTGCCGTTATTCTGTGCTCTTTTTTAATCGCCTGTGACAACCTAGCAGCTAGAACAGCAGCCTGCAACTCTAGACGAGGCACAGAAACGTGTTTTAACGGGGCAACTCGACATTTACTCGCTACAAATGCGATCATTGTGCGTCCGTTATTATTATCTTTCCAGCGCCAGTAAGCTACGGCACACATCGCTTTAGTCGATGCATCACAAAATATATGAAGTTGTAGGTTCCTATAGCCAGCGCATGTACTCGAACTTGCAACGACGCCGGCGACGGTTATACTACACGAAGTGGGCGCGGCCTGCGGGCTCAGTGCGCTATTCAGTGCAGCTGTACTCGGTGCATCTTCCGTCTCGCTCTCGCTCCTTGTAGCTGTGTTGTAGTGTCTTGGTAAGCGAATATGACTCACGCGCTTTAGCATTTCTAACCATTCCATCCATTTCGTAAACATAATATCTGTCACCACTTCGTCCCAGTCTAGATTAGTTCTCCAGGTTTCTTGTAACATAATTTTTCCTTTTATAGTGAACGGCGCTAGGAATCCGTATACGTCGAAAATTGACATAATGACGCGAAGCATCTCTCTTTTAGTAGGTTTTCTTTCACCGGTAAGTATCGCTTCAGGAATCTTTTTCAGTGATAAATCAAAACCCAGCGTGTCTTCTTCTGGAAACCATATTAAGCCCAGCGTACGCTCGCCGTCGTATTGCTGTCCTATTTTGAATCTAATAGCGGTGGCTCCTAAGGTCTCTTTTGGTATGCTGTTGATAACGGCTTCATTATTACAGGTCCAGTTTCTTATGTCAAAACCGCCTTGTTTATGGATGTGCGTAATGTCAGTTACCAATTTGATAGCCGTATCTTCGTTGTCTGTACTGTCGATATAGTCGTCCATGTAATGTTGTTTACATATTGCTTCTACGGCGGCCGGCAGAGATGATTCGAAACGTTGAGCGTTTTTATTTTTGATAAATTGCGCTATGAATGGGGAGCAATTAGCGCCAAAAATTAGTGATGTCATCATATATGTTTTTATTTCCCCGCCTAGGGTTGGTCTCCACAGAAATCGTAATGCGTTTCTGTCTTCAGGGATGATTTTCAGTCTTAGGAACATGTCCCGTATATCTCCGGTGATAGCAACTTTATGTTCACGGAATCGAAGCATGATGCCGAATAATGATACCAGAAGGTCAGGTCCCGTCAGGAGGTAATCATTTAAACATAACCCTTCACTTTTAGCAGCAGCGTCAAATACGAGACGAAGCTTTTTCTTATTAGGGTTGTCAACTCCAAAATGAGGTAAGTACCAGGTCTTTGTTGTGGTTTCAGGATCGGTAATCTCTGTCGCATAGTCGTTCTGTAACAGGTGGTCGATTCGATCTTTGTACCGTAGCGAGTAGCCTTCATCTGCTTTTATCTTTCTCATCACACCTCTCAGTCGTCTTTCAGCATTCGGGTATGACTCCGGCATCGTACAGTTTGGATCTTTCCACGGTAGCCCAACGTACCACCTCCCGTCAATCAAGGAAGAAGTACGCTCGAGGTGTTCGATAGCTCGTTCATGATCAGCGTTTTTTCGAGGTTTGCAGCCGATGCCCATTGACTCGATCGAGAAAGATCGTCGAACCTCTTCATGCAGGTCCAGTAGACAGCGGTCGCGGTCTGATGTCATCACGCCCGCGTTCTCAGAGATGAGCAGCGCGGAATGCAGGGCACCCCTGCGCCCGTCCGAGGCCTTCAGTGTGTCGCGCACGCATCCGTGTATGCACCACCCCAAAGGAGTTTGAGTGGCGTATAATTCACCAGGTTCACTATTGATTATTTTAGAAGGTAACATCAAATTATAATTGTCCTGCCCTATCAATAGTTCGGGTTTAGTATGTCCATCACACAAGTATTTTTTTATTTCAGGCGAACACTTAAAGTTTGCGATATTGGTAGGTGTCAGCGTCTGCACAGGTAAGTCTAATTGATTCACGCTACGCGCCCTAAAGGTAAACATAGTTCCGTCTTTGTTTGTTACGTTTAAGTCCACTATCTCAGTTTCACAAACAAGTTCTGTAGAATCCCATGCACCGCACACACGCATAGTTTGTTTACGTCCTTGCACACCCACGCGCGCCGCAAGCGCCCCACTTATTAGTGACACTGTTGATCCGTCATCGAGCAGCGCGACACAACTCACTACACCGTTAGGTCCGTGGATATTGATAGGTACAGTTTTTAATAACACCGTCGAGCTATTTACTTTTATGTGCGACACGGTCTCAACAGGCACGTCACTGTCCTCACTTATAGTGTCCTGATGTTCCGTTACGTTTACACTATTACGTTGCAACGTGTTATTGTTCTTAGAGATATGCAACAAACGATGATGCGATTGTCCACAGTTATCGTAATCACAGACGGGAGCCGGGCAGTTTTCTCTATTATGATTTGACATTAAACACTTATAGCAAAGTCTATTACGTTTCACAAAGAACCATCTATCTTTACGTAACGATTTTTTAAACTTTTTACAGTCGGGCAGTTTATGTTTTGTTAAACGGCAAAACCGGCACTTATCGTCATTGTCATTATCACTTTGTACGAGTACAGTTTGCTCGTTATTATTGTTTACAAGTTTCACAGAATGTTCACCACTAAGGCCGTAAGTAATGTTCACCGCAGTCCGAGATATCTTCACGGCTTCACCCTCTAGGAACTCGGACAAAATCACGAGTTTTGACTTGCACCCTTGGTTAAAGTAAGGGTAGCTGAAGTCGGCCCACTTAGAGATGAGGATCGTAGGTAATTTAGATAAAACCATCGACACTATGTTCATAGCACTTAAGTACTCATTCTGACCGATCGCGAGTACCGCGGCTACATAGTTCTTCACTTTCACAGAGAAGGGTATGATGTCCTTATGATATTGTTCTGGTAATGGTTTTAGTGAAGTGATGTCCTGCATAATCTTGGATATGATTACGTCAGGGTTTCCAAACTGGAGATCCAGTGTTGACATAACAATGTCAGGAGTGGTAGCACTAATCAGCAATGACGTCACTGCTTCTTTAGCCTGTCCATGAAGGCTCTTTCTGAGTCTCCACATATTTTCTCTCTCGTTGAAGTTACACACTAACGTTGATTCTTCGTACGCCTGCTTAAACTGCAGCCAGTCCAGGGGGTCACCGGAGAACGAAGGTAGGTCTCTCGGCGTACATAAGCGGCTCAGCATTTTAGCGTCCGATCCTTTAGTAGCAGCAGAAGCAGTTGCAGCGGTCAAGTCCTTTATAGCACTCACCAGCAAGGTAACGCTAGCCTCGCGGCCGTCGTCGACATCAGGTACTGGTTGCAGTGGAGAACACGCCTTGCCCGTGTTGTTGCCATGTTGTGGGCGAGACTGTCCTTTTATTTCTTGTTGACTGCGATCAATCCACTTCTCCACTTCACTGTGCGTGGTAACTTCACTTCCTTCCGATAGTCGTGAACTGTATATTTCATCCAACTCCGCCATATCCGCCGCTAGCTTTTTATCTATAAGCTCCATCTGGATACGCGCTTTTGCCTGTGCCGCTTCCAGCTCCAACTTCTTTTTCCGTGCCAATACTGAAGACGAAGCAGATGCTTTTGAGGCTGTTTTTGCTTTCTCCGTGCCTTTTTGAACCCTCGATGTTGATGGAAGGGTCAGAACATTTTCCGATTTAACTGACTTTATTCTACCCACATCTTGAAAAAGTGTTTTCTCCAATTGGCTTTTTGAGGTTTTTTGCTGTTCAGCATCTCTTTGGCACTTCTCTTCTGCTTTAGCAGCTTCCACAGTAACCTTTTGTTCCTGATTCAGGCCCTCCAACTGAGAAATTGTTTCGTTTTCTTTTTCTAGTTTTTTGGCTGTACTTCGTGTATTCACCATTTTTTGCGGCGGAGTCGAAAACATAGGTAACTAAATACTTTTAGATCCGGTTCGAAGACCAGCTTTGTAGGTGCTGGGGTGAAAATAACGAAGTCAACAGTTTCAGGGTAACAGAATAGGTTTAGCGAGCGAGCGACGTATGGTCGGCGCGTATGTATGTTGCGGACTAGTCGACGCCGCGGTGGTACTTGAGTGCCCCTCCCGCTTATCAGGCGCCCCTCTAACGGTTAGGTGCGTCACACAAGTAGCTCGTTCGCCACCAGTACGTTTATTTAGTTAAATGACAAAGTACATATGTATGCAAATAAAAACAAAACCAAAAGGAAACATAGTAAAACATAAATATATCTATTAAACTATAAGGTGAACCATTCGCGTCGCTAACAGCACCCTTTGGTACGGAAATTAAAGGAACCATAATAAAAATATATAAATTCTGTTGACTTAGACGATCTCAACCGACATTTCTCCACTGTTTCTGCAATGGATCGTCTAATCAAGCAACAAACTCTGTCTCTTATCGCTGGTCTTTCGCGTCCTCCTATTGATCCTTTTCGTTTCATTCCAGTTGAGCCGGGAGAGATCAGAAAGATCATCCTCTCCATTAAATCAAAGGCAGTGGGATGTGATAGTATCACCCGTGATATGATCACGGTTATTCTGGATCATCTCCTGCTTGCGATTACTCACATTATAAATTTTTCCCTGTACTCTGGTGTATTCCCTTCCTTGTGGCGCAGAGCTTATGTTCGCCCACTTCCTAAGGTTTCCAATCCCTCTCTCCCTACCCACTTTCGCCCAATTTCTATCCTTCCCTTCCTTTCCAAAGTGCTGGAGGCCTGTGTTCACAAACAATTTTCTGAGTTTGTTCATCGCAACTCACTCATTAGCCCTGTTCAATCTGGATTCAGGCCTGGGCACAGTACTATTTCCGCCCTCCTTAAAGTGACTGGCGATATTCGGGCAGGACTGGAAGACACCAAAGTTACTGTTTTAGTGCTTGTCGATTTCTCGAATGCCTTTAATACTGTCAGTCACGATATCCTTTTGGCCATTCTGTCCTATATTATGGTCTCTCCCGAAGCACTGGAATGGTTCTCTTCTTATCTTCTGGAACGCCAGCAATCGGTTCATGCTGGAGATATTTCATCTCTATGGTGTGATTTGGAATCTGGTGTTCCCCAAGGCGGTATACTATCTCCTCTTCTGTTCTCTATTTTTATAAATCTCATAACTTCTGAACTTCAGTGTGCGTATCATCTGTATGCGGACGACTTGCAGCTGTACTATCAGGGTAGGGTTGATGATATTCCTGATGTAATTGAAAAATTGAATAGGGACTTATTAGCAACAAAGACATGGTCCGATAGATTTGGCGTGGCAGTAAACCCGAATAAGTGTCAAGCTATCATCATCGGGAGCCATCGGAGTATAGGGAAAGTCGATTGGACAACCTTACCGCCCATTTTATTCGACAGTACGATCGTTCCATTTAGCTCCGATGTGAAGGACCTGGGTTTGCACATAGACAGTACCATGACCTGGCGTACTCAAGTCGCTCGTGTCAGTCAGAAGGTCATTGGAACGCTGCGGGCCTTGTACAGGTTAAAAAATATTTTACCCTCGAACACGAAGACAATGCTTGTGCAGTCCTTAATCTTTCCAATCATCGATTATGGTGATGTGTGCTACTATGACCTGAATGCTGATCTCCTCGATAAACTTGACCGTCTTCTAAATAACTGCATTCGATTCATTTTCAATCTTCGTAAATATGATCACGTCTCTGCGCACCGGTCACTTTTAAAGTGGCTGCCTATAAGGCAGCGCAGAGAACAAAGGGCTTTAACTACTTTATTTTCTTTTCTTCAGTCCCCCAATCGCCCTAGTTATTTAACGCCCCATTTCCAGTACTTGTGTGATGATCATACGAAAAACCTTCGATCCTCACACAATCGTCTTCTTAAATGTCCCTCCCACCGCACAGACTTCCTACACTCTTCTTTCTTTGTCCAGTCCATCTCATTGTGGAATGCGCTCCCCCAAGAAATCAGGATGGCAACCAACAGGTTTTCCTTTAAAATTAAAGTCCGCGAGCACATTCGTAAGAAGCTGGCAGTATCGTCATAACTTTATATTTTCCCACTGCTTCTCTTTATATTTTTGTTTATGTATTATGTATATATGTACTTATAAGTATATATTTATATGTATATATGTTTGCTTATGTATATAGTCATGTATTATTATATTTTATTTCAGTTTTATTTTTTATCTTAATATTGATTAATTTTAAAGTCATTTTTCTTATTTGCACCTACCACAATTTGTCTCTGCATCACCCTAAGGTTGACTGGTAGAGAATGCCATTGGCATTAAGTCCGCCGCTGTACATTTTGTGTGCATAAAGTGTAAATAAATAAATAAATAAATAAAAATAATTACAAGGAAACTGTTTCCAGGAAATTTAAAAATGCTGGAATATTTTATACAGACTCGACAAAGCGAGGAATAGTTAAGATTTTCTTTACTTTTCTGAAGCGAGATAATAAATCACAGGAAGGTAAGAGCAGTACCTACGAACATTCTTTGCTAAGTTTACTGTTGAGTATTCTTGTACAAGGGAATATTTTTTTATGCTCCATTAAATTTTTCTCAAGAGTTAAATAAACATCGTTACCTGCCTCGATTCTTTGAAAAATCTCGACTCCTTTTTAATTTCAAGTTAACGTAATAGTTGTTTCTAATTATTTTCTTCTTTGACAGTAATGACATTGTTTGAGTTTATTAATTTACTAGTTTCCGTTCGCGACTTTATCCAACTAAAATGTATATTAATTGACTTGTTTTTCCTCGTCACTTCGTCCTAGTCAAAGTTTATATATTATGCCACGAGAAACGTAACAATGCTTTTTTAGATTATAATCTATCTCTGTCCCAAATTTCATCCAGATCCGTTCAGCTGTTCTGGCGTGATTGTGTAAAAATATCAGATTATTGCATTTATTAATGAGGATGAACCATTTTGTCTTTAATATTGCAGATTTTCAAGTATAATGGTTATAATGAATACGTATGAAATAACACATTTTTCACCATACAATATGGCTAGGTACAGCAAATTTTTACTTTTCCATTTTTGTAGATTAGGTATCTCTTTGTTTTAAAACCGATTACAATTATCTGTTAATCTCAAACGGATTGTAAGGTGTCGTAAAATGTGCAAACGTTATGATAATTTGCTTATCAGCCAGTTACAAAACATACTATTGGTTTGGTGCTCATTTCTTAATTTGTAGCACTCGGTACCTATTGAGGTAGTTAAACAGATTTTTATTTTTTGTGCATCACCATTACATTTATATAAGTATTGAATTAATATACCTGTCCGTCGCCCGTTTTTTTAGATTACTTTTAAAATTTTATATTTAAAAAAAGAGTTTTTTTGAATATAAAATGTTAACAATAATCTAAAAACAACCATACTTACTCAAGTATGGAGTGTCTTGCCCGTTTTTCTCCATACGAAACAACCTTTTGGAAGGGGCAACTAGATGTAATTTTTGATTTATGTAAATGACACACAAAATCTCAAATGGCAGATTTTGTTTTGGCGGATTTATACCGCGCTTTCGTCATTATCATGTTCCAGCTAGTAAGCAAATCTTTTTAGGACGAATCCTTATCGGAACTTCTAAGGTATTAGAGCCATCATAACAGCCAATTATTCAATCCAAAAACAAGTGAACACATTAACAAAAAAATAAACTTCTGTTCCTTTTAAACTTGCAAACGAGCGTTACGTAAAAACAAACAGTTGCCTATTGAAGAAAATAAAATTGTTTTTATGCAAACTTCGCTTTGTTTTTACCTAAAACTTTTCTCAACAAGTTCAACGTGTACCTACACTACCTACTTATTAATCCACGGTCAATGTTAGTCGTGACTACGTAATCATTCTGGTTTTATGGGTGATTATGATTAAGGCTTGGTTTAGGCTTTAGAGGACAGTGTATGACGTGTGTTTTCCTTACGTAGGTACCTACGATTTCAGTGTTAATTGCTCGAATAGCTGCTAGCAGCAATCAACGTGAAATCATCCTGCTAGTGTTTTTACCATACGTCATGACTTCATGAGGTATTCTTCCATCATAAAGCGTTGTTTCAACTCAAAGTATGAAGGTTTGAGACTACGTTAGATATTTCATTTGTTAATCTGTGACTATACGTCCTATTCCTATAATAAGCGTGAAAGTTATTGAGGATGGAGAGACAGTTTAACGGAATTAGCTTAAAAACACATCATAGTTTTTACCCCGATTTTTTTAAGTAACATAATTTAGTGCTTCATCATCATATCAGCCGCAGCACGTCCTCTGCTGGACATAGGCCTCTTCCATAGATTTCCAATAGGACCGTTTGGAAGCGGCCTGCATCTAGCGCCTTCCTGCGGTGTTCATCAGGTCGTCCATCCACCTTATGGTTGGACGTCCTGCGCTATTTAGTACTTAAAATGATATAAGGCAGAATCCAGTATTACATATAATACGAAATACAATAGAAGACAGCTTGCAAGAAGAACACAGCGACGCGATCAAACTATTAATACCATTGTATCCCATAGACGATGCGACAAACCTGCCCCGAGCCCTGCGCCTGCACGATGACGCACGTGGTGTCTGATGCCGCCGGCGCCGTGATCCCCCTCATCACCGTGGACTGCTCCAACAGGCAGTTGGAGAACCCACCACCAGCACTCCCACCCGGCACCACCACACTCCGGCTTGAGGGCAACAAGGTAAAACGGTACGAAGATTTTTTTGATGTTTCATGTTATACATAACATACCATCACGCCTGTATTCCCCTAAGGGTTAGGCAGAGGAGAGCCAATGTACGCCCACAGTTCGCCGGTATGTTTAGGTCCTATGTTATAAGGGGCTAGCTTATTGCCATTAACCATGTTTCATGTTATGTAATACAAATTGGGCATTCAGACTGCATTATAGTAGGCTGTGATTGATTTACGGGGTGTTAAAAGACATATCATATAACCGTTAACAGAGCTAAATGCCCATCATCCAAGAAACATTGAGCAAAAATGGTTATTAGAAAATGGCTTTTATTTTCGGGCTGAAAACTTACTGTCTATGGTAGTGCACAAATGTACGCACGCTAAAATAGTGCATAATAGGTGTATCCTACAGTACAGGGGTCCAAGGTGTATTTAAATTAAAGATAAAACATTTAAACATAACATAACATTTTAATTTATATATATATATATATAAAACATTTAAACTTGTTTAACTAAAACGTAAAAAGCTGTAACTTTGACCTTCTAAGTCTTCGTAACATGAACCTTCTTGTTCCTGTACCGTGTCGTTCTGTACTGGGCCATTCCTTGAACCTCCAAGGTTTGGCCCAGGGCAGTGAAATTATCGCAATGATGGGGAAAACTTATAACTTTTGGCTTATATTTGGACTAGTTTCTGCTCGCGACTTTAATAATAATAATATTATTATTTGCTCTAAAACATGCTATACAGAGATCTTACAATTAAATATGGCACACATGTTTAGCTTAAAGTAAAGCATGCAAATGTTCAGACAAAAATATAAAAATAAAATACAAATTAATTCCTATGATCCAGAAAATCCTGAATACTATAAAAATTACAATTGTTAAGCCATTCAAATAATTTTATTTTAAATTGTAATGTGTTTAGACATTTGAATTCACTGGGGATATGATTATAGATACGTATGCTCATAGCCCCGCAGTTTTTATTATATTTTGAAGATTTTGGGTGGTGTAACATAACCAGCCGGTGCGGATCACGCCGGTTTTTTGGGTTGACCTCGCCTATAGTCCTCTTTGAGTAACTTATGTGTTAATCTACAATCTATTTCAGTGCCAAAGAAATAGGATAATATAATTTATAATATCAATAGCTCTTACATCATTTTGTATACAGGCACTCGTTGCCTTTGCTATACGACTATTATTATATATAGCCATGCGATCTAAATATCTACGTTGCAACGAAATTATTTTGATTGGTCCAACTAGCCTTGCCAACCAACTTATAGCTAGGCAAAGATTGCTCCGACATCGGCATGTAGCAATCAGGTAGTCACGTTGAGTAAAATGATATTGCAAGAGTGCAACAGCAGCATTTTGGTTAATATTTTATCTAGGTCAAAGAATACATTTTCTTGCTGTCACAGTACTGTATAAAACTACTATTAATATTGAAACAGCACGGTTGCAGGTTTGTGAATGTATGTGCAACTAATTTAAAACGAGAACATTAATCACTTTGATTAATAAATGCGATAGGAAGGTCTGTCAAGTAAGGTCAGTTGGATAGGTGTACCTACTGATTATTCAAGGAAATTGAATGAATAATAAATCAGTGGTTAGTATCTAACTTAGATTTTCCGTTTGAAGGAAAAACAATAATAAGTAGGTAAAAAGTTTGTTATAGTGAAAAGTTTTATTGAAAATTGCATAATTATACGGGAAAATCACAGTAACATTAAAAGTCAACGCTAACATGTATTATTGCAGTATATTATGTATGTATAGCAATAATGAAATGTGTTATGGATAGCTAGGGTTATTAGATGACCGGAATTTTTCTAAAGTGTCTGGAATTTTATATCACATTCAGGGAAAAATTAAAATTATCAGGAATTCTATATTAGTATAACAAGAAAAATATCCGTACTAATATTATAAATGCGAAAGTAACTCTGTCTGTCTGTCTCTCTGTCTGTCTGTCTGTCTGTCTCTTCTTCACGCCTAAACCACTGAACCGATTTTAATGAAATTTGGTACAGATATAGTCTGGGACCCGAGAAAGGACATAGGATAGTTATCATCCCGGAAATCCCCCGGGAACGGGAACTATTAATCCACGCGGACGAAGTCGCGGGCAAAAGCTAGTAAGAAATAAAAATCGGGCAGTTTAAAGAAAAAGTGATATTGAAAAAAAAACTCAACAATTATGTTATAAATTAAGTTCTATATTCAGTTTGATCTGGCTGAAATTGCTCATACTTTTTATTGCTGGAAATTGCTTTCAGAAACTTTATTAAATGTCAGGAATTTCGCCAGGGAAACTCATTTTTAGATCTGATAACCCTACTTAGATTTATGGATCGAACTTATATGAGACTTGGCACAGACGTGGGGGATAATCTCCATGCTTCTGTGCCAAGTTTCATCATTTAGCAATAAAAAGGGCTCTTTTGGCCAGTGGGTGAAGTTGGGCTACAGATGATGATGATGAGAGGAGAGGACTTTTGAATACATACACAAACTCATGCTTTTTTCACATGGGGGTAGGCAAAAAACACAGAACTCTATTGGCTACGATCCTTCCATACTCCTTTTGCTTTGTACACGGTCATACAAGCACGCAGGTTACGAGTTCTGCACGAGTCGAGAACCTCACCAATAAGGCCAGTGTAGGCTTTTTTAGGGCGCCCACTCCCTGTATTGCCACACACATCTGCCACATAAATTCCTTTTGTTAATCGCTTTTTACTCATCCTCTCAACATGACCGAACGATCTAACTTTTGGATAAATGAGAAAAAACCTTGAAACGCAATTATAGTGGTACAATTTAGCAAGAACCTTACCAATAAGGTCAGGATAGGTGTTTCTAGGAAGGGGACGCCCCCTTCCTGCGTTGCCACTCGCATTGCGCATTACTGCCATATAAATTCCTTTTGTTAGTCGCCTTTCACATATCCTCTCCGCATGACCGAACCATCTAACTTTTTAATAATCATTTGATGGACGAGGTTGTGGGATCGCAACCGGGCACGGGCAAGTGCCAAAGTGACTTTTTCTAATTCATATGTACTTTCTAAGTTTATCTTGGACATCACTGACATCGGTAACCATGTCAAAGGCCCTTTTGAAAGGCGGTTTAGAAACTTTGAGACTAGGGTGTGTGGGGTCGTTAGACCTTACTGCCTACACGATAAAGAAGTAGAATAATATTTTTTTTTTGTAAAGAAATCTTGAAGCACATTTATAGTGGTACAATTTTAGGCCAATTTATTTCAGCTTACGCTGTCAGAAGACATATCTCTCCCACGCACTACTTGTCTAAGCATTAATAACGCTAATAATGTACTGCTTTCTTCATAAATATTATCGCTTTGGTGTGGCATGTTTACATAAGCTAAATATTCCTGGCTAATTAGTTTCGGGTTTCTTATTAATCTGTTACATGAACCTTAGCAAACATGTGGCCTTTTTATGAATGTAGGCTTATTTGAGGGTTTGTGTTTCAACTTAAGTTATCGCTGAAGGAAGCCTCGTAAAGTAAATTGAATACTCGCAAGCGTTGTTCTGTTGATTGAAATTTAAAGTGAAGTGTTAAATAAATACTAGTTGAGATTGACTTTATTTCAATACTAGCTTTATCCCGTGGTTTCGCCCGCGTGAATTTACACCTTTGGTTACTGTTCCGCTTTTGTGGGTCGCAGCGTGATGTTTTAAAGTCTTCCTCGAGAAAGGCTAGATAATGCAAATGGTTTTTTTGGAAATTGGACCAGTACCTAGTTCCTTAGATTAGTGAGTACACAAACTCTTTTTTTCATTCGAGATCGTATACATCAGCCTTTCCCAAAGTGGGCGATAACGCCCCCTTGTGGGCGCTGCAGGCCTAAAGGGGGCGGTAAGAGACCCAGAGAAAAAATGGGGGCATTGTGTAGAGGCTTGGGGGGCGATTTGTAATTTCATCTAGTTAGGACTCTTATGGTGGGTCCACACGATACAGACTTTTGTCTGTACAGATATCTGCACAGACTATAAAGTTTGAGTAAAAATTTTTACTCAGAGGTCTTTACCAAATGTCTGTGCAGACTTTTCATCAGTTCAGACTTCGATTTTAATGAATAAATTAAGTAATTCAATAATCATGAGTTTTGCTCCGACAATTATACAGACATGTACGCAGACTTCCGACTTTTCTGATACACCGACATTTGTCTGTACTGATTTGTTGTACAGACAAAATTCTATAGAAGTCTGTGTTAAGTCTGTGTCGTGTGGACCCACCATTAGACACCGACTGAGCTCTCGACTCTCGATTACAACTTGTGAACATTAACTAATAATATTAATTAAGAGATTGCTCAAACTCGGTTCGATTTTTCTCTCCGCGTAGTTTATATATATTTTGTCCTGTATTTTTAGTAGAGCCCCCCCCCCCCCCCCGCCGTATGACAAATTTCTAAACGGGTACAGAAAAAAGGGGGGCGCTAACAAATTATTTATTCTTAAAGTGGGCAGTAGACAAAATAAGTTTGGGAACCTCTGGTATACATATATGTCAGAGGTGACATAGACAAAGTCTACGATGGAGTGAGGTTACCCAGAAGAAGCCTGTTTACTCTAACTTTGAAGAACTCTTCAGCTTTATAATAAAATAATATTAGTAATATAAAGAAAGTGTAGATTTTTTAAAGTTTAATAAATTAAGTACTGTTAGTTGGGATATCGGCGTAGTTATTTCAAGTAGCCAGCGTGGGCACAGGACACAGGCTGCTTGACCCACCCTCTTGTTTGTGGTCGCCGGTCGTCGACTAAAGAACGAAATCGAACGAACATTATTGAGCATAATAATTGTCACAATTTTCATGTTGATCCATTCAACAAAAATGTCATCGTCACAGCTGATTGAAGCCCGCCGTCTTACTTCTGAACTATACTTTAAGAACATTTAAATTTTCTGTCACTTAGCTAGTACATAAACTACTTCTCAACTTAACGTTAATAGGTAAGATTTTTCACGTGAAACACCGTTGAAAGTGGTTGCTGTGAGAAAAATAATTGATTTTTAGTCAAGGATTTAAAAGTTAGTCAATTGACAGGTAGCTTATTATTTAGCGTTATTTTTATAAGTAATTCTGTTCAGCCTTACTTACAAAAATAACGCTATACTTGTCTTAGTTGTAAAGTATAGATAATGTAGGTTTGATAAAGTTTAATAAATTTAATACCTACTGTTAGTTGGGATATCGGCGTAGTTATTTCATGTTGCCAGCGTGGGCACAGGCTGCCTGAGCCACCCTCTTGTTTGTTGTCGCCGCAACACCTTGTAACTGTGTCAAGGCTCTATTAATTCGATATTCAGTTCTCAGGTCACTACGAGCAAATATTAATAGGATAGTAGGATGGTACTATCTTATCCTACTAATATTATAATTGTGAAAGTTTGTGAGGATGGATGGATGTTTGTAACTCTTGCACGCTTAAACGGGTGAACGAATTTGGAAGAAATTTGGCAGTGAGATAGACTGTAGTGTGGAATAACACATAGGATACTTCTTTATCCCGGAAAAAAGTACGGTTCCCGTGAGATAATTACGTAGCTATATCGAACTTGACGCGGATGAAGTCGAGGACAGAAGCTAGTAATCCGTCTATATAGTATTATAAATGCGAAGGTTTGTGAGAATGGATGGATAGATGAATGGATGTTTGTTACTCTTTCACGCTAGAACAGCAGAACGGATCTCGATGAAATTTGGCACCTAAAATAGCACAAAGGTTTTTTCTCTCGTTTTTGTGTTCACGACGATTATTTTATGTCATTGGCTTAATTCTGAAACACATGAAGATAAAGTCGCGGGCGGAAGCAAGCTAGTTACCATGATAATATTTAATGTCCAAGGTGTTCCAAACGAAATGCTCTAGGGCTTTTTGTATTGGATCGTATTAAGTTAGTGTTCCAGAAATCTAATTATTAGCTGATTTCCCAAACGTTTGAATGACCTACAGACTCTGTTGTTCCGGGTCAGGATGTTGCGAGATTTGCGTTCGTAAACAAACATACACATATAAACAGACAAGAATATGGAACAGAGAGAAATGTATACAAAGATATAGACAACGATTGTAAAAGACGAAATACATAATACCTACTAAACTTTTTCGCTGCAAAAAGTCAAGCCTATATCCTTCTCCTAGGTCTAATGGATCCCTGTACCAAATTTCACCAAAATCGGTTCGGCGGTTTAAGCGTGAAAGCCTAACAGACAGACAGAGTTAGTTTCGCATTTATAATATTAGTAGGTTCTAGAAGGAAAAAAGCAACAAAGACGAAAAACTAAAAAGTAAAATATGAACTCTCGTGAAAGTTAACCTTTTGTTTAGTCTTCAATCTTTCCTCTCTAGACTGTTTCATATCTATGGCTTTATTCACGTGTTTGTTTTGGGGTCGCTATAAATGTTTTGTATTCAAACGGAGCCCTTTTCATGAGCGGATCACGAGGCGAGATCGCAAGACGAACACGTGAGTCAAGTCGCAAATTGACAATGTTAAAAAATAATGTTCTAGATAGAATCCTTTGTGTAGGTGGGGAAATTTCCCTATTTATTTTTATTTCGTTTTAAGATTTAGAATGATAATAGATAAGGTGTATTTTGGTATTGTATTGTTAGTAAATTAGGATGAAAAGTTTTATTGAGACAAGGGAAGTTTGATCAAACTTGAGCTGAATAAATTTTCACAACGTTTTTAGTTCACCATCAACTAACCTTTTTAAAATACTTACAGTATGACTATATTATTTGAAAATAATGGGTAATATTGAGTGGGTTTAATGCACAATATACACTTTGCAAAATGTGCACTTCTCAAAATAGCACTTCTCAAATTAATCAGACTGATTGTGCCTTTTTTCAATAGCGGTATAGTAGATTTTGTTCCGAACTTCTAAACGGAAGCTGGTAGAAACCAAGTTGTATTGAGTCCTCGCCTTTGCTATTTACATAGTAGTTTGCGAAATAACAACATTGGATCAAATATCTATTGTAATTTGGTATTAGTTTAGTTATAATGAAACTGGATAACAAGTTCAAACCCAAGTCAAGTCTATCAGTGTAGGAGACGTATACACTTTGGGGTAGATCAAACTTTTCATCCCGAACTAACTTTATTTTGGTTTGACCCAAATATGGAACATAAATTGTAGTTCCCTACCAAATACCTGTTGAGCTAATAAGCTTTGGCTAGCTGACAGAGGATTTTTGAGTCAATATTATTTATTTGTTTCAGTAATTTGATTGACCGCTACGCAACAAGCAATAAATCTATTTACTGATTTTAACTGCCTCGTTACCTAGTGGTCCTAAGCTTTACTGCTACGCTAGAGGTCCTGGGTTCGATTCCCAGGTCGAACAAAAAGTGTTATTGGGTTTTTCTATGACATTCTCAGTAGCAGCTCGGAGTTAGCAGTTGTGCCCGGTTAATGGCAATGGGCTCGCCCCCTATTACATGGGACCTAAATATACCTGCGAAATGTGGGTGTACATTGGTACATCTCTGCCTAACCCTTCGGGGAATACAGGCGTGATGGTAAATTGATTTTCTCTAAGAGTGTAAATAGCCTAATTGTTAAACTAGTAGGTATAAATTTGAACCTTATGTAATCTTATTACGTTCGCTTGATTGACTGCTAGTAATAATAGCAGACGACTTCCTGAAAGTGTTGATAAGATATACCTAAACAATAGTGTTAAATTCCACTGTAAGCACTGATACTTGAGACATTAAATTCTATAGTATCTAATGACGTCATATGTAAATGAACCTAGTCGTTTATTTTATGTGTTCCTCTCTCTCATTTGATGGCTGATAAAAAGGGACAGAAACACTTAGATTGTTAAACTAGTTTTAAAAAGGGTAGTCTTATGTTCTTGAAAGATGAAAGTGATTTTATTTGGATTATCCGTTAAATAATTATTCTCATTTTAGAAAGGGTGGGCTAATTGTGGTCCTTATCTATAGGTTGATAAGATGATTGTGATAAAGCTTTACGGTCTTCTGTGTTAGGAGCACGAAAATGATAGAACCTAATAGCTTAGTTTTTAAACCTAAAACGTACGTTGTTGAGTTGTTTTCATCTACATAATATTGTTATATTGGTTTCGGAATGCCCAATTACTAGATTAACTTTCTTAGACTTCACTGCGTGGTACGGACGTCTTTGTTTATTTCTAAGAACAAATTATCTGGATGGGGAAAAATACTGTCGTCCGACTGCTACTAGCCCTGCAAAGGACGTTGTTGCGTAGCCACGTAGCCTAAGGTGTCTTGTTGATGTGTCTACAACAACCATACTATTCTTTTACCATAATGTGAATAATTGACGCTTGGAACAAATAGTTGTCCCGTGTCCGGTGGTTTGTGTATGAGAGTTTATGTGTTTGTAAACGCACCCACTATATACAGGAAAAAAATTTAACCAGTGCGTAAATTTTGCCATAATAAACTTCAACACGTTTTATTAAACACGTATATTTTTTTTTTAGATATGTCTTAGTACAAAAAAAAAAAGTTATCGCTTACGAAACATGTTTACTTAAAAACCATATTTTATTGTCACTCGGCGCTAGCGCATTCCCCACCCCCTCACCCCAGCCACGGTAATATAATAATACAGTAGTGTAACTCGGCCGCATGACAGAAATAAATGCCTACAGCCGCGCGGTACGTAAACATGCGTTAGGGGCTGCCCGTCTCCAGTATTTTAATCTGTCTGCACCGCGCGCGCACCCCAGGATCGAGGCGCGTAGGTATAGCTCGCGTTTCGTCCATTTGTATGAAGTTGGAGTACTGTATTATAATATTACCGTGCCCCAGCCATGCGCCCGGGCGGCAGCCGCGAGTTTTCATTAATAGTATGGCGAATAGATTATGTCCATGTTTTGCTTATTTCAAACTCGGATAAGGAAAAAATTTAAAAAAAAAAAAAAAAAACACTATACACGGAAATGTGTTCTATTACTGACAATGAACTACCAAAAAAAAATTACGCACTGGTTAAAAACTTTTCCTGTATACAAGAGTTATGTTTTAACCGTTCTAAAGTAGAATATATTTTTAATTGCAGCTGAATACAATTCGGGCAATAGTACACAATCCTCAATACAAGAGACTTGCTGACTTGTATTTGGACAATAACAGCATATCAGCCGTCAAGGAGCTTGAAGGAACTGAGTGGTTTTCTACATTTCGGGTGCTAAGTCTGCGTGGGAACTTATTGAAACAGGTACGCATTATGAAAATTAATCCAGGATTTACTTCAATCCACTACACCACGCGAGCCACTCGAGAGTGGGTGCGGGCATTATGAGAGTGGCTGCACGGGGAGGAGAGACCCGCTGAGGAACAGCGGGTCCTGTCGAGGGAGCGGAGAATGATAATGCAAATCCCGCACCCTCCGGGTATAGGCAGAGGTGCAATACCGCGGTGGTTAACAGTAACAGTCCGGCATGCCCCTCCGTCACCTCCACGACGGAGGAATTCCAAAAGGATATACCAAAAAAAAAGGATTGACGTCAGTCACAGACATTTTTCCAACCTTTAAGCTCGTCTTAACTTTAAGCCACGTTTATAATCATCCCATTTTCATCAAATAAAGGGAACGTAAAAGGCAATGTCGCAAAACATCGCCTCAAGTTTATTTTCATCACAAACATCAAAAGCTTTGTAAACAATATTATATTCGCGATCCGGTTACAATAATAAGATATTGTGAGAATAAACAAACACGTTGAAATCCGCGCTTCCATATATGAAGACAGGTTTTAAATTGTATGGAATAATAAATGACATTTGACGTTTCTTTTTCTGAATGAATTTGATAGATGACACCACTAATCAATTGACGTACTCTTTAAGAGCTGTCAAAACGCGTCTCCCCTATTGATTTTGTATGACAATACTAAACTATGATGTCACTTTTTTGACATCTCAATTCACTAACTATTTATTGATTTCAAAGCGACTAAAAATCTATTTTTATAGTTGTGTAAAAAATATTCGGGTATCAGGGGTTTAGGGATTTTTGGAAAAGTTATGTCTTTTTTGTTTTTTTATAGATGGGAAATCATCAAATAACTTTCCCCGCCCTGGGCGGGGCGGGAGGGAGTGTCAGACTTTTAGTGACTAAAACCCATCTATGTTCCTTCATGTGCCCTTTGCGTTCCGGGGCGCGGTATCTCTTTCGAACAACCCGCAACCAAAGTTATGTCTTGGAATTATTGTTTAACGGAGTCATCTACCCAATGTCATAGAAATAATTCGGAGCGATATTCTGTCAGATAGTCTTATTAAATCTACAGACTGTGACACACATAGAAATATTGCTCAAATTGACGTAGGAGTATGTGAAGCAAAATTTATATTAGTTTAATGAATAGGTAATTGAGTACTGAGCCATGAAAATATGGCACAGTAAATAGTAAAAGCTCTGCTTAGACCGTTCCCGGCGTCGTTTCTCTCGTAGGTATCAAAGTATTGAATTTCAGTCTCTCATCGTTTTTATACTCGATGAAGAAAGTAATGTAACAGTATACATATATTTATTAGTCCGCGATTTCTTTCCTACGGAAGTCAGGCATACCATTACACATATCCAATGGCATTGGGCAATAGTGGAGCTGTCTACGAGTGAAATATTTTTTGCAATTGGATCAGTATTTTCAGAGTTTACCTACTACAAACAAACAATTTTACCTGTTTTAAATATTAGTTTAGATTAAAGATACTATTATGATATGTATCTTGAATGCGAGCGTATTCTATGTGTACCTATGCAGCTTGACCCAAAACAGGCACAGTCAGCAACAAAAGTAGGTAGATTAACATTTCTGATTTTTGCTATTTTGGAATAAATACGGAATAGATCTAAAATTCTAAATTGCAGTGAATTCTGTTCTTTCGTGTCTATTTAAATAAAACAGAAAAGTAACATTGTTAATCGACTTTTGTTGCTGACCGTAAATAGTTCGGCTTGTAATGTAAGAAAATAATAAAAAAATGTTTGGCCCCGTTACAGATTTTCAGAAACCATCTCAGCTTTTCCTTTTTTGAGATCTGAGCTCACATCTTCACAAGTCGTTGAAGACCAACAAGTTTTGAAATTGGAACGTAACATTATATTGGTACGCATTCCTAATCGTACATTTTCTTCCTCAGATTCCAGTGTACGCGTTTGACAAAGCGTTCCAATTTAACAACAATATAATGCATGTGTTTCTGGGAGACAACCCTTGGCGATGTGATTGCCACTACATACCTCGCTTTCAAAGCTTACTGCTGAAGTACAAGAGAGTTATTCGGGACCAGCCTGACATCAGGTGCTCGAAATCCAGCGACAAGAAGACTTCACTTATACAGGTATGTTTTTGTTTCATTTATTTAGCCTATTGAGCCAATTTTGACATATCCTTTTAAGTGTTGTTTATGTATTGAGGTTGGCAATTTCATACGAATTCTGTTGAGTTAGGTTCTTTATTTCGTCAGTTTGAAGCGGTTACTTTTTACTTAATATTACGTTTCAACGGGCAAGTAACAATATGACATTTTCATTTCATACGTACTTTCTAAGTTTACCGTGGGCATCACTGTTATCGGTGAAGGAAAAAATCATGTGGAAACCTATAAGTCTGAAATAGCCAATCTGCTTTGTGTACTTAAGTGTGGTGATCAATCCTCGTGCCTTATCTATTTGAGAAGAGGCCTTTGCCCTGTGGTAAGACAATAAAAGGATGGTATTATTATAGACGATTCAACCACTAAAGACTTATTTTTGAAAACGGAATTCTTATTGTAGAAACACATGTGCAATATCGCTTAGTGAACTACGATCTCGCAGAAAAGGCATTTTGTCTTAATAAAATGTTGTACAGCACCCTCACATGATTGTAGTGCACGTTCCAACTGCAATTTGTATTACGTGCAGACGTCTGGCAATATTAGATGATATTAAAGAAGCCTTCTACTCTTTTCTGCGTAGTGGAGCAATCTGGATTTTAATATATTATCAAAGATGATGAAGACAATTTTGATAGGATGTCACATTTTTTTATGAAACTTGCTAGTTAATTGACTCTAGAGTTTTATGAAAAATCTAGATAATTAAAGATACAGGATCCAACTAAGATACAGGCGCTGCCTAGTTTGGGGACAGCCGTTCAGTTAATAACTTATTTTATAAGTATAATGCTGTGCAATTCTTATAAAGTTGCTAAAAAAATATCCGTCAAAATGCAATCCAGCTTTGGTATCTATTAAAAACGGCAAGAGTTCTTCAATCACTAATAAAAAACAATGAGTAAACCTTAAACTTTGTGCAAACACAAGAATAAAAAGGAAGAATGGCACTATTCTCTCACGATCGCTCATTGTACTTCTCCATAAAGGGGTCATGTTTAGTCGTGGACTTAGAGCCGCTAGGTCAGCAATCGCCAGCCTTGATCAGAGAAAGTGCCATCAAATGTGAATATGACGTGCCATTAAAGAATCTTGACCTAGCCATTCAATGGAGAATAATAAAACTAGATGTGAAATTTATTCTATGTTTGCAACGTAGAACCCGTTTATACAAGATTCGTTGCGCGTCTTCGCTATTTTGTTTGTCTTAATAAAAGGTTAATGTGATTTTGACATTAAAATTTGTCAAATATCGGCGTGCCCGAATTATTTTGTCGCGTGCCATTGGTTCGCCATCCCTGGGCTAGGTCATATGATGAACCAACATTCAACATGCTTACCGTTTGTAATAGTGTGTGTGTGTATGTGTATGCACTGCAATCATTTGCGCACGTGGTAACTGAAACTTTCTGTTTACCTAGTAACTTCAGGGTATATATTGTTGGTAGAATTTGCATTTTATCAGTCTTTTAGCTTTTGAAATCTTATTTGTTTTCTTTGTGTAAAATGGTTGGCATAACAGCTATTGTGAACCCTGTATGTAAATATTTTTAAAAGTTTTTATTTTGAACTTAAATGCATACGTAACTATGTTTATAAGGAACGGTGGTAGATGTAGTAGTTAGAAACCACGGATATCTATGTTAGAAACTGTGGTACAATTGTCAAAGCCAGAAACATAAGTAAAATAGCTCCAGATTTTAACAAATTATTACCTTAAAAATAAATAGAAATAAGACTTAAATTTTGAATGAATTGTAATAAATACATTATATTATAATATAAATTATGTATTCGTGGTGATTGTGTAAGTGTTTGTGTAGTGGGTTTGTCTGTATGTAGGGGTGTCGAATTATTAGGTCCTGGTTCGTTTCATGATAGTGTTTTACAAGTTACCGTACGTTTTATAGTATCTACCTTATTCAAGGAACGCAAAAAAAAAATCCTTTAAATTAAGTAAGACGACACAAACAGATCCATGCAAATTAAAATGTCTGCAGCTGATAGGCATTGTCAACTCATGCCTCGGCTGTAGCGTTGAGCGTTTCTACGCAGTCAGGGAAATGTTCACTATAGCTATAATCCAATAAATATAACATTTGAAAAAATAACTTTACAACGCTATCGTTATTGCAATGTTAGCGTATATTATGGTCCGTTTATTCAATGTAGACTAGTCAACTCGTAGTCATTTACAAAAACATATTACCAAAATGCTGACATTTCACTATTGGGCTCTGTCCGCGAGTACATCCGCGTCAAAATTGCTAAACTATTCAGCTGAAACCGTACATTTGTTTCGGGATGAAAATCCTATGTGCTATTTCAGACGATAAACTATCTGTGTGTCAAATTTCATCCAAGCCTGTTCAGCCGTTCTGACGTGATTGAGTAACAGACATCGATCCATTCTCACAATGCATTTATAATTTTAGTAGGACTGCATTAGTAGGACTTTCTTTTCCCGCGACCTCGTCCGCGTCAAAATTGATGCATTATTCCACGGGAACCGTACATTTTTTTCGGGATGAAAAGCTTATTCGCTGTTTCAGTCTACAATCTATCTGTGTGCCAAATTTCATCCAAACCTGTTCAGCCGTTCTAACGTGATTGAGTAACAAACATTTATCCATAGAAATTATAACTTCCGTCATTTTTATTCTAATAAAATGGAGTACGGTGCAAGCATAATTATTATTTCCATTACCACGTACACGTATTCCCCTCGTATTCACGGATTTCGCGTTTCTAGTGTTTCTCTTTAGAGACGTTTATTCTGTTTACATTTTGCCTCGTATATGTACTGTTTATGTTCTTTGATGCGTCAAACGAGGTGCCAATTAGTGTGGAAGCACTAATTGAAAGGTTCTAGAACTGCAGAATGCTTTTCAATTAATTTCTTTTGTTCAATACACTTTATTTCATTCAATATAAAGTCGACAGGTGTGACATAATTTGCTGGATAGTGTCTAGAATTTTTATGACATCGACATTAATTAAATTTTTCGTGTTTTTTGTAAAAATAATGTTAATGTGTTCTTGCTTAGATTAGAATGTTTACAATTATACATTAAGCCGTACGTATTACATACTAGCTAGTCGAAAATGAACGAGCGGGGGCTATCAAAAAAATATATAATTATTTAATTGAATACACGTGTGCTCAGCATGAGCGTATGATATAAGAGACGCTTAATTATTATTATTTTTTTTTTTGAATGACCACTTGCAGCACAACAACTCGCTGAGGTTGAAGCTGCTTAACCGAGCAATCCTGTGGTGGCCAAAAATTACTTTAAGGCCCCCAGCCATTGCTTACAAACTAAGGATATTATTTAAAATACGCTATATAGAAGAAGCTTAAATCTAAGTTACATGGACTTATATACTAATAGAGGGTTTACATGTGTGTATCTGTGGCTGGACCTCCCAATGGGCCAGTACCAGGAAGTTAATCAAGTGTCGATTTACATTACGGATTGCTTTGGCGATCATTTCTTGGTTATTTATTACTAACAATAAATAATACCTGGAATTGCTAAGTGGTGTGACGTCTTCTTAGTTTATCAATACAGTTCTTCGTAAGGGTTGGCTATGCATAACTAGCTTATGCCCGCGACTTCGTACGCGTGGATTAGTTACTAAAGGCAGCCAAAATTTGCTACTTTTTAAATTTTTGCAATTTTCTTAGAGATCTCTAATTTTTTTTAAATAATTTATGGCCTTGTACTTCCTAAATTAATTTAGCTATCCATTGCTGAAAATATGTAAAAAATCTTTCCAGTAGCAATTAGGGCGATGACATCAGTTTCATAATAATAAAGAATCTGGTCCCCGAGTTTATAAGAGAAAAGCGAAAATAAAACAAAAGAAAAATGAAATTGGCTTTGAAATTTAATTTATTAATTGCTGAGATATTGTTTTTAATTATACTAATTTATATTTGCTGAGGTCGGCCCAGATGAAATAGCAGGCGAAATTGATAAAAACGAGTTTGATAACGTAATTCGAATGAAACTCTGTACAAGGGCCTTTGGGAACCTTATCGGTTTCTGCTTTGATGTTTGTCCAAAACATATTTTGTTATTAAAAGGTCACAGGAGTAGATTACTGGAATATTCTTCTGTATAAGGTTGCTTTTGGTCCGTTATTTAAGTGGTATGTAGAACTTTTTATGAAGGGTATTTCAGGGCTTTTATTTCAACAACGAGTTTGGAGTCAAATGATTTAATTCTGAGGCTGTGCGTAATTGTTTATAGCTCTGAATTGTATGAATAAACGCCTAGCTACTTACAAATACTGAAGCTTCGAAACATAAAAGGGTTTCATACGAATATGAACCTTATTTCTTATACTAAAAATGACCAATACGCCACTTTATGACATGTTTTTTCGTCATACATTTTGAAGTTAAGAGTATACGTAGGTAGTCCCTACGTATTCCATTATGGTTTGCAGACAGAGTAAAGCTGTATGGTAACAATTACGGCATACATTCTCGCAGCAACTCTGTCTAACTAATTTTGACTCATATGTGTGCAGTGTGTGCAACATTCCTGACCATTGCGGAGCAAATTAAACAAAGCCCAACAAAGCTCAAGCTTTACTATACAAATGAAAGGAGCAATTTGATCGTGCACTTCAAGAGTTCAGTAGTAGCAGAGCTGTTTGTGAAGGAGCTCGTCCGGGGAATGACCAAACCTATTACTGCCTCAAAGCAGCGATGCTGTGTTCCGGTTTAAAGGGTATGGGTGCCGGTGTAATTATAGACACAGAAGACATTTTAACTCGGTCTCTGGGATGGCAACGTATTTGCATGGTTGCTAGTATTGCAGATGTATCGCAGCGGTGACCACTTAACATTGGGTGGGCCGTTCGCTTTGTTTCCATCCAAAGATATTTAAAAAAGCTGTCAGTGAGAAAATTAAACTCATTAACTATCCGTCAGTTGCGTTAGATCATTTGGGACTCCGGGAGCCTAGTAACAAAATTATTAAGCATACACGGTGCAAAATACTTCGTAACGCAAACTTTTACTATGGATGTGTACTGTACTACACGATTCTAGATCTTTCAGAGTAAACGTTTTTCATCGATTGTTAAAAAAATACGAAAACAACACAAACAATTGTGATAAACAGCAATTTCATACAATTTGTAACCGTGTAGGTGTTGAACTTTAGATTGGAGAAGATGATTTATTTTTTCATAACCCACAAACGATTTCAACGGGGGTCTTTTTTTTTTTTTTTAAGATGGTAAAATCATCCAATGACCCCCCCCCGCCCTGGGCTACGATCATGATATAAATAAATCGTTAAACTATGTGTCATCTTGTCTCTTCCTGGGGGCAATAGTTAGTGGCATAAAAAACTACGGAGAATCCTAAGATTTCCTCTTTATTTGAGAAAGTGGAAATTTTACAATTCTCTATTTAAATTTCCCCGTAAAAAATATTGTTGATGGTTTTTTATATCAATAGGAAGAGTTTAAGACTTAAGTAGTAGCTAAAAGGCTTTTTTAAATATTAATTTTGTGTTTTTGGTTTCAGATAAGCACAATACCATTAGGAAACATCTGCGGGGACGACGATGTAATGCCCATAAGCCCTATAAATATAGTCAATTTAGTTCTATTATCGTTAATATTATTAGTAGTGGGCAGATTTCTGTATGATTGGCAGAGTTTTAAAAACACTGGTGAACTGCCTTGGTTGTCTTCAATATTACCTTAAAATACAGTGATAACGTATTTAACTTTTGATCTAAGAAAATGTCGTCGCTAATCCGCCTTAAGCAAGCGTGGTGATCGATGCCCAAGCTTAGGGTCAATTCCCACTGAAAGAGCAGCGTCCGGAAGCGGCTTTTTGAGGAAAAATATAACTATTAATTTTGAATCTTATCATCTTGATTAAAAAGTTCAGAGTCGCTTGAAGGCAAAGGGGGGACAGCGTCCTGCCACAAGGCTGTACGAGCTTTTTAGCGTCTAGTCTTTCAGTGGAAATTGACCCTTACTCTGTGAGATGAGGAGAGAGAGAAGAGGGCCGTTTAGTAGAACAATCATAGGCTGGTATTATAATTATGGTAATCAAATAGACTAGCCCGAATTTAGATTGAAATAAATTAATTTTGACAAAGGAATTTGTTGTTTTAATGCCCTGTTTATTTTAATTCTTGTATGGTTTTTTTTGGCTATTTTACTATGCTATTAGCAGGCTGAAACTGCGATATTAATGAGGCATGATTTGGTGACAAACCTCCACTGACACTCATCCAAATCTACTATAATATTGTATTGTATTGAAGTACTATTGTATTGCTGAACTGCCTCGTTAGTCTAGTGGTCCTAAGCGTGACTGCTACGCTAGAGGTCTTGGATTCGATTCCCATGTCGAGCAAAAGTGTTATTGGGTTTTTCTATGAAATTCTTAGTAGCAGTTCGGAGTTAGGATACGTGCCCGGTTAATGGCAATAGGCTCGCCCCCTATTACATGGGACCTAAAAATACCGGCAAACTGTGGGTGTACATTGGTACACCTCTGCCTAACCCTTCGGGGAATACAGGCGTGATGGTGTACATATGTGTGTATGTATGTTGAAGTGCTATTCTGTAAACATTTCACTTGGTAAAAGGTGAAATAAGCATTAGGGTGAGCCTAAATTACCCAAATTCTGCAAGAAGATGAAATTACCGAAAGGTACTACACATGTCAAAGGCTAAAAATACGAATATTGAGTGGGTAAAGACATTATTCGGCTAATGTTACTTTCCAAAGTCCACTTTGCAACTCGACAGACTTGCCGAAGTAATATCACACAAACTTGTGGTAATATCATATAATATAATAGTTTGTACTATAATTGAGCTAAGTACTGCCAAAACGAGTCAACCCACGATCTCTTAATAATTAAATTAATTACATCAAACTATCTCAAGATGAATATAATATAGCTCTCAATATTGCAAAACTCAAGTGGCAATGGGCAGGGCAAATATCTATCATACATATCAACCTGCCCTTTGCCTTCCGGGGGCGCGGTATCTCGTTCGAACAACCCGCAGCCCCGGGTTGTTCGAACGAGATACCGCGCCCCCGGAATGCAAAGGGTACAAGAAGGAATATGGGTGAGTTTTGCTCAGTAAAAGTCTGACACTCCCTCTTGCCCCGCCCAGGGCGGGAGAAGTCATTTGATGATTTTTCTTCCGAAAACAAAGAAAGCATACATATCATGTATAGGATATGTTAGCTATAGCATATCTTAGACTCTAAGACTTAGAGCATACGGTTGTTGAGGTCGTAAGGCTCGCGAGTGGCGACCACGCATCGGAAGGAACAGCGTACGAAGGTGGTAAGGACGCGGGAAATAGCTGGATGCAGACAGCGCGGGACCTATTAGGGGGGCCTATATCCAGCAGTCGACGTCGTTTGGCTGATACGATGATGATGAATCAATATGTCAAATCTGTTACAACATTAATACCCAGGTAGAACAGTACAATGTATATCTAAAACATGCTTAGAATAGACTCAAATTAATCAGCGTTACATATTAGATTTCATCATTACAATTACTTCGTAAATTGGGAGAATTCAATTATAACATCATTTTACTGGTGTATGGGTCATTTAGGGTCCAACCCGCATGGGCCTGTCTTTATCTATTGACATGTTGCAAGAGTTTCCAATAGTCTTAGAGTAAAAGTATTAGTATTTTGGAGAACGTGCTACAAAGGCATAAGTTTTATTATAATTTCATTCACGTATAAAAATACCTAAAACATAGCGTACATTAGGCAAATTAAAAGGTTAAAAGAAATTTGAGCAGAAAGACGACGTTCACAAAATGTTAAACGACTACTAAGTCAATTAAGTAAATGTCTTATTTTTGAAATTCCCTAGGCGCCTTGTATTTTGTAGTACAACCGTGTTACAAGAAACATTAATTTACTAGACACAAAGCAAAAATAAAGATCGCAACATAAATATTTTGCCAGCTTCGTGAAAGCCTCTTTGGTATTTTGTTAAGAAATAAAACAAAACATAATATAATGTAAATTGTATCCAATAAATCGACAAAGCCTCTTGGCGTGACCTTAACATCTTTGAAGCACCTACACACATTAAGAAGGTACTTATCAATGAAAATAACAGAGAAATTCTAAAAGTTTAAATGTCAGTGACGTCATCTATTGTCTCTTCGAAATTAGGTCGATTTAATGTTCAGGAAACAAGGAAGTTCAACTAAGAATGTCTCCTGGTAATGGAAGCCTTAAGAATCCAACAAGCAGCTTAAAACGCTGACTCGAATCAAAACGGTTGAGCTAAGTGAGCAAGCGAAGAACAATGTACCAGTACGAGGCTGTAGGTAGGTACTGAAGATTTTTTCAGTTCGAGAAACAAAGCGGACAAAGTTTTGCATACATTTCAGGGTTGAAAAAAGGATCCTTGCTCTATAGTAGTCCTCTATACATACTTAAGACACTTTTGACTGCCTCGTTAGCCTAGTGGTCCTAAGCCCGAATGTTACGCTAGAGGCCTTGGGTTTGATACCCAGGTCAAGCAAAAAGTGTTATTGGGTTTTTCTATGAAATTCTCCATAGCACCTAGGAGTTCGTTTAGAGCTCGCCCCCTATTACATGGGACCTAAACGTACCGGCGAACTGTGGATGTAAATGTTACACCGCTGCCAAACTCTTGAATTTAGGCGTGATGGTCTGCGGGTTGTTCGATAAAGATACCGCGCCCCCGGAACGCAAAGGGCACATGAAGGAACATAGATGGGTTTTAGTCAGTAAAAGTCTGACACTCCCTGTATCCCCGAAAGGTTAGGCAGAGGTGCACCAATGTACACCCACAGTTCGCCGGTATATTTAGGTCCCATGTAATAGGGGGCGAGCCTATTGCCATTAACTGGGCACAAATCCAAACTCCGAGCCGCTACTGAGAATTTCATAGAAAAACCCAATAACACTGTTTGCTCGACCCGGGAATCGAACCCGGGACCCCTTGCACAGCAGTCGCACTTGCGACCACGAGACCAACGGAGCAGTCAGTGGGATGATTTCCCATCTATAAAAAAAGAGGTCTTGGGTTTGATACTCAGGTCAAGCAAAAAGTTTTATTGGGTTTTTCTATGAAATTCTCCGTAGCAGCTAGGAGTTTGGATTTGTGCCCGGGCTCGTCCCCTATTACATGGGCCCTAAACGTACCGGCGAACTGTGGATACACCGCACACCACCAAACCGCCACACTCCGAACACCTCTGCCTAACCATTGAATTCAGGCGTGATGGTACGTATACTAAAGTGGAGCGAAACAGAACGGAGCGGAAACGTGAATTTATTGGGATTCTAATGTCTAATGTATTCCTAGTAATGGAATATATTCCTCATCGCAGGTGTACCTTGTAAGAGTTATTGCCTTGGCAAATAGTTATATTGAATTAATGTTCAGAAAAGGTTCTAGAGGCTCGTGTGAAATTACTACTGCAAGAATTTGTTGATATTCTGGAAATATGGTAATAGCGATAATATGGTGATAATATTTTTGGGGAAGGTCCATACATGATTTGATGATGATAATCCGCTAATTCTGTAGTTCATCAATTCATTCATCATTCAAGTGATATGAAGTCTGCAAAGGGTCATGAAATCTACAAGTACTTTTTGAAGAGCTATTGTGTCGAAGTTTTAATAATTTACTTTCATTGAACAGTTTGTCGTTTTGAATAAATAAGTGTGATATCTAAAGGCATCCCTTTGTTAGAAACGATTTATGCTCCGAACTATTTGCGTTCGGTGTCAATTGTCCCTAGATACACTGACCGACCTACAAACCAAAAATTCCAGCGGTATATTGGTTTTGCCGCAATCTGATCGGCCTTACTTTGGTACTACGTAATTTTTATTCTTCCAAAAAAATATATATTTATTTGCTTTTGCCCGCGACTTCATCTGCGTAAATGTCAATTATCGTGGACGCAGACGAAGTCCTGGAATAAAAAGTAGCTTATGTCCTTACTTGGGGTCCAAACATACCCCGAACCTTTCATCAAAATCAGTTCAGTGGTTTAGTCGTAAAACCGTAATACACAGACATACAGAGCCACTTTCGCATTTATACTATTTATTGGTATAGATTTATTGGTAGAACTGCCCCGTTGGTCTCGTGGTCGCAAGTGCGACTGCTGTGCAAGGGTTCGATTCCCAGGTCGAGCAAAAAGTGTTATTGGGTTTTTCTATGAAATTCTCAGTAGCAGCTCGGAGTTTGCTCGCCCCCTATTACATGGGACCTAAATATACCGGCGAACTGTGGGTGTACATTGGTACACCTCTGCCTAATCCTTCGGGGAATACAGGCGTGATGGTATATGGTATAGATTAAATGTACCGCTTCACTGAATATTATTCTGCGTCTTGATATTACGTAAGTACGTATTCCACAGCATTGAAAGTCTTCACGTTGCCATTTTCTGTTCGCATGTCAAAGGAAAGCTTAAGTACTTGTACCAGGATTACCCTGTGACGAGGGTTCCGTACAATAGATAGTTACGTGAGTATGAGCGTGTGCTACATCGTCAGAGGCAACATACATGGGGTTCTAAGTAAAGAGCTAAAGACTCGTGTGTGACTATATCAATTAGGCATGGAAATGATTGCTATTTTTCATTCATTTTCATTATATGAAATGATGAGTTTTAATCATATGATTTCACATGTGAAACACAGGCAATGATTTTTATTCGCAGTGTTTTATTGTAGCTCTTTCATATAATGTTTCGTAAACAAACAAAAACAACGAGCGCCACGAACACGTTGCGACCTGCTATCTAATGAAATCACAATGAATTATGACAAGGAAATCTAAACCTTACATCTTTAAGTTAAAAGTTCATATTTAAGATGCCCAGTGTCGTCCGTCATCACATCTCTCGTCCTTATCTAACATGCACATGAACAAATCATTCCTTCTTTCTTACTCGCTCGGTCGCTTTGGCAGACAGCAGCGCGCCGCTCACGAACTTCGCTCGAATGAATAAATGAAATCATAATGATTCGTGATTTCGTTGACTGTGAAAAATAGCAGTATAAGTGAAGGCAAATAGCGGGTGTGATTAATGATTTTTTAAATTTCACCTGCTATTTATGAAATGTTCCATGCCTAATATCAATCGCATTGCGATCATGAATTCAAATGTAAATGCAAAGATGAAGTCTAAACTAATATTATAACGAGGAAAGATTTGTATTTTTGTATGTAACGAATAAACTTAAAAACTAATTGACCGATTTCAAAAATTCTTTCACTGTTAGAAAGCTACATTATCACTGAGTAATATGGGCTACATAATATCACGCTACGATTAACAGGAGCGGAGCAGTAGCCGAAGACGTAACTTAGCGCGGGGGATATGTTTACATCTTCCGTTTTAATTTCGGAGCAATTTAATAACCTTATGATTCTTTCTTCGCTTTGGTGGTAAAACCAACATCTGTTTGATATAAAGCATAATTTACATACAGAGTCAATCCTAACTAATAATAAATGTGAAAGAGAAAATATTTTTTTAAATGTGAAAGTAAGCGGTTTGTTTCTTTGTTACCTTACCACGCCTAAACCACTGAACCGATCATCCTGAAATTTTGTATATGCTTTGTCAGGTGTACAGAAATAGATATAAGTTACCTTTTATCAAGAAAAAAAAGTACTGTTCCCGAGGAAAACAGCAATAACGTTCTTATGGTAATAGATGGCGCCACATGTCTTAAGAATCATGATTGAATTTTAAATATAACCGAAATTTACGCGGATCAAGACACGGGCAAAAGCTAGTATGTTGATAAAATAAGACTATAAGATAAATCAATGAAAAAACCTACTATATAATAATACCAACGTGTCGCGACTAAAAAAATACGGCAAACATAAACAAAAACGTGTTATTAAAACGATATTTTTACAAATAATATTGAAATACAGTTCAAAAGTCCATGAGCACGTAATTGAATCACCCTGTATTGTCACAAGCGGACGGTGTGTGTTGTGTGCTTGATACAGGATGTTCATTAAAACGTAGTGCGCTCAATTTTGCGGTCATCGCGTGAAAGCTAGTGACCGGTGGTATTACTGTCCATTTTCTATTGGACGTGAAACAATATTCTTCATTGAGCTGTGAAGGAGAGTAGGTATTTAGTGCTCGTGTGTGCTTCAGAACACTTTGTTGGGTGAATAAATGGACGAACCAATTTTATTCTTTGGTACGATTTCGGTCCTGGCAGCTTATCGCAATGGAGACTAGTCAAGTAAGCAGGACGTATAGCTAAGTGCACAAGTGTGTGCGCAAATATAAGTGCACTCTTTATTCTCTAACTCTCATAGTCGGATGGGACGGCAATCCGACACAATTAGGGTGGGATCGCTTTCCGAAGCACGGGGGTGCCACACCAACTTCCAGACTCAGGGTATATTCGTTATGGAAAATCCCAATACCACTTTTTGCCTGACCTGGGAATCGCACCTAGGACTCCACGCTCAACAGCTGCGCTTGCTACCACGAGACCAACGGGGTGAACTAGTAACATACCATGATCACCAGTAAAAGAATAAATTGATGATCGTTACAAATATGATTTTCAGACACAACTTAGTACAAAAAGTCTTAAAAAATTGCCTGATGTAGGTACATATTTCTATAGAAAAACCAAATAATTTAGTCGTAACTGTTATATCTATATCTTTATGCTTCCTCAAACATTGTATATCCAAAAGCCCACACGAAAAATTCAACTAAAGCTGTACAAATAATTATAATTTCCTTTACTAACCGATCTTAATAAATATAATACATTAAAATAACTTAACTTTTGAACAGAAACCCACGCGATAACATCGTTTCCTTTGAGAAGTCAATGTTTTGACTGTCAATCTAAATTTGCGTGATTGTCCGTAAGTACTTCTAGTGCCTACATAACTACTTCTGGAAGGTTTCGGGTTTCAAGTTGTACTTGATTCTGAGTTATCTTCACGAAATGTTAAAGGTAGGGTAAAACCGGGATAGATGCCTCAGGAGTATAGATGCCCCTATTGTAATTACTCTAGATTCGTGGATGAACCGCGGCCTATTTATTTTATCTATCGAAAGACCTTCCAACTACTACTAATAGAACCGTGTCTCATGTCTCTTTGCGATCGCATGGGGAAGCAGGGAGCGATCAAAGTTTTTTCGGGATAGATGCCTTGTTTCTCTGCGTGTCGTCTTTCCTAAACGTAATTTTTATTTACTAGGCAACTATACTATACATATTATATGGGATAGATGTCCCAAAAAATAGAGGTCTGTAGAATTCGCTATTACGCTGAAATATCCATAAATTCGTAGATAAAAAACAAAAGCACTTGCTAGTTTTGCAAATAAATTATTTTACTTATTTTTTTTACCGATGGGAAATCATCAAAGGACTTCCCCCGCCCTGGGCGGGGCGGGAGGGAGTGTCGGGAGTGATTTTTGTACTGGCGGATATAAAATGATTTCAAAAAGTGTGGCATCTATCCCGGTTTTACCCTATCCGTCAAGAGGCATGGAGGGAGTTGCGTGGGAGGCCTTTGACTTGACGTCCTTAAGTACTCTGATAAATTATGTTTTTGATTCGTAGTTATAACGTAATAATTAAACAACCTAAGGATTTGGTATATTTTTACGCCCACTTGAAGTTTATTCAGAATATTCTGAAACTGTTTTGTTTGTAGTTTGAATTAATTTAGAATTACCAAAACGGGCCGTTGTTGGATTTTATTAGTAAAGTATGAAACGTGTAACACATTAAACGCACACTGAAAATAGTTTGCTCAGAATCGGATACTGAATCGATTTCAACTATTTTTAAAACAGGTACGTAATATTTTTTATTTTTATCTTGAAATAATTAAAAATACGTAATTATAGTCACCTCTCCGTGGAACAGTTCGCGACGAATGTTAAACTTAAGCCAAGGCAACAAGGCTTTTTATAAACATGAAATAGGTACTGCGTCTATGCCTATACTATCGTCTAAAATTAGAATATATTACTTTAGAAATAAACAATATTTAAGCACATAAAAGTAAATTTCAGTGCGTGTATCATCCATGATTGTAACATAATTTTCTAATTGGGATGTTCGTGGGTTTGCGTTATTTCAGGTATTATTTATGTTATACGCATATAATCCAGTTAGACTGGAAGCCGACCTCAACATAGTTGGAAAAAGGTTAAGCAGATGATGATATGTTATACACATATGTGCTCAGCACACAGACTGTGTAAGACTGCGAATCTTTTGACTTTTGTTGATACTTGTATTTGTTTGAAAATGAGTTTGTCTAATGAGAACTCGTTGTTCGTACCACATGTACTCATTAGCAGGGCTGCCAGCAAATAAATCGCGGCTATACCTATTAGTATCTGCAATTATACAAAATTTGATCGTATTATACAAAACTATTCTACATGGTCAGGTCATAAATTCTGTCAAAAACTTTCAATGTAATTAATGATATACTTTTTGAGAATGATTTAAAAATTATATATGAAATGAAAGATAATTAAATGTACAATAAATTTTTATTTACATTATTCGAAATGCCCCCCTCCATTTTGAATACATGCCCTTAATCGGCGCGGCCAATCATCGATCGCAGTACGCACCATATTCATATCTATTTCAGCCGCTGCTTTAACCAGAGATGCTCGGAGAGACTCCAAATTCTGATGAGGTTTAGCGCAGACTTTCTCCTCCAAATGTTGCCATATCTTGTAGTCCAGCGGGTTTAAATCTGGACTAGAAGAGGGCCAGTCTTCATGCTCGATGAAGTCAATTTCATGGGCGGTCAACCAGTTTTGCGTGCTTCGTGCCTTGTGAGCTGGTGCAGAATCCTGCTGGAATATCCAATGTCTGTTTTTGAACATTGTTTGAGAAAGAGGTTCTACTATGTTCGTTAGGACGGTATTTTGGTACACCACAGCACTGGTTTTCACACCTTTTTCACGGAAAAACACTTCAGTTAAGCCTGAATATGAGACTCCAAGCCAAACCCTGAGTGAGGAAGGATGATGCCCTCGCTGGACCCTTGGAATACGCGCGCTCGCTTCTTCACTGCTGTGGGCATACACCTTATCATTTTGTTTGTTGTAACTTTCTTCGATGGTAAAAATTTTTTCATCTGAAAATAAAATTTCGCGGTATTTTTTTCCCGCGTACCGCCGTAACAAAGCGCGGGATCTTTCCAGCCTAACTTTTTTCAAACGCTCGTTTAAAAAATGTCCGGTCTTTTTACGATAAGCTCGCAGTCCCAGGTCTTCATTTAACACTCTTTTGACCGTGGTTCTGCTTAACCCCATCTGAAGGGCTAAGATTTTTTGCTTACGCACGGGATTTCGTTGAATTCGCGCCTTTACTGCTTTTATGACCGCTGGTGTCCTAACTGTACGAGGTCGGTCACTCCTCTCACGATCTTCGAAGCTTGAATCTTCAGTGTATCGTTTGATAGTGCGATACACAAACTGTAGTGTTATTTTCAATTTTTGTAGAATGTTGAAAATCTCTTTTGGCGCGTAACCACAGCGGTGCAACGCGATAACAGCGACTCTATCTTCCTTCTTCGACCACTCCATATTTAAAAATGAATAAAATTTAATTTCTTTTTTTATTTTCGGCAAGCGCAAACGATCTACTTTTAAAAATAGTCGACGCTTATCTAGCCAGTATTCGAAAATTAAAATAATAAAGTTTTAACAGAACTTATGACCCGACTGGGTATAAATCGATTTTTCTTCATAATTTCCTAAAACGAACATTTTTACCTGTACTTTAATGCTGATTCTTTTTATAATCTCTAACTAAATAGTCTTGTAATCTCAAGCAAAGCAAAGCTCCGATGATAACTTATTGACAACTATGAAATAAAAAACCTAAACCAACTACCGAACTAAACTTGAACCAACCCACCCAGGCAGTCACAATCAGGAACTATGGCCACACGAGTTCACACGACACTCCCCTGTATCATAGTTGTCACGTTGGGATCACTTTATCTGCATTTATGTTCATCCCATACAGATGAGAGATCAATTTTGAAAAAAGCAAGAAGTGAACTCACGTTCCCTTTCATGCCGTATGTTTTTGTATCGTATTATACGAAATGATCATGGATACAATACACCGTCCGATTATACAGATTTTGTATCCAATTATACAATCTGGCAGCCCTGCTCATTAGACTAGCAAGCAGATTAAGAAAGCTATTTGTATTCACGATGCTTCATTTGCACTGATTTAATCGGCTTATAATATATTATGTTTAAATGCCTTACTGAGCCTAATGCAGATTAGTGGTTAATGGCACTCAGCAATTATCACTAGATAATTACGAACCTTAATAATCAATTCGGTAAATGTTAACCTACTTTTATTGAAGTAAATCCACCCTCCGCTGCCAGTAATATGTATTTGTAAGGTTCTGTCAATTCGGATATTCTCAGATTAATTTATTCGTGCGAAATAAAACCATACGGTTTCTTGTGAGATGAGATCCTTCGATTTTTTCTATCAACATTATTTAGGGATTCCATTTATTTTGTTTCGTTCTACAGGTGCGTGATCCGTAATAGGTGACATGTTTTCTCAGAATATTGTAAGTATATGGCGTGTTGTCTGTAAGATTTTGATGAAGTGTTTATCGATTTGCCCTTGTACGCTTGTCATGCGATATGTTTACTGACGGCCTGTGTTGATAGTGAACGTTAGTATTCGCGATTTAAACGAGCTTTTCATATACCTACGTGGTCCTACACATACACAACTTATTTCATGAGAATAATAACAAACTGGACGGTGAAATGTGAAGAAAAAGTAGAGCTCAGTCTGCCAGAGGCGTTTCACGTGAAAAATGAACTGATCCGTCAAGTGCGAGGCGGACTCACACATGAAAGGGACCGTACGTCTGTATAATATTAAGATTAAATTAAATATAAATCCAAAGATCAAATACATGAGGATCGAATAAAGAAAAATTAAAAGGGATCAAATTAAATTCCTTTAATTTTGAAGTTTATTTTATTTTTATCATAGCAGCCATCATCATCTGCTTAGCCTTTTCCCAATAATGTTGGGGTCGGCTTCCAGTCTAACCGAATGCAGCTGAATACCAGTGTTTTACATGGAGCGACTGCCTATCTGACCTCCACAACCCAGTTACTGGGAAACACGATACCTCTTGGTTAGACTGGTTTTCAGACTTCTTGGCTTCTGACTATCCGTAACGACTGAAAGATCTGCGAATGACAGTCGGGACCAACAGCTTAACGTGCTTTCCGAGGCACGGGGGTGTCACACCACCAACTTCCAAACTCCGGGCTGTTACTGAGAAATTCCTATTGGAAAAACCCAATAATACTTTGCCCGACCTGGGAATCGAATCCGGGACCCCTCGCTCGGCAGTCGATCACGAGACCAACGGGGCAGTTATTATAGCAGCCATTCTGTGAAAATTTTATGTGTCTGCCTATTACGGTTTAAAAGATTCAGCCCTGAGGCAAAGGGACGGACGGTTATCGAGAGCAATAGAGTTTGGACCATTTGAGTACGGAACTCTGAAAACGGAGCCTGAAATATCGCCAGTGTGATGAATTCCAAAACTTCTTTTGTTTTATTTAGCGTTGTTGTCGGATATCTGCGAAATATGCAATACTGATGATTGGACATATCTTAGATAGCGTATATAAATGTGGATTAAATATTCATATTTATTTTCGTTAGGATTAAAAAAAATTAAAGTAATTTTACTTTCACTAGTATTATAAAGAGATAATAACCACAATGACACTATCACGAGACCAACGGCCCTTTTGGTCTCTTGGTGGTAAGCACGACTGTTCAGCGCAGGTTTCTTGGTTCGATTCCCCGGTAGGGCAAAAAGTCTCATAGGAATCATCACATCATGTCTCATTAGGAATTTCTCAGTTAGCTTAGAGTTTGGAAGTTGGTGGTGTGACACCGCCATTGGTCCTGTGATCTCTCCCCAGTTGTGTCGGATTGCCGCCCGTCGGACTATGAGAGTTAGGGAAGAGGTGGAGTGTATATTTGTGTTTGCGCACACACTTGTGCACTAGTATTTCTCCTGCGTAATTGGCTAGTCTGCATTAAAAATGGCCGCCGTGGCCGGAATTAGACTGGAGAACAATAAGATCTGTTTTTTTTTTTTTAGAAATGGGAAGTCATCAAATGGCCCCCCTCGCCCTGGGCGGGACGGGAGGGAGTGTCAGACTTTTACTGACTAAAACCCATCTATGTTCCTTCATGTGCCCTTTGCGTTCCGGGGGCGCGGTATCTCTTTCGAACAACCCGCAGCCCCGGCAGAAGATCAGAGATAATGTTTTTTTTTTATAAATTTTAACTGGGTTTGTTCTTTGCGTTTGCTCAAAAGAAGCCTGTTCACTCTAACTTTGAAGCGATTAGAGTTTAATGCGTTCGGAAATACAGACGCAGGTAGAGAGTTCCAATCTTTTGCAAAAGATCCGATTACAAAATAAAATCTTTCACTGGTAGAAAGCTACACTTTTGCTGTATACCGTATATTTTATGAAATACTTGACATCTAAGCGAACGAAGTCGCACGCAGAAACCAGTAAATAAAAAACAGGTGGAAAGAAAAATCCACATTAATTTTAATGAGAGATTATAATTGTTCCTATGTAACGTTATAGCCGATTATAGCCTTACATTTGGCAGAAAGGGTTGAAATGACCCTGAACTGTGTAACCAACTGGAACCGGCGTCAACTCATCATACACACATTGTACTTGTGTCCACTATCAAACGTGACGTCATCCTTAGTCCGGTCACGTTATCGACATATTCTGGGAACTGTATATTGCTATTTCCCTATAGGCACATCCTCTATTGTAAACGATGTTAAATTAACATTAGGCCCTATTCAAGTAATACAGTTGAACTGCTGAATTTCTGACATTGGTTCTAAACTATATGTATATGTCACCGGAAAATAACAAGATCCGTAAGTTTATCAATTTACTAGGAAGTTTATAAACTTTCGTAAGATTCTAAACGGGAGATAAATTGTAATATTTTACGTCCACATTTTCGTAAATTTATCAATTTCCGACATCATACGGTAAATTTATAAACTAACGAATATCTATTCGCAAGATTTTATATGGTTCGACCAATCACAGAAACTCTTTTAAATATACGATCTTTGAAATACGTAAAATAACACACTGCTCTCTGATTGGTCAATGTTCATAGTGGCAATGCTTGTGTCCAACTGGCGGCCGCAAGGAAGGAGAAGTGACACGTGACAGCCAACCAATCAGATCGCGGTAGCGTTTGGTTACTGCTTACTTATTATTTTACGAGTGAGTTCAGTAAGTTTATCAATTTACAAAAATGTGGACGTAAAATATTACAATTTATCTCCCGTTTAGAATCTTACGAAAGTTTATAAACTTCCTAGTAAATTGATAAACTTACGGATCTTGTTATTTTCCGGTGACATATATACGAGATAGCACTGAAAAATGTACTTAACTTCAACCACAAAAGAGTTCAATTTGTATACAGGAAAAATTTTTAACCAGTGCGTAAATTTTGCCATAATAAACTTCAACACGTTTTATTAAACACTTATATTTTATTTTGATATGTCTTAGTACTAAAAAAAAAAGTTATCGCTTACGAAACATGTTTACTTAAAAACCATATTTCATTGTCACTCGGCGCTAGCGCATTCCCCACCCCCTCACCCCAGCCATGCGCCCGGGCGGCGGCGGCGGCCGCGAGTTTTCATTGATAGTATGGCGAATAGATTATGTCCTGGATGTTTTGCTTATTTCAAACTCGGATAAGGATGAAATTTTTTTAATTTTTTTTTTTAACTTAACACGGAAATGTGTTCTATTACTGACACTGAACTACCAAAAAAAATTTACGCACTGGTTAAAAACTTATCCTGTATAAATATATTAAGTTTTAAATTGAGGCAAGCCCGCCATTCTATTCCCAAACTCCTGTAAGCCAGAATCAACAGTGGCGACCACAAGAAAAGCGCTGACACAATGAAGCTCGACGAGTCCCGGAAAAACGATTCAACTGTCTTGGATCCCGCATCGGAATTAATAAGAAAAGATTAGCGGAGTAGTTAGAAAAACATTTAAAATAATAATAAACTAATAATTGTAAAATTTTGCACGTTTAGATGTTTTGGTTTTAACCTTTGTTACTTAAGTACGTTTAATGATGAAATGGAATTAACAGAATATTATACCGAAGCTGTGTGCCCGTGAGATAATTAACAACTTTGGTTTTATTCTGAAATCTATGTCAATGAAGACGTGGGCAGAGGCTGGTAAAATATACCTCAATATATTTTTTTTTTTTAATAAATTAATTTGTAATGTCATTAATTCACTTAGACAATTTGGAAAGCCTGTATATTTTAAATGACAATAATGAATTATCAATACGTATCGCAAAGTGTAGATAAATTCAATACGAGTACATATCGGTGACCAATTAGAGTTAAATTGAGCGAAAACCTAAGAAATACACGATAAATGTCACGAAAAATGTGTTTTATTGAATATGTCGTGAGCTTTAATAGCTTTTTATATGATAACAAAGCATCTTTGCCCTTGAACTTTGAACGCTGTATGAATACTCGTAATAAGCAGACATTGCTCGGTTTCTTATTCACTCCAGAATCGCCATTAAATAACTCATATGGGACATAAAAAGGGCTGACTATAGAAGCTTTATAAAGACACCATTTTCTTTATTCATATTTTTTGTAAGAAAATTCATTCTGTGGACGCGGATGGATAACAAATAATTTCCATTTAAGAATATATATGTCACCGGAAAATAACAAGATCCGTAAGTTTATCAATTTACTAGGAAGTTTATAAACTTTCGTAAGATTCTAAACGGGAGATAAATTGTAATATTTTACGTCCACATTTTCGTAAATTGATAAACTTACTGAACTCACTCGTAAAATAATAAGTAAGCAGTAACCAAACGCTACGCGCGATCTGATTGGTTGGCTGTCACGTGTCACTTCTCCTTCCTCCTATGGACACAAGCATTGCCACTATGAACATTGACCAATCAGAGAGCAGTGTGTTATTTTACGTATTTCAAAGATCGTATATTTAAAAGAGTTTCTGTGATTGGTCGAACCATATAAAATCGTACGAATAGATATTCGTTAGTTTATAAATTTACCGTATGACGTCGGAAATTGATAAATTTACGAAAATGTGGACGTAAAATATTACAATTTATCTCCCGTTTAGAATCTTACGAAAGTTTATAAACTTCCTAGTAAATTGATAAACTTACGGATCTTGTTATTTTCCGGTGACATATATATGTTTTTAAACAAACTTTTATATTATATTGTCATGGAATGTGTATTCAAACTTTCAGCTCACTCGAATACCGGGAAGAAGATTTGATTAAGTTCCAATGGCCACCTTCTGGGTCCATCGACAGACCACTGCTCTGTGATATCATTATTGCATTGTCATACAAATTGCACATCCGAACAAAATTTCAGGTCAATCGAACGTCGGGAAGTGGTTCAAATTTAACTTTAAGGTTTGATTAGCTACTTCTTCTTAGCGTATCGATGGCAAATAATAGAATGTTGATAAATATAATTTATAGAATAATAATAAAATTTAAATATTATGTTTGACCCAAAATTCGGCCGCGGCAACACCACCCGCCGGCGCAGTCATTAGGTCCTCACGTGTGCAGGTGACAGGGCATGCGGCGCAAGATAAAAGGCGGGCCATGGTCTGCGGAGAGACACCGCACAGGCACTGAAGGTCGGTGCCACCTGCAAAACCCCACCGTTGAAGATTGTCATTGCTACGGCCGACTTGGGACAGATGAAATTAAATAAAAACTTATAAAAAGCTTGTCTACATGCGTTTTATTGGCTTGCGCGTATTGTCATGGCGCGGGCAATAACAGTTAGTTATGCAATAATGTATTCCTCACAAATAGTGCCCATTTGTAGTATTAACTACTAAAATCTGACGTTTCAACTAAAGCATTAGACGCAAGATGAGATTAAAGATTAAAATCTATATGCACACAACATTTAATTTATTTTTTAAATACTTATGCATCTTTTTTGGTTATGTTTCAATCTGATGGAATATCTCTAAGAAACTTTTGAAACAAATCATTCTTGAACCCGGTTAAAATGAGCAAAAGTTTCCTCGAAATATTGCGGAGACAATTTAATTCTTAATTTAATTAGGTACAATAAATTACTTCAAGAAAGGAAAGTTTTCACTTCGCTCCACTTTAGATTGGGACCATTTTCAAGTGTTACAGTATTGGCAATCGTTGACACTTTAAAAGGGGTTGGTACTGCCGCTGTCCCATCACCACCTAACTAATTGATTGTTAATGGCCCACTTAATAGGCCACAGACGCTATTGGCATCTGCAAGACAATGCGTCATAATAATGACAATAGGTGTCCACTCCTATGATATCTCTTAAACGTCGTGTGCCTGTCAAATACGCAAATCAACACCTTTGCATTAATTGGCCACCCTATATTTACATTCTGATTTAGGCGCTGCACGCTGCGCTAACGTAGACACTTTTAGTTTCCAGTTGCCGACACCGAACACTTTTTGATCGTCATGAGTATGTGTTAAGTGGAAGCAACTGGACACAAAAAATGTTTACGTATGCGCTGGGAGTGGATGGTTTCATATTGGTTCTATATTAATAAAATATTCATCGGTAGCTTGTATCTGACACAAGACACAAAAGTGTTCACGTTTGCGCCTTGCCTCAAGTGTTCGGTTGTGTCAAAATGATGTGACACTAGCTTTTGCCCGCAACTTACTCCGCATATATTCAAAAGACACGTGGTGCCATCTTTTGTGGAATACCATGGTGGTTTTAGCCGGTAAGAGTCCTGCATGCCCCTTCGTCACCCCCATGACGGAGGAAGCCCATGAGGATTTCCACCGTGCACCAAAATAAAAGGCTAATAAACATATTCTTTAGCTTTTGTTACACAATCCTTCCAGGGAAGAAGTTTCTGCTCACACCAACTGGTGTGGCAAGTATTAGGTATCATGTTTACACTTCGCATCGAATTCTGATTATGTAGCTTTACCTGTGTTTTACTTATGAGGCTTCGTTAAGCAATAATTAACTGATTACATAGCATTTCATGGAATATGAAATTTGAAATGGGACATCAAGTTACATTACTGATGTAAGCTATATTGCATAATACAGGCTGTAGTTTTTTTAGATGTACTCGCATTAAACAGTTTTAAACATAATTATTATGAATCAATACCGGCCGAATAAGCCCTATACAACCTTATTCGTCAACTTTTTGGTATGACATAAAGACTATTTTGAATTAAGAAGAATTAGACAGATGGTCACTACGACCGACAGCTAACTTAAAATATAATATTCTAAATATTATTAATCTAATACACGAAGTTAGATGATTATTAAGTATTTCAATAGTACTTTATTGAATAAATCCCTCCACGTCTACGGTACCTACTTATAGTAGATTAAAAGTGTTTTACTGATGAAAATATCAAAGAATTGGCTATGATTACAGACTCACAATTCTTCAATTTATGAAAATTCTGTACAACAATATCATTGACGTTATAATCCATATTCCCTAGGGAACTATGCCAGAGATTCTTGGGATGATGGAAATCACTGCTTGCGAGCTTTGAATTAAGAAATCTTTCACAATTATTAATTATTTGTAGGATTATTTTCCTGTTCTATTTAGGTGTCATAAGGGTTCCTGGCAAAGTTGCAGAATCTGTACGAAAGAGCCACCGTGGAACTGGAACACAAAAGGCATTAGGAACATTTAAGCAGCAGGACAATCTCCTGGATTGGATGGCAAACAAACTCACACCCCACTTGATGCTAAGTGGTTACCGCTACCTATAGACATCTGCAATACCAGAGGTCTTGCAAATGCGTTGCCATCCCAGAGACAAAGTTGAAATGTCTCATGTGCCTGTAATTACACCAGCCCCCATACCCTAAACCGGAACACAGCAACGTTGCCTTGCGACATAAATAGGTTCCGTAGTAGTACTTCTCCGGACGTGCACGGACGTGCACGTGGACGGTCACAAAAAGCTCTACTACTATTAAAATCTATGCTGCTTCTGTTTCTGGTAATCCAAAAGCAAATTTCCTTTCTCAGTTTTTCTAAGCAAGATATTACGAAAGTTACCGTATTTATTGCGGTAGACGTATTAGCTACCTGGGGTAGGTACCTTCTTTAAAATGGGTCCTTTTAAGCAAAAAGCTTCCTTTCTTTGTAGCGCGTATAAATCAATTATTATAATAAATGTCAGACAATAAAGTTAAGATGGTGAACTTTAAAAGATGTGTACATTATTTTCAAGCTTACTACAGCAACGGTACGTACGGAGATTTAGTGAAAAATTAATAGAACACTGATAAGAAAAACGTTTGGAAAATTTGAAATGATTTTGTTAAATAAGTGAAAGGTGATTTAGGTCTTTTTGGAAATCTATGGGGGAGGCCTATGTCCAGCAGTGGACGTCCTGCGGCTGATATGATGATGATGATGATGATTAACAAAAGTCATTTATATGGCAAATGTGAGTGGCAACGCCGTGGAAAGACCTACCCTGATCTTATTGGTGAGGTTGAAGAGTCGGGTGCGCAGCACTCGTAACTTGTATGACTAGTTGTATGAACGTGGGCGAGGCGAAAGAAGTATGTAAGGATCGTAGGTGGCGTTCTGTGGTTTCTGCCTACCCCCATGGGAAATAGGGCGTTGCGTTTGTGTAAGTACCTACCTATGTATTTTTGTTAAATAAATATTCAATTCCATTGGTTTTTAAATACTCAGGTACTTATTATCCACGCTTTGTCATTTTTATTAGTCTAAGGGCTGAATTTTCAATCGTTAAATAATTCTTAAGTGTTGCCATTGTTATGTTTATACTAGAGGTATTAGGTATATTTTTATTCTTCAGATAAAAGAAATGCGGCTATTGAAAAACCGGCCTTTAAAATAATTGTTTTAAACAATGAACTGTTGAAACGTGAGTGGAAAACTTTTTCAGTTTTGCAATTAATTATAATTTATAGAATACTTGCGAACTGCCCGCGACTTCGTCTGCGTGGTTTATTTACTTACTGCTCCGCTCCTGTAGGTCGAAGCGTGATGTTATATGCCTATATTATTTAGGAATAATGTGACTATCTCTTGGTGAAAAAATTGATAAAATCGGTCCAGTAGTTTGCGAGCCTATTCGTAACAAAAAAAATTTGCCTCTCTATATTATTCGACCTTCTTTTAGCTTTTGTAATCTATACTAGATTACAAAAGCTAAAAGAAGGTCGAACAGTTTTTATACGTAGCATGTTCGTCTATTTTTAAAATTCTGAGACATAGTAGGTACCTACCTACTTATTCCTCAAAATATGAATAAAGTACCAGGAAAGCCTAGCTTATATTTCACATACAATCACGCCTGTATTCCCCGAAGGGTTAGGCAGAGGTGTACCAATGTACACCCACAGTTCGCCGGTATATTTAGGTCCCATGAAATAGGGGGCGAGCCTATTGTCATTATAACCGGGCACAAATCCAGACTCCGAGCTGCTACTGAGAATTTCATAGATAAACCCAATAACACTTTTTGCTCGACCCGGGAATCGAACCCTGGACCTCTAGCGTAGCAGTCGCGCTCAGGACCACTAGGCCAACGAGGAGCTTATATTTCAATGAAGGGAAAAATATTTCGTTTATCGTTCCAGGATCTATTTCCCCAGGGCTCAAAAGGAAGTCTATCTCATTTTCTCGTAAAAATGGTGTTTACTATCTTTAGTATAAATGGCGGTCAAGCGAATCGCTGTGACATCATGATTAGGAAACTCACTGTAATATTATTTTAGTAAATATAAGCTTTTCGCCTTTTCGCGCGGTAGTGGCGCATAGATTATTGTTTTTGTTATTTTTTTGAAGTGAAAACTTCTTTAGCGGCCTTGTACACTTTTTTTTTGTACCTAATGGGTAAAAAATTTTAAACTCGCGTCAGGACACGTAACCTAATCAAAAATTCGTAAAATTTTCGATCAGGTCACGTGTCCTGACGGAGTACACAAATATTACAATATAAATTCGCTGACGCGAATTGTCATATTTGTGTACGATAGCGCAATAAATAAATATTGTATACACCACATAAATGATAGCACTTTTATACTGATAATTAAAACAATTCGTGCAAAATTATTCCCTAACCATTCCAATATATCAAAAATGCACAACGTTATTATATATATATACATGTATATATATATATTCAAGTTTTCACTTCTGCCGGCACTCCCGGAGTGCAAACAGTCGTTTATTTTTATTTTTATTTTTGTATTGTGCGTCGCTTTTGCAAGACTAAATGGTTTTTCTTTCTTTCTTTCTTTCTTTCTTTTGTCAGCGACTTTGTATGCGTAAATGTCGGTTGTTGCAGAGTTTTTTTCTCGCGCGTAACCTTAATTCATCATCATCACAGCTTATTTAAGCTGTAGGATGCTCGCTGCTGGACATAGGCCTCCTCCATAGATTTCCAAAAGGATCGATACCTTAATTATTTAACTAAAATAAAAGTAGCCCAAGCCACATCAAAGAAAATCAGAAATCTGCCAGTGGAGATCCCGTCAAAATCGGTCCAACCGTTTCGAAGATTAGCCGGAGCAAACAAACAAACAGACATACATTCAACAAAGAGTCATAATTATGTATTTATAGGCCCAAAAAATCACTAAACAATAAAAAATATTCAATCACCATGTGTATAGAATACACGTGTAGATAAAATAAAGTAGGTGATCAATTTTGTTTATAAAATACGGCACGTTTCGCAACGTTTTAAAACATGTAATCAAAGTAGGTAGGTGCAATCTTGCATATCAAGTAGAATGCTTAGTTGATTTATAACCTGTACATAACAATGTAGGTAGTAAAATCATCGGCAAATTTTCGTCTGCCGTATTATACCATCACGCCTGTATTCCCCGAAGGGTTAGGCAGAGGTGTACCAATGTACACCCACAGTTCGCCGGTAGGTATATTTAGGTCCCATGTAATAGGGGGCGAGCCTATTGCCATTAACCGGGCACAAATCCAAACTCCGAGCTGCTATTGAGAATTTCATAGAAAAACCCAATAACACTTTTTGCTCGACCTGGGTTCGAACCCGGGACCCCTTGCACAGCAGTCGCACTTGCGACCACGAGACCAACGGGGCAGTTTCTGCCGTATTATGCATGGTATTACGAAACTAGCTATACCTCACGGTGTCACTCGCCTTCTGTTATGTATTTGGTTACTGCACCGTTGCTGTTGGTCGTAGCGTGAATATAAGTCACGTTGAATCACACTATCTATGATGAAAACGCATTATACAGAAATGTTATAAAGAAATTCTGATGTTCCTATGTTGTCTTTGTTTACAAATTTTATCTTGTTTATTTTTGTTAGTCTAATTTGTTTTTTGTTTTTTCTAATTTAAGTTTTTGATCATTATTTTGTGCATGTTGTTTATTGTACTTGGAATTAGTATAGATATAAGCGATTTAGTGAAATACTGTGAGCTTATATTTTTATGAATAAATAAATAAATAAATTAAAGTCCGTTTCGTGGTTTAAAAGATCAAAGTGTACAGAGCGACCTTGTTTTATAATGTGTAGAGATAATGCAATATTAAACCTTACCATACTTATACAAGGTGTTGATTTGCATCATCGTCAAATTTTAGGAGCTTGTCATAAAAAAAATTGAAGTAATCAAATATAATTACGATACCTGGCCAATATCTAATAAATACTTGTTTTTTTTTACTTGCAACTATTAAATAACAGTATTCCAGAACACTTGCAAAATTCAGAATCGCCCAGTTGCGTATGCGGTAGGCAGAGTTGTCGCGCAGCTATATCAATGTGTGCATAGCGCCTAAACCCTCTGGCGAGATGGCTAGCATGAATTTGAAAATCACGTCAAAAAAAAAAACAAAACCAATTTATTTTATTATTGATTCGTGTTAAGAATCACGAGCATAATTAATTCCTTAAATTTCACGAGAATGCAAATCAACGCCTTGTATTACTTTCTAAAACTTGGAATTTGCTGTAACAGCGCGCTGAGAATCTATACTAATATATCAAAGCTAAAGAGATTTTTCGTTTGCTTGAGTGTTTGGTTTTAATGATCGATGAAACTACCAGACGGATTAAAACAAAATCTCTTTGTATATGATATATGGTGCAAAAAGCCCTCGCGATCCAAGTCGCGGGCAGAAGCTAGTTTCATTATAACCACTTTTGAGATCAAATGATGGAAATAAAATTATGTTTAGATTTAACTACAGGATCAAACTTGAACATTAAATACTGTTTAGTCATTGATGTATTAAAAGGAGGCCTCCTTTTACTATATCAATGTGTTTAGTACATACAACGTTACATACAACATACACAGTAAAACTATGTTTGTTTTGTACTTGATCCAATGTTATTGAAAGGTTCTTGACTTATGTCTCGCCCGGCTATAAGGCGCCAAGATCTATACTATCTAAATAAATACTAATAATATGAAGAACACACAACAGAGAACATACTTGGTTAGCCTAGTGGTCTTAAGCGCGACTGCTACGCTATAGGTCTTGGATTCAATTCCTACGTCGAGCAAAGTGTTATTAGTTTTTTTTATGAAACTCTCAGTCGCTGTTTGGATTTGGGATTTGTGCCCGGTTAGTGGCAATAGGCTCACCCCCTATTACATGGGAACTAAACATACCGGCAATTTATAGGTGTAGTATTGGTACACCTTTGCCTAACCCGTCGGGGAATACAGGTGTGATGGTACGTGTATAAGCTGAAGAGCCTCTTTGTTTGTTTTTTTTGTTAGAGCGCGCTGACCTCCGGCATTGCTAGTCTGTTTCTGAAAATTATTTCGCTAATAGGAAGCTGCGTTATCCCTGAGGGTTATAGGCTAGATATGATTCGTTATCAGATTCATGTAAAAAAAGTCAAATTCGTGAACGGGCCCAGTCAGTTGGGATTAGTCATCTCCTAAGTGCCCAGGGCTTACATGTTTTTTATTTTATTTTGTATTCACGTTTATTGTTTTCACATAATATAAAAGTAACAAGAATATTGTTACCAGGATTTTGTAAAAATCTAATCGAAAAGTGATGTTTCTTGGTCGTTCTTCTCCGTAGAGGCCTACCTACGTTTTGGAACGAGCATTTAGTTTGAACTTTCTAACTAAATGACCGACTCTTTGACAATTCAAAAGTGCCTATAGATGATCTACATGAAATAAAAGCATTCACTTTGAAAAAAAGAGGCACATGTTATGTAGTTTGGCAGAATTTGTGTAATTATGTTTTCTGTAGATTTTTGAATAAATAAATAAAAAATAAAACAAGATAATTCACGCGGTCGAAGTCCCGAGCAAAAGCTACTAAACTTCAGTTCGACATTTTCAATACAACGTTATCAAAGGATGAATTGAGAATGCCGAACCGAATGGATATGGGAATCCTACCAATGGACGAATTAATTAATATTAGATTAGCGCCTCGGACGCGCTAATAAACGTGTCCAGCTCTGGGCCCATTTATACTAATAATATAGTACAGAGATAAGACTTTTTTGTTTGTTTTTATGTTTGTAACGAATAGGTTCCGAAAGTACTGGACCGATTTCAACCATTTTTTCGCCAATACATAGCTACATTATTCCTAAGCAACATATGCTATATAACATCACGCTACGACCCACGGGAGCGGAGCAGTAACCAAAGACGTAACTCATGGCGGGTGAAATAAGCGACGCGCAGTTCGCTATTGTAGTATAAATAATCGATACAAAAAGAAGATGAATTAATAAGATTTTTTCTTATCTATTTATTGATAAGACATCTCTTCTCTCTGCTTGGATGGATGCCCACCGCTCCTATTATGGATGATATTTCTGTGGATGACACCAGTGACATTTATGGAGAATGTCCTCCGTATCATTGTTTGTGACATAATTACCGTTTCTGTATTGTGGTTTATTTTCTTTTCTGAGCATTTATTAATATTCTGCTACTTTTATTTGTATACAAATAGACCATATTAACACTGCCCCATTGGTCTTGTGGTCGCAAGCACGGCTGCTGAAAGGTAGGGTCCTGAGTTCGATTTTCAGGTCGGACAGTGTTGTTTAATATTGGGGTTTTCCAGTACGAAATTTCTCAGCCTTTCGAAGCGTCATAACTACAACATTTGACCTTTTTTTTGGTTACACTGAGTCTGCTATAGTCGGTCAAAAAGTGTTACTGGGTTTCTCTATTAAATTCTCAGTAGCAGCTCGGAGTTAGGATTTGTGCCCGGTTAATGGTAATAGACTCGCCCCCAATACATGCCACGCGTACCTAAAAATATACCGGCGAACTGTGGGTGTACTTTAGTACACCTCTGCCTAACCCTTCGGGGAATACAGGCGTGATGGTATGTTATGTTATGTTATGAATCTACTAAATCCAAAAGGTAATAATTCTGTTTGGTTCCAGCCTAACATTTATTATAATTAAAATCTGTTGAAGTGTTTATAAAATTCTTTAGGTTATTCGATACTTACTCCATCTACACTGCAGAAAAGTAAAAATAGTTTCACCTGTTTTTCAGCGCCATCTTTCGGATATGCAGTAAATTGTTTCAGTTTAGCATACGTCTCATGTCAGTTTTAGCGAAGCTTTAAACATAAAACTGCTCAACCATCGTTTTAGTTCCAACGTTGAAGTAAAGATGTCGTGGTTTTGTTAATCGGCGAATTTCAATTTTGTAGTCTGATTGAGGATTGAGTGCTGCTAATATCCAATCCTGTATAAATGTAGCACATTAATTGTACATTAATAGAAATAATTCTGGGAGGTAATATACAATAGGTGGGATTCGTAGCGACTTGCGAATGCCTCGTAGCAGTCGTAGCACCCCGTAGCATTTGAGTTGTTCGTAGCAATATCTGGTTCATTTCTTGATTGGTTGTTACTTAATTAAAGTAAATAAATATAGTATTATTTATAAATAAATGATTATGGTTATAATTTTATCTTTAGTAAACTTCACAAAAATACACAATGAACGTATTATTAAAGAAAAAAAAAACAACTACTGTCAAAAACAAAAATCATTTTTGCTGTCACAAAAAAATAGTCCAAGTTGTCGATGGCAATCACAAAATTATTCGTAATATACTTAATTCGTGTCTAAATACCAGTAACTGTTAATTAATTAATTAATTCAATCATTCATTCAGTAAAAACCTGGCCTTGTAAGCCTGCTCTACAATGAATAATTGAAATTAAAAATTGTAACTTTCTTTAAAATGGTCACGCAAACTTGTGAATCCGGTCCAAAAGAATTGAAAGTTGTGTTTGAGAAAAAGCAACAGTGGAACGATGGAGAAACCCAGACCGCGGAGATCGAATGCCAATGCATAACAGAGGCCGACATTACTGACATTACCAAAAACCTGGAACCTGAAAAGCTGGAGGAAACAACTACAGTTGCTGAAATTTTTGCAGAAATAGATGAAAACATTGAACACAAAGAAGAAAAAATAAAAAGTATAGGCAGAGCTTTGCAGACAGCATACCATCGAGAAAATATCATCACTGACAAATTTCTCAATGATGTAGAATCAATGGTCACACGTTTCAATACGGAACTTGAAAAAATTCAGGATATATTTGGCAGCATTATTAAGCATTTGCCACAAGTACGAGTGGAAACCGTTCAAAAAAACTTTGATAAGGTTGTTCCAAATGCTGATCCCACCAATGTCGAATCATAAGTGTGTTTCATGAAGTAGTATAAAAATTTAAATTGGTATATTTTTTCTACAAAAAAAAAAAACAAGCATGTTTTGGTAATTCGACATTTGAACAATTAAAAGAATATACAAGCACGAGACACCTTATTTATTGGTAATGTAGTTGATGTAAATGTTTAGAGATTAGTGCATTAGGGACTTTTAATTATAAGTGTTGTCGCACACTGAGCTATTAGTCGCTCCGATTGTAGGCCATGCGATCGATATGGGTAAAAATTTGATTGACAACTTGTGGTGGCCACATCAAAGCCACTACTAGTGGCTAGTATCACTAGTGGGTCAGTGTGCGGCAACACTTATGAAGGAAAGTATTAGACATAAAAAAAAGGTTTACTGTCCGTTGTGATATTATACTGACAAGGCAGCAGATAAGAATAATATTTTTTTTTAATTAAATCTAAGTTTCAGTAAAATATGTTTACTGGAACTGTATAAATCTTAAACTATCTTAAAATATGGTAAAAAGGAACGCTGCTTTTACAATTCTATTCTCTCTTTTCATCCAGTTTCTGCCTAACGCTTCCTATCTGACAAATCGAATAATAAGACTGTATGTAGAATCGAGCACAAAACACTAATAAATCGAGTTTGGTGGCGATATATCACTCTGGTGGCAGCTCAGCTGAGTCGGCAAGAGGTTGCACATAATGACGTCATCCGTTCGCGGGACGGCGTACGTACAATGCCTTCATTATGTCCTAACAGCTTGCTTACCATTGTGCCGACTGTCTGCCGGCTAATGGAAATAGACCGTTGGCAGTTGGTACTGACATCGAGTCCATTTCAGTATTTTTAAGCTGGTTTTTTTTGGTTTTAATTTTTGCTGTTGTATTCAGTTGTAAGCTAACAAATCTATACTAATAATGTTATAAAGAGGCAAGACTTTTCGTTTGTTTGTTTGTAACGAATAGTCTCCTAAACTACCAGTCTATATACGTATACTAATATTATAAAGAGGTAAGATGTTTTTGTTTGATTATTTGTTTGTAACGAATAGGTTTCGAAACTACTGGAACGTTTTGAACTTTTTTTTTAACACTATATAGCTATAATAATATTATGTTCTTGTGTAACATACGGTATAACATCACGCTACGGGAGCGGAGCATTAAGCAAAGATGTAACTTATGGCAGGTGAAATTAGCCACACGGACGAAGTCGAGAGCAGAAGCTAGTAATAATCAATATAAGTCTGAAATTGCACATACGTCTTAAGCAAGCGTGGTGGTGGGTGGTGGATCAATGCTCGTACCTCCTCTGTATAAGAAGAGGCCTTTGCTCTGCAGTGGGACAATAATAGTCTGATATTATGATTTATTTTTTATTGGCGCAGTTCGTAAATGAGTATCTAAACAAGTTGAAAAAAAAAAGAAAAAATATGTATAATTTGTTAGGGTAAATATGAAAGATTTATGTACTTAAAAGTTAAAATTGTTCTTTAAATTTTAACTTCATAACAAATTATACTAAATAATTATAATAATGTAAGTAGCAACTAACTTTAACAGTAATATAGGTAGGTACAACCACATACAACAGTGTTGGCTCATTTTGAGTAATCAACACTAATTATGGTTATTATCCGTACACGAAGCATATAACACTAAGTGAACACACACATGTACATGTATGTACACACGTTATTAAGTTCATATGAAGTGTTTCTAATGTATATCTTAGGTATTACATTGAATATAAATAAACGTAAAACTCGCATAGTATAAAACTAAATATTGGTACCCAAGATACAGGCTTGCCTGGTTTGGAACCAATGTTGAAACCAAATAAGTATGTTACTTTTACTGCAAATCAAAATTTTAACTTAACTTTTAAACTTTTAAAGTCGCTTCCCGCCGTATGGTCTATGTACGTTTAGATCTTTTAAATTACGCAACGGATTTAAATGAGATTTTTTATCAATGGATAGAGTGATTCAAGAGGAAGGTTTATACTTATACAAAATCATGCTACCAACAACGGGAGCAGAGTAATCACCAAAGATGGGCGATACTGCGGGGTATACTAGTTTCCAAATAAATCGTTACCAGTTTTTAGGCAATAAGTTTAAATTAGCGACCACGCAAACAGGAAAATAAGTACATACTACATAAGCATACTTATCTTTAGGGATTGATACGAAAGGGAGTTTTGTCAAGGGTTTGGAGATCAAAATATTCGACCTTTGTTGTTTTTCTAACAATAGGAAGCCAAACCATGATTTTTGGGGTGGCTAAGCACCGGCAAAGGAAAACTAATTATAGAGGTTTTTGTGAATCTCTGCATAGTAAAAAACAAAGCTGTCTGTCCCTTTGTACACTAAGATCTTTTAAACTACGCAACGGATTTTATTACGATTTTCATCAACAGATAGAGTGACACAAGAGGGTGGTTGTGAATATTATGCTACGACCAATGGGAGCGTATCAGTAACCAAAGGCACGCGGGTGACACCACGGGGTATACAGCTAACACAAAGATTTATAACAATATACAGTATTAACAACTATAGTATTTTGCTATGTTTGGATAGCAACTTTCTGTCAGAGTAAAAAAAATATGGAATATTTGTTTAACACCTATAAAATTTGCCACTTACGTTAACCGAAATCAATTAGGGAGTGGTGAAACAGGAGATTATAAAATTACTATTAAAATCTATTTGCCTATGGTACGGGTCGTTTTAATAGCAATTTGGGAGAGGCCTAATTGAGCCTAAAAAGGTTAGAAATTGTTTGTATAGAATTTTTAATAATAAAACAATGTAGGAATCATTATAATTCAATTTTGGGGTACCAAAACCCTTTTTCTAAAATAAACGAAAGCCTAAGGTACTCCTTATAACATTAGCTATCTGCTTGTAAGTCTAAGGCTTGTAAACGTCCCGTCAAAATCGGTCCAGCCGTTTAAAATCGGTAAGGCTAACAGACTGACAGACAAAACAATTTAAATATTTTTTTTGCTCATGTTAGTGCCATGTAAACATTTATGTAAAGCCATTATTTTGACATCACAAACAAACACTACAATTTAATTTATTTGTATAGATCATAATTTTGCACAATAACATACAAACAAGTTAATTAAATAAATAAAAAAACTCAATTAAAAAAGACAGGCCCCGAAATTACAGTCCCCGCTAAATATGGTGTTCCGTTTTTAATGACGCTTTTCTTCTAAAAAATATATTAATTGCCAGTGGACGTTGTGAGGTAAAAAACTTCTTCTTTATAATTCTTAACAAGAGGAAGGAAAATGTCATTATGAACGACATTTAAATATGAGAGCCTGTTTAGGTACCTACCTAGCTATTTATTTTAATTGTTTTCTGCAAAAGAAAGCGGAATTAAATCTTGTAGATTTTGTGGTGATGTTTATATATTAATTTTGTAGATGTTTGGTGTTTAGTTGTTAAAGGGAATTGCTCAGTTTGTTAGGGCAATTTGGCTTAACGTGAACAACGAGTATAATATTTAATGACTAGGGTTTTTAATAGTTTATGCCTCAAAGAAATGAATTATAGTAATAAAGTTGCAGGAGACTGTAAAAATGGTTCATATTTAGCATATATTATAATGCTAAAACTTGTCGCTGAAAAAGGTGCAATTATGAGTATTTATTTTCCAAAATAAATCATTTGCCTTTATCATAATGATATTCTCATACTTTGAATGCAGTAGAAACATATCCTCAGCTCATTGAAATGGAAAAAATAAAACTAAACAAAAACTTCGCAAAAGTAACCAAAACAACATTCCAATACATGGAGGCAAAATAATGTTTTTAATGTCATTTCGTTGTCTACATTTGTCATTACTGACAGTTAGTGTTGCCAGATAATAAAAGAAAACGATTTGTCAACTACCGAACTAATATTATAATCGGATGTAAAATAAGGCAAAAAACAATGAGTGTTTTGTTTGTTTTTAATGTAATTAAAGGTAAATAAATATAACACTTTTTGAAAATCAGTTGATTACAGATTTCTAAGAAAATACATACGTTTTACTCAGATTTAGAAATCGATTATAATATTTAATAAAAGAATGAAATCACAATTATTATTAATGTGGCAACACAGAATAAGCCTCCGACCATAAAATGGCGACGCTTTGTGAACTCAATCGGTTTAAATACTTATTAAACGACTTGTTTTTACCCTAACTTTCCTGCAACGAGAATCAAAAAAATATTAATTTTAGTTTTAATTATGCTTTTTCGTAAAAATAGTTTTTCCAGAACAACTTGTCCACGTTAAGCCAAAAATGAGCAATTCCCTTTGCGTCTGGAATAATGGTCTATTGCAGTAGTTATGACTAGGATAACTAGTCTTCCTGCTTCAATCTCTACATAGTATAAAACAAAGTGTATGGTTGACTAGTAGAAAATGCCTGTGGCATTAAGTTCGCCTTTTTACAAATAAAATTAATCGAAAATTACATTTAATTAATCGAATCGGGGGCATCAGCCACGGGTGCCTCGACCACTAGAGGCCAAAGCCACAAACCCAGAAAATTTTCAGGTATTATTCATTTTTCTAAACAGACGCCTAATGAAACGACAACCTCCTACCATTAAACCCAACTAAAAGGTAACAAAGTGCAATAGCAAATACTTAACGTGGCTAATTTAATTCATTATTCTGAATAATATTTCGTTAACTCCAGAAAGATTCAGAAGCTTTCAGACATGTCGCTATTAAAGCCCCCCCCCCCCCATACTTGCAGGTGAAAGTTATAATGCACTTTGGAGTTTCAGTTAACTTTGAATATGAACAAGTTTTCAGTGGTGTTCCTTCGTTCTTATTTGTTTTATGGTCCATCTGACGGACGCTGAGTTGTTCAGATTATGGAGAATACGTGATGTAATAAGAATAATATTCTCCAGACCGATTTCTTTTATGGTGGCTAATCTCAATGAAGGCAAGTCAAGTACGCAGTATTTATTTAGTGCACAAGTGTGTGCGCAAACACAGGTGCAATCCTCCCTCTTCCCTCATTCTAATAGTCTAATGAGATGGCGATCCGACACTTCCGGGGAGAGATCAGGTGCAGGATCAACGGCTTTACATGCTTCCCGGGAGATCACCACTCCACACATTCACACCACCAACGTCCATAATCTACAGAGAAAGCTAAAGCTCTTACTGAGATATTCTTATAGGAAAAATCGAATAAAATTTTTTGCCTGACCTGAGAATCCAACCCAGGATCCCACGCTTAGCAGTGTCGCTTGCGACCACGAGACCAACGAGACAGTAAATACGTGACATATGGAATTATTTGATCACGGTCTCTGGGGAAGTTCTGCATGCTACGTGACGATTTTGCCCCCACGTGACGTCTAGTGCAACTTGGGCAGTTAGAAAGTTTGCTGCTTTAGAACGTTGCTGATTGGCTAATGTTTTTATTATTAAGTTAGAACGTGTTGTTACGAGACAAGATTACATTAATGAAATAAAAATCTATTTCACTTAGGTAAATATTAGCTTTGCCTATTCTCTGTATGCGAAGAGGTCTTTGCCTTGCAGTGGGACAATAATAACCTGGTATGATAATTAAACATTGGCTTGCTGTTTTTTTTTATATTACTTTTGCGTTATTGATATCAGCTTTTTGGCAACACTAGTGAACATTCCGCGACTACGTCCGCGTGGTTTATTCCGCCCACTAAAAGTTACGTTTTTGGTTAATACTCCGCTCCCGCCTGCCGTGGCTTAATGTTATATAGCCTATGTTACTCTGGAATAATGTAGCTATCTATTGGTGAAACAAAGATTAAAATCAGTCCAGTAGTTTCGGAGCTTATTCGTTACAAACAAACAACAAAATCTTACCTCTTTATGATGTTACGATGCAATTGCAACATTGCCGTTAAAAAGATTACAAATTGGGTGTAATAAAAACAAAACATAATACGTAAAGAAGGGAAATTAATAATGCATACTTATATACAATTCTGGTATGTAAACTGTAAGTTTAGACCCAAACATTGTATAGATTAGTTAGCTATAGTACTAGTTAGCCATATGGTTACTAATATTCATCTCGCCACAACCTTAATTAAGCTCAAGAGACAAATCAATCCACCATTACGCCATCTATGTCGAATAAAACCGACCCAATCCATAATAGTCCCAAATAACATCATATCTACTATGTTGGTCAATATTTCTGGCCGCAAGTTGATTGATAGCGTCGCTAGGACATAGGTAATGTCGTGTCACACATCCATCACATTTGTCCTTGGCATTGGCAGATTAATGGAGTGCGCACGATCAATCCGTTTTATTGGGAATAGGGATGGAATAACTGCGTGATTAGTGATGTGTTTTTGCTGGAGGTTGATTTTAACCTACACACATACCATCACGCCAGTATTCCCCGAAGGGTTAGGCAGAGGTGGACCAAATGTACACCTATTGCCATTAACCGGGTACAAATTCAAACTCCGAGCTGCTACTGAGAATTTTATAGAAAAACACAATAACTCTGCTCGACCTGGGAATCGAACTCAAGACCTCTAGCGTAGCTAACGAGGTAGTTAATAAGGTAGATAGGTAGGTAAGTTAGGCAATAAGTTGATTTTCTGTAGACTTTTATAGCTGATAGTAGTGTTTACCTACACTTCGGGACAAACCGAAGGGAATACTACAAAAGCTATGTTTTTTATGTCTGCTTTTAAGTTTTTATAAAAACAGACCTTTGTTGTCAGTTCTAATAATTCAAGTTAAAGTTCTGTATGCCAGCGTCAAAAAGAATTTACCGCTTTGCCGAAAAAAAACATGTCTGTACTTCGGAATTACACCAAAATAAACTATTCCAAAACTGGCAAAGTACTGGAGCGGAAAATTGCGCCAAGTATTTTCACAAAGTTATGAACAAATTAAACATCAAAGAAAAACTATAACCGCACGTTACCCATAACCAAAACACGCAATATTTGAAAGATGTGATCAAACTACCGAACTTAGAGTTCCCTACATCTTATAGCAAGTATTGGATACGTGGGGCTTGTGTAGTTCCAGAGACATTAATTAAAGGAGGCTGCCAGCACAAGAAGGCGCTTCTACGAGATCAGACAAGCAACAACACATGTCCAACGTATCTAGACCCTTCACGTCTCAAACGTACCAGCAAAGAAAGTACTTTCTTACGTAAAGGTCGGGTCGTCGGAGATCAAGTTAAAGTGGCAGATCCTGGTACACACGCGTCCAATAGATTAGTTTAATTATAACACGCCCCTAATAAATGACACTATCTTTACAGAGCTTAGTTTCGAAATTCTGTACGGTAATTGCATGTTCATAATTTTGTTAATTTACGTGGAAAGGCTGGTTCTTCGTATAATCTTTTGAGTAAGTTATTTTCTATTAGAACTATGGTATCTATTTTACATTATAACTTAATTAGTCGATTCAATAGTTATATTACTTGCACGATTGAAGTCTCTATTGTCGTAACTAAGTACATAATATGCTTGCTTTTTAATTTTTGACTATGATCACTTCTAGCTTGACAAAGTGCAAGTTCAGGTTCAGTCGTTTGGAAGAATCTAAATCGTTGATAGTTGATGAACTCTAGAGGAATATAAATAGAAGACCGAACATTTCGAAGATTTTGATGTCTGTGATAACAATGAAGAACAGTTTGAACCCAATAATGAGAAATGAGATATCGAGCGATCAGAACCAATGTAGACAGTGAAAAGTTTAAAACGTATTTTATGTGTCGTGCGATTGACAAATATCAGCCCGTTGTCATCGATCACGGGCACTGAACGGGAACAGATAAATTGATGAAGCATTTTTCGAAATCGACTCCACCGAACGGGGAACGAAATGTCGGCATCGAGGCGACATAATAGGTACCCATGTATAACGCAAAGTCATGCTTATCTCGACATCAGTTTCCCGACACTGAAATAAAGTTTGTTGTGTTAAATGGCTTCGATATTTCAACAAATATTGGTTGAATCGTAACAAATGTTGGATGTTATGTTGTCCTATGTCGACAAAGCCTTTGTCCCTGTTCATTGTTGTATATGTTTAGAAGAGTTATGGATGTTAAGGTTGATGCTGGTATACGCGTTGCGATGACACCGATCGACAAAGGGTTAGCGTATCTTTCATCGGGAGCTCCATGGCAACTCCATGGAGCACTATGAACACTCTACTAGTGATAACGGTACCGGTGGTTCAATCTAGACTTGATTTAAACCCTTTTTTATACTTATCGTATTATATTTAAATTATAGAATCTGTACGTAGTATAAAGTAAAGTCAACCCTCTGTACGCTTAGATAATTTAAACTACACATTGGATTTTGATGCGGTTTGATTACATCAATAGATAGAGTGATTCTAGAGAAAGGTTTATATGTATAGAAAATCACACTACGACCAATTGGAGTTGAGCAGTAACCAAAGACGTAACTTACAGTGCGTGACACCACGAGGTAAATAGCTAGTTAATTAAAGTATTACTACCAAACTACCTCACTACCTAAGTGTTACTTGTATTTAGAACCGCCTGTCATAGTGAACTGTCAAGTCTGTATTTTCTATTTAGAGTAGTGTTTATATCTTATTACTCGGTTTACCCTAATAAACTATTAATATAAGCGTGAACATGGCTAAACCACACAGGGTTTTAATACTGATGATTTTAATTGATAGTCTTGCCAACTCTTTTCCTGCCATCTACTTAGAGGTTGATGGAGTTTAATTTTATTTTACGAGTTATGTTAAAAATCTATGAAGAAAATAATAGGATAGGAAGTGAACCCGTTGCAGTCGGACAGGTATCACTTTTTAAGCCTACCATCACACCTGTATTCCCCGAAGGGTTAGGCAGAAGTGTACCAATGTACACCCACAGTTCGCCGGTATGTTTTAAGTCCCATGTAATAGGAGGCGAGCCTATTGCCATTAACCGGGCACAAACCCTAACTGCCAATGATCACTTTTCAAAGACCCTATGATGATATGCAGTCGCGTTTGTAGTTCTTTTACCAACGTCCTTAGCTTCCTATGCTAAAGTAAAAATCAACACAACGTAATACACGAGTAAGTACAGAAACTTTTGTTTAGCTATGAGCCTATGGGAGTACTTGTACCTACAGCAATCGATCATTGCAATAACTTTCACACAAAAGTAATCATTGACGTGTCAATTTTCATTATACGGTGGAACATATTCGTGTGTTGCATAACGTTTATCTTTTATTAATTGATGTTGGATAGATCGATATACGTTCGTAGAATATGAATACAGTATATTTTAATGAAAAAGTGCACTTATCTTCACTGATTCATGTTAATTAAACTTTATAAAAAAAACATTCATATTTATGTGCTTCCTAAATATATTTTAACATCGACACACCTTACAAGTAAAACACCTTGAGGAGACAATTAATACAATTTTGAATAGGCCAATGATCCTAAAGCAAGGGAAGTGATCAATAGGTACTCCTGCCTTCTCTGTATGAAAAGAAGCCTTTATCCTGCAGTGAAATAACAGTAGCTCAAACAGCAGCTCTAACAGTAGCCTGAAATTATTTTTATACAAGCTGTTGATTTGCATCCTCGTCAAATTTTAGGAGCTTGTCATAGAAAAAAGAAGTAATCAAATATAATTACGATACCTGGCCAATATTTAATAAATGCTTGTTTTTTTAGTTGCAACTATAAACAAACAGTATTCCAGAATACTCCTCTTGCAAAAATCAGCATCGCCCAGTTGCGTATGCGGTAGGCAGAGTTGTCGCGCATATATCAATGCGTGCATAGCGCCTAAACCCTCTGGCGAGATGGCTAGTTCGAATTGGAAAATCACGTCAAAAAATATAAATTTTAAAACAAATTTATTTTATTATTGATTCGTGTTAAGAATCCCGAGCATAGTTAACTCCTTGAACTTGACGAGAATGCAAATCAACAGCTTGTATGTTTTGCTTTCACTAAAACAACAAATAATTTTCAGTAAGACTACTAGGTATATAACAAGACCTACCTACATCCAAGATTAAGCTAATGCATGTATCGTACCATCATCGAGCTAACTCACTCTGCTAACAATGCAGTTACCGTGGAGTGGCTCTTATGTTTTACACACACTTCACTGACTAAACTGCTTGCCTTACGACTTGCATGCGATAATGCGTCTCAAGTCTCGCAGTCTTGGAGTGTTGGTAACAAGATGATTATGTGCTCTGAGAATTCTGTAAGGTTCTATTTTTATTTGGCTTGGAAATAAATGCTTCACAAATAGACTTTATTGACGGGTAGTATGGTTTGTTTTATAATTACATACATAATGAAAGATCTAATCTAGACTTTATACACTGTGTAAACTGAACACCAAGGTTCGAAAGTTTATGTTGGCTATCGTGTATACAAAGTATTTCAGTGAAGAAAAAACTTTCGATCCCCCTTGTGCCAGACAAGGAGTTTTAAGTCCAGTCATTTGCTAACACAGGCTCATCGCATTACATAATAGAAATGTATTTTTTTTTTGACAAACACGTCGCTCTCTTTCCGAGCTCTTCAATTCCTGGAAGCTAAAATCAATAGTGGCGACCACCAAAAAAGTGCAAAGATGGGTCCTGGAGAATGTTTTCACGGTCTTGGATCTCAAATAAACGAAATTAATCAGAAAAAAAGACATAAAAAGCTTATGTAATTTTTTGTAACTTATCCTCGAGTTAACAAATTTTGAGTTAAGTTTTTGGCTTAAGTAGGCTAAGGTTTTTGTAGTTACAAATCAAACCAGAACAAGTCAAATATTAAATATAATAAAAAAACATTTGGAAAACAAGATAATGGTAGTGGAACTGACTATGGATATACCCACCTCAATTGAAACTGTATCATGTTGTCGGTCATCGAGTCATCGAGTGTAGAAGTATCGGGTTGACTGCGTTTGTATCATTTGATACCATGCAAGTGAGCTTGCAGCATCATTCATTTATGTGGTGCCACACTTGCACATGAGGTAAACACGATAATTCTAAATAGGTGATAAGTATATGTTCATGACTGCCCCGTTGGTCTCGTGGTCGCAAGCACGACTGCTGAGCAAGGGGTCCCGGGTTCGATTCCCAGGTCGGGCAAAAAGTGTTATTGGGTTTTTCCATTAAGAATTTCTCAGTAGCAGCTCGGAGTTTGGAAGTTGGCGGTGTGACACCCTCGTGCCTTGGAAAGCACGTAAAGCCGTTGGTCCTGAGCCTGATCTCTCTCCGGTCGTGTCGGATTGCCGTCCCATCGGGCTGTGAGAGTTAGGGAAGAGGGAGTGCACCTGTGTTTGCGCACACACTTGTGCACTTTAATATCTCCTGCGTACGTGGCTAGTCTGCATGAAGATTAGCCGCCGTGGCAGGAATCGGTCTGGAGAATTTCATTTTTTACATAATTATGTTCATGATCATCTGCCAGTCTACCCTACTAATCCTACTTCTTACTAATATTACAAATGCGAAAGTTTGTGAGGATGGATGGATGTTTGTTACTCTTTCATGCTTAAACGGCTGAACGGGTCGAGATGAAACTTGGTACTGAGATAGAGTGCAATGTGAAATAACACATAGGCTACTTTTTATCTCGGAAAGGTATGCGGTTGCCGTGGGATAATATGTCGAGCTTCGAAGTCGCGGGCAGAAGTTAGTACTAATATAATAAAGTTTTCAACTTTGTTATAGTTTGCAACTTTTTCGTTGGTTTGTGTAATCTCTAGATCTACCAGTCGGATTGGAATAATTATTTTTGTATCCGATATCCATATTTATCAGTAATTGTAAAGGGTTTACAACATCACGCTACGACACACGGAAACGGAGCAGTAACTAAAAATGTAATATAACGCGGGTTTTTTTTTGTAACCCCTTACTGCATGGACTTTTGCATCTTTGTGGAAAAAATATATGTTGTAGTTTTGAGTTTAGGGAACCAATAAAAAAAAATTGCCCCCTTTTTGATATTATTATTAACGAAATAAAAAATGTGCATATATGATACATTATGCATTACATTAAATAATATTGTTTATACCAAATATGGGACGAGATGCAACCAAGATCTTTAGTGTTGCCAGCATTCAAACATGAATAAAATTTGAATTTTATAACGAAAACTTTGGTGTGCAAATATGGTAGGTATACTATGCGGTAAGGGGTTAAAGATGGGAAATCATCAAATGACTTCCCCCGCCCAAGGCGGGCGGGAGGGAATGTCAGACTTTTACTGAATAAAACCCATCCATGTTCTTTCTTGTGCCCTTCGCGTTCCGGGGGCGCGGTATCTCTTTCGAACAACTCGCAGCCCCGATAGGCATCGGCCCTTAGTGGCCCCTCTGAATGTTTGCTGACATCTCTTTGAGGCGCGCGTGGAACACGAATGCGCCGTTGACACGGTCTGTCGTTAAGTTAACGTACAACCATAAGTCAAGATAAGTAGTAGATAAGTAGGAACATAAGTATTTGTTAAGGTACTCTGTAATAAATTGAGTTTTTATAAAGAAGGCGGTTTATGACGTCAATCAAAGTTCTAGTATAATTGTTAGCCCTAAGGCATGAGTAAGCCTCTTCAATTAAACAAGCTTAATCTTTGGATGGATTTGGCACTACAAATCTAGAGACAAATGTAGAGACACTTCTCTACACTTGCACTTGAGAGGACAATAACATCGCTGCTGATATCGCGAAAAACGTGGCCACCTTTTGGGCCCTAAAATTATATGACTATCATCAACTTGAAAAAAAGAAACACAATCTTATAGTTTAATAGTTAAGTCTGGAACAATAGTTTTCTTCTCTAGTATGGGCGTGGTTTACTGCGACTCAGTTATAACCATCTGTAGCTATCTTCGTTTTCTTTGTTGAGCCAAGTTTCTATGTTTATTCCAAATAAAAAACTTTTTATCATTATCTTAAATCTTTGAATACTCAAATCCACCCACCAATAAATCTACACAATTTTATTTTACAAAACAAATATTCCCAACAAAAACATATATCTTCCAAAATCCTAACAAGCAATTTATTTAAAATCTAGTCTAGAATTCTAGAAAGATCCACATGCAATCCTACATTACATTGGGTCGGTTATCTGCAGGCTAAGAGCGTCAGTAAGACGTACTTAAGAGCTAAACCAGTTCGGACAGGCTGCCCCCTATCAGCTTCCCCAACGGGCAGGGCTTACGTGCCCCGTAATAGATATTCCATGTACGAGTAGTCGAGTACTACACGACTGTGTCATACGATAACTCTTAAGTGCCCTGAAATGGGTTGTTTACCGAAGTTATGTAGTGAGAATGGTTCTTATTGTGGATTTGTTTGACGTTTTTTGGTATATTCTTGAGAAGGGAAAATAATGTTTATTTATAGTAAAATAAGTGTCGTGATGGCCCAGCGGTTAAGGCATCCACTTCTCATACAATGTGATTTTTCGAACTCATATGTACTTTATATTTAGGTCCCATGTAATAGGGGGCGAGCCTATTGCCATTAACCGGGCACAAATCCTAACTCCGAGCTGCTACTGAAAAATCTGATAACACTTTTTTCTCGACCTGGGAATCAAACCCAAGACCACTAACGTAGCAGTCAAGCTCAGGACCACTAGGCTAACGAGACAGTTCCATATTTATTGCCATCCAGGATTATTTTTGAACGAAATACTTAGTACCTACTTACCTTAATCATTGAATTTAATTAAGTAACAATGTTGTTCTTGTCTCTGAAAATAAAGCAGTTTCCCGGGCAATTTTGTTTGTACATTTTAATTTCCACAGAATATGATTAAAATAAAAACTTCCCGCTCTGAGGACACTTACTGAAATGTGAGTCTTGGTACCTACAGCTCGTACACTCTTGTTCAGAGTTCCGTACATAATAAATAAATACAAGTAAGTATACGCATTAAAATGCATGAGAATATAATAATTTTCAGTAAATAATTAACTAGTTTTTGTAAGCGACTTCATTCCCGGTGTTAAGTTTTTATTTTAGGACGGGAACCTTCATGGGCCTACATGGAACAACCCATCAAAGTTTCATGATAATTAAATTAATAAATTTGCATCGCTCAGAGGACAAACATTTCAACATTAATTTATTTTTTATAAATTAGATTAAATTCAATAATTCTGACGTCTAAATCAACACTAAGTACTACTGATTAAACTTAAACTCAAAGAAAACTATGTACCACAAATTTTGAAAAATAAAACCCAATCCGAATTTCCGATACAAAGAGTAATTTCTGCGTCGTTTTTATTTAGACCTTAATGAAACATAGTGCGCAGAACATCTGAGCTGCAAAGAAACGGAAACGTCTGTATCGGCTAATCAGTAATTAAGAAGATAAACAGTGAACGTTCGCTGTATTTTCCAGCGGATCGCTAAAAGCAGAGGTTCGTCCGGCACACTGAAACAATAGCAGTTTATTTATATTTGCACGGCTAAGTCTTCCCGTGAAAGCTCGTTAAGGGGACAAAGCCATTCTGTTTATTAGCCCTCACCTGGCCCTTTTGTTATTATTATGAAGCAGACAAAGATTTTCAAAAGAAACACAATGTTTTAATGTCATTTCGACCATTTTCCGGTTGTACGTAAACGTTTGTGATGGTACAATACAATGTAGTAAGACGTATGTGTGTGTTACAGTACAATACGTTATATAAAATGTATTGTACACACATTACTTCAATTGGCGGTACCATGTAAACATTTTTTTGTCGAAATCTGTTATCTTGAGATTACCAACAGACACTTCAATTTTATTTACTTGTGTACCTTGAATAATCTGACAACTATGTATGTATTTTCGAATTCGACGTGAATTGTTTAAGGTCTCAAATTTTTTTGACAATAAAATATAGACTATAGCACTTAGAAATAACGTAGCTTCCTATTGCGCACCTTCACCGGGAGCATTTGCCTGTAATGTAACATGGCATGTTCAGGTTTGAGGAAAATGAGACGAATGACTGTCAGTCGGTAACGTAATGTTCAAAATCGAAAGTTGTATTGTTACAGTCAAAGCGAATACTCCCAGTGCGAGCGCCTCTGGCAATATAATTTTTAGAATCGGACCAGTGGTTCTGAAGAATAGCAAGTTAAAAGAAAAACAAACAGACAAACTGTACAGCTTTACTATATTGCCTGCCAGGGCTGCAGGTTGTTCGAAAGAGATACTGCGCCCCCGGAACGCAAAGGGCACAAGAAGGAACATGGATGGGTTTTAGTCTGTAAAAGTCTGACAGTAAGGGCGGGGGACGTCATTTGATGATTTCCCAACAGTAAAAAAAAGCTTTGCTATATTACCTTGTATAGATTTACAAAGCACCAAACCCGAAATAAATAAGAATTTGCAGAAATGCTAAACACGGGGGCGTGACTGAGCGGCGTTTCATTAGGGCCAGCTCAATTACAGAGAAAGCCGCCCAGAACATATGGTGGGTCATATTTCAGCTCAAATAACCTTCATTTTGCCTCATATCGTGAATGAAAAAAAATTCATTAATGGAAAATGAGGAACATAAAATGTGTCGTAAATATTCGTTTTATTTTCGCCTTTTGTTTTATTATTTGTCACGGTGTTACCGTATATGTGTTTTGTACGTGTATTGGTGGGAAATTGCGTAATTTTGTATATTGCGTTAACATTTACCTATGGAATAAGTCAATATTTGGTTCGTAACTAGCTTAGCTTATGACTTTGCTCGCGTAAATGTCGGTTATCGCGGACATAGACAAAGTCGCAGATTACAAAGTATCCTATGTCCTTTCTTGGGGCTTTAACTACACCATCATCATATCAGCCTACAGCCGTCTACTGCTGTACGTAGAGCGCTAGAGGGAGGGAGGAGGCCGCTTCCAATCAGCCCTTTTGGAAATCTATGGGGCAGGCCTATGTCCAGCAGTGGACGCCCTGCGGCTGATATGATGAAGCTCGTAGATCCTTGGGTCACAACAGTTTTCATAAAAGATTATAATTATGTTTTCGCGTCAATGAGAACTAGGCTTTATACTTTGACTATAGATATCTAATTGTATTGAATTAAAATTGATTTGATGTAGAACTTAAAACGCTTAGCGAAAACATAAATTGGGTTTTTGTTTAGGTTGAGGCTCCAAGCAAATTATTAAATATTTTCGTTAAGCTCACAGTTTTAGTTGGCGAAGTTTGAACTTTAAAATTGGATTATAGAATTGATGAGTAAATATTGAATTTAGGCTCAGAAACCCTAAAAAGGTTTTTATTATAAGAAGATGCAGAACGCGATCAACCCAAAACTGTTTAAAAAAAAGTGTAAATAGATAATTGTACTTAAACCGATATGTGAAAATTTCAACTTAGAAATTACTTAATTACTTTTAAATCTAATTCAGTCTAAGCTACATATACCTGAGCGTCACTTGTAGTAATAACGCAACTAATCTCTCAAATAAAAAAATAAAAAATTGACGCATTTTGTGAAATATTACATTTTTGTATGGTTTGAGCTGAAGCTTTTTTTACTTTATTTGTTTGTTTGTTTGTGTTTTTGTTTAAACGTGCTAATATTTGAATCAATAGACGGAAGGCAAAGCTTTTTGTATATGATCCCATGACGCTACGACACTCAGCAGCGAAGCAATACCTAAATATATAACTAAGTATGGATGAAGTCACCAGCACAAACTACCTAGTCTAAATATAATAACTCAAAGGTGACTGACTGACTGACTGACTGGTATAGTGATCTATCAACGCACAGCCCAAACCACTGGACGGATCGGGCTGAAATTTGGCATGCAGGTAGATGTTATGACGTAGGCATCCGCTAAGAAAGGATTTTGATCAATTCTACCCCCAACGGGATAAAATAGGGGATGAAAGTTTGAATACTTCTTAACGCGAGCGAAGCCGCGGGCAAAAGCTAGTAGTTAATAAAACCTAGCTTATTTGAATAAACAAATCACCCGTTATGTCGGCAAGACTGTACTAACCAACCTCTGTTTATTAATTTTTATAACTGGCTTTTCCACGAACTCCGGTATCTAAGACGATTGTTCCTTTGATCTATAAAACTGCCATTGTTCATGATTTATTAACGCTATAATGAACCCACTTGGGCGAATCGCTGGTAATTAGGAGTTTAGATATCGCTTCTTTTATAACTAATGTCTGATCGTAAATCTGTGTAACGTGGGTTGTGATTTTTAAGATTTTCATAATCGTCTTCCTTTTTTAACAAAAATATACCAAGACTGAGTGTCATTCTTAGATCTTTGACAGTCGTTACTGTTAGTCAGAAGCCCGAAAGTCTGACAACCAGTCTTACCAAGAGTATCGTATTACCCATTACTGGGTTGTGGAGGTCTGATAGGCAGTCGCTCCATGTAAAATACTGATATTCAGCTGCATCCGGTTCGACTGGAAGCCGACCCCAACATAGTTGGGAAAAGGCTAGGCAGATGATGATACCAAGGCACTCAGCCTTGGTATATTTTTGTCATTCGTAGACCATTGACAGTCGTTACCGATAGTCAGAAGCCGGTAAGTCTGACAACCAGTCTTACTAAGAGGTATTGTGTTTCCTAGTAACGGGGATGTGGAGGTCAGATAGGTTTTCGCTCCATGTAAAACACTGGTATTTAGCTGCATTCGGTTAGAATGGACACTGAGCCCAACATATTTGAGGAGTTGCTTTCAGCATACACAAGAGGGCAATACTGTTCTTTGAAAGAGATGTATTTTAAAATACGGTCAAACATTCAACAAAAAAGTCAACTTTATATTAATTACTAACCAGATTTCGTAATGTTATTTGTTTATTTATGTCTATCAACTGACATTTAACGAGGATGCAAAACTGCACCTACATTATAAAATATTCTAAAAAAATAATGTAAATTTTATTAAAATAACTATAATTAGTATCTATAATTATATATTTTATGTCGTATAAATAATATGTTCAGAATTAGCCTAGCCATTGGCAGGGCCGTCCCCTATCCTATTGACTGCTGGGAAAGCTGATTTTTGCGACCATTACGGTGACGAATTTATATACCTACTTGTATAAATAATCTTATTTTGGTCGTTATCTGCGGTCTCAATAAGCAATAAATTTTGTAAATGACCTCTTTTGTTATTTGACCCATAAAGTACGGTGATCGTGTCATTGATAGATCGATCAATAATAATGTCACATAACCGTCACAGAATAGGAAAGTAACTATTTTTTTTTAGTTTAATTGTTGCAAAATCATTACAGTTTTCCTTCTGCAAACGAATTATGGATCAAGTTAAGGTATTGCTTGGTACTGTGGACATAATGAATAACACTGAAGCTGTATTGGATACAGTTAACGAACTGGTACAAGATTCAGAATGTAAGATTTACAGTATTTTATTGTCTGGGCTTACGCCAATCACGGCACATCAATACTGCCAGCTAGTAGCATTTCTACGTAAAATAAAAATAGCAACAACAGGGGTTGTACCGCAAATTAGTTTTAGGAAGGGGTAATAAAGCCGTAACATCACATCCTTCTTACACCATTTTTTTTAGTCCCTGGTATGGTAAGTTCAACTGGGCATTAATCCAGACTCCGGACACAGACATACACATACAGAGATACAGACAAATTCGTTATGGAAAAACTCATTATCATAACTTTAGCAGTCACCTCTGCAACCATTATATCTGTATAGAAGATTTTGATGACATGGCATTGAATACTTAATTTCTTAAGTTACACTTACGTCCACGTACGGTGTTAGATACTGTAGATGATGTGGTACAAGATTTAGAATGTAAGATTTACAATATCTACTTCTTTACCAGGGGTGGATTATAGGGTTTCTAGGCCCTGGGCCCTGTGACTATAATAGGGCCTCCGACCCCCTTTTATTATATCGTATACATCAATACAACAAACAGTTTTTTGTCAAAATAGCAATTTAGGTTGTTTAATATGGTTGGCCCCCAATTACTAATGGGCCAGGGCCCCGCAAATTCACTATCTGCCCCTGTTCTTTAAAGCCTATTTTGTGTTAAATATTAGTTAGGTACTTTGTATCTAAAAGTAGCTTTTGCACATAGCCTTACCAGCACATACATTTTACTCAGTCTTCGTATAGAGAAACGGTGAAATTACTGTCTTGCCAATCAAATGTCAAGCGTCAGGGTTTCGTCAGTCAGTTCCAATTGGATCCGACATTTAGATATTCAGATGTTACCATATACTGTTTTCAGGCAAGCACGTGGAGTAGAAATTACCATGTTCTACGAAACATGCCTCGTTGGCCTAGTGGTCCTAAGCGATTCCCAGGTCAAGCAAAAAGTGTTATCGGGTTTTTCTATGAAATTCTCAGTAACTCTGATGAAATGCTCGTATCTGAACATGTTACATTACAGGCGAACGCTCCCGGTGAGGGATCGCGTTTATGTTGCTGTGGATTTGAAATATACCATCACGCCGGTTAGGTAGAGGTGTACTAATGTCAACCACAGTTCGCCGGTATATTTAGGTCCCATGTAATAGGGGGCGAGCCTATTGCCATTAACCGGGCACAAATTCAAACTCCGAGCTGCTACTGAGAATTTCATAGAAAAAGCCCAATAACACTATTTGCTCTTTATTTGAATTTGAAATCCAATTAAATAATTTGACTGTACGCATAGAAAGTGTTACGCTTTTTAGGTGGATGGTTTAAATAAAAAAAACATACTATACTATTGAAACTATATTCTCCTCATTTAGAAACATCATGTAACATCTTATAATGATGTTCAATTTCACTTGTAGTGTATTGTTGATATTGCAGCTCGTGGTGGTGTAAGCGAAGACACTGCACTTATAGCTGCGGCCACTGAAGATGTACCAGTGACAGTCTCTCCAGGCACCGAATGCAATGATGGTGGTTTGTACCTTTCAACTATTTTTATTTATAGTATGTACCTACCTACTGCTATACTCATATAGGTACCTCAAACATAACCAATTAGCAATATTGTTATAGTTTCTTATCTTTCCCTCCCCCTTTCCTCGAGAGGAAATTATAACAATAATCACTTTTTAGAATGATACTTTAAATTTCAAAATATTTTTAAACCTCAAGGCAAATTTTTTTTAGTATATATTTATTTATTTAAACTATACGCATCAAAAAGTACAAAGGCGGACTTAATGCCTTAGGCATATACATATCTGCGGGTTGTTTGAAAGAGATACCGCGCCCCCAGAACGCAAAGGGCACATGAAGGAACATAGATGGGTTTTAGTTAGTAAAAGTCTGACACTCCCTCCCGCCCCGCCCAGGGGAAGTTATTTGATGATTTCCCATCTATAAAAAAAGGCAAAACCCTTTTAGTATATATTTATTTATTTAAACTATACACAACAAAAAATACAAAAGCGACCTTAATGCCTTAGGCATATACATATAGATATACCGTAAATAAATAAGAATTGCTCAACACCATTCCTAAATATGGATTGGAGGTTTCAGACTTGGTTGGTTTTGTATTAACACCTTTAAAAGTGAAGTATTAAATAAAGGTAAGGTGTAATATGGCGGCTGATATAACGCTCGGCCGGGAGCGGATGGTGTAGACGCGTCGCGTCCGGCGGGGGCGAGCGGCCGACGTGCGCCTGCCCTTAGGTACACTGAGTATGGAATTTAAACAGAAGAGACACTATTTTGCTATAATTTTTTTAACCAAACCTGCTTCTTTTGTTAAACCTTTTTTTTCTGATGGGAATTCATCAAGTTTCTTCTCCCGCCCTGAATAATTTTAATGACTAAAACCTATTCATGTTCCTTCTTTTGCCCTTTGCGTTCCGGGGCGCGGTATGTCTTTCGAACAGCTAGCAGCCACGGCAGCCATCGGCCTTGACAGACCCCTCTTATTTGCTGACACCTCTTTGAGGCGCGCGTGGAACATGAACGCGCCGTCGACACGGCCTGTCGTTATTTAACATACGGACAGTGAGCTATCCATTGCTCACCGACTACAGGCAGGGTTTTGTTCCACTTACACATTTAATTTTTGTAGTTTTTCCTATACCGCTATCTCGCAGTGACGGTAAAGTGATGTGAAAACCGCCGTCTACTGTCACATAGTCAAAGGACTAAGGCACCAATAAACCACAGCAGTTAGAAAATTTGCGCGTGTCCAGAGTTACGACATCAATTCATAGCTTATATGTTCCATGGGAAATATTCATGGGGTTCTCAATACATTTGTATTTATGTAAGGATATACTTTCAGATTGCTCCAATATAATTTTTACTAATCGATTCAGTAGTTTGGTTTTAAATTCAAAATAACTCAGAAAAAAATGCCATCCAAGCAAAACATTACGTATTTTTTTTTTTTGCTTTCTTGTGACTTTTCAGTAATGGTTATCTTGCCGATTTGTGTTGTGTTCCTTCCTGAATTTGGATGATAGGAAGTAGGTACTAAAAACCTAAATATATTCTCGTCATTAGGCATAAACACAGTACAATAATACATCTTCACTCTATGCCACCGTCCGAGTAATTCCACAGCAAGTTAGCGATTTATTATCGACTCACTTCAACGCGGTACGTCGGATACGATAGTTTATAGTTTTCGCAACTGTTACTTACCGGCTTTACCGCACTCTACCGCTCACGTACCGCTCACGTACCGCTTCCACGTACTGCTTTCGTACCGCGGTTCTATGCTAATCAAGATTGCCATTAGCTGCAGACCGAACGTAATTTGTTTTAATGTTGCCTATCTACGAGTGGATCACAATGTTTGTGGGTTTTGTTATAAGTAGGTGCCGCGTGGTATCTACTCGCACTTATAAGGAAGTGTATGGAGTTGTTTGTGTGTGAGGAAGAAATAAATGGTGATAAGAATTGTATGTTGTGTTCTATCATATATCTATTTTATCTATACTTTTTATCTATCTAGATTTGTTTGTATGATTGTGCCGAATAAGCTCTGAAACTACTGGACCGATTTGAACCATTTGTCACCAATAGATAGCTACACTATTTCTGAGAAACATAGTCTATATAACATTATGCTACGACACATGGAAGCAGAGCAGTAACCAAAGATGTAATTTCATGCGGGTTAAAAAAAACACGCGGACGAAGTGACGGGCAGTTCGCTAGTGTCAAAAGAACTGCGGGTTGTTCGAAAGAGATACCGCGCCCCCGGAACGCAAAGGGCACATGAAGGAACATAGACGGGTTTTAGTCAGTAAAAGTCTGACACTCCCTCCCGCCCCGCCCAGGGCGGGGGAAGTTATTTGATGATTCCCGGCTATAAAAAAAAAAAAAAAAAAAAAAAAGTTTCAAAAGTAAAAATATAAACAAATGTATTGAATTTGTTTTTGTTTCTATCTCACGCCTGACTCGGTAAGCTTCATATAACCTAGATTTATATTTTCCTTGTTTAGGTAGACCACTCCCAGAGTAAAAAGCTGAAAGCAAACGTTTTTTTTTCTGGTGATTGGCAACCTAACTCAAAAAGGGTTATTGGTCTGTACCTACCTAGTATTTACATAAATATTTTATTCCTATTCCTATTAACAGACCCAAACAAAATTCCCTGTTTGCTTTATTTTGGTTACTGTAATGTTTTCAGATATTTGCTGACGCAGAATTAATACGATTCAGTGAGGAGTGTTCGTGTATTCAATAAGATTGAATTCAAACAATGAACGTCAAATAATTTTTTGAACAGAACCGATGTTTAATTTTAATAAATTCTGAACAATTTCATTTCAGAATTTATTTTAATTTGCGTTTCATATTGTGCTATAATTATTTCGTTAGTACTCATAAAAAACCGTTTTCTTTTTTCAATAACGTGTTACGTAAATAAAGGCACCATTTGTGAGTTTAGTAGAAGAAAAAGTGCTGATTCATGCTCCATTATGGAAAATAAATAAAGCGTAAAGCTGAAATTATTTCAACTCTTAAACGAAACGTAGGTAGCCAATGATGAGTGTGCAGTTCTGTGGGTCGTATTTGAACAATAGTATTGCGAATACCGGTTTTTCATATCGATAATGTAATTTACAAAATATTTAAAAACTCGTTTGAGCTTTTGGTACAGTTAGCACCTATGTTGTTACGCGATTTATCGTTTTGTTAATGTTTTCTAGATTTTGAACAGGTAATAAATAAATTCTCTATCACGTGGCCCATTTATTATTCCGAGTGTTATCCGTTTAAAGGCATTTTTTATATCCATAGAACCAATAATAGGTATTAAGAAAAAAAAAATAAAGGCTTGCAAAAATAGGTATCAGTATTGAAAGGTTAAATTAAAATTTGTATTTGTAAAGCTTAAAGTTTTTCCCTCATTATTTCAGACCTATTAATAGGTAGGTAGCGTCTAAATCTGAAATTATTTTCGAATCCTTTTTCCATTAACACACAACGTCGAGTCTGGAAATTTTCGGCATATAAAAAGGCGGGTTCGGACTTAAGTTTACGAAGCAAAAAATCGGTCGACAATTTATTCGTGGGCGGGTTGGGCATCACTAATCGGCGTCATCAATCAGCTGGTCCCGCGATCGGATCAACTGACGGACAACCCCCGCCTCCCGCGCCCCGCGCGTCTCTCGCCGCACCTCATCTCGCACCCCGTTAGTACCCCGACTAGGCCTCGTGTAAGTAGACTGGACTGCTATTTTGATTATGAATTCTGCTTACCTATCAAGTTATTAAATATGAGTAGGATAAAGTTTAAGCTTGGAATTAAATTCTAAAAATTATATAAACGACTAAATTGATAATTGATGGCATATAATTACAATACCACGACGACAATATGCGACTTCTTCAACGCATTCAATAACTATAAATTAGTATAAAATTAATAGCATTTGAGTCCGAAATTGACCTCATTGACCGAAATTGATCAAGCTAATAAAATTAAAATCAAATAAGGTTGCAAAGATTTTGCAAAAAAAAAGAAAATAGTAGAAAAATATGAAAGTAAAAATAACAAACGAGAGGTTCATGAGGTGGAAACAAAGAATGCTTGAAATTTCATCCGCATAATATTTGACAAAACCAATGTTTACCTGAGTCGTTGGGTTGGCCGCTGTGTTATCTATGACAACAGTCTGCTCCAGGCTTGTCGCGATGAACGCACAGAAACGGTCCTGCTAAACCCACCAACGTAGTATTTATGCCCTTTACATAGAGTTCAAATCCTCTCCGCGCAAAACAATCGGCAGTACGGAACCTTCGCGCTTCGCTGACATGGGTAATGTTTGCACCCGTCTCCGAATTGATTTACCCACATCCGTAAATGTCACGGTTTTTCGCGCTGAAATCGACTATTATTGGAATATGAATATGTCTACAAATACGACTGAACCGTTTTTCGTTTGTGGTTATTGTTGCGTGGTGTATAATTTTTGATACGTCTATTGTCCACTGGCGTTGTTCAGTGATCTCACTTTAGTTGGTGTGGATTCACTATCAGACAGTTGACTGGGTTTTTATTTCGATATACGGGTTGGAAGGGATGTAATGAAACAACTGATCTATACATGTTTATCGCGTAGGTGTTTCACTTTTATATGAAACTAGATATCTTTTCTTGGGGAACTTATCCCGTAAAAATGCATCAAATTCAAATTTCATCAAAATCTGTATAGTGGTTTAGTCGTGAAAGCATAACAGACAGAGTTACACTTCGACAGAAAATTAAAAAAAAAAGACAAAATATTTCATTCACAATAGTACCGTTTAGGATTGTAATCTGTGGTTTAGGTATATAGTATTGTTTCCAATTGCTTCTCAAGACATTTTATATGCAATACATATTATTTTAAACTTAGATTTCCATACATAAGTACTTACTTCATTTCTTAACCACATCACGTGCAATCTCAAATGTTCTTTTACGTATTTCAGTAAAATCTACAAAGATTCAACATTATCAAAACTTGCTCTGACTTACCGCACTTTTACATTCACTATTCGATATTCTGAAGACAAAGCGCCAAGTTCTATAGTTTTAAACCTTCAAAGAATAAGCTTTGGAATAGTGAAAACTCTATTAAAATTATCCTCAGAGCCAGACTTATGGATAAGTTTTATTCTAATACTTCGCACGTACTTAGTTTGCACATGGGCTTAGACAGGGTTGCTAGAGGTTTGAGTGGAAATTCTGCTTCAATTATTATTTGAACAATTTTCAGGGTGCTACCATAATCCCTTTCCATATGCCTTTTCTAGAACAATCATCACGTTAATCTCACTTAATTCAGAGGACAAATATGTCCTGAAGGCATTTCTACTATGTCTGTCAAAAAATCGTGTAACTTGTTGCTGAGAAAATAATTGCGACTAGATATTGAACGATTTTAATTTGTAGAATTCTCCTTCTACTGTTCATGGTAACCTGACTAATTCTTACTATTTATTACTGGCTTCTTTTATTTTTTGTTTTCTTATATTCTCCTTCCTTTTCTATTTACTCTCTCTCTCTCTCTCTCTCTCTTACTACTACTAATATGTAAAATGTTTTTCTTTTTGTTTTAGAACGCGCAATACTGGCTGGATATCTGTCATTAATGCAACAATGCATCGAACTTGCTGAAAGAGTTAAGATAGCTAAGGAATAAGCATACTGAACTGTGTAACTCCTGCCTATTTTAAATATTATTAAGTTTATAGTAAAAGTGTTTTAGTTCCACTTACTTTTCGTGTTATTTTTGTTTGGCATTTGCACTTCATCATCATCATTATCATCATATCAGCCGCAGGACGTCCACTGTAGATAGACCTCCCTCCATAGATCTCCAAAAGGACTGGTTGGAAGTGGCCTGCATCCAGCGTCTTCCTGCGGTCTTAATCTGGTCATGAACAAAAATTAATCAAATTAAACATGTTTATTGGCTAGAACTCACTACATCATTAAGGTGTTAATTTGAGTAAGTTAATTTTGTTTCTATTGTTGTATCCTGTAATGTAAAACATTTGCAAATAGCTGTTGAGAGATATCAGTTATTTCATTGGTTTTATCGACTCAACTCCTAAATAGTCCGACCGAAATACACCGAACGACTGTCTAGTGTAGAAAGAAACGTGAAAATTAGAGTCAAAAACGAGATGAACATTTTCTCTGTCGACCAACAAACAAATTAATGGGCGCTGGCCGGCTAAAATCCAAAACGGTGATACCGATTTTGAAGGGATATGCACTGGCAGATAACTAAAGTTTTAAGGAGTTACTTAAGCTACTTTTATTTTGGAAAAATAACTAGGTTTCCGACAAAAAACCCATGAATAACCAACATTTATACTTAAGAAGTAGGCATAACCTAGCAAACACTAAATCTAATAAACATAGCCTACATATGTACCTAAATAAGAACCCGCAAAGCCTTTCAAGAATTTGGAGCTATTTGTACTTACTCCAGTACTCCTGAATTTTGTAGTAGTTCCTCCGTGCTTGGGATATCGATCTATATTGGAAATAGAATACTATTTGTGTACCCTCAGGCAAGTCGAAAGGAATTGTGTTTTTGTAGTACCTCCCTATGCGTCAGCGAAAAAAACGACTCAATGTCTCTTTTCCGTTTTATCCTACCCCACAAAATGGGGTTCGGATAAATGTTTTAAAATGCAATTTTGTTATACAATACTCTGTTTTTTGATCGACTACGTATGATATTAAGTTTCAGAATTGTTATTCATACCTTTATTTAATTTATTCTCTGAGTAACATGAGTGACAATTTATATTCAATGAAGTTAGTACCAGAATGTTCTATTGGGAAGTAAAAAATATCGGAATAAATGTTGTTAGGTAGCGATGTTTTACAATAATGTTATTTAGGTGCATGTGATTAGAGCTTGATTTTTGTTAGCACGTTTTCTGCTACTAAACGTATTTAGGAGGAGTATGCTTTATGTGCATGGAGATGGCACCGTAAAAGTTAATGTCATCGTGTTTTCTTAGTACTAGAAATATCAGGCTATGCTAATACTAATATCATAAATAAAGGTGGAAGTTATTTTTATTGTTTGAACACTCTAATCTACCGTCTACTAGTCCTATTTTGAATTGTCTTATTCTAATAGAAAGTTATGTTATACCTGAGTGCTATCACCTACAGTTCATATTCGTGAGTACTTTCATCTCTTAAAATATGACAGGTAACTGAAAAGTCACCCTGTATATTTCATTAAAAAAAAACACGCATATAAAGACCCGGGCAAACTCTAGTAGATATAATAAAAAAATCTAGGGTATACAATTAGAGTCTAGACCTCTATTGGAGGACAGGTTTCTTACGTTCACGTATACATATAAACGTATTCTGAAAACGTATTTGCTTAGACAGTTATTAGTGCCTACTATTTAAACATGTTTGTACCTTTTGGCTTAAAGTGATATTAAAATATTTACACTTTTAACACAATCCTTTAAAGTGCGGTATGTGGTTGCGACTGATATGACAAAGTAAGATTTAAAGATATATAAATAGGGTTCTATTTTAGATGTATTATTTTGTTGTGAATCTTAATACCGGTTTGTTGACTGCCTCGCTAACCTAGTGGTCCTAAGTGCGACTTCTATGTTAGAGATCTTGGGCTCGATTCCCAGGTCGAGCGAGTGTTATTGGGTTTTTTAATTCTTAGTAGGAGCTCGGTGTTAGGATTTGTACCCGGTTCATGGCAATAGGCTCGCCCCCTATTACATGGGACCTAAACATACCGGCGAACTGTGGGTGTACATTGGTATACCTCTGCCTAACCCTTCGGGGAATACAGGCGTGATGGTATGTTATATCGTTGTTATGAATCCTAATATCAGCACGGTCTTGTAGACATGTATCTACGGAAGAAACACACGACCAAAAAATGCGAAACCATTTTTAGATCAACTTTTATATGTATTTACCCACATCAAATGAGGGTTACGTGGTGAAGGTGTGCCCATGGAGTCCTGCCAAATTTTGAGACATGTTCAAACATGTCCTCTGGTGTCACCTCTGTGTTTATTTACGTCGTCGTTTGCGTTAAAATTATATCAATATCCCGCACCTGCTACTAATATTATGCTTATGTTAGTAATGGTAAACAGCTGGCGACGGCCTTTTTATTTTGAACATGTTTTAGATATACCTCTTTGGGGGATTTTTGTTTTTGATTCTCGTATCTAAAGGCAGATTCTTTGGGTTCTGTGTCTGAAGGGTTCCAATAGGACCCTATTTGTACGACTCTGCTGTCCGGCCGTCTGTCTGTCTGTCTGTCTGTTAACGGGCTGTATTTCAAACTGTAAAAAATAAAGTTGAAATATTAATAGTGTGTTAGTCATTATAGCAACAAATTATTAAAATAAAGCAAAGTAAAGAAAATAAGTGTGTTCTTATACAAGAAACGTGTAGTTGTGGGTAGTGTGCGAGTCCCGACACCCGCTTGCCCGGTTTTTTTTGGTATTATTGATTCTCGAATTAATTGTGCGTATTGTCATTGAATATCTGTCTACTTATAAAAACTCCTTTTGTGCTATCAATATTTTGAAAATAATTAGATAGGTACTCAATAATAAGGTCTTATTATCATAAAAATATCTTCACATACGACTAAGTATTTTTCACATAAATATCTGAAAATAAATGATTGATATTTTTCAACTTATTATTCGTAGTCAATTAAACTCTTGGGCTAATAAAAATGACAAATGGTTTCCATTATTCACATGTTAAAAGTGTTTTTACTTGAAAAACGTAAAGAATTCAGAGATGCGTGTGTCTGTAATAAAGGTGACACAGATGACACCTAAGGACGAGTTCACACTTGCGGTTCAAAGGATTGCTATAATTATTCAGACGAGAATGCTGTTCGTCAAAATGAAAAGATGTGTTTCGTCTTTTGATGTTCTTTAGAAATGTGATGTGTTTTAATAGATAATTTGTTCGTTTTTGTGAAGTTTACTTGTCTCACTCTCAGGTGTCTCTTATGGATCGATAGATAATTTGCACCGTATTTGTGGTTAATAAAGGTACAAATCCGTACTATTATAATATTAGAAATGCGAATGTGAGTCTGTTTAATTTTGACAAGCTTACACGGCTAAACTACTGGACCGATTTTAGTGAAATTTCGTAAAAACTGAGCTTGAACCCCAAGAAAGGACGTAGGCTACTTTTTAATTCGCGATATCGTCTGGGTCCGCGATAACCGACATCTAAGCGGACTATGTCGTGGACAAAAGCTAGTTAAGAAATAAATCTCAAAGATTAAAAACATCGAGCTCCAGTAGGTTTCCAAGATACAAATTCATTAAAATCAATAACACAGCGGGAGCATTATTAATTTATTTTACACCAGCGATACAAAAGATTTCTTTGGAATTAATTTCGGGCCTTCCTTCAAAACATGAAGAATTATAATTATTCGGAGCAAAATATTCGAATATTCGAAATTACAAGCGCCAAACAATATGAACGCTGTGAATGACAATCTATTCTTAAAGAAAGTAACTGTAATTGCCTGAGACGAGGTCAGGTGGGTCTTTAGATTTGTAAAGGGCCCGTCTTTTATTCCCTTCCTCCTTGATTTTCCGGTGCGGAACAAAAGCTATGGTGCCCTGAATGAGACCTCCTACCCTGTTCTGTTGTCCTAGTACAAATTAGATGTACTATAATACGCACTTAAGTACAGAGGTCGTGAGTTCAAAGAATATCTATTATTACGAATGCTTTATTGTCTTCCGACTTTGGCATTTAGGGTAGCGTTGGACTTTTTGACATATTCTTATCTACTTATTTGTTGAATCATTGTCAGTGAATTGTGTTGTCATCTTTAAACACGGTGAAAGGAGCACTGACTCTCAAACTTTCACAATGAATGAATGAAATGAATGATAAAATATAGGTATATCAGCAAGGTTCAAATATAGAGATCATCAACATCTGATTACTCATAAGCGATGAAATTTATGGAAAATGGGAAGTTTGGGGGGTTAGAATCTTTTGAACTTCATCATCATATTTTATCAGCCGTAGGACGTCCACTGCTGGACGTAGGCCTCCCCCATACAGTTTCCAAAAGACCAGTTGGACTTGGATTTTTATATTAATAGTAATTTTTTTTCATGTTAATTGTTTGTATTACTTATTGCAAACACAATTTAAATTTGTGAAATGAATAAATAAATGTGTAGGTAATGAATCCATTTTAATAGGCTGCGTATTAATGTTCATTTTACCCTGTACAACATCCATTAAATAAATCAGACCATAACATATTATGTACAGGCATGAGATAATTATTGTGTTATGCATTAAAAAAGTACACACAGTACACACAATATTTTTAACAGTAGTAGAGCTCTTTGTGATCATGCTCGTCCGAGGAAATACTACCATCTGCCGCAAAGCAGCGTTGCTGTGTTCCGGTTTGAAGGGTAAAGGTGCCCGTGTAATTACAGGCACATAAGACATTTCAACATTGTCTCTAGGATGGCAACGCATTGCAAGGCCTCTGGTATTGCAGATGTCTATACGCAGTGGTGACTACTTACCATCATCGTCGGCTGGTTTTCTATCCAATAATATCCTAACTGAACAGACATAAGACAATAGGCTTGTATCTACTTATATAGCTTTGTTATAAAGTTCGCAAATGTAAATATAAGTCCGTTCTTTTCCTGTTTCCAGTTATAAGAAAACGTGATAACCGCTGTAACCCTTCCGAGCAAACCACGGGATTTTCTGTCCCTAAATAAACATTCGCGTTCAGGGGACATTTGTCATTTGTCTTCTACCAACTATGTCGGGATATAGTTGTGACGAGCAGGGGGAAGTAAATCTTTCGGTTTTTCAAAATGCAACTTGGATGAGGGGCATGTTTTTTTAGGGTTAGTTTTTTTCTGAAGGGTACGGAAACAAAGGCTTGTTTTTTCCTTTTATCATTAATCTGTTGCCTGCGATTTTGTCCGTGCGTATGTCGGTTATAGCGGATACAGACCAAATCGAGAATAAAACGTCTAAGTCCTCTATGTACTTTCTTGGAGTTGAAACTTATTCTTTACCAAATGTTATCAAAATCAGTTCAATAGTCTTGTCGTACAAGAATAAAAATCATACTCATTTTCGCGTTGATATCTGTGTGAAAGTGGCTTTGTCTGTCTGTTACATTTACACGACTGAACTAACCCATTTTCCCTAAGAAAGCACCTATGCTACTTTTTATCACGCGGCTTCGTCTGCGATATCCGACATTTACACTGATAAAGTCGCAGGCAAAAGCTGGTAGTCTTCTTCTTCTTAGTGTATCGATGGCAGATAAAAGAATATAAATAAAATAATATGTTTTAAATTTAATGTTTGGCCCAAAATTCAGCTAGTATTAATATAATTATATATAATTGAGTTGGTATAGGTAAATTTACGTTACATGATATAACTTAATTTCGTTTTAAACACTTCATTATAATTAGAACATAAATAAAGATAGGCCTGTCTAATTTGTAAATGCTAAAATAAACATTTCTAGCCGAAAATATCAAGCCATATTTTACAACGGTTTGTGGCAATTTATATTTCACTTAAGTTACCCTATTACCTACTTTTGAACGTGGTACAGGGAATAATTTAGATTTAATGGCGTAGAAGATATTATAAGCTACCTCTCTGTATAAGGCGTGATGAATCGGGCTAAAGTTGAGAATTTTGTTAAGTTCCAAGGATCCCGGTGGTCGTCGTCTGTGGGGAAGCGCACTCAAGTGTTACTTTATGACGAAACTTGAAGAATTTTTAAAATATCGATTCTCGAGTTCTATTCAAGAAGTTGGGTTTTATATTTAGAATTTATTAATAAAGTGTAAATTGAAAAACGTTGAACTGCTTTATTAGCCTAGTGGTTCTGAACGCGATTGATACGCTTGAGGTTTTTGGTTCGATTCTCAGGTCGAGCAAAAAGTGCTCGGAGCTCGGAGTTAGGATTTGTGACCGGTAAATGACAATAAACTCGTCCTATTACATGGGACCTAAACATACCGGCAAACTGTGCGTGTATATTGGTACATTTCTGCCTAACCTTTCGGGGAATACAGAAGTGATGGTATGTATGTTTTGATATTCGCTTAATCCTCGATGTATTACTTCGCTGGTACTGATTGCTTCCTGCTCAAATATTGTTCAGTGTCGATATTTCATTGGAATCGTAATATTTGCTGAGTTCAGATTAACACCGTGATATGAAAAAGTATTGCGATGGGCCGAGGTAATTGTCTCATATATGTATTATAAAAACAGAATCTTAGCTAATTTATGAATTTAAAGTTTTCTTGTTTGGAAAAATCTTTGTCCATCTAATAGCAAAATTCATTTGGAATAGTATAGGCTATATAACATCACGCTACGAAACACGGGGGCGAAGCGGTAATCAAATCAAAAAAACCACTCGGACGAATCGGAGGCAGAAGCTAGAGAGTTATTAAGGAATAAAAATGATTTACCGATTGATGAAACTACATAGGTGCCTTACCAAGTTTCCAATACATTTCAATTTGATAATTCCTTGAAATACCATTTGTAATGTTAAAGGCGTGGTTGTCCAATTAGTTTAGCTAGTTACCCCATTCCAAATTAATTCCTACATGTAGGTACAGAAGTTCTAACAATTGGGGAACTTGTGACAACGGTATAACGCCTCTTGTCACTTTGGGTGCCAACTATCGACGTTATACCTATACTTGTTTTCAAATTATTATACGGTGATTAAACACCTATCTGTCTTAGTAACTGTTTGCAAATGGGACACGCACAGGAAGAGTTTTGTACCAACGTACATGATCAAGTTCAAGAAAACAATTGCCGGAAAAATCTCGTTTTTACGGATCTCCTTTATTATTTTTTTAACTTAACGGCCATATTAAAACACTCCGTGAAAAACTAAGTAAAAGATATACCTATAAATAATATACCTATTAAGGTTCAAAAGAAGAAATAGAGGGACAGATGGACTCATGAGCAAGAGCAATATAGTGCTCCGTTTGGACCTTTTGGGTCCAAACGGACCCAAAAGGGCGTTTTGGGTCCCAGTCGGTTGTCAGCATTATCTGACCCACCCTAAACACAATCGAAATTGGACCTTCTGCCTATGAAAATAAGGTTTAATTTCAATTTATATGAGGTTATCAGTCAAGTGCTCGAGAACTGAGAAGGAATAAATACAATAAAAATACACACACGCAAATTTGATCTTTATCACGTTAGCATTGGGTTAAATCTTATAACAACTTGTTATAATATAATAAGTGTAATAGCTTATTTTAATGAGTTCGGTCAAGTAACTCTGGTCTCGTGGTCTGTGTGTAAGACTGAGAGTGACAAGTTGCGAGATCAAATCCCGCGACGAAGATATTGTTTTGCTTTCAATTTAGAATTTATTCTTAAAGTATTTCTTGTATTATTGTAAAGAACTATAGACGGATAATCTTTAAATATAAAGTTTCTAAAATGGTAATATTTTGGCATAACTTGTATTAAGTGGGTAGTTGAAAAATAAATATTTGTATTCATTGTAAAACTGGTATTCAAATGCTACTAACTAAGGGTATGCAGTGACAACGCGCAAACATATTTTTCCTTGCCTTACTAAATTGCAAAAACAACTTCTCTTTACAATTTATTTTTGTCTATTTTATAGGTAGTTTTTTTATTATCATGTCTTAATGGAGTGATTAAATAATAATGAAGGGATAAAATACAAAATAATCTATTTGCACTAGGATAAGGTTGGCTGCTTGTGCTGTGCAAGAATAAACTTTATTAAAGTATATATATGGTTTAAATTCTTTAGTCTTGTGGTCACTAATCGTTGTTTACGTTCGAAATCAAGTTTAACCTAAATATAGCTTCTGCTCAGGTGTTTCTTTTTTAATTATTTTATTATACTTTTTTACAGTTCTTTAATGGACAACGCATAGAAATAAAACTAAACAATTGCAAATTTAAAATGTTTATTATTTCATTAAAACACTTAGGTAAATAAAGTAAGTAAATGCTCACATATTTCCAAATTAATATACAATATATTATGAGGATGCCATAATCAAATCTAACCATTTATAAACATTAAAAAAGGCATGTTTTCTTGAAAGTTTGTTATCGAGAAAATTTATTTTATCTGTGAAATGCTTTAAAGATTTATAGCTGCCTATTATACGTAGTGAATAAACATGTCATTTAAATAGAAAAAAAACTATTTATGACAATAACATCACCACGTAATTGGCAACATTTTAATGGTTTAACAATCTATCCATTGAGCATTTACTTACATGGTGTGTTTAAAAATATCCTAGATTAATTAGTAGCGGAGTGATGGCGCACCGTTCCTTGTTACGTTCATCTTTGTTCGATTTAAATGGTTTTTTTTTCATCAGTGAAGATCACAACATTTTCTTTTCAATTAAAATTTAAATATTCCTGGGCAAAACGGACCCCTCTTCAGCAGGTGTCAATGCTATTTTCTGTGCCGGTTTATAATTCCTTATTCCAGCAGCGTGTAAATGCCTTCTCACTGTTTCCACTGAAATATGGTGTTTTATTGCGGTTACACTAATGGGCAATCGCATTCGGGACTATACTTGATGTTTTTTGCCCCTGGACGAATCCGCTGAATATTTACTTTGTCTCCATAACGTCTTAGCTACAGTCGTATTTCTCTAAAACAAAAAAAAAATACTTTTTTGGAACCGTTTATGTAACTTGTAAGGAGTGAATGTAATAGTAAAATAGCCAACTACGCGTTCATTAATCACAATCAATTAAATAAAATAGGTATAAAAAAAAACACTTACTGCTATATTAAGACGACGACCAATCTCTCTAATTCCAACATTCTGCTCATGTAAAAATATGATTTTATGTTTGGTATAGTCATTAAGCTGCGACATGATGCTTTTTTACACCAAATTGCTTAAAAATACTTAACGAGTTATGCGAAACGATTTACAAATGTGTGTGCACAGTCAATGCTAATAGGCGTAGTGTAACTTTTGTCACTTAAGTAGACGAATTTATTATCTACCTCACGAAGCAAATATATGTGAACTTAAACTTTTTTAATTTACCCACCTGTTTACAAGATAAGTTATTAGGCGTAAATCATATTGGCCGTTCTTTAATAATGCAAACAATTTTGTAGAAATGAAATCAAATTAAAAAAGAAACTGATAACAGGTGGACTGTGTTTTCGAACCCACATGTTGTTCCTCGCCAATCCAACATCAAACCGCCAAGCCACAAGAACTTGTTGAGACTCCACGAAATTCAAGATTGGGTTCTAATTATGTAAGGTGACTTAAAAGGTTTTTAACTTTAATGTCAACGAGATAATGATTAAAATAGCTTAACAAAATGATAATTATAATGCCGGTGGCTCCGACAACGTTGGGTGGGTTTATGCGTGTCTGTATTCATCGATAAATTGAAATTAAACCTTATTATCATAGGCAGAGGGTCCAATTTTGGTTGTGTTTAGGGTGGGTCAGATAATGTTGACAACAGACTGTACGGATCCCTAAAAAAGGGTTAAATCCCTACATGTTGTAAACAGAAAATTTCCTTACGGAAAATCACTATCAAAACTTTTAGCTGGGCTTCTTTAGACCAAGTATTTCAATAAATCAACTGGGTTCATTTTGAGGATATATTTGTGTCCGTTACACTTAGATCTAAGTGAGCGAAGGCACGAACACAGCTAATTATATTATGAAAGCGTACTGTTCTACAGAAGAAGAAACAATATTCAAGTACATTTAGGTGTTGCTTAGTAGTTGCTTATTATACCCAATATTCGGTGTTTACCGAGAAGCAAGACGTTTTTTTCAAAACAGCAGAATGATGTTGATTGCAGCACGTTTCAATGTGACATGTCTGTCCTAGTCATGTGATCAATACAACGTCTACATAATTAACAAAGTAAACTTTTTTTACCCGACTTCAAAAAAGAAGGAGGTTATCAATTTGGTTGTGTTTTTTTTTCTTTGTTTATTTCTACTGAACTTCTTCGTATATAGCGATTTGGGAAATTCTGAAGTTTTTTTCACTTTGTTGTTTTGAAGGCAGTTGTGCATCTTTATTTTTAAAGACGTTTTTCAAAACACTCTATCTACATCATTGTCTACACATTTCGCATTTCTCGTCCACCGCAAACAAGCAACTAACACTGGACTCATATAAGGGTAAATCTGTAACAGCGTAGGACGGGCTCTCAAAGGATTTACCCGTACAGCCATCGACAAATATTTGTCACTCTCTTTGTTTCCATTCGAGGAAAATTCTTCACTCCAGTATCGCACCTTTGTGATAGAGAAAATATTATTAGTACGTTTGTGTTTGAACTTGCCTACCTATTTATATTATTATGCAAGATCATTAAGGACTATGTTGGAGATGAAACATAAAACTATTTGTATAAAACGATCATTTTTTTCTGAACTACCTCGATAGCCTAGTGGTCCTAAGCGCGACTGCTACGCTAAAGGTCATGGGTTCAATCCCCAGGTCGAGCAAAGTGTTATTGGATTTTTCTTTGAAATTTTCAGTAGCAGCTCGGAGTTAGGATTTGTGCTCGGTTAATGGCTAAATGCAAACTGTACATTGGTACACCTCTGCATAACCCTTCGGGGAGTATTCCTCACGCATTTCCCCACATACTATACGCATACATGTTATACCTTATTTAAAAAACGTTCAAAATCTAGCAGCAACCTCATCTTAGCGATAAGCAATGTCAATTTTTTTACAAAAATGCAACTTGATTAGAGGCCATTTTAGCAGATTAAGACTTAGGTACATTAGAATGCAAAATATGTTCTTAAAATACAAGAATTGTCCCTGAGATACGCGCGCCGACCTCTAAATCGTTGCTAGGCAGACCAGAAAAATATGAACTAGAAAATGTCACCTTATCAACACACGACGCTAAAAATAAATGGTCTGTAAATAGAAAAACCTATCGCGGGATCTATGAAGCTATAAAGTATACAATTTTATCCCGAGTTTTCCTGTTTTTGTGTGTTATCGGCAGGCGGCGCTGGTGACGCGGCTAACGACCAATGTCGACATCTCAGTGAAATGTCACAATGATTTATCGGCTGTACCACTGGCATATACGCCGACGCCGGATATATACGTATACATGTGTAGATGTATATCTATACTCGTACAACATACATAGGTACTCGAGATATTTTGATATAGTTTTGACGGAAATGAGAGCCGTAATTCCTGGTAGTATGGTGGAAGTTTTGGTCGAAAAGTCGAAATATAAATCATTTATTTTAATTAGACCATTAAAAGGCTTTATGTCATTTGGATGGGAAAAAGATTTGAATCCAGTTGCCCCTTCCACTAGTTTATTCTTGAATATAATAATAATATTTACAACAAAAGTTTTACAATAAACGACGACTATAAAGTACTACAATAGATAAAAGTGCCCACTGCAAATTAGGCATTGAGAGCTGAATAGCACATAATAATATTTACAATATCGTGATCACTCTACACGATAATTTCAAACTTTTCAAAAGACAGAGATACTTTGACCTCACCTCTTACTAATCTAAAATGGGCTATTGTAGTTTTGAGTACTTAAAAAAAAATATTATTGTATGTATGTAAAAAAACCGACTGATGATGGTGGTTATGTAGTCACAGCTGCCTATATATATAGACATCTGCATTACCATGAGGCCTTGCAAATGCGTTGCTATCTCAGATACAAAGTTAAAATGTCTCATGTGCCTGTAATATTACATCGGCACCCATACCCTCCAAACCATTTTTTTTTAATTTTTCAAATTTTTTGACGTTTCCTTTTTATTTTAATTTTAAAAAAATCTTTTTAAATCTACACATATTTGCATGTCTTACCATAGACAAAACATAGTGCGCTGCATTTATCTATAAGATCTTTATTTTTTTGTTACCTACCTATGTTTTACAAATAATAAATGATTGATTGATTGAACCGTAACACAGTCACGGTGCTTTGCGGCAGAAATAGGTCAATATTGTCTCATTACTATTAAAATAAGGTAATGCCATATTTTGTACAAAACACCTTATTTAGCAGTAAGTTCCCCTTTAGAGAAATCTCTATATTTAATCCTGAATTCAATCCTATTTACCAATGGAAAATAAAAATAAAACTACATTACTACTGAACAACTTATGTTGCATTTAAATGAACAAATTACATTTGTAATTTGTTTTCTAGTTATCTGAACGTGTACTGACCGCTATACATTTAAATATTACTTTACTCAAATAAATGTATAGTTGGTACGTTGTATATATGTATAAAGTACCTAGATATGAATATTCATACATATGAAAATTTTATTGTCGTCTTTATGACAACAATTATTTTTAAGCACAAGTAGGTATGTCCCAAATTTTTATTGTTTGATACTAATACTATGTTTTATTCCGACCCATATATTTTTATATCCTAGGTAGAAAAAGGGTTTGCCGGTAGATATCTAAATGTGTCTAACAATAAAAAATACTGCCTTTTTGAAGTACTCGTGTCTGGCTTTTAATCTAAGAGACATTTGATCTTCATCAAATAGACTAACCACATCATCCCTCCAAACTACACGTACTATGTCTGTATTCCGTGAAGGTTTAGGCAGAAGTGTACCAATGTACACCCACAGTTCGCCGGTATGTTTTAATAATCCTAGCTCCGAGCTGCCACCGAGAATTTCGTAGAAAATCCCAATGACACTTGCTCGACCTAGGAATCAAATCCAAGGCCTCTTGCGTAGCAGCGTAGCGTTCTTACTACATAAAATTAATTTTAAATTACTCCAGTCTAAAATTTACATTCATATTCATTGATATTACACATTTTGATACACATTTCTGTGGCGCGTTGAATTTTCGATAACCGCGCAGGCCACTTATTTCGGGCAAATTTGTGTACAGACGTGTGCAAAATTGGAACGCAGAAATTTTCGGTTCATGCGATATGGGGAATGTTAAAGATGAGGCGTGGTGGCGATGTGGTTTGGCCTGGCTTCATTTTTAATATTTTCATTTATAATTTATGGGATTCTTTTTTTATGTTGTGATGCCTGAGGTTGCGTGTTTCATACCAATGTGACTTTTCAATTTATATGTACTTTTTTTCTAAGCTTATCTTGGACATCTCTGACATCGGTAAATTAAAGGTCGTGGGGAAACCTGGATTTATAGTGAATATGAGTCAGAAATCGCCAGTCCGCCTTGAGTAAGCGTAGTGATCAATGTCAGTGCCTTTTCTGTATAAGAAGAGGGTTTTTTCCCTGCAGTGGGATAATAAAACAGTTTTATTTTGTTTGGTTTTCTACATTTGGCTTGGTTTTATTTTTTTGTTTAGGTTTCTGAAGATTTTATTAAATTTCAAAGTTTGAAAGGTCTCAGCGCACTGGTAGCATGAATATGAATATAAAACACAATTCTTCTTTTGTTTTTACCCTTGTCCCGTTTTGTTAGTAGGGTTGAGAATAAGCAGTAAATAGTTGGAAGAAACCTTTTTTTAATAATTAGCTTCTGTCTTTCTACAAAACCCTGCTTTACGACCGAGTATTTTCAGTACACCTTTAATAAAAGAATATTGCAGTTTTTTCATTTAATATAATGTTGCCATTATGAACCGTTTTTAATTTTGCTTGCTTAATCAGGGTGCTGAAATTATTATAAAGAAGGCAACCTGAAATGTGATATTAAAATAAATTAAAATAATAATTTATTTCGTTCCATATCGTTTAATTTATTTAATCATTATTTATTTGTTAATTCATTGGCGAATCGCATTATTACAAATGAGATATATTTTGAATGAGGTAGGTGCTTTAATTGGATATAGGGGTCTGTAATATTTCTACAATGTGTTTTTTGTTTTTTATTTTATTAAAACACTGTATTATCTTTATTTTTATTTGTGTCGGTGTAAGGTGTTTGGGCGGGTTATTTATTGTTTTAATTGTCATTAAGGTGTTTGTTCTGTGTTAATTCTAAGTGCTGCAATGATCCTGACTTTATTTAGGTGATTATTGTAGTCTATATGTAAGGTATAAAGCTATAAACGTAGAACACAGGCCTTTTTTAATCTGGCCTTTGTCTGTGACTTCGTCCGCGACTTCGTTGCGTGAAATTCCTTACGGATTGCAATTTTTTAAATAATAAATTATACATTTTCGCTCTCGGGGTTAACGTAGTTTCCTATAAGCGAAAGAATTTTCTAAATTGGACCGGATATTTAGTACCTTCGCTCAATAAAAAAAGTCAAAATCTTCAGTTTATTTGTATAGAACTATAAATAAAGAAAGAGCAAGTTTAACGGCAATTATCTGTCACCAAACAATAACCATGGTGTTATTCTAATAAAACAAGATTTTATTACAATAACACCAAAAGGTCATAGTTTATACTCAGTAACGTCGTGGAGATCCTCATTCTACAATTATAATGATGAAAATAAAACATTATGAAGGTTCTTTCACTGAAGGGTTCATATTCATGAATTTATCTCTCACTTTTAATAGGGATAATAAACGTAACTGAGTTACGAGACAGGGGTCAAATGTTTCACATACAACTATTTGGGAACGCTAAGCGGTAATAGGTAAAGTTAATAGTTTAATCCAATTTATATGACCATAAATCCGGGGCTCAGACGTATGAATTAGCTTTATACGTTGAATAATTTTGTTGATACATTTTTTATCTTTGAAGTGTTTAAAATGTTGTATTTGAGACAGTTTATGAGATGGTGCAAGATGTTGGAAAATATTTGTAGTTAAGTTTGCTCACCGGTGCAGGTTTTTTTTGCCCTTCAACATAGTTACGTTTATTCTTTATATTTAGTTTATGTTACTCGGGTCCCAAATAGGTCTTGGACTTTTGAAAAGTGTTCCAGTGGCATATGCTAACTAGCAGTGGCGCCTTTGACAGCGTTCAGACAAAATGAAACACCAACCGATAATTTTATTATTATCCTATCTATGGTAAACATTAAGTATATTTTTGTATTTGCCGGTACTGTCCCTCCTTTAAGCAAAGACTACTGTCCACTCCTTTCATCTTTCGCGATGCCGTGTTTCCTTCCACTTTTCCAGTGTTATATTCAGTACATCTGACCTCCTTTGTGGCACTGGGACCTTGATTCACAGCCTAAGGGCAAAGCCCTTGCAAATAAAAAATCAAGATATTTTAGACGTAAATATCGAGTAATATATTATGGACACAATAATGACAGTGATTATGTTGTTATTATACCTAAGTATCTACTTGAGAAAATTGAGACGAGTGACTGAACCTATGTCATTCCATCAAATATGATGAGTTCAGTAAAAGTATTAGAACTCTTCAAAAAAGGTGACACTGCAAATTAGTTTTGACAGATTTGCAGTCTGAAGTTGAAGATAGTTTCTATTCTTGCGGTTAACTCTGTGGCTAAGTTGTTCTAAAGTGTATCATTTGTCATCTTATTTATATGTGCGTGTGGTGTGGGTGATCTTTTTTTAAAGTTCATCCAATGAGTTTAAAAAAAAAGGTATGTGTTTGTAACAAAATGTAGAAACGTAGTGGTAAAATAAAAAAAAATGTAGAACCTGAACTAACAAAGTTATAGCGAAAAACAAGATCACTCAATCTGCCACTTTGAAGAAAATGCCCTATCACGTATCTCAGTATATACCAGTATTGTGGTTTTAATTTATATCTCAAATATTTGTATAAAAAGTGTAAAAGCTATTAACAATATTATTCGTTTCATTGGAATGTCCGGTTGCAAAGTTTGAATGCTTTATTTGGATCACTCAATCAACACACGTGCCCGTGTGAGTGATCTTTGAATGGCGGCCTTACACTAAATAACTACGTAATATTTCTTTTGGATATTATACCTAAGCTCGAAAGAAAATTGTACAGCATAAATCATACCTAAATACCTATTAATTCAAGAGCTAACGTAAATTGAAAATTTGTAAAACTGCCGATCTGAGTGATCCAGTTTTTGGCCTGTAAGTTCAAAATCAAAACTCGTAGACAAACGGAGCTTACACACGAAAACGTATTATTTTTTTTACAAATATGTGACATGTCTTCGGCTTTTCCAAGTACTGTACTTTAAAAGATATCGCAATTTTTAGATTTCTCAAGGAAAAAAATTGTAGGGTGTCCATACATTTGCTGCAATTATGGCGACCTGTCATATACTAGTACCTGGAGAGACGCCTATAGCATGACCTACATGTACGACGGAAAGTACTTGTACCATTATAGTCTGGGAGCCGACGCACGCTTCGGTTGTCACCATTGTGGATTGTATCAACAGCACATTTTTTTAAAACTGCTCCGTTGGTCTCGTGGTCGCAAGTGCGACTGCTGTGCAAGGGGTCCCGGGTTCGATTCCCGGGTCGAGCAAAAAGTGTTATTGGGTTTTTCTATGAAATTCTCAGTAGCGGCTCGGAGTTTGGATTTGTCCCCGGTTAATGGCAATAGGCTCGCCCCCTATTACATGGGACCTAAATATACCGGCGAACTGTGGGTGTACATTGGCACACCTCTGCCTAACCCTTCGGGGAATACAGGCGTGATGGTATATTTTATATTTTTTTTATATATTTTTTTTTTTAAATGTTCCCAGTGCGAGTGCCCAGAGGGGCACTCGCCTAGCTACGACAGTACAGCAATGGAAAACCAATTGAGACTTCAAAAAGTATTTCTTAATTATTGAAATAGAAACAGATATATGAATTTAATATTGATTTCTCGTGAGTTAGGTTTGGTCACTTCAGCTTCTCTTCGCCAATTTTCGCAGAAAGATGGCTGGTCAGAAAATATTGAGTCTGTTGGAACTCGTTGACCAGTGCAGCTTTTTAATATTTTTGAGTGCTTTTTTTAATTGGTAAATCTTAATCTTTCTTCTTTAATTAATTCTTTACTTTTTGAAGTCTCAATTGGTTTTCCATTGCTGTACTGTCGTAGCTAGGCGAGTGCCCCTCTGGGCACTCGCTCTGGGAACATTTTGAAAAAATGTGCTGTTGATACAATCCACAATGGTGACAACCGAAGCGTGCGTCGGCTCCCAGACTATAATGGTACAAGTACTTTCCGTCGTACATGTAGGTCATGCTATAGGCGTCTCTCCAGGTACTAGTATATGACAGGTCGCCATAATTGCAGCAAATGTATGGACACCCTACAAATTTTTTCCTTGAGAAATCTAAAAATTGCGATATCTTTTAAAGTACAGTACTTGGAAAAGCCGAAGACATGTCAAATATTTGTAAAAAAAATAATACATTCGTGTGTAAGCTCCGTTTGTCTACGAGTTTTGATTTTGAACTTACAGGCCAAAAACTGGATCACTCAGATCGGCAGTTTTACAAATTTTCAATTTGCGTTAGCTCTTGAATTAATAGGTATTTAGGTATGATTTATGCTGTACAATTTTCTTTCGAGCTTAGGTATAATATCCAAAAGAAATATTACGTAGTTATTTAGTGTAAGGCCGCCATTCAAAGATCACTCACACGGGCACGTGTGTTGATTGAGTGATCCAAATAAAGCATTCAAACTTTGCAACCGGACATTCCAATGAAACGAATAATATTGTTAATAGCTTTTACACTTTTTATACAAATATTTGAGATATAAATTAAAACCACAATACTGGTATATACTGAGATACGTGATAGGGCATTTTCTTCAAAGTGGCAGATTGAGTGATCTTGTTTTTCGCTATAACTTTGTTAGTTCAGGTTCTACATTTTTTTTTATTTTACCACTACGTTTCTACATTTTGTTACAAACACATACCTTTTTTTTAAACTCATTGGATGAACTTTAAAAAAAGATCACCCACACCACACGCACATTTATTTATAACTTTTACAACTAAGATTCACTTCGAAATTCGGAGATAAATTTGTAACTAGTTTGACTTCATAATGGGTGACTTTTACATCTGTATGAGACACCGCAATAAACGGCATGATAATTATCTAATTATCATGCGGTTTATTGTAGAGTAATATAAGGTATTTAAAGCAGTAGGTTTAATAAAATTAATAACTGGTGGAACAGTCATTGTAACAAAGACTACCATGGATTAACTTAGTGATTGTAGACCCCCAAACGTTAAAATTTTTCGTCAGTAAATTAAATAATTCAGCTCTTTCATACATTTTGACCAAATAGGTGTTTTACTTTTGTATGGAGCAGTTGTTTTTTTTAAGTAACGAAAAGTTTTTGATTGCTTTGGCTTTAAGTATAATTTATCCATGGTGAAGAACTTCATTAGGATCTCTCTTGCTTAGGTGTATTGGTTAGTCACCAATATTCTAAGATACAGGAACAATATGCAACTTCCCGAAAAATCTTAAGTATTCACACGAATTTGTCGCCACCTCCTTAGTCCAATGGAATTCGAAACAAGTACTACCACACATCCTAAAATATGACGTCACGACATCACATACAGACGTATAAATCTACTAGAATAGCGTGTCGACAATTGAAAATGGCGTGTTAATGCCGCGTCGATTTGTGTAATGCTGGCTGGTTTGCAGTTTATACCCAATAGCTACATTTAGCCTGTATTGTGGTATCAACAACTGGGATACGTATTACTAAACACCTGTGCTAATAGCTGTCATTAATGAGAATCGTGATTTGGTTACTGGATGAAATGGGCTATGCGGTCGTGAGCTGTCTACAACTTTTGTCATTGCTGAGGCTGTATTAAATGTGGATTGGTATAATTCGGCCGGATTACGTGGCAGTGTTCATTATTGCGAGTACTTATTTTAGCTGTTTGAATATTATATTATGGGATTTTCTGAGCGAGGAAAGATTTTAAATTAGTCATTATGTCTGTTTTTCGACGTTTAGTAAAATGTGAGATCGATTTTTTCCCCCAGTCAAACCGTCTAGACGGTTTTGGGAGACAATTCCTACTTTAAGTATAAAAAATTTGTATGAGTAATAAATAAATAAATAAATAATAATAAATAAAGAGTTATCCAGCAATAAAAAAGACGTGTTAGTCCAATAGTTAAATAATACGACAAATCTCTCGTTTCTAAAAATCTTTTTAGTAAATCAGTACATAGTTGGACAAGAAGCGACAGATGCGCAAAACTCGCCCAAAGCCCTCCTGTATATCTACACAACGATGATCATCAGCTCTTCTGTACACGATGCGACCGGGTTTTCAAGACCAAGTTCGGATATGCTAGTCATCAGAGAGCTCACGAAAGAGAAGACAAGTAGTCTGGGTCGCTGTCGCGGGATACGGTGAAGAGGAGTATATTTCTTGTGTCAATCGATTTGATTGGTTGTTATTACTGTTGTTATTTCCATCAAAGTATCATAACTAGTACTGGTTAAAGAGTTGACCTCGTGGATGTTGATAATTATTTCACTACCATGAAAGAATGAAATCTGCGGACATTTATCTTTAATTTGAATTAAAGATAAATGTCCGCAGATTTCATTGTCACCTAGTCACAAAGGTAGGTAAACAGTTTCATTTTTGGCTGGTTGAGACTGAGATTAGAATACGAACTTTTCAAAAAGTTACGAAAATTACCTTACGGATTATGAAAAAAGCTGCTGAATCATAAATACCACTTAATTATTTAAATAAATAACTCAAAACCCGTCACATGTAATCGAAATCATATTTCTTTTAACCTCGTTACGTAATCCAGAGATTCTTAAAGCGGATCCTACTCTGTTATTCTATTAAAACGTTGGATAACAGCTACAATCAGGGAAATTGAAATTTTAATAAACTGTTTAATTTCGCCGACGGGTCGTCGCCGATTCAATATGGAGTATTATAAAGTTAACTCAGGCTATTTCTTTGCTCAGTTTTATATCGTAAACCCGTCGGAGGCAGCTTATTGCAGTTAAATCAAAACTATGTAATAACGCGTTATATATAACATTGTTTTATGTTTTATAGTGTTTTTGAACAGTCGTCGTGATGTGGTATTGAAAGATTTATGGAAGGAAACTGAATAACTGTTTGGAAGAGAAATGAGTTATATTTTAGACTAGCTACTGCCCCCGACATTGACTGCGTGGTATTTTTTTTTCAAGTTTATGTTTCGTCTTTGGTTACTTCACCGGTCCCGTCCTCGTAGCCTGATGTTATATTTAGATTTATATGTTAAGAAAGGCATGGATTTTCATCAATCGGTAAAAATATTTTTGTTGCTTAATAATTGAATGGCTTTAATGGTTCACTAACTTTTGCCTGCGACTTCGCGTGTTTTTTTTTGCAAGCGTTAATTTACGTCTTCAGTCACTGCTCCGCTCTCGTAGGTCGTAGCGTGACGATATATAGCTTATATTATTCCTTGTGAATCTATAAAAAAATAAAAAACCGACTGGAAGTTCCAGAAAACAATCGCGGTTAAACATACAAAATCTCTTTAGTATTAAATAGATTTGCAGTTTAAATTTTTCGCATGAATAATAAAACATACTTTAATATCATCAAGGTTCAAAATCTAGGCATCCAATTTGGTTATTTGACTAGTATGTTAGGATTTGATAGGTTTCATTATTGTTCTTGTCAAAAACACAAATTAAAATAGGCACTGACATGTTAATATTAGCTTAACAGTGTCAATACATAAACAAACTATACATAAACCTACATAATATAATAATTATAATAACTTCATCAACACATTCAACTAAATCAATAAAAAGTTTATTAATTTTCCAAAACACATTTTCCAACTTATAAAACTGTTTCATGTTCCAAGTCTTATGGAGAAAATCTTAATTATAGTTACTGCAGTAGATGGGAATATGTACGTTGCAAAGTGTATTATAGACAAAGTTCGGGCGAACAGGTCGATAGGTGCCACACTACACGTGTATTAACTGGAATCGACTAAATTAAATGTCAGCCAAGCGTAGGTATATTGTGAACGTGGATACACGGAAACACTACGTAATTTTCTGTTAAAGCTTAATATAGAGGTGGATAAAGAAAGGTCGAAACCTACTTCCAAGTAACTTGAATATTAATGAAAGATTTCCACTATCGACCAATAGGGTTCTGAAGGTAGAATTGAGCTAAAACCGTTTTACGGGTTTTCAAATCGCAGTCTTATCTCAGCGACAAATAATGTCAGAAAATATGTTATGAATCTATTAATTAAAAACGTCAAAATCGAATCGACAATCAGTGTCAAACAATATTTGTAAATTAGAGGCCTTTTTGACAGAGATCACATTGTGATCATTCCCAAAAGTTATACAGGATAAGTTTTTAACCAGTGCGTAAATTTTTTTTGGTAGTTCAGTGTCAGTAATAGAACACATTTCCGTGTTTAGTTAAAAAAAAAAAAAAAAAAAAAATTCATCCTTATCCGAGTTTGAAATAAGCAAAACATGGACATAATCTATTCGCCATACTATCAATGACAACTCTTGGCCGCCGCCCGGCGCATGGCTGGGGTGAGGGGGTGGGGAATGCGCTAGCGCCGAGTGACAATAAAATATGGTTTTTAAGTATACATGTTTCGTAAGCGATAACTTTTTTTTTTGTACTAAGACATATCAAAATAAAATATACGTGTTTAATAAAACGTGTTGAAGTTTATTATGTCAAAATTTACGCACTGGTTAAAAAATTTTCCTGTATAGTAGAATTACTCATTAGCTCACTGGGATGGGAAGTCAAAATATTTTACGTTAATAGCCTGGAATATCCTGACCGGGTGCAGGAGGAAGATGATGAGACTCGCATACATAGAGGAAGCACGCTACAAAGTTATCAATGATGATAATGATGACAAAAGCTTTTCAAAAGCAGTATTTTTTTCCAACTCAACTTACTCAAGTATGGTGACTCCATCATAGGGATATACTCAGCTGCTATCCGCCGAAAAATAGAGAAAAAACTCTTACTTGTCTAAGAATCAGAGATTAGGAAGACACGGTTAAATCTATTACAAACCCTTACTGCAATCACAACAAATCCTATGAGTAGTTACACTGACAAGACCCCGTTAGTTCAGGTTTCGGGTTTGCCCAGTAATTCGATTGCGGAAGGCCGACGACATTCGATTGGTGGCCAACATCAGTGCACCGTGAGGGCACCAACGCAATGTTTTAAAAAACTTGATTAATTGGATTGCCAGTGTGAAACCAATCCGCTATTCGCACGTTTGTTAGAAAGATAGGCGACATGAAAACCGCGACAAAAGTACCAACTACACAACTCCTGGTTTTATTTTGAGCTTTGCAATGCCGTTTTTTTTGTGATTTTCCGATCGCATGATGTAGAAATAGCACAGTGAACTGTAAACCCTGTATGGAATAGGTGGTTCGTTATTTTGGAGCCGAATATTAGATAAAAAGTTGAATCGACCGGCTACGCATCACTCAGTGTATTAACTGTTAACTGCGCAAGAGCGAAACTGATATATGAAATAGCTAAGTTGAGTGGAAGTTTGAAAAATGATCAATATAGGGTTTCTATTTTTGCATGGAGTGTTAAACATGTTATAAACAGTCCCATTAGGTTACTTATTCTAAAGGGGTATTCCGTAAAATCTGTTTCGATTTAGATGAAATGAGCTTGAGGTGAGCTGTCTTTATCACCTGCTAAGGATAAATAGCTCGTTTAAAACTCACCTGGTGATTTTTTATAGAATAGTTCGGCACCCAGATTTAATGCATACAAAAGCTTTTAATGTAGTTGATGGCCGACTTCTAATTTGTCAATAATAAATCAACGTTGTTACACAACCTGTTGTTTTGTCTTGTGTGCATTATAGACACATTAAAATGTCTGTACTCTTTTATGCTGTGAGAAATTTGTAAAACTTTGAGCTCAATATTTTCTTGGACTTTGATTCTTGGACTTGGACTTTGATTGGAAAAATTCAAATATTTTACTTTTGCAAAATCAAAACAAATAAATCAAAATCAATACTTTTCTTTCGTACATCATACCATTACCCTTGTTTTGGGTGTCATTGCACTCTAAAATAAAAACAACGATAATAAAAACAAATAAATAACGTTCCCCTTTTAATATTACTGCATACTGGCGAAAAGTATCGTGATAATGTCGTGTTTGTTACAAATTAACGGAAGGTGGGCGGGTGCAGGGAAGCACATTTCTAACGCGACCGCCTCGCTGTCGTCTCGTGAACGCCCCGTCGCCAATGCGGCCCTCGTTGTGTTAAGCCTGAAAAATAACGTAAGGTGAGCATTTTTTTTTTGTGGTTTTACACAAGTAATAGATGATCATTTTGTCCTTTTTGAATTTATAAATATGTTTTCAGGACTGTCTATCTCTTCTTTTCTTTACACTTGTACGCTACTACTACATAATTATGTATTTCGTCAGCCCCTTCGTTCACTCCGTGTAACCACAATATCTTTCCCTTAGGCTCTCCACCCACGACCGATTTTTTGTCGGCCATGTGCGTTGGTGTATTGGAATTCATATGTTCCATTCTCGCCGACAAAAAAACTGTTAAAAATCGATCTAAAAGTCGGTCGGTCGGACAGGTATATAAGTTGCATTAAAAAACAAAAGAAAAAAAGAAATCACGTAAGAAAAAAACAGCCACATACTTGATGTTTACTTGTTTATTTTCCTAAACCGCATCCAGCGTCTTTAGCTCCACAACGATAGGTGAGCGGGCGGTCTAAGCAAGGTTCTCTAGTCACGTTCGCAACGTTTATCGCGGACACGTTCACTGACGGTAATAAAAACTTCTCTAAAATGAAATATTTAATGCCACCCTACCTGAGTGCTGCTCATGTTTCAGACGCGTCAATGAACAAGCGTGTTTATTTTTAAAATAAACTCGCACGGTTTATACACAGGTGCCTTTATAATCTGTGAGGTGTGGGTAAGGTAATTTTTGACGCTCGTTTTTTGGTGTTTCTTGGTGGAATGTTGCTTAGGAAAATTTGTGAACATTAGCTTGTGCAGTATGTTTGATGTTTAAAGTGCTTACATAAAGGCTTGATATCATATTGTAGTTTTGATATCAACACTTAATTGCCTATGCTGAAACAAGTAGTGTCTGTTGTTAACTGATCCTAAATCCATATTTTTTTGAAACATTGGAAATACAGTATTATTATAAAGCAGGAATATTTCCTAACGATGTTATATTATGTGAAAGAACATAACATACCGTAAAGGGTAAAGATAATATAATGTAGAAATAAACAGGTATAATTAGGGATGTAAGCCCGAAAGAGTACCGTACAATTCAAAGATAATAATATGATGTAGGGATGAACAAGTATAAAATGGGCCGTTATTCAACCCGAAAGTAAATATTATCTGGAGATTCAACCGAAAATCTCATAAGACAGTGCAGTAGGCCTCGGTTATGACAAGCCTTCCATTTATCTTCGTCGCCAACAAATTCAACGCGGTTGCTAGGATCACAAGTTGTCTGAATTCCATTATAACTTCCCTAGGTGTGTATTAACTTATCTTGAAATTAATACGAATTTCAACATTCCCATGCGGTGTAAATTAAATATGGCAAAGGCGGGTCAGACTACTAATTCCTGAAATTAGAGTTCATAGAAAATTACCAAATGTAAAGTCCCCCGCAGAAGCCAAATGAAGGCACAAGTTGTACAGCACAAACACGCTGGTCAAATATTAATTCGGGTCACATTTGCCGCTCCGAATGTCCGTGTTTGCAGAGATACAACTTTCGGGCCATCGAATTTAGAATGGTTTACTTTGGGCCTTGTGTATTTGACTATTTATGTAAATTTAATTTGACTTGGTAACGTGGGGCGGGTGCACTAGACAAGGACCCCGGCCGCCAAGCCGCTTGCGTAATCCGATATTTTACGCACCAGTCCCAATTAGCACAATATTCCTTTAAATATTATGTTGGAATGGAGGGTGTCTCTAAGCTTTGAAATCCGCTTCTTTTGAAGTTGTTTCTTGGAAAATGTGAGTACACGAACTGACACAAAGCCGTGATTAAGGCGCCGGTGACACTGATCAAAGTGAATGCTTGGAGCTCGGTAGTTACGGGTGATTCTGTTTTTAACTAGCTTTTACCTACGGCTACGTTTGCTTAAATGTTGATGATCGCGAACCCAGACAAAGTCGTATAATAAAAAGTACTCTATGTCCTATCTTAGGGTTCAAACTTACCTCGCAGCAAATTTCATCAAAATCGGTTCAGTGGTTTAGTCGTGAAAGAGTAACAGACAGATAGTTACTTTTGCATTTATAACATTAAGTAGGAATATAAGATTAGTATGGGTTTCGATATCAGCCTATTCTGTCATACTGCTGGGTAAAAAATACTAAACAATGCACCAATGTAAAAGCATTATTCTTGTTTTCAGCACCAGTACATATGAAAAAATTAAGCGTTTGCTATGTGTTTGAAACTTTACTTTTCTTTATAGGTACCTACTCACGTATATTCTGCCGCACTAACAGCAAGAGCAGTAAGTCGGAAATTTCAAAGTTGAGAAAATGGCAGTTAAAGTTTTCGATTTAATTTTTACATTTTAGTACCTTAGTTTCTTAGTATTAGTAGATCTGTTTTTATTAATATGTAGCTTAAATGGGGCGCTTTCGTGATACGTACTTGATAGTTGCTATTTATTTATTATAACATAGTTAATTGATGAAAACTCCTATTATGCCTAATACGAGTTCAATCCATTAGTAATGATTGCTTAGAATAAGTGCAGCAAGCATCCTAGTTACTGCTATTATGCTAAGTATTCCATACATTAGATATCTACAGGATAAGTTTTTAACCAGTGCGTAAATTTTTTTTGGTAGTTCAGTATCAGTAATAGAACACATTTCCGTGTTTAGTTAAAAAAAAAAATTTAAAAAAATTTCATCCTTATCCGAGTTTGAAATAAGCAAAACATCCAGGACATAATCTATTCGCCATACTATCAATGAAAACTCACGGCCGCCGCCGCCGCCCGGGCGCATGGCTGGGGTGAGGGGGTGGGGAATGCGCTAGCGCCGAGTGACAATGAAATATGGTTTTTAAGTAAACATGTTTCGTAAGCGATAACTTTTTTTTTTAGTACTAAGACATATTAAAATAAAATATACGTGTTTAATAAAACGTGTTGAAGTTTATTATGGCAAAATTTACGCACTGGTTAAAAATTTTTCCTGTATAGTTTCTATGAAATTATGAGTCACTTTAGCTTGTCAAAAAACTAAAATATAAGCTATATAGTCTTAATGATTATATATCATTTAAAAGCTCACAATGTGAGGACTTTCGACATACCTTGAAATCTTGTGAATTACGTACAGGATTTTTTTTACAGTGCTCTGAAAGTAAGCAATTGATGTGTCTACCGTTTAATTTCTGAAGTATGTATTTCTTTTGTTTTATGTATTTAACTCGCTTTATTTAATATCTTAATCTATTTATTTATTGTTTTTATTTAATATGAAGTAGGTGATAAATAATAAATAAAATTAACCCGTTGAATGATAAAAAATATGAGTTTAATTTTTCCAAAGATCTTATCAAAAGTCAGGCTTTATAATCTCAGCATAATTAAAACACTACCTATTCTTTAATTATAGTCAGTCTTACAAATAAAATCTTCAATTATAAATACTCCTATGGAGTTTTATAGTAACAATTTACGAAAAATAAACAAAGATATTTAGCTTTTGGCCTTATTTAAGACTAAAAAAATTAGGATAAATTATTTATCCTAATAAACTACCTACTATCACACTAAATTAAGTGAACACAATTTGAGATCAATTAAATGTTATTATAAGGTCACAAAAGAATATTACTTATTCTAAAAAAACTTTTAAAATAGATTATAATTAGAAACGCTATCACAACACATTCTAGTCGCTTTGGTATTCCTCTTGGAGATACCTTTTTTTTTAATTCCGGGAATATTTTACTTTTTGTAATTTTTGTTTGTAGAAAATCCAAACTATGCTCTTCTTCTTCGTCGTTATGATTGATAAAATATTTCTTTTGCGACTTTATAATAATATTTAATTGATCTCAAATTGTGTTCACTTAATTTAGTGTGATAGTAGGTAGTTTATTAGGATAAATAATTTATCCTAACTTTTTTAGTCTTAAATAAAGCCAAAAGCTAAATATCTTTGTTTATTTTTCGTAAATCCTACTACTATTATAAAGGCGAAAGTTTGTATGTATGGATGTATGGATGTATGTATGGATGTATGGATGTATGTATGGATGTTTGTTACTCTTTCACGCTTAAACGGCTGAATGGATCTGGATGAAATTTGGCACAAAGATAGATTATAGTCTGGAATAACACATAGGCTACTTTTTATCCCGGGAAAATGTACGGTACCCGTAGGATAACACATCAACTGTGACGCGGACGAAGTCGCGGGCAGAAGCTAGTTGTTACTATAAAACTCCATAGGAGTATTTATAATTGAAGATTAAAAATTAAATCCAGACATCTCTTTTATGTATTACTGTACTTTTTTCCTTATTAGTGTGCAATAAAGTATTAAATAAATAATTCTTTGCAATGATAATTATTAATGGATACTATATAAGACCGCAGTAAACAGAATTACTGTTATCGTGTTTTGTTATTATATTAACTAATAAATTAACTTTGCTAGTTTGTAAGCGCAGTTACTCTACTTGCTGCTGATATTCTTAGTGAGGTAATGATAAATAATCCAAATAAATACTTATCGTATCAGCTGTATGTGGTGCTGCCGCTTATGTCCTTAGGAATTAAAGTAGATCTGCTTGCAAAGTATGCTTAGGATAAAAGCCGTAAGTGGGATTACTGCTGTTATTATAAGTATCTAATACTTCAAAGCTTTTGGGGTAAGCTCATTTAAACAGCAGTATGTTGACCTACTGTTTTTATTATTAGCAAAGACGAATAATGATAACGGTGGTATACTTATTACCGTGGAGTAAGTATACTTCCTGCTTTTATGCTTAGAAAAAATAATTATTACATTAACTTACTGCTGTTATGCTTAATGGAATTTTAGGTTCCATTAGAGCTAGAAAAACGAGGATTAGACCATTTTAAAGAGCATTTCGTGGAGATACAGAATCAACTACTAACTTCATTTTAAAAAAAAACGACTTACTGCTCTTATTGTTAGTGCGGCAGTATTATGAGGTGTAGATACTTTCCAACAATTAGCTTAACATCTAATAATCAGCCACATCATAATCGCTTTACACCCACAACAAAAGAATAAAGCGCAAAATCCATTGCTTTTTTATTTCATTGAATTTTCCAGATAGTTGCAGATAGTTAGCACCGATTGACTGATTTTGTTGCCAATATCACAGTTCACCGCCTTTTTGTTAGATAAACAATAGTACCAAACGTGTGGGGTTAATGGGCGTATTGATACCTCTGTGGTGAGACAGGCAGGTATAATCTCAGTTTGCACGTGGCGGCGAGGCATCAACAAAGAGCAGTAAGCCAGAAATCCTCAATTTGATCGCCGTCTGTGAGAAGCTTGACAGATGATAGCCCGGCTTGCGAGGGCGAGATATATCGAGCTGTTGATTATAAATGACCATCTACTGTATGTTAAGTTATCGAAAGAGTTTGGCATGGAAATATGTTGGAGATTTTGAGAATTTTATGGTTAGGTATATCAGAGTAAATAAAGGTCTTTATTCTGTGATTTCTTAGTGAATTAACTCATTTAATTGGTATGTTATGTATATGTGTATGATATAGGTAGGTACTTACTTAGTAGATTGACGTATTTTTTGTATTTTTTTTTATAGTTTCAGTTTTAGAATTATGATTGCGATATTATATACTACCTACATCTGTCTAGTAGGAGTAGGTACCTTTAAAAATGATTTATGAACTCTTTGTATAAATTGTATTTTAATAATAGGTTCTATGAAATTATCTTAGATTTCATCACTAACATCAGCAAAGAAAAACATCGTGAGGAAACCTGGACATAAATTCAATGTAAATCTTAAATCGCCAATCTGCCTTGAGCAATGAGCAATGGGCAACGAGATCTTTGACCTGCATAGAGACAACAATAAGCTGGTATTATTTTCCTCTAATTAATAAATGCTTCACACAAAATACGTATAATTTTCTACATAATTATAATCCAAACAATAATGTCAGAACGGCTGTTTCAAATCGGATTCATGCCACTACATAATTTAGTTATAGCATCCAAAATGTTGCCTGTAACACCCACTGTTTCATAATTGGCATATTTAGTGCATTAGTAATATTTGCATGTGTTTAATACGCGAACTGGGAACTGTATTGTTAAAGGCTTTTGTTAATATGTTTGATATATTTAGATGCATGGGATGTAATGATTTCGGTGTTGGTTCTAAATAATTAGGTATATATATATTTTAATCGTCGTTGGATATCAAACAGTCTGACGGCTTACTGATGTTAAGTGGTCACCTCTGCCTATAGACATCCGCAATACCAAAGGCCTTGCAAATGGGTTGCCATCTCAGACACAAAGTTAAAATATCTCATGTGCCTGTTCTTCACCTCCACCCATACCAGCAACGCTGAGTTGCGGCAGACATAGTAGGTAGTACTTCCCCGGACGAGCTCCTTCACAAAGAGCTCTCCTACTACTATAAATCTAGTTAAATAATTATAAAATGGTGCATTATTTACTAAACTATAAAAAAATATATAAAAAGAAAAAAAATACATTCAGTATATATACCGGTACGTGATTGTAAATTAACAAAATCATCCCTAATAATTCGATAATCTTTAGTTTTACGTAACGTTTTTCTGCTTTTCGACGTAATTTTAGTCGTCTGTAAGTGGCAAAACCAGCCGTTATCGGTAAATCAAATCGATTCGCATTCGAACAAACTAATAAATCGTCGGTTTTTGCGGGGCTTTTTTTCCTTTGTTAGTCTGGCCTGAACAATGCAAACTACAGCACATTAGTACATAGCTGTTACGCCTTTGAATCCTGAAAGGGAGTAGTGAGGTCAAAGTATAATAAAAAGCCGCGGCTTGTTCATGAGAGATGTTATTAAATTCTTATGTTATAGCCATACAGATGTCTTTTTTATTCTTGTTACTCTTATAAAATTAAATATACAGTGTCTCTTTCTCTTTACAAGCTTTTTTTTTTATTATTTTTTCGCTTTCATGGCTAAATATCGACGGTATCGACGTCAACAACAACATAATTTTAGCGTAAGACTATTTACTTTACAAGAAGTTTTGCTTAAATAAAATAAAAACATTAACATTTTTGTATAGATTTGCCAAAACGAAACAATCCATTTCCCCAATTTTTAGAAGTCTTTAAACTTTTTAAACTCTGATTAATTTTAAAACATAAGCACAAGTTTTGGATGTACTAACTTTCATCTAAGAAAACAAACTATCAATGTACCTACAGTAATTAAAAACATTTGCCATAAAGATAATTGAGTTGCGTTATTGGTTAAATCATTCAGAGATTGTGGGATGTAGGATTTTGTGCAGAACTAAGTACAATTATGAAATTTCATGACCCTTCGGCCATCATTTATCGGTACTAGTACTTACCTATACATGGATATTCCTCATCTACCGCTGTAAAATAGCTCCATAAACCAAAATACACTCGTTTCCAATAAAATTAATGTAAAAGCATGCTATCTGTTTTACTGAAGTTGTATTTCGAAGTTTGGTAAATTGCGAATTTTATGCACTGTCGTAAAGACTATATTTACTGGATGTTAAAATTTTATTGTTGTGCAAATGTGCATATCTACTAGTATAGTTATAATTATTGGTATAAAACTATTAATTTCTCTTTTTTGTGTAGGATAAATGTGTGATAGTTTATTGGCAATCACTTTTATGATACACACTTAATATTTTACTGTTAATATTTATTACTTTTGATTGGAAGACGGCTGGACACATTTACTCGACTCATAAATTGTTAAGAATTATTTTAATTGTGTGTATGTACAAGCTCGGATAGTTAGGGCTGAAATAAAAATCGAGAGAGCTCGCACACAAATTAAAAAATACATCAATCCAATAACCATAGGGGGAGGCCAAAATCCACACATAATCTGCAACCCTCATTGCAAAATTGATCACTGTCATTAATAATACCAAACCTAAAACTGTACCTACGTACCGCAATGACAAATTACGGGCACAAGTGAGGCTTGCATGCCCTTAACATATAGCGAGGATGATTTTTCAATCCGCACCCATTATCTAGCGATTACAAGGGTGGGTCCAGACAGATTTGGGATGTTTTTGCGAGTTTTCGCGTAGCGCTGACAGGGGGCGCGCGGGGCGTAACGACCCACCATGATTTATTGACGTCACTGGCGAGCTGTTATTTTTTAAATCCCGTTTTATCTTAAACGTTTTTCGATCAACGGTCTATGAGATTAACGGTGGTGTGACGTTACGAATAAAGGGTGGGCTCCAGACAAAGAAGGGTATTTGCCAAATGTGTGTGCAAGCCGGGCAAGCGAGATTGCAAGGTTCACAAAGTTTTTAATACCTACTTATTTTTGTAAATTGTTTCCAATGTTCATGAATCAATCATCAACGGCGACTCTCATTTAATATTTGCAGCGTGAAAAACTTTTGCACTAAGTATTGTTCTGTTCTTCTGAATTTGTCAAGCGTAGCAAAGTGACGACCAATTTTGAGACTTAAACCGAGATAATTAAGGGCTTTCTTTAAAAATCTTTGTATTATATGGTAGTTGCACATCAATGCATCGTTTGAAAACTCCATCTTCAAGCGCTCGTAAGTTGTTAAAGCTACAAAAGTGAAAAGGAATGTATCGATCAGCGTGTCGACATTAAGCGCTATTCATCGATTGCTCAGTACTCTGTACGGGAAACCGTCCCGATTTAAACCGTCAATGCATCGTTAACTACCGCAAGATGGCGCTGCTAGTAGCTTTTTTTTTTTTTTTTTTTATAGACGGGAAATCATCAAATAACTTCCCCCGCCCTGGGCGGGGCGGGAGGGAGTGTCAGACTTTTACTGACTAAAACCCGCCTATGTTCCTTCATGTGCCCTTTGCGTTCCGGGGGCGCGGTATCTCTTTCGAACAACCCGCAGCCCCGGCAGGCATCGGCCCTCAGTGGCCCCATCCAATTTTTGCTGACATCTCTTTGAGGCGCGCGTGGAACACGAACGCGCCGTCGACACGGTCTGTCGCTAGTGAATCGTACGGACGGTGAGCTACCCATTGCTCACCGTCCACAGACCCGCGTCTACGGTGGCCGGGAGTCGTCACGTGGCTCCCGACGCCCGGATCGTCTACCGCGGCGGCCGCTGGGACGGGGGACCCTCCTTTCCCTCTCCCGTCCCGCCGCCTCCTTCTCTAGCATTACAGCTTCACAGAAGGAGGCGACTGCTTCCCATTCCCCCTCGCTCCGGACCATGGCCTGGACCAGTGCCGGACGCGAGAGGGCGCCGCCGCCGATGGCCGCCTCGAGGACTCGGCGGTGCTCAGCCCAAGCAGGGCACACCGCCAAAGTATGCTCCACCGTGTCCTCGGGGCGATCCTCACAATGGTGACACCCGGGCGATTCCTCCCGCCCGATGAGGTGCAGGAACCTCCCGAAACATCCGTGTCCGGTGAGGACCTGCGTCAGGCGGTAGGTGAGGGCGCCGTGGCGCCGCTCCAGCCACTCCTCAAAGAGGGGTCTTACCGCCTCAATCGAGGCGAGCCCTGCACGAGGTTGCGACAGTCGTTCTCTCCATGTCGCCATGAGATCGAGCCGGAGTTCCGTCCGCAGGGCGGCAATTTGCCGCGGCAGCGGAGTTTCGCCCCGGCCCAGTGCCTCCGCGCGCCACTCGTGTAGGCGCGCGAGGACCAGCGCCTCCAGATCCCATGGCGGCAATCCGGCAAGGAGGCTCGCTGCCTCGCCGGAGATCGTGCGGTATCCGCGGATGACCCTTATGACGATCACCCGCTGGGACGCGTTCAGGTAGTGGGCGGCAAGCCGCCTCAAGCCCCGCGCCCACACCGGGGCCCCGTAAAGGGCCATCGAACGCACGACCCCGGCGTAGAGCCTCCGGCAGGAGGCGTTTGGCCCCCTCAAATTGGGCAAGAGCCGCTTAAGAGCGGCCGACGCCCGTGCCAACTTGGGAGCCAAACGTCGGAAATGTTCCACGAAGTTCCATCGGCTGTCGAGGACAAGTCCCAGGTACTTCATCGTCGACCCGACGCCGACGGAAACCCCTCCTACCGTGATTTGGGATCCCGACGGTGGCGCGTTCCGAGGCCCATGAAAACACAGGACCTCGGACTTGTGCAAGGCCACCTCGAGACCCAATTGCCGGATCCTCTCAACGACTGTCGCAACCCCGCGTGTCATAAGGTCGGCCGCCGCCTCGTGCGACCTCCCCTGCGCCAGGACCAGTGTGTCGTCCGCGTAGCACACTACGCTGGCGCCCTCGGGGAGGTCAGCACGTAGCACCCAGTCGTAGCCGATGTTCCACAGGAGCGGCCCCAGCACCGATCCCTGCGGAACACCGCACGACATCTCTCGCCGGTTCCATTCACCATTTCGACCAGGGTAGATCACGGCTCTATCACACAGATAGGCCCCGACCACCCGACGGAGGTAGTTCGGCACCCGGTGGTACCGGAGTGCCTCCCTAATGCAGGACCAGGGCAGGGAGTTAAACGCGTTGGCGATGTCCAACGACACCGCCAACACAACCCCGCCCCGGGATACAGCATCCCCCGTCGAGAGAGCTCTGACGCGCATGATGGCATCCACCGTAGAGCGCCCCCTGCGGAAGCCGAACTGGCAGTCCGCAAGGTCCGGCCCCATCCCAGACAGGTGCCCGACGAGGCGGCCCGCAATCACTCTTTCAAAGAGCTTGCCCACCTCGTCGAGCAGCACGATGGGCCGGTATGCGGACGGTGAGTCCGCAGGGCGCCCAGGCTTCCGAATGAGGACCAGCTTCCCCGTCTTCCAACGAAGTGGGAACTGGCCCCTCTCCAAACATGCGCTTAGGAGCCCCTCCAATCGGGGCCCTAGAGCCTCTGAGGCCAGGACCCAGGCTTTCCCAGGCAAGCCGTCGGGTCCCGGGGCGGTATTTTTGCCTTTCAGCTTACGTACCGCCACCCTCAGGTCTACCCCAGTCACCTCTGGTGTGTCGTCGTCGGTGTGGTCCGCTTCCGGCATCGCAGGCGGCGGAGCCATGGGCGGGGGAGGATGTTCTCCCCGCGAGGGGAACAGAGCGCTCACCACGTCCTCAACGAGCTCCGGCCGGAGACTCTGCGTCAGCGGGGGGGCCCAGGTGCGGATCTTGTTCCGCACCGTCTTGTAAGGGCGCCCCCACGGATCCGCGTTCAGAGTCCCCAGCAACTCCTCGCGGGCCTGAGATTTGGCCCGCGAAATGGCCTCGTTGAGGGCGGTCTTCGCCTCTCTGTACCCCTCGTACAGCTCCGCCTCAATGGCCGCCGCATTCGGTGGCCGAATGCGGAGCCTGCGATGATGGGCGTACGGGTGTCGCGCAGCGACGCATGCCTCCCGCAGCGCCGAAATCTCTTGCGACCACCAGTACACCTGCCGGCGGGCGCCGCCTTGCGGGACTCGGGGCATTGCCACGTCACAAATCTCGGACATGGCCCCCTGGAACCACTCCACCTCACTGTCTATGTCGGCAGGCCTGTCCGGTGATGACACCCAGGCCTGCACGATCGAGGCTTCCAGGAGGAGCTCCCGGTCCAACTGCTTCAGCGCCCAACGCGGACCACTCGGGGCCTGCACGACCGGCGCGCTGGAGTCCGGGGCGGAGACGTCAAACCGGATGTACCGGTGATCGGAGTAGGTCTCCACCCCCTCCACAACGCGCCAGTCAAGAACCCGCGGCGACAGAGCGGGGCTGGCGAACGAGATGTCCACCACCGATTCGCCCCGCATCCGCACGCACGTGGGTACAGAACCCCGATTCAGGATGACTAGACCCTTCTCCAGGGTCCAGTCCTCCAGCATCCTCCCCCGCACATCCGTACAGCGAGAACCCCAAGCCAAGTTTTTGGCATTGAAGTCCCCGAGCACTAGCACGGGGAGGGAATGGCTTCCGACGACGACACTCAACTCCATGAGGGAGTTGTGGAACTCGGCGAGAGTTCGGTTCGGGGAGAAGTAGCAACCAACTACAACGATCCCCCCGAACCGGGCTGCTACGCACCCCTGTCCTTTCTTGACTCCCTCAAGGGACGGGGTGCCGGCGGCGGCCGACGCAATTATGGCCACTGAGCCGCTAAGGTCCTCCACCCAGGTTTCTCTGGGCGGGACAAAGTACGGCTCAGCGACCACGGCGATGTGTATCGACCACTGCGCCATGCTCTGGAGCAACAGATCCTGAGCGGCGACGCAGTGGTTGATATTCGCCTGTAGGAGGCGCAATGGTGCCGTTATTGGCAGTCCATTGCACCCCCCTGAATAGCCGTTGCGGCGACGGCTGGCGCGGACTCAACGGCGGCTGCGGTAGCGGCCACGGCGACAGCAGCGGTGGCGGCGGTGACAGCGGCGGCGACGCGGGGCCTTCCCCCGGCCTTGGCGGGCACGGCGCAGGCCTTGCCCCCCGCCCGGTGATCGGCCGGCTTGCTAGCCCCCGCACATGCGTCGCAGTGCGGCGGGGCATCGCAAGTCGCGGCCTTGTGACCGGGCTTGCCGCAGCGGAAGCACAAGCCGCTGCGGTCCACCTCTGAGGCGCACCGGCATGCCACGTGATTCCCCACGTGGCAGCGGAAACACCTCAGGGGCCGGGGCTCCAGCAGTTTCACCTGCGCCGAAACCCAGCCCACCAGCAACCTACGGCCCTCCCCAACAATCGCTTTTGCCGCCGTCACTGGGCAGCTGACCGTTATGGTCTGCATGCCCATGCGTTCCGGGCGGATGGTGCCTGCCTTTACTTCTTCGGCAAGGCATCCACCCGCCCTAGCGACGGCGGCCACCACCTCCTCCTTTGTGACCGAGTCGTCCAGGCCCAGGATGCGCAGGTCTGCGCACCTGACGGGCCTGGACACTCGGGCCTCGTCCGCATCTAGGGACGCCCTGAGCTTTTCCGCTAGAGCGTCAGCGGACGAGCCGCTGGAGGCGCCGGGGATCTCTAGCATTCGGGCCCCCGTAGCGGTGACCCTAAGCCGTAGGCCCCCAACGATCCCGAGCTCGGTCAAATTCACCGCGGCTTTGGCCCTGGTGAGCACCTCTCCGTACGTAACGCCCCGTTTCTCCGCCTCCGGCTGCAGTGTGATGACCACAGCCGCGGATTTCGGGGCGCGGAGCTTAGCCGCGGCAGCTCGCTGTCTCCGTCGCCGCCGCTCCTCCGTCCTCCTGGTGGCCGCCCTGGCCGCTCTGGCCGCCTTCCGCCCCTTCTCCTTCGCTCCGGCCACTTGCCATTCGGCTTCTGCCGGAGGACTGGGATTAGAGGGCGGGGGGGGCGGGGGCGGCTGGGACGCCGCCTTGCCCCTCCTCGGGGGCACCGTTTTTGGCGCCGGTACCGTCGGAGCCGGCTTCGCAGGGGCCAGTGCAGCCCTGCTGGGGGGCTGACTGCCCGGCCTCGGCACAGAGGCGGCGGCCGCATAAGATGCCCGCTTGCCGCCCGTGGCCGCCCCGCTCGCCGCCAGAGGGGGGCGCAGCACTATTCCCTCCAGCACGGAGAATCGTGTGCTGAAGGCCGCCAACTCCCTCTGAACTAGGGCCAGCACCTGGTTCTCCGCAGGCGCTGGCACGGGCTGGGGCTGGGGCTGGCCGCGCTGGCCTCCGGACTTGGGCGCCTGGCGGGAACCGGTCCCACGAAGCTCCGCTAGGTCGGCCTGGAGCTTTCGGTTTTCCTCCATGAGGAGCCTCATTTCGGCCGACAGGCGGGCCACCTCCGCCCGTAGCTGCGGGACCTCGCCCGCAAACCGGGCCTCCGCAGCCGCCGCAATAGTGGCCGAAGCCTCGTGCATGGCCCGAGACTTCGACCCCTTCATTTTTTTGCGGGCAACGCTCGCCACCGCGTTGTTTACCGCCTCCAGAAATCTGGACTTACGCTCCTCCTCGGAGCCGCCAGTGCTAGTAGCTAATTACGTCGCTCATTTAGATGTTAATTGGGCTGTCTTGTTAATTAAAACATAATTAAACGGAAAATATTTTTCTGTCGTAATTCGACACTGAACTGTCATTCTTCATGAAGGTTTATGGGAAATTTATAACCTTCCCTCTTTTCGTCAGGACTTTATCATCATCATCATAATATCAGCCACAAGACGTCCACTGCTGGACATAGGTCTACACCATAGATTTCTAAAATGACTGGTTGGAAGCGGCCTGCGGTTTTAATCAGTAAAAACTTAAGGACTTAATTAAAAGTAATTAAGGAATTACACACATACTGGACAAGAAGAAGTCGCTTATCCTATCCTATTCTAAAACCAACGACCACCAATAAAATGCCAAAATTATTCAAGATACCTATTGTTCAAGTTCCCAACGATTGAATGATTTGAATAAAGAGCGCAACGAAGCAAACTAAAAAGCTTTTCTTTTTCTGCTTTAATTATTTCATTTACCTATGAAGCAACAACATTATATTCCATTTGAAAAGGCCTGTCAACAAACTAATTTCTCGCACTATAAGCCGATACAACCCAGTTCCCGTTTGTCCTTGTATCTAAAAATAGATACATAGCAAGAGATACGCTACTCCTATACTCCGACAAACCGAATAGCCTCCCGCCTTTTCAATACCTCAACGGCTTACCCTAATCCTTATGTACATACGCTTTTCCATGAAAGGGAAAAACTTTGCCTTTTGATGCTTCAAAATCGACCAGCAATAAGGGTATCATCCGAAGATATTCGGAAAATTACACTGTCCTATCTCAAAATATTTTCTCCGATATAAAACATGACAAGGGTCCTGAACTGTCTGCGACTAACGAAATTCCTAACTTTTGTATTCGAATAATGCTCCAATTATACGAATGATAACTTTCACATTTACCGAAGACCATCCTCGTTATTTCGGTCAAAATAATAAATAAAACATCAGTCAAATAATTCGTTCATTCACTTCGGCGGTTGAATTTTGATTCGAACAAACCCGACTCTTCTCAATTTACATGCAAGAGACACTGGGACGTGATAGCTTATTCATATTCATTTTTTCAATATGAAATAGATACAGACCAGTAATTGGTTCAAAAGATTAAACGGATGGAGACTGTCTTAATAAAACGGACGACTTACATGTGTTCTTTAAAATAACGGCTATTATTATGTCTAAAAGCTTATTGTGAGTCCGAATCCTACACACAGCCTAGATTAGAAATCTTGTTTAAAAAAAACTCCAAATGGTTCGGTTTCATCATAATATTACTTTGGGATATTGTTATAATATCCCAAAATTCACAAGACTATAATTTTAGCTCAAAATTAGTTACAATTAAGAAAAACAAAAAGAAATTCATTCTATTCATTATCAAACAAGTCTGAAAGAAATTCCTCGCTAACCTCCTCAACGTTCAAGCAGAATTTTCCAATAACTAATCTCCCTACCTTTTAAAATATTTTTATCCTATAAATTGCCTTCAAATATCCATCGTAGCAGACACGTAGCGCCCAATCAGGGAGATCTCGTTTCTTCCTTCATTAGAGCTGCATCAAAAAGCTTATTCCGCTTAAATTAAATTGGTTCAATAATCCCAGCTCAGCGATAGTTGCTTTGTTCAATGAAGCCAGTTTCAGCGCATCTCTAAACTAAAAAAAAGAAAACATGGTGCATGCAATCAAGCGTCCCCACTGCGATTAGCTCGCAAAAGCCGATGACACGTACTCACCATTTTATTATGCCTATGTACACGCGGTGTGCACCTTGTTATTTTAAATTGGACGCGCAATACGAGAGTAATCGAATAATCAACGTATTTATATTGATTGCGTTTACATTCCTTTGTTATCCATTTCTTTTTTCACCCTTTGTTTCTTTCGAATTATTAGCTGATGTTACTATAAATTCACATAATTATTTTAATGGGGTGTTTTCATCCGTAATCTAAAAGGCGAAAGTAAAATAGCGCATTTGAGTTTGCCTTGAATAGTTTAGAGATGCAAAAATGCTTGTAATCTTAGGAACTCTCGGGAATTCAGCTTTCTGAGTTATTTTATTGCAATGAAATGTTTTTGCAGTGTTGCGCTTAACTTTAGTCAGGACTCGAGTATTCCCCGACCCTGGATTCTCTGTAATGTGAATGCATAAGAAATGTGAGGATATTAAGTATTACATATTTTATGCTTTTGATTTTTTTTAGTTACATCGCATGGATCAGACTCTCTATCATATCATATCCTATGTAGTATTTACGATAAACCAAGAATGTTTGTATCGGAAAGTTTTCACCTTATAGCCATAAAGTGCATACTGAAAAACTAATATTCCTTTGCAGCTTTCAATTCCTGCGAAACTTTCCAAAATGTAAATTGTGAATGAAAAATTCCACTGGATATAAAGTGACCACTCAAAATAACTCCAGAAAGCAGGAAGTCCTAAAACAACTTTTCAGCTTTGAGAAGTTATAGAGGGCCCCCTTGTGAAATAGGTTCGATGCGATAGTTTCAGAAGTCACTGAGAACAAGTTTCCTTACAGCCCCGGCAGGTCAACTTTGAATTTCACTACCAATTTCTATTGTGCGTTCGAAATACGAACAAATTTTTTAAAAAGTGATAATAACAAGGCGAAAAGTTTCGCAGGACGTCGATTTCATCAGGCTTACAAACATAATGTGGGACAAGTTGGCAACGCGGGCGTCCGCTTCAAATTTCGTAATACTTTAAGCAAACTTGTGAAGCAAAGTTAGCGAGTTGTCGGGCGAACAGGTGCTGCATCGAATACGTCCTGATATTCAGTGGATCATGCACATAGAAATGAGCAGACGTGCCTTCGGTGCCCTCCGTATTACACTGCCAAAGGATTCGTTTTGTAGGTACTCATTACCGCATTACTAGTCGACAAAAATCTTAAGTGCGGAATATAAAACTCGGTTTTATTCTTTATGTCATTATCGCGACGGAATTATGATCTGTAAACTTGCGAGGCTTGCCAAGATTTATAAACAAGAAGATTAATGTGACAGTAAAATATACAGCCACTAAAAGAAATTCTCCAAAATTATAATTTTTGTGTACTAAAGTCTCGTCTACTGATTTGTATTCCCACGTCAGGCGTACGTTCATGGTATGCAGGGTGCCGCTTTGGGGGTGGCAGTGCAGTTCGAACGAGATAACGAACCCGTTCGAGAGCTACGTGCCTTTCCTGACTCCGTCTGTCAAACTTTGGATTGATTATTTTGTCAAATATATCCGCGTGTGCTCCGTAACTTTGGATAACTTGAACTATCTACAGTTTACGAACACCTATAATGATTTATTAGTTTAGAACTTAGAACGGAAATTTGAATTAATAAATGTTAGATTTGATTATTTTAACCGTCGCGTCGCTTAATACTATAAGCATAATAGCGTATAAATTGCAATATGTTGTAATACCTACTTACATTATAGTCAAAGGTATTGTTCACCTTCGACAATATTCCTACAGTTCAAAGATCAAACCAACCTTTGTCATTACATAACGTTGTTCTAATAAGGCCAAGTTTATACGTTTCAACTGACGACGAAAAAATAAAAGACAAAGCTTAATAGCATGCCTGGGTCGGGCGAATACCGTAGCTTATTTATAAAGAACAAAGCTGATTAAATTGCTGTTGAGACGGACGGAGATGCTCTTTATTGGAGCGCTCGGTTGCGGTCGGGGGCGGTCGAGATCTCCTATACATCGTGAATTTTCTCCCGCGAGGTATATGCGGGAACAAATTCGGTTTAGTTAGGTGTTTTGGCCGGAAAATATACATTTTTAAAGAGGTTGTGATGAGAGTTTTTCTTCGTGCTTTGTGAGTTTCTTTTGAGTAGTAAGTCTTCAGCTGGCTCGTCCGGTGTTTCCTTATTCCTCATTCTTCCGGCGTAGTATCTATTATTTTTAACGAATCTGTAAAGAATTCCATTTTTCAGAAAGAATTCTGCATCAGCAGGATCTGTTTCTGGTCCAAAGTAAAAAATAAAATGGTAATAAAATTATTTTGTAATAAAATGAAAAATTCGCATGATAAATATTCATAAAATTTCATATGTCATGCCGGTGGTGGATGGGACACGGCAATCATTAATCATTCTTATTGTTATAGGTTTGTTGTTACAATATTTTTTTATTCGTTCGTACGTTGTGGGAGCATGTGCCTGAAGTATGGGCGTGCAACAGCGGCTGGTGGGTACTTATATATTCAAAGTGGTACAAATGGGCATTTGAGTTAAGAGAGGCGTGATGTATTTTTATGGTCTTTTTCAAATTACATTTCTTTTTAATGGTGTACCTAGTGTAGAGTCCACGTTATTTTATTAGACGCCAATATTTTATATATATGAAAATATGTTAATATAACAGCTGCAATTCATTGCCATGCCCTTCAAGTGTTTTAAACTTCTCTTAATATTATTAAGGTAGGTAAGTATCCACCTAAATACTTTTACCTAAGTAGATACTTTCCTAACCATAAACTTATGAGTGGCATTAATAGCCATAGTATAAACAGTTATAATCTGGCTCAAAGTTACAGCTGATGTTGTTATGCCACCATTTCAAAATTAACTCCGGTAATCACAGTTCCTATGCCATCAAGTTCAGGTTACCACACATGGCCGACTTAATTTAAAAATAAAAACACGTATATTTTTTAAGATAAACACCAGGGTAACCCAATATTTTATTAAAATGCAGATCCTGGCTAGCACGTTGAAAGTACATGCAAACTAAGGTGGCTGCAAGTAAATTGGTACTTATCTCTCGACTAAAGGTTGATGAATGAGTATGAATCCCGTATATGTACCGAGGAAGCGCCGGGAAATTTATCCAGGCCTCCGGGAATAATGGGTCATCGCATAAAATCAAAGGGGCTAGATTGCAAAGTAGGCCGTTATTTGTAACTGGTGGATAGTGTACTGGGTGATAAAGCTTAATTAAACCAAACCCTGCTGTATTGGTCCTAGATAAAGTTAATTTTCGCGTTTGGATTTTTATTGTTTTTTTATTCAGTTTTTCCTAGAGACTATAGTCCGTTATTGACTACAAGAAATAAGGTTTCGTCTTTGCGTTAACATCATACCGTAAAAAGACTACAAATTTCAAGATCTAGACGCGCTCATCTCAGCGACAGTTAATCTAAAAAAAAACGTGTGTGAAGTGGAGGTATTTTTGGTAGCTTCAGAATGAGAATAGGTTGCGATCGTTCCTAAAAGTAACTAGATATCCTACTTGATCTCGGTGTAGTGTATTGATAGGTAATTGCTAACCTACTTTTTTTTTGAAACAACAACTCAGGGAAAACGAGTAAGGGTTTTTAACAATATTCTTCTTCAAAATAGCAGTGTGTCTTAAACGTACGTAAATAAGGATCATTTTACATCTGAAAAAGGGCCCAGAAGGCCTAGCCATTATAGCTAGCATCTATCCACAAAATTTCAGCCATGCTAATATGGCGTAGGTCTGGCAGCCCTGACCATGCTCTTTTGTTTGTGACGCAATAATAGACTCGTTTTTAGTCACGTATTGTTCTCTTCTACCAATCAACCGACAACCCTGCTACTATAAATTTAATCATACCTATCTGCATTAGATACTGTTGTTTATAACAAAATGTATGCAGGAAAGCGTGGTCGGTCGTACATCACGGGATTAATGCTCGCTCCCGATCTCTAACTAACGTAGCTTGCCATAAAGGCAAATATTATCCGCCTCGCTTGAAACACTGGGACAGCAGAAGCTTCTGGAAGCTCCTAATGGTTTAATGGTGAAATATCATGATCATGCGAGCTAGAAGAGCGGTGATTTTGATTGCGATTTGACGGTGCTGTGGTCAAACAATGGGAAATTATTGCAATTTTATTGTGCGATTGTATTGTTGATTTTGTATGTGCAAGCGCGATAGCTTAGTGCAAGATTCTTGGTTAGATATCGAAATCAAACCCAGACCAAGAGTTCAAGGGGAAGATGTTACTGGGTTTTTCTTATTATAATTTCTCAGTAGTCTAGCCCGCAGTCTGATTAAAATGCGTATTATTATTTGTGTTAAAGAATGAAAATTTACTATAAAATATTAAAATAGTTATAAATATCTCCCACAAATTTACAACCAATTTCTACATTGCTTTATTTGTCTGAAATTTTCGTAGGTGATTGAAAAAATATGAAATATAAATTCGAATATAGACTTTTTGATCGGCAATGCCCTAGGGTATTTATATTCACAGGTTTATAGTGCATTCGTATGTAGTTCATTTGAAACAAAACCCAATGAAATGGGAGATATCCCGAGAGGATGAGTTTGCAGAAAGTAAAGAAACGTCAGTATGATGGTAACACGATAGATAATATTTTCATATTATGTTATGGATTTATTTTTGTTATTGTCTTTGGAGTTCGAACGATGTTTTGTTGTTAAAACCTTCGAAATTTTCTTGCGACAATCACTGTGCTTTTACTATTCGACATGCACTATTTTCTTTTCTAGTCGTAATTTAAATTTTTATACTTTAGAATTGTGCATTAGGTATTGATTAAAGTGTGCGTTAAATATTTTTGAAAACAATTAATTATTAATATTTTTATTTGTTGTGATAACTGTAAATAAATATTATTCTGAATTACAGGAAACTGGTTTTCAAATTAATGAAAATTAGGGAAAAGGGATTCATAATGTTATTTCTGTTCATCTATATATTTATTTTCTTCATATAGCATTTTATTTGCGTTATTTTTTATTAATATTGTTTTGAGGTTGGACATTTTTGACTAATACTTTTCGTTTAAATATTATGTTTCAAAATACTTGATGGTTTTCTAATAGGTGTACTTACATAGGTACCATACTTGTTGGAAGTAGTTATCTACTCCATAATGCAAAGCAGCTTAGTTTCAAGATTACACTTCTGAGAAACGAAGAAGTTGGCTGCTCTAAGTTTCATAGCATTTTACGACTGAACTATTTGCAACGTAATCTTGGCATACTGAATAAAATACTTTGAAATTTAAGTTAAAATTATTTAAACATTATACATTTTACTCAAATTATAATTTAATTATTAGCTTCTGTCCGCGACTTCGATCGCGTGTTATTTTCACCTGCGTTAAGTTACGTTTTTGTATACTGCTCCGCTCTTGTATCGCGTAGCGTGATGTTATAAAATAGCCTATAAATATTCCTTATGAATCTAACTATAATATGTTAAAAGAAATTTTCTAATCCGACTGGTAGGTTCAGAGATTAGAGCATTTAAACAAACAAAAATTTTCTTTAGCTTTATTATAATAGACTAGCGCACTGCCCGCGACTTCGTCCGCGTGGCTTATTTCACGCGCCATAAGTTATATCTTTAGATACTGCTGCGCTCCTGTGTGTCGTAGCGTGATGTTATATAGCCTATGCTATTAAGGGATAATGTAGTTATTTATTAGTGAAACATTTTTTTAAATCGGTCCAGTGCTTTCGGAGCCTCTTCGTTACAAACAAACAAAAAAATCTTTCCTCTTTATAATATCACTCGTATTATAGATTAATGAGAATGAAATTCTACCAAGGTTATCTATATCTCTTATAATTGTAGGTGCCTAAAGGCGCATAAGTGTACATAATATCGGTATCCCATTCTGGTTTAGCCGAAATCGAGGGCTTGTTCACAGTGCGCGCAGCGACACCTGGTGCACAAAATGAACGACAATGGCTACGTGTTTGCGAGTTCGCGCACAAATTACGTGCATTTTATTGAACCTACGTACGCTAGTGCGGGTTCGTAGTTAGTACAACAAGGAATGTATGGATAGCGCGAATCTCGCATTAATTGAACAGCGAGGTGGTAGAAAATTTGTTTTGCTAGTGGAAGATATTAGGCCAGTATTCTACGCGTATTTGTATTGCTTGATTTTTTACCATTTGTTGCAAAAATCTTGTCTTAAATTTTTGCTATAATTTTTTAAACATCGTTGTCCCTCTATTGACATATAACCTGTAGCGTAGGTGCGTTTATAAACACATAAACTCATTTTCACAAACAGCCAGACCCGGAACAACTATCTGTATTTCGTACAAATATTTGGCCCCTTGCTCACTAACCAACAATTAACGATGCGCTTGTACCTATACTACCTATATTCACATTATGGCGTAAAAGTGTAACTAAAAAAAGAAAAAAGAATTATCTCAAATAATTTATAATGTTGTTTAAAAGTATCAGTCATGTTGGCCATACATACACTTTATTATTTTTATTATTTGGTACTCGTATTGACAGAAAAATGCGAGCGATTGTACTTTGATCTAAACAATGTGTTCATTGATCCAAACTACGATCAAAATATCGTTTTCATTTTTCATCCATTCAACAGACTAACTGTTCGATAGTTAGTTTTTGTTTTGAAATCGAATTCGCGTATAACGGGAGCGCGTACAAGCTCCCATTTATAGTTATTGCTTTAGTTATGTAATTAAACCATGTATTGAATGCCCCGTTAGTCTCGTGGTTGCAACGTGACTGTTGAGCGTGGGGTCCTGGGTACGATTCCCAGGTCGGGCTAAAATTGTTATTGGCTTTTTCCATTACGGATTTTTCATTAGAAGCCATGAATTTGGAAGTTGGTGATGTGGCACCCCCATCCTTAGATCGTAAAGCCGTTGCTCCTGCACTTGATCTCCCTCGGTTATATCGGATTGCCATCGCATCGGACTATGATATTTAGTTAAGAGAGAGTGCACCTGTGTTTGCGTGTATAGGTACCTACTTGTGCACTATAATATCTCCTGAGTACTTGGCCGCTGTGGCCAAAATCGGTTTGGAGAATAGTATTATTAAACGATAAACAGGTACTGAATAATGAGTTTAATATGCAACTGCCATAAGGAGCCTGTTTATCGCATTGTGCTACAAGAACAGCTGATTAGATAATTTATTACTAAAATTATTACCTTTTTAAAGGACCGATTATCGGACTGTCCAATAGATCCACAGTTCCATAGTACCTACTTATTGTAGGTCGTGTGCGTTGGTATATTAATTAGAATTCATATGTTCCATTCTCTCCGACAAAAAAATCGGTCACCGATTGTCTGACGTGGGTAGCAACATAAGTGTGACGTCATTCCTTCACGCTTCACTTGTTTTATTTCCAGTTCTGCGGTGTTATTCTGTAAAACCCTCCCTCCGCGAAGTGAGCGTGTGGCGACCTGTCAATCCCTAGCATCGTATAGTGACTTACTTCACCTTAATTCACTGAGGGAGATTTCTTACAGAATAAGCCAGCTGCTCGTACCCACCTAATGTGGAGAGTAGACCTCACTTTGTTTATGCCACTTAGGACCATCCTTATTTCTGTAGTAGATATACTTATCTCTATATCACTGGCTTGTTAGGATCTCCTGCATAATCATTTGCAGTTGAAAAAGGTTCCTATAGATAGTATGGTTGCAAACTTGTTATCAAGTGGCTTAGTCGCCATTTAATTTAATAAATAAAAAATATACATTATTTGTGTATTACTTTTTGTTACTTGTATTATATTGAGCAGACGTGTACATGTGGTGCCAAAATTATGTAGCAACGGATTGCTTACCGTAGCTACTTGCAGAATGCTTAAAACATTTTGTATTTGTTATGTATGTATGCTTTTCTTTTTTAAAGCTAATGAACAGTAATGGACCCTTTTACCAAAGCAACATAGTATTTGTCAAAAAAAAAAAAATTGCTAGTAGTATTTTTTAGCTTTAATATAGTTAGTTTTCTTTATCACAAAGCAACTACATAAATTATATTACGACTGTTTTGTAGTTCATAATATATCCCCATGCATTTTAATAGCACATTCCAATATCCAGCGTAGTATCAAAGTTATTATTTGCAGCGGGCACTTCGCATGCAGCAAGTCGTTAATTATTCAGTACGCCGACACCTGACGCTTTCTGTTCAGTAAAAAGCCAATAGTTAGGGAGTGAGGGTGCTAATTTATGAATTTATGTGTTCACTATGTTTATGGGGAAATTTAAATTTATACAACTTTTTATTAACTGGAACTCTGGAGAAATATTTAGTTTTAGAGATTTTTAGGGACCTTAAATCAATGTATTAGGTGTTTCATTGTGATTGTTCTACACTTTAATAAACGTATAATTGTGTTTTTATAACAGTACTAGTACTTTCGTCGCGACTTCGTCCGTGTGTATTTAGTACTTTTCTCTAAAAATTTCGAAAGATCCCCCCTTTTCACCCCCTTAAATTTTGAATTTCCAAAAAACCCTTCTTAGTCCTCCCCTCCGTTATAAAAGGAATCCGTGTGCATAATTTCATATTCCTAGCCACAGTAGTTTCGGCTATGCGTTGATATATCAGTCAGTCAGTTTCTCCTTTTATTTAAAAAGATTAAAGTCGTTTTTGGAAATGACTATCACTGTTTTTATTATGAATATTCAGTTCGAAATAGTTATAATTTATAAACGAACTTATTGGACTTATATTAGGTACTTATTTAAAGTTTTTTCTCCTGAAATTCACTATACTTTGCCCTGAATACGATACTGATTAGATACTATTTGCAAAGTAACACAACAGCTCCCACACTACAAGTTTTGTTTATGTCGTCTTTACGACCTCGCGTTCAAGATTAATTACTTGAACGTTCATCAAAAAGATAATTAAAATTGCCAGTGAAGTAAAAATGCATGTAAAGAGAAAACTTTTAAGAGCTATTGTTATTTGTCTTAATCTGTTTGGTAAAAGATCGTTTTTATTTTATGAAACTTTAAGAGACTAATAAAATGTTTGGGAAGCAATTTTTTGTGAACTTGACAGTTTGTCATAATGTTGAGTTAGGTATTTATTTGTTACTAGTTCCTGCACGTGACTTTGTCCGCGCCAATAACAGTAATAAATAGGTAAACCATAAGCTAAAGTAATCAAAATATATAAACAAAAACATATTCATAGGCCCTTGAGGCGGTCTAGAAACTCTGACACTTGCGTGTGTGGGGTCGTTAGACCTTACTGCCCCACGATAAAAAAAGAAGAAAAAGCTTAGTACACAAAAAACCAAACAAAAAAACCATAACAGAATTACTCTCGTGTCATCAATTACTACAGGTTGGAAGCTGTGACTGGCTACTTTCATAATTGCCTTAGAAGTAACGACGCGATGAGTTGGCCAAATGATGCGTTACCCCGATGGGGCTAAAGTAGGGGAAAATTGCTATAAGTTATGCAATTTCTCTACGCACCATTAGCTCCAGGCCTCCAGGCAGGGAATTTAGTACTCAACACCTTATTGCAACGTCTGCAGATTTCTTTGTTGTGTTTTCCCCCTTTTAAAGTGAGTTTTGTTTGATTTGAATTTGTTTATGTATTTAATTTTATACGTTCTTATCATGTTCGAATATTTATATCACTTTTATTTTATAGGCATGGTTCTACTTTTGTTTCAGGTCTCGATAATCAATCGGCAATTAGGGGTTAATTAGGTAGAAACATATTTGTTTTCTTTCCAGGTGATGTTGATTAAAATCTACCTTTAGGTAATTATGTCCTCTAGACAAACAATAGCAATGGCATTAGGCTCGCTCACTATTACACGGGACCTAAACCGACCAGCGAACTATGGGTGTACATTGGTAAACTTTGTCTAACTCTTCGGGGAATACAGGCGTGATGGTAGGTATGTTCGTTTGTATGTCCTCTAGATTTAAAATATTGTTATATTAAGTGAAAAGAATCATCACAAAAAGTACCACAAATTTTACTACTTCAAATGATGCATATTAAACGCAACATTGCTACACCTCATCTCACCACAAAGTAGGTAAAGAAAAATTCATTAATCATCAGATGTCCTACTTTCGTTCATAGTGCGAAAGGTTACGTTCCATTAATGAGTGACTAGTAGTAAAACGGAACGAGGTTCAGCGTCGGAACGTAACGATGTCGTAAACTAATACAAGTGACGTGCAAGTACTATTTCTTTGACTTTTACTGGTGTAGTTGTAGTGGCCTTGTCAGGGCCCAGTTTATGTACGCATGCCTCTCTCGGAGTAATGTCATGAATTCTAGTTTTCACTGTCGTAGAATTGTTTTTTCTTTGTCGTAGTCAGATGATAATAGTATTAGGTTCTTCTGTTTTATTGGTTTTGGTAGAATTGGTATTTGGAAGCGTAGTTTTATTCGCATTTGAGGCCGTATTTCTTTAAGTTCATTTCTTGAACTGGTTTTCTTATTGTAAATAAAAAGTTCACGTTGAATTTTTGAATAGCGAGTTACGGAGTAATTGATTTTGGGTATAATCTTCTAAAGATTTCGGCTTTATATTTTGTGGATCAAATAAGAATATTAGTCTACATATTTTATGATCTTTCATGTTTGAGTCCTAAGTAGATCAAATTTCTTTGAGAGTAATGAGATTTTCAGAGAAGTTCTAAGATGAACATTCATTTCTTTTTTGGAAAATAATAAAGAGTATTTTTTTTTAGAGACTAGATTATAATCTTTTATTTTATTAACATCAATTTAAACTTGACCAAAATATTGAACGTTACCTAAAGTGAAAATTAGAATAAGATGTTTTTTAGTAATCCATGGGTAACCATTTTTTGAAGTATGGCAAATTATCAAGTGACTTCTTTTGCTTTGGGCGGGGCAAAAGGGAATGTCAGACTCTTACTGACTAAAGTCAGTAAAACAGCATAAGAGTAAAGGGCATTAACTATTTAAATTCCAGGGACGCAGTTACTCTTTCAAACAAATTCCGCAATACTGGCAGGCACTGGCCCTACTATGTTGACATCTCTTTGAGGCTCGACCCGGGCCCATTTCTGGTCGGAAGGCGAGCCAATGCGTGACGTACTAACTAATCAATTAAAACAAACAAACGTAAGGTTCGTTATTTTTCAAATAATTATAATTAAACCAATGCAACTTAATAACTTCACAGCAATATCCCTATTTCCTCACGTCTGATATCAAAGGCACTAAGCGTTTCTGTCATTAAATTAATAGTCCGAGAGCTCGAGGGGCGTTTATACAAAATCTTTTAAATAACGCTGGTACGTGACCTCTCGCTACGTCGGCCCTGCCAAATGGTGCAACAACAGATTTTTGTAATGTTCTATGTTGGTAAGCTGGGTCTGGACCGAAGCCAATTCGGCCATCGATTTACAAGTTCACTTTATGTTTCCCTGATACTTTCCGGGACGAAATAGGGGAGAGTTCCGTTTGTTTGTTGTGTTGTCTGCTTGTAATGTAGTTGTTGATTTGTTTGCTTTTAATTTATGCTGATGGTTGGTAGGTTGTCTGGTGGAGGCTGATCTTTTTTCAGGCTTCTCTTGTTTCTATTGCTATATTATTTTTGTCTTGACCACTGTTATCGATGTTGTTGTTATTTTTTTCATCATCATCATCATCATCATCATCATATCAGCCGCAGGACGTCTACTACTGAGCATAGGCCTCCCCCTTACATTTCCAAAAGGACCGGTTAAATTGGAACTGGCCTTCTCGCGGTAATTTTGTTTTATTATTTTAATACCTAATTTACCTAAAATAACCTTTTTTAATTTTTAAATCACCGCTAGGTTTAATAGTTTAATTAAAAAACTAATTTACACTCAACAATACCAGTTATTGTGTTATTTTAACTTAATACATAAAAAGTACCTATAAAGTCGGATTTAATGCCTAAGGCATTCTTAAGGCAATAGGCATTTATTTTTAGAGGTTCTTTTCGCGTTTCTGTATTTGCTTAATGTTATACTTGACTGCCCCGTTAGTCTCGTGGTCGCACGTGCGACTGCTGAGCAAGGGGTCCCGGGTTCGATTCCCAGGTTGGGCAAAAAGTGTTATTGTGTTTTTCCATTAGGAATTTCTCAGTAGCAGCCCGGAGTTTGGAAGTTGGTGGTATGACACCTCCGTGCCTCGGAAAGCACGTAAAGCCGTTGGTCCTGCGCCTGATCTCTCTCGGGTCGTGTCGGATTGCCGTCCCATCGGGCTATGAGAGTTAGGGAAGAGGGTGTGCACCTTGCGCACACACTTGTGCAATATAATATAATCTCCTGCGTACGTGGCTAGTCTGCATTAAGATTAGCCGCCGTGGCCGGAATCGGCCTGGAGAATTACATTTTTACAATGTTACACAAACTCAAAAATAAAATTATTAATTAATTAATTAACGCGAAGTGCCTTTGATATCAAATGTGAGGAAATTGCTGTGAAGTTGTATTCGTTTAATGTATTTTTTAAACTGCTAAGAGAACCCTGACGATGTTATGTTAACATGATCATAAAAGCGTACAAATAAACATTATACCTACATAACTCACATTACAAAACACACAACTCACTCTTAAGTGTGTAAATTGTGAGTACGTTCGTATAAACTATAATAAGGACTCCAAAGCTTTGACATTCTCCTTATTTTACATACTAATGTTGCACGTTACGTTACCGAGTTTTACAAACAAGTGTGTTCTAAGGCGAGCAATTACACTGAGTGGTTTTGCGTGTATCTTACTTATGTACCTACTTGGGTACTTGTCCTGTGTAATAAATAGTAATTATTTGTGCTGGTATATCTGTACTATATAATTCTTTAAAGAGGAAATATTTTCTTGTTTGTTTGTTTGTATGAAATAGGCTCCAAAAGTACTGGACCGAATTTGAACCATTTTTTACCAATAGATAGACTTCCTAATTCCTGAGTAACATAATTTTAGTCAAAGTCAAAGCATTTATTTCCATTAGACTATTTACAGGTACTTTGAATTGTCAAGAAGTTACTGTTTAAAGTTGAAAACTAGCTCCTTCCTAAACGTAGGTATCTATGGAGAAGAACGAGCAAGAAACTCCACGGGCACTCTTACACACTCGTAGGCTTTATTATAACATCACGCTACGACGCACGTGAGCGGAGCAGTAATCAAAGACATAACTTAACACGGGTGAAATAAGCCACGTGCACGAATTCCCGGGCAATTCCATAATACTTAGATATAGAAGGAAAATAAAAACAATTGAAGATTTAGAAAGTTTAGTGAAAAGAAACGTAAAATATAAAAATAATTGTGTTCTCATTTTTTTATTGTTTAAGTTCAGAAAGATAAAGATGTTATTTTGGGCGTGTTCATTTATGTATCATGTATTTTTATAAGAGAATTTAGAGTTATGATATGAAACACTAGATTTGGGTTGAACCGATTAATTGAAATCACTGTTATCGTCATCATCATATCAGCCGCAGAATATCCACAGCTGGACAGAGGTCTCCCCCATAGATTAAAAAAAATATTGTACAAAATCAAAAAATAATTTTCCTTTTTATTGCTAAATCAGTCAGGTGATAACAAAAAGGTGATAAGTCCAAACAGGATCAAACAGGGTCATGAAAAAGGCTGCAAATGCAGCATTTTGTACACATGCACTTACACAACATACCTATATTATTAGCTTAGAAAGAACATGTGGAAAATACTGCTTATTTTATTATAGTATTTATTTAGCTTGTCAGTAAGCTCAAAAGATAAATAATATATTTCTCTTACTCCGAATAACATCTCTACAGAACTCGAAACGCAGACAAAAAGTCAGATTTTAAGCGCGATTTATCAGGTGAAGCGAGCAGACAGTAAAATATAGGGATCATTAATTGAATCGCAATTTTGCTTTAACAAAACAAAAGGACACTGTGAATGACAAATTTGTATCGTCCTGAAGGCATCAGTTGCTTACGAAATTTGACGGAACCCCGCCCCTGGAGCGGTACCGAAATAACAAATGGAATCCTGAACTGCTCCCGGCTTTAGATATCGATGGCCCCACCGAATAAACGTGTAAGAGAAAAATGACAACTTTTCAGTAAAAAATAAAAACGTTTAAACTTCAATAACGCTCATTTCATTGTAAATAGGTATAGATAATGTACTATCGAATTATAGGTAAGAAAAAATACTATAGACTTGTATATTTAGTTTTTTTCAAACACCAACGAGATTCAGGAAATTCATGAAAAACTATTTAATATTTTTACTCTTGTGAAATTTGCATGACTAGGTCGCAGCAATACATCATTACACGTTTATTCGTGTAATAATACACAACGAATAAAACGTACTGTAATGTTACACTATTATTCTCCGTATATTTAGTTTATTTTTTAACCCAGCTATAACTATTTACACGTTTGTTTACAGTACATTGTTCGGCTATTATATGAGTATAAAGACCGTATGCATTTATATTAGTGTTAATAAGATCAGTTTTCATTTATGTAATACATCTTTTTTAATGCATGGTATAATAATATAAATAATTTTGTAAAAGGATGAAATAAAATACGGCTACAGGTATATAGAATAAAAAAATATAATTATGTATTTATCCACGTGAGCACAAAGTACTAATGAATCGCAATATTAGAAACACTAATCCTCCTCCTCGCTGCCATTGGTGTCTCCAAATGGAGTTTTCCAATGGCAGTAGATTTTTATAAAAACTTTGATAATGGTTTGGTATTGCTTGACTGGCCTGTTGGTCTAGTAGTTAGCGGCCCTGACCGCTAAGCCGGAGGTTGTGGGTTCGATTCCAGGACAAACTTTGTGTGATGAGCATGATTGTTTGTTCTGTGTCTGGGTGTGATTTATCTATAATATGTATGTATTTATAAATTACTAGCTGTGCCCCGCGGTTTCACCCGCGTCTTTGGTTACAGTTCCGCCCCCGTGGGTCGTTTTAATTTTTTCTCGCTTTTTAAACCTTCCTTAGACCTCCACGAACATTTCAAGACTAAGATAAGATAAATCCGTTCAGCCGTTCTCGAGTTTTCGCGAGACTAACGAACAGCAATTCATTTTTGAGAGTGATGATGATGAGTTGTCCCAAGATATTTATAAGATTGCTCCTGAATCACACAGACTTATCAAGTCCTTAAATAACAGAAGTGGTATAGGTAACATTCCAGTGAACGCTAGTTTTAAGCTTTCAGCATCATCTGTAGGTTCTCCACGCCGCCTTCTTGAGTTAGTACTCATAGCTCAGCTCAGTAGCATAAATAGAGAGAGAGAGTTAGATGATGCTGATGCGAATTACGAGAGATGCAAATCATGATAAGGACTACCTTATCATGATTTGCATCTCTCGTAATTCGTCTTCCAAACTATACCTGAAGTAAATTGTATGAGGTAATGCCCTGGAGAGATCCACGGCATTTGTAGTCGTAAGTAGTTTTGGATTATATTTTTCCTGAATAATATAATCCCGTGACTATTTTAGTAGGTACGGAACTCTAAAAAGAAAGTACAGGCATCGACGAAAGTGGAGGCGCTGGTCCTCGCGCGCCTACACGAGTGGCGCGCGGAGGCACTAGGCGGGGGGGAAACTCCGCTGCCGCGGCAAATTGCCGATCAGCGAACGGACCTCCGGCTCGATCTCATGGCGACATGGAGAGAACGACTGTCGCAACCTCGTGCAGGGCTCGCCTTGATTGAGGCGGTAAGTCCCCTCTTTTAGGAGTGGCTAGGGCGGCGCCACGGCGCCCTCACCTACCGCCTGACGCAGGTCCTCACCGGACACGGAAGATTCGAGAGGTTCCTGCACCTCATCGGGCGGGAGGAAACGCCCGGGTGTCACCATTGTGAGGATCGCCCCGATGACACGGTGGAGCATACCTTGGCGGTGTGCCCCGCTTGGGCGGAGCACCGCCGAGTCCTCGTGGTGGCCATCGGCGGCGGCGACCTCTCGCGTCCGGCACTGGTTCAGGCCATGGTCCGGAGCGAGAGGGAATGGGAAGCAGTCGCCTCCTTTTGCGAAGCTGTAATGCTAGAGAAGGAGGCGGCGGGACGGGAGAGGGAAAGAAGAGTCCCCCGTCCCAGCGGCCGCCGCGGTAGACGCTCCGGGCGTCGGGAGCCACGACACGACTCCCGGCCACCATAGACGCGGGTCTGTGGGCGGTGAGCAATAGGTAGCTCACCGTCCGTACGTTAACTAACGACAAACCGTGTCAAAGAGGTCCTCAAAGAGTTGTCAGCAAACAATGGAGGGGGTACTAAGGATCGATGCCTGCCGGGGCTGCGGGTTGTTCGAAAGAGATAACGCGCCCCCGGAACGCAAAGGGCACATGAAGGAACATGGATGGGTTTTAGTCAGTAAAAGTCTGACACTCCCTCCCGTCCCGTCCCTTGGGTCATTTTCCCATCTTAAAAAAAAAGGTCACCATAATATTATTTTTATTGTTACAAAAAACACATACACAAGCTATTACAGCAAAAACGAGTGATTTATTAATATTAATGTTTGAATCTTTAACACAATTGTTAGAAAAAGAAATACTATAGTAAGGGACAATGCAATACTTTAATTTTAATAATCTATTTATATTCAAACTTCCATTTTGTGGAGTAAAACATTAGTAATGAAATTTGCATACATTTCTACACGAATAAACGTGTAAGAAGACATTACCCAAATTCAAAAACAATCACAAATCTTCTCAAACGTCTGTAGGTTTTAGCATGTTTATTCTTGTGTACTTGGCGACTCAAAAAGCATGTAATAAAAGCATAAACTATTATTCTTATAATTTTAAAATTAATTATTTCCCTAGAATAAAGAAATTCACTATTATAATAGGCGTGTTTTGAGTCTAAAATTCATAAAAAAAATTAAGTAGATGCAGGATAGGCAAAAGAAACGAAAAATGAAAAAAAAAAAAAAACGTGTAAGAACTCTTGCACGTTTATTCGGTGGGGCCATCGATATAACTTTACATTTTTCTTGATTTGTCAACCTCGCCTATAATGAGAAAAAAAAATTGTTCATAATGAGTTATTATTTCAATGAAATATTTAAACTTTTTAAGCTTCTAGCGTATTGCCTCAATTTCAATTACCTACAGTGACGCTAGAGGAAAAATATTTAATATAAAGAATGGTTCCGTAATTCAGAGGAAAACGGGTCGCCGTATTGACGATTACATCGGGACTTTCTGCTAAATATAGTCAACATTTTAAGTAAATTATTTTCCTTTATTGTGCTCTGGGAGTTGGTATTGCTTATTTTTAATTAATAAAGTAAACGCGGGAGTTTCATATTGATAATAGGGTTGTGTGTTTGCATTGTTGGCTGTTTGTGTATGTGAGTTTATATGGTTGTAAACGCACCCACGACATAGGAGGAAGTTCTAGTGTGGGGTAACGTTTATTTAAAAAAAATAAAGAAAGAAACTCATCCTTTTATAAACATATATAGTGGGGCTTGATCTAAAGATCGTAAAGACACATCACATACACTTTAGCTACACAAACTGCCCATTAAAACAAGTAAGATTGAGCAAAAAATATTTCTAGGAAACACAAAAACACTGTTTATGGTAGCACCCAATCAATCTATTGCACGTAAAACGATGTGCTTTTTCTTTAATACTTAAAGAAAAAGCACATCGTTTTACGTGCAAATTCATCAAATGCCTTCTGCCCTGGGCGGAGCGAAAAAGAGTGTCAGACTCTTACTGACAAAAACTCATCCGTGTTCCAATGCCCTTTGCGTTCCAGCGCCGCGGTAACTCTTTCGAACAAATTCCGCAACGAACCTTGTGTTCACACGTGCATGTAACAGCACAGAGGTCGTGGGGGTGTTTAAAGCTTGGTTATAACAACAAATTTGTTTTCGTAGCAATACCTTGGGATTTTGACCTACAATATCTCTGTAATTAAAAGGTACAGTCCGACCCAAAAAATACGACAATGAATTCTATAATTGCGATGTTGAGAACATCTAACTTTGGCCTTTTTAAATTGTTACACCCTTTATAAAGACCTTTTAGCCATTTTGTATATATTTTGAAACGTGGGCGAATCTTCAGTCGTCACTCTTTGGGTAACTCGGACAAGCAAAAGATGGTATATGTTTACAATGGTTTTACTTAAGTTACACCACTCTCAAAGTGAACTGGAAGATTCATTGAAGTCAGTCCTTCCAGCAGCAGTCTAGACCTCCATCTCTAGCACTACTCTCTCAAGTATTCTGACCACACTACGTCCCCGACACTCGCCCAGGTACTAACTTCATTAGCACCCTCGTCCACACTAGAGGGCGTTTAAACACTCCATCCAAAGACAATCCATAGATAGAATGCAACCTCTTTCGCAAGTAGCACAAAGATTTCAATCTCCGACATACATAATTATGTCTCATGAGTACAAAGAAAACATATGAAACAGAACTCACAAATAAACATCATATTGCACTTAACATCAGCTTTTGTAAGCCGTATGAAGAGGAATGATAGACTATGAAATTTCACTACGTAACTAAAACGTGAATGAGATGTCGGAACTTGCGTTCAAACTAAGACCCCGCTGAAGAGGAATTTATGCAAATGAATCTCATCTTAGTTGATGGAATGCATTGTTCTGGTATATCTCACAATGGATGTAGCATATAAATTATCTTTGTTAATGGAACATGTGATGCGAGTAATTGAGGTAAGTAAATTGTAGCAGTAACTAAATCTGTTCATTGATTTGGTTGTGTAAGCCTCTATGTCTATAATTATACTGATATTTTAAAGAGGAAAGCTGTTTTTGTTTGTTTGTACCGAATAAACTCTAAAACTACTCGACCGATTATATCCATTCTTTCAACAATATGTAGATACATTATTCCTGAGTAACATAGGCTATATACTAAAGAAATAAATAACGAGGTTGAAATAAGCTACGCGGAGTAATTCGCGGGCGAAGGCTAGTCCTAATGTGGAAGTTGGTCTAAATGGATGGATGGATGGATGGATGGATGTTTGTTATTCTTTCACGCTTAAATGGCTAAAAGAATCAGGACGTGGCGCTAAGATAGATTGCAGTGTGGAATAACACATAGGAAACATTTTATCCCGGCAAAATGTACGGTTTTCGTGGGATAATATATTATGAAATTTGCGAATTTACGAAGTCGCGGGCTGAAGCTTGTACGTGTATAATACGCTACGAACAACGAGGGCAGAGCAGTAACCAAGGACGTAACTGAACGCGGATGACACCGCGGGTTTAAGTAACTAGTTATGAAGTAATTCTTTGAGATGGTCTTCCAATAGATGTACAAATCAATATTTTAGAAATATCCACCATTTCCAAATTTATATTTCATGTCTTAAAAGTTGTTTCTTATTAAAATTTAATTACAATTCAAACACAACAATCCAACTTTGTTACCAATAAAGGAAATGGATTCCCAGAGCTTTGTAAAGTGTATAAATTTTTAGGATTATTTCAACTTCTTTGTAACTTTTCCATTTCTTATTCAAGGCCACGATCAATCCCGTTCGGGTAGAATTTCGCTTTAATTTTCAACCCCATAAATTTATTTGGAGTGGTATTTAAAATACGTAGCGATATTTTCTAAAACGCGTCTGAAATTCAAATTTATTAGACGCTCGCATAAATTTTGCAGTTTAGTTTTGTGGCATTGCGCGGCGTGGTCGACTAATAAATCTGGTGGTTCCGTTGGACGCTAATAGCGTGCACCTGTCACACGCGTGTGGAATTCAGAAAGGTATTCCTGCTATCAGTAGCACTTTGACGTGACGAAGCTGTGACGTCACTGCACCCGTTACAAACGCGTCAATATTCTGGCTACACCAACTATTTGAAATTCGAAATCGTCGAATCTGCTTTTGAGTTTTTATTCAGGACTTTGGTCTCTGTCCAGGTGCAATGCGCAAAAACGTTTGGTATTTAGAGAAATGGGAACGCGGTAAATAACCAGTGACGGGAAGATTTAGTGTTGGTATTGCTGTTCTGCCTCTGGTATAATGTAGGTAGCTGTTTTGTTTTGCGACTTGAGTTTGACTACCGCTTTACTTAATAGTCCAATATCTACAAAAGGTTTATAAAAAAAAACAATGCTTTTGCTGACGAGTTCGACCGCTAAAATTCAATCATATTTCGAAAGGCACCATCTATTATCATAACATCGTTATTGTTGTTATATCGGAAACAGTACTTTTTAGGGTTCCGTACCCAAAATTTAAAATGGGACCCTATTACGGAGAATTCGCTGTCTGTCTGTCTGTCTGTTTGTCCGTCCGTCTGCCACCAAGCTGTATGCTGTATCTCATGAACCGTGATAGCTAGACAGTTGAAATTTACACAGATGATGTATTTCTGTTGCCGCTATAACAACAAATACGGCAAGCCACGTTTAAACATACATACTCCTTAGCGTTATAATTTTAGGATTGCTGGATAGTTTCACCTTGTTTTACCTTGTGCTATAAACTTTAGCCAGACGTTTTAACGTTCCGCCTTTTAATATCGTCTGGCTGTAGTAAAGGTCTACGGAAAAAATCGATATATTATACGCGCATGGACTTCCAGAAGTATACATATACCATCACGCCTGTATTACCCGAAGGGTTAGGCAGAGGTGTACCAATGTACACCCACAGTTCGCCGGCATATTTAGGTCCCATGTAATAGGGGGCGAGCCTATTGCCATTAACCGGGCACAAATCCAAACTCCGACCTGCTACTGAGAATTTTATAGAAAAACCCAATAACACTTTTTGCTCGACCTGGAAATCGAACCCAGGACCCCTAGCGTAGCAGTCGTGCTAAGGACCACTAGGCTAACGAGGCAGTTACTTCCAGAAGTACCTACTTATACAAATGAACACAGCAGTTACCATTATTATGAGTTATTATATCCTGACTAAGAGTATTACATAACACCTCACATACATATATGCATGTAATATGCCAAAATGGTAATGATCATAATTTCCAAATCAATCCATTAGAACCATTCTTGTCGATCTTTCATAAACATTTCTAGATAGCGTAAGGGCCATTCACTTAAGATGAAAAGAGAGAAATTATCTTTATTATAATTTTGTTAGACTGTTAATATCTATTTCTAAGGCTTTTTTTTTTTTTTTTTTTTTTTTTTTTTTTTTTTATAGACGGGAAATCATCAAATAACTTCCCCCGCCCTGGGCGGGGCGGGAGGGAGTGTCAGACTTTTACTGACTAAAACCCGTCTATGTTCCTTCATGTGCCCTTTGCGTTCCGGGGGCGCGGTATCTCTTTCGAACAACCCGCAGCCCCGGCAGGCATCGGCCCTCAGTGGCCCCATTCAATTTTGCTGACATCTCTTTGAGGCGCGCGTGGAACACGAACGCGCCGTCGACACGGTCTGTCGCTAGTGAACGTACGGACGGTGAGCTACCCATTGCTCACCGTCCACAGACCCGCGTCTACGGTGGCCGGGAGTCGTCACGTGGCTCCCGACGCCCGGATCGTCTACCGCGGCGGCCGCTGGGACGGGGGACCCTCCTTTCCCTCTCCCGTCCCGCCGCCTCCTTCTCTAGCATTACAGCTTCGCAGAAGGAGGCGACTGCTTCCCATTCCCCCTCGCTCCGGACCATGGCCTGAACCAGTGCCGGACGCGAGAGGGCGCCGCCGCCGATGGCCGCCTCGAGGACTCGGCGGTGCTCAGCATTTCTAAGGCTGCCTTTTCAACCAGAGTTGCGGATTTTGATCGAAAGAGTCACCGTGGCTTGGAACGCAAAGAGCATTAAAGTGAACACAGATGGGTTTTAGTCAGTAAGAGACTGACTGACCTTCCGTTCCACACCGAGCGGAAGATGTCACTGCCGACGCCACAGCCTTCAAAGAAAGGGGTTCTCTTTTACTAGAGATGAGCAGAAGATGCGAAGCGATGAATATATTTGGTATCAACCAATAGCTTTGGTAGAAAAGTATTGTGTATACTTTTAGAAACCAAGGAATGTGGAGTAAAGATGTGAGCTAGGTTTTCTGAAAATTACCCCCTATTTATTTATTAAAACTTTATGCAAATAATGTAAAAAAAATACACCGTACAAAGACGGACATGCAATGTCTTGGACTTTTTCTGCCAGACTACCTTCGGGGGTTAGAAATCGGGGTAGCGGTTTAGGGGCCTTTCGGTCTGTCTTACCTTTCTTTTTTCTCTTCTTTTCCATATTTTCTTCTCTTAAAGTACATCTTCATAGCACATTTTACTCGCCCCGCTAAACTATGGTACAAATAAACACATAGTTTTGTAGCGTAACTTCAACGCTTAGCTCCCAAGCACATCTCCTGTGGAAAGGCACCCTAAGAATCTGGTGAAAAGTATTTCGAACATTGTTTTATTTTTGCGTCATCCATCTTAAGTGAGGCGTGTGTATTATGGCTAACACTTAAGTGAGAATAGTTGAAATAGCCTTAACTGGTAATCGAGAGATCGTGTCTTGAAAGAGGTCCTTGTGTTTACAGTTGAAGTAGTTCAAGAAAAATAACGTCATTTATTTTTGAATTTGTCTGTATATTATTGCAAATAATAATATTGATGTAGTCGTATGAAGGACTAGGTATACAGGTTTACAACTGGTTTATGAAGACTCATTAGAGGTTTGAGAAACCTCTAACCTCCATACAATTCAGAGGTGACCGCGAACCTTTCCGTCAGTTATTTGCAGTCTGGGATATTTTTTGGCCTGAAACTTGAACGGCGTAAGCAGAATAATCCACCAAAGTTTCATCATAATCGTGTCAATGGATTAGAAATGTAAAGCGGACGAACATACATTTTTTAAATTGTATTTATATAGATGAGAACCTATGCGTAGTCTATTCCAGAACGCGGTTCATGAGTATAATTTTCAGCTAAATGGAATCAAAACATTTGTTTTTCGAGGTAAACATAGAAAATATAATAAAACCAAATAAAGCAAAATAATCTACACCACATATATCAGAATTACAATGCTATACGTATCGGTAACTGAATAAACAAATATTTGTGTGCTCGCTACCAAATGCCGAATGTTATTACGCCACTTCTCTATATGGCAACACATGTACGAAGCATAAATTCGGCCCTGCACGTTAAAATTAGAAATGTAAGCGCGGCGCCGTGAAATATGTGCCTTTAAAATTTATACCGTATTATATTTGCTCACACCCGAACACAAACAATTGTTTTTATTTGGAAGCAAATAGTATCCTCAGATATGTTTTTATAAACTGGCCAGTACGTCGATTCTGTAAAATTCAGACATGAACATCTCACGTCGCTATTCACCCTCACTTCGCTTCAGGTTCAAAATGACATTGATTTATTTGACACTTTGAAGTGCGAAGTGAGCGTTGAACTGCCGGTGGAATTACCGTATAGAATGCCATTTCTTACGTGATCTCATACTTTATCTGTTAAAATTTCACCGTCAATTTAGTTCAACTCGCTGACACGCTCGCAAGAGTGGCGTTAGTGTAAATTCGAATTATCAACCGAGTTTTTAGAATGCCAATCAAGAACGTCACAGCGGATTCAGATTCGAAGTTTAGAACGAGGTCTTACAGAATCACACAGCAGTTCTTTGTTACACCTGCCTCGTTTTTATTTTAAGGAAAATAGGATTTGGTTGGGTATTTGTAACAAATCCTCGGTTGATTGCTTGTGGATTTTCCGTGTTAATAATTAATTTTTGAGACCTTTTCAGGGAAGTACTTTCGGTAGAGCGCGTATTTAAAAAGGTTGCCCAACAAAATGTAATACGGTTCAAGTTAAACAGCAGCGTGTTTCGCTTTGCTTTAGATCTACAAAGGATACGAGACCGCGGATTTAAAATAATGGCGTACTAGAAGAACGTTTTAAGTTTGAAAGTACTGTAAGTAGTATAATGTACTCGTCATATTTTTCATTACCAGCGTTTCTTTCTTTATTCTTTGGGTTAAAAAGTAATCTCTGCTAAAAGACAACTCAAGCTGAAAATAGATTATGATTTTGAGTACAACGTTACTTATTGGGTGTGGTTATAATACAACGGACACAAATTATATTTACAAGATGAGCTGATAAAATCCTTTTACGGTGAGCACAAACACAGCAAAATGCTCGTGTTTACATTGATTAATTCATAAAGCACTAAAATACAACAGAAATAGCGTTGAAAATTTTGTGATTGCTTGCAATATAATAAATGTACTTAGCTCTATTTTTAATGCATTTTAGTTCATAAATCAATTATTAGATGAAAACCGCACAAGCATATTTCTGATAGCTCTGACCGTTATTGTACAAGCAAGGAACAAAATCTTAGTTGAGGACTAACATCGACAATCTTATGTATAGAACTATAGATACCATAATTGGATAACCGGTACCTTAATAAAAAAAACTTAATACAACACGAAGCTCGATAAAAACACCCTCCAGGTACAAGTAAAACATTATTAATTTCAAAAATGTAAAACCGAGCGCACGTGTGTTTTATGACGCAATACATCTAGCAACATTGTGTGAGCGTGGTTGTAAAACCTTCAGAATTCTCATCTCCTTGGACACTGCAGTTTAATCAACTTCATTCTTTCCACCGTTATCTCGTACTCTGTTATCTGGAGTTAGCCGTACGTAGCAAACGAAACTTTTCAATCAAGAATATCTTGATTAAAATATCGGTTTTAGTATGCTTTGAAGGTTTTAGTTGAGTTTTTGAAGATTTTGGTTTGGAAGTTGTGTTGTTTTGAAGACTTGCTTCGTTAGGCTTGACGTTGCAAGAATGATTCTGAGCATGGTGTCTTGAGTTTGATTCTCAGGTCGAACAAAGTGTCGGGTTTTTCAACTAGGAATTTATCTGTTACCATGTAATCGGGATGCGGAAATCAGATAGGCAGTCGCTCCACGACTGCTTACCTTAAACGCAAACTGCTTAACTTTAATATGAATATTATATTTTATGTAAGCTCAAGTAGCTAAGCAGCTACATAGTATCGAGTTTAAGTTCTAAGTATGTACTAAAAGAATCTCATTGCACCTCTAAAGCTTTTATTACCGAAAGTTTTGAAGGTAAAAGTTAAATATTGCAGTTCTTCAATACAATTTCAAATTACAAACCTAATTAATAAAAATAACGATTGCAAGTCTAGTCTAGAAGAGATTAACTAAATATTTACCGTCTGCAAAGATAATGAATCAGCATCTCACAGTACTTTAATTATAAATTACTTTTCTTTCAAATTACTTCTGAAATCTTTTGTTATTAACAAAGTTATAAGATGTTAGATATCACCTTGTTTGTGTAAAGTTTTGTTATATTCCACATTTTGCTATACCCCATTAATATTAACATTAGACAAATAACGTCAACTGCTCCGTTGGTCTCGTGGTCGCAAGTGCGACTGCTGTGCAAGGGGTCCCGGATTCGATTCCCGGGTCGAGCAAAAAGTGTTATTGGGTTTTTCTATGAATTTGTCAGTAGCAGCTCGGAGTTTGGATGTGTGCCCGGTTAATGGCGAAAGGCTCGCCCCCTATTACATGGGACCTAAAAACATACCGTCGAACTGTGGGTGTACATTGGTACACCTCTGCCTAACCCTTCTGGGAATACAGGCGTGATGGTATGTATGTGTGCGTGTGTATCTATTTTTGTGTTGTGCGTCGCTTTCGCGAGAATAAATGGTTTTTCTTTCTTTCTTTCTATGTATACTTACTCGTACATAAAGCAATACTGTTTGCTATTTACAACAAAAAAATATCTGCCTCTCTAACATGACGTTGCGGGTTTGATAACAGGCAAGTACTAATGTGACATTTTTAATTTATATTACCGCATGTAGTTTCTTAGTTTATCTTGCACATCACTGACATCGGTGAAGGAAAATATCATGAGGAAACCTGGACTTTTAATTAGGATAAGTCTGAAATTGCCAATCGACCTTGAACAACCGTGGTGATCAATGCTTGTGCCTACTATGTATGTGAAGAAGCCTTTGTCTCTCAGTGGGGTATTAACAGGTTGGTATCACTATGATTATTTAATTAAAATAAATATAAGGTGCTATAAAAATATCTGCCACGGCTTTAATGGGAGGTAGTATTGTGTTTAAAGATTACAATAGTAAAGATAAATTATTGATAATGTGTCATATTTTTTAATATATAAATGCAGTTATTTTACTAATATTAACCTAAAAACTAGTGTACGAGGCGAAGGGAGTATGTAAGGATCGTAGCAGGCAGAAACCATGGAACGCCCATAGTTTCTGCCTATCCCCATGGGAAAAAGGCGTGAGTTTATGAATGTGTATATGTAACTAGCGTTATTTGGCCGCTTTTTATGTAACGTTATGATAAATGGAGTTCAGAATATTCTTCTTCCATATAAACATATTGTACTACCTGTAATGATTTCGTAATTTCTTTGTTGTACATCACAAGATTCTTTTGAATACAATACAATACAATCTTTACCATTCCTTTACTGAAATTCTTTCCGAGACAAAAAAGTCAGCGGTGCAGAAATGTTTGGGGAGAGAATATTTTGTGCTTCGATTATGATGTTTCATACGAACTGAATTACAATCGCGCTGTTAGGGTTGCGTTTGAAAAATAAACAATACAACATCGCAACACTACATTGACAGGGCTTAAACACACACACATACGCAAGGATAGCTGCGGGAATAATGAGTAACTTAACTGATTTTGATACTTTCAAAATTTGAATATTTTTCTAAGATTTGAAATTAGTTGTACTGTGCTATTGTTTTTTTCTTTAAAGAACATTCTACACTTGGTATTTCTCTCGCGTTTCGTGGGTGAGTTTACAAACATATAAACTCACATACACAAATGACCCAACAAACAACAACTATACAATTCAACATTATAATTATTATACATCGCGTCGTTGGTGGTTGATATGGTATTATAAAAATGATAACCATTGCTTAAACGATACGCAATTGGAAATACCAATAATCAAAAGTAGCATCTTCGTAAGAACAATGGCCCTATTGTCACAAACTCGAAATGCGATGACAATGGGTTTCGCCTCTTTTTGTTACAATGTTTGACATGTGACTCATATTCTGTATTTCAAAGCTACGTAATTGAGATTCTTACAATAAACTGAGGTAGTCTTGTGTCGCACCTTGATTTCAATCTAGTCATTTCATTAAAAATAATTTCTCATCAGCAAAACCTAGCTACACTCAACAAACATGCAGCTACGCTTATATTAAATTCTGCGGTCGAAGTGTACGTCGCGACAGCGCTTGCTACGTGTGGAAGGGCGTTAAGACTGCGAGCTTAGTGATTTCGTACAGCGAAATGATTTAGTAAGTCGCGTCGGGCCCGCTCGCGTCCTGTCGCGTGCCATTGTTTCACCTCATCACGATTCTCCAGACGTACGCTTTGGTTTGTTCTGCTTTACTCTTGGTATGTAGAAACTTGGATTCTTTATTTATTTAAGAATATACTTTGTTAAAGTGATTGGCTAATTACATACCTTGCATGAACAAAATGGTCCGTCGCAACGTTTTTTTTAACCCTAGAGTTGTACACATGATGAATAGGATTCTTCATTACAGATTGAACAGCTGTTGTCTATGAATGTTCGTAGACCCTTGCTACGAAACCGCTACGCTTGCTACGAGGCCGCTACACAGATGCTACGCACACGAATTCTCTAGGCGCCGACGACACGCAGAAGTAATCGTGTTCGCACCGTATACGTTCTAAAGACTTACTGTGTCCTTTGCTACAATAAGTAGCTGAGTATATTACATACTCAACTTTACTTGATAATGGTGGAAAATGATAAGGTATGTAATTAAACTTAAGTCTAAGCTCAGTTTCTCAAGATAATAACGGATGGAAAGAAAGGAGACACATTTCATCCACTACTAAAAAATAATACAGCTGTTCCATATATTAAAAAAAAATAACTGCATACCGTGTACGTGTTGGACTTTGTATGGAACAAAATCCATGATAAAAGTTTTTGTTTCGATATTCCTTTCATCCATTATAATTTAGTTCTATCATGTCAGGAGACATTTTGTGTCAAGATATGATGAAAATCTATCTACTAGTTTGATATCGAACTAGAAATAACTACTAATATTATTAGTAGGTCAACAGTAAGGGGTATATGTATAATAATATGTATAAAAATGGAATTTTGAGAGTCGCATACCGTCATTTCGATTCCAATAATAAATAGCACAACAAAACACTCCAATTATTGTTATTTATTACTAAGTGACAACAACTAAAATGACATTTAACCTATAAAAACATAAATTCTCCAACATAATCGTAACAAAAAATCTAAAACAACTATTTAGTTAGAATAACGATCACGTCGTTTAATCAAACGAGTAAACCAAAAAAAAAATCTGATTGAATTCCAACTTTAGCTCAATAAATCAACTAGTGTCAGATAAGTTTATTGTCATCAATTTCATGGGATCATTTATCATCACTCAACTTACAACAACTACAAGGTTTATTTACCAGCTTCCGACCGCGACTTTGCTCGCGTTAAAGTTAATATATTATCCTACATATTTCTGGAATAAAAAGTACCTAGCCTTTGTTTTTTTTTCGGTAGGGCATCTCGCAGGTCGGCCAAGAGGCTGTTTACTGCTTAACACCGGTTAAGCAGTAAACAGCCTCAATTCAGTGGATGCCTCTCAATTAAGGCCTCCAGCCAGAGCATAAGTTTATTAAAACTAAGCGACAGTGCGCTAAGGGCACCCCCTGTGGGGTACGGACCTCGGTTTAGGGCGTCGCTGGGGCAGCAACTGGGACAGGCTGGATTGATCATCATTAGCCTTTGTGTTATTACAGACTGTAATGTATCTATTTGCCAAATTAAATTTCATCCAGATCCGTTCAGCTGTGTAAGCGTGAAAGAGTAACAAACATCCACCAATCCATCTATCTATCCTCACAAATTTTCGTATTTGTAATATTAGGATGAAGTGTGAAGTAATATTGGTAGTTGGGCGCGACTGCTACGCTAGATTCCTAGGTCGCGCAAAAAGGTCTATTGTGGTTTCTATGAAATTCTCAGAAACAGCTGGGAGTTAGGATTTGCGTGAATGTCAATAGACTCGCCCCCTATTACATGGGGCCTAAATGTAGCGGCGAATTGTGGGTGGTACATTGGTACACCTCTGCCTAACCCTTCAGGGAATACAGTCGTGATCGTATATAGAAGTAGGATAGGATTATAAGAAGTAGGATTAGCAGGATATTAGTAGGATACATGGGTTCGAAGCGGAAAAGACTTTTTAAACAAATGGCTGGTCGCGTTCCTGACTTTACGTATAGAACTGAAGCATGTTTATAACAATTTCATGGGTTACCCGAGAATTCTCCTTAAGCGACTTAAATTTCAGAGCTGAGGTGTTCTTACTGTGCACGTAGCTTGGAGAGGAATGTTCCTTTTTTGTCTTTGTCCTTTAAATACTTACCATTCTTTTTTAAGTTTTGTATAGTAATTTCCATGCATGTTATGTGAATGTATATTTATGTACGCGTGTGTGAAGGTCGGCAATTTTTTTCGAGGAACCATAATTTTTTTTCTAAACTAAAAGTAGCCTCTATAACTCATTATGACACAGGTGTTTGCCAGTAAAAATCCCGTCAAAATTGGTGCAACCGTTTCGGAGATAACCTGGAACAATCCAACTGTCAGAAAGACAGACACGCAGACTAAAGTTTTTTTTTTGTTAGGGTACCGTATAAAAATTTATGTTATTATACATTTAGTAAAAAGCTGTTATTTTAAAATTACAAAACAGACACTTAAATTTTATTTATTTGTCTCATCTAAACCCTCCACAAAAAGATACATTTTAATTCCCCAAAAACATCTCATCTTGTCTGGGCAGGCGAAAAGTAAACTTTTTTTCGTCTTCTATCACCGCTCGTACGTATGTGAGGTTTGTTAAGGAACCTTATTTCGTCATACAAAGGGCTCGTGCTTTGGAATAATGAGGTTCTTCACGAGTGCACACTTGAGTGTCGTTCCTCCTATTTCAAACTTGACTTTGCAACAAGACACATGATGTGAAAAAATCTTTTAGTCAGTTCTTCGTTGAAGTATTTCTTGTTTAATTTTTGGAAATGTGTAAATGGAATATTGGTACACGATATTAATATCTGGTTTTAATGAGAAATTGAAGTATAGAATGCGTAGGTAATGGCTTTGTAATTTATCATTTCACATCCCGTATAAGTTATATACTACCTATATCTTTATAATAAAGGAAATCTTCGAAAATATGTTTTGAAATAAACCTGTTCTTTTTTTTAACCGAAATTCCTAGAGCTAACACTAGACATTTCTCCTGTATCATGTCAACTTTGACAAACCCTGGTACAATTACTGAAATCGAATCCGAGACACGTAGCGGAGCAGCCAATTACTCAGTCACTGCGCCTACTATGCCATTATTGAACATAATATACACATTGATAACACAGATAGTCTTATTTCTTTGTTAATTCCTCATCATCTTCTCCTCTAGTTTCAGCATAGAATATCAAACATGAAACACAACACAAACAAACATTTTTCGAAAACGTCTTTGTCTACACCAAAACAATATCCTAACATTATCATCCCTTCAAACGCATCCCTCCAACATTTTCATACACAGACACAAAACTACAAAATGCTTTGTAAAACATCAAAGTGTTCTATAAAGCATAGAACAAAAATCTATTACGTTACGTTCCGATTTCTTGAACGTTTACCTGTACAATATATCCGTCCATTATCCGAGTCTCGGATCAATATGGGATCCGAGATCCGACAGAAATGTTGTATCATTGTTTATGGAAAGTCATTCAATCGGGACGTACAATGGAACATATCGTTCGAGTCTTGTGTAGTCTCGTTAATCTTAATCATCCTATCTGCTGGTCACGGTTCGGTTGGTTGAATGACGTGGAATAATAACTGGATGTTTTTTAAGTGGATTTTCTTTGTTGAGTGGGTTGTGATTTTGATGTTTATTTATACTAATCCATACTATATAACTATATGTCCTAATATAAATATTATAAATGTGAAAGTACGTTCGCAGTGCGCAATGCGAAAGTAAGTTGTCAGGTATTAAAGAACGGACATAGGCTACCTTTAAATGTACGGTTTCCGAGACAAACAACAATAACAATCTCATGATAACAGATGGCGCTGCATGTCTTTCGAATATATTAACTCTGAAGCGGACGAAATCGCGGAGGAAAGCTAGTAATATTATAAATGCGAAAGCAAGTCTATTTGTTATGCTTTTATGACTGAACTACTGAACCGATTTTGATGTTTGGTACGGAGTAAGTATTAACCCCAAAAAAAAACATAGGCTACTTTTTATTCCGCCATGTTATCTGTGTCCGCGATAACCGACATTTACGTGGATGCAGTCGCGGCCTAAAGCTAGTTACATAAACAGAAAATATTTGTACTTTTGTTTGACAGATAAACTCAAAGATTACTTCACTGATTAAAAGAAATATTTCGATTATGTAAAGCTATGTTACCAGTAAGTAACAGGCTTTACTTTATTGATTTGAATTTATATTATTAAAAAAAAGTAATTCGTAAAGAAACTTACGCGGAATCAGTCGCGGGTAATAGCTAGTTTATTTAATAAAATGATGAATTAGGGCACTTATTATTTAATCTCGCGAATTCTATTTGGAAGCAAACATTTGTTGTTGGATGATGTTTATTTGCGTAAAACCAAATCAAAATAAGCCTTTACATGAATAAATGAAGTCACGACAAATAAACGGCTTTAAATGGCTTAATAATTTTATTATTAATTCATTACACGAGTTCGCCAAACAGCCTGTGATGCCAGCGCGTATTTTACATCACTTTGACATTTTTTATTCAGTTTATTTAAACCTATCTTTATTTACAACGGTGTTTTAAAAAAAAATTACTACCCCGTTGGTCTCGTGGTCGCAAGTGCGACTGCTGTGCAAGGGGTCCCGGGTTCGATTCCCGGGTCGAGCAAAAAGTGTCATTGGGTTTTTCTATGAAATTCTCAGTAGCAGCTCGGAGTTTGGATTTGTGCCCGGTTAATGGCAATAGGCTCGCCCCCTATTACATGGGACCTAAATATACCGGCGAACTGTGGGTGTACATTGGTACGCCTCTGCCTAACCCTTCGGGGAATACAGGCGTGATGGTATATATATTACTAATATTATAAATGCGAAAGAGTGTTAGGATGGATGGATGTTTGTTACTCTATCACGCTTAAACGGCTGAACGAAAGTGGATAGAATTTAGCACTGATATAGACTGTACTGTAAAAAAGCACTTATGACACATTTTATCCCGGAAAATGTACGGTTCTCGTGGGACAATGTATCAAATTTGACGCGGATGAAGTCACGGGCAAAAACTAGTCATATTTTAAAGAGGAAAAATTTCTTGCTTCTTTCTGACTACTGGACCGATTTTAGCCATTTTTAACACGCTTTTATTAGGTCGACCTGTATGTATGTAACTATGTTATCAAATCTAACAAAACTAATTTAACCATCTTCTAAACATCGTAGCGTTATGAAAATTGGCAGTTGTATGTGATTTTGATAACAATACAATAACATGGTATTGTCGAGCAGATCTGATGATGGAGCCGGAAGATATGAACTGGAACTTCATGATGGATGATCGTATCATAGCCGTGTTTGGACTTGTTAGAAAGGTCTTGTAATGAACGTTGATCATGATTGTTAAGGTTTCAAGGTCTGATGATGAAGTCGGAAGATAGGCACTAGCATTCCGTGATGAAATATCGGCGTGTTTTTTAGTGTTTTTTATACTATTAATTTATTACACCTTGACATTGATATAGCTAAATTACCAGAAAGTAACGCGGGTGAAAACACCCACGCAGCCGAAATCTTAGACAGAAGCTAGTTTTTAATAGTCTTATATGAGTACAGTCACGAGCAGAAACATGTATACACTTGGTAAAAATGAAAAGCAATTTTCTCGTGAATGAACAATTGCAACGTTGAGATAAGATCGATTTCATAGTAATATAGGATCCAGAATATGATATTCGTAACACCACTATATTTTAATCGATCCTTTGGGCAGAAACTGCTTTAGAATGTCGCTAAGTGTATACATGTTGATGCTCGTGACTGTACATACATTCAAACTTTAAGTACCTACTTGGACCTCAACAGTTTCATTACAAAACTTATTATACTACTTATTTATTTAGGTACCTTAATACAATATTACTATAGTACCTAGTATTAATATTCTATAGACAAACTTAGTAATTCGAAGAAAATCTTCGCCAATCTTTTTGTAGAAACTAAAAAAGTTTGTTTACTAAGAAACAACAACATAATAAAAGAAAAGCTTACTTTCTTTCCTAAAGAATGTTTTATTTGGTTTCTTCTGTAAACTGATAAGAAATAAAAGAATATTATTTTATAAGAACTCTTCTTAGCCTTTTCCCAACTAAGTTGGGGTCGGCTTTCAGTCTAACCGGGTGAAGAGACTATCTGATCTCCACAACCCAGTTATTGAGCAACACGATACCTCTTGGTAAGACTGGTTGTTAGACTTTCAGGCTCCTGGCTACCCCTAACAACTGAATTGAACTGAATTAGATGTAAGAACACTAGCTTTTGTGTGTAGCGTTTTTGTGGGTTTGTGGGGTCGTTAGACCTTACTGCCCACAACATTAAGAAGAAGACTAGCTTTTCCCCGCAACTTTGTTCGCGGAAATGTCGCTTATCGTGAAACGCGGATGAATTCTCGAAATACATATACATACATACATAAACTCACGCCTTTTTCCCATGGGGGTAGGGTAGGCAGAAACCACAGAACGCCACCTGCTACGATTATTACATACTCCTTTCACCGATATTTTGTCTTCATAATTACAGACCAAAACCCAATTACACTTTAAAATAGTCAATTAACCGTAAATTGCTTTCCGAATAACGCTTTCATCCACATTAAACATTCACCAATACAAAAATAGGCATCAAAAACCATAAAACTGGTACGGCAGACACAAAAAGCGGCTGTATTTTTTTTAAAGCCAAACTAACGGGACCTAATCGAAAACTGTAATGAATCAAAGGACTGTTGCGTAGTTCACATAGCTTTTTCCTGCTCCGCTCACTGTTTTATTTTTACCTTTTACTCCTCGCAGTCTCGTTAGCTAGGTCTGAATTGAAATTATCTTGTTATTCTCAGTTTTTTTCAAAGTGGCGGTTTTAATACACCGGCTTTTGAAGTTATTTTTAGTTTGGTATTCGTAATTTGTTTTATAGTGGACAGATTTACTGTGAAGCGCGTTCTTTGTCTTGTATGTAGGTCAACAGGTAAGGGAGGCAAATGAGTTTTATGTAAATTGTTTTGATGTTTTATGCTTGCTTTCATTTAGTAATTAAAGAGTTTTTTTTTCAGTTGTTTGTTAAGCTATAGAACTGCCTAGACTAGCTAAAAACAACACGGATACAAAAAAAAAACTATCAATCAAATCCTACTACTATTATAAAGGCGAAAGTTTGTAAGTATGGATGTATGGATGTATGGATGTTTGTTACTCTTTCACGCTTAAACGGCTGAATGGATCTGGATGAAATTTGGCACAAAGATAGATTATAGTCTGGAATAACACATAGGCTACTTTTTATCCCGGGAAAATGTACGGTACCCGTAGGATAACACATCAACTGTGACGCGGACGAAGTCGCGGGCAGAAGCTAGTATTAAATAATCAGGATTTGTGCCCGGTTAATAGCAATAGGTTCGCCCCCTATTACATGGGACCTAAACATACCGGTTAATAGCAATAGGTTCGCCCCCTATTACATGGGACCTAAACATACCGGGTAACTGTGGGTAATTGGTACACCTCTGCCTAACCCTACGGGGAATACAGGCATGGTGGTATGTTATGTTAATAATAAGCTAATATACTGCGGCGAATCCAATCAATAAATGCGGGGTTGGTGGATGTCACATTTATTAAAATTTTGACACTAATCTATTCATATATTGTCTGGAAGCCGACCCTAAAATAGTTGGGAAAGGCTAGGCAGTAGATTATATCCACTAATTTGTGGGTAGGGTTTCTAAAACAGTACTTGTTTTGATATAGCAGTAGTTATTATTGCTCATGAGGATATTAAGAGGAATTGCCACGCGACATTGATGATGATGATCTAATGCTATCGTGCTGCCCCTACATCTTTCTACTTTTTATAAAACAGAGCAATAAATAAGTAATATTTAATTTACTTCGTCATATCTTATCTCAAAACTTAAACAAAATCAAATGACCTTTCATAAACCACAAGTCATTTTGAATTTAATAATACTGTCGAAAACAGACTTCAACAAATACAATACTCGTATGAATACAGAATTGAAATACTCAGTTTATTGATACATTTCAGTATCATAGTTTATTTCGTATATTCAATGAAATAGAATAATACTCAGTAGACGTTATTGATATTCAGCCGTATTGTTGGCAACGTTTCTTCATTTGTTTGACTTATCGCGTTCAAGTTTTCTTTAGACTCTTGTCTCGGTATTTGATTGAGTAAATGAATAGAGATTTTTGTCTATTTCGATCTTATTAATTTTGACTCAATCAGAATTACTTTTGAATGTTTTATTGTATACTAGTTATGCCGGCGGCTCTGTTTAAATGGAACTCAAAAATCCGATATGCGATTTTGGTCTTGTAGTTTTATAGAAGTGTTTGAATATCATAATAGCATAACCCCGTGACTTTGTCTGTGTGAAAGTCAGTAAAAAATGTCATAAAGCGTAGCCTATGGTGCTTGGCAATAGTCTAATCGAAATTTTTTAATCGAAACAGTATTTCAAGAGATTACCTTTTAAAAACAATGAGACACTAAATTTAATTTTACTAACTCAATTCTTAGTAGCAGCTCGGAGTTTGGATTTGTGCCCGGTTAGTGGCAATAGGCTCACCCCTATTACATGTGACCTAAATATACCGGCAAACTGTGGATGTGCATTAGTACACCTCTGCCTAACCCTTCGAGGAATACAGGCGTGATTGTATATTTAATTTATTTATGATGGTATAACTCAATTTCAAACAAACTCAAGTCATTTATACATTAAATTAAAACACGCATTTTTAAGTGACTCCTTTCTAATTCTACACCGAATACACACTAATAGAAGAGGGATCTAATATCCTTTCCATTTATCTACATACAAATCGGAACGCCCTGTCAGTCCCGCGGTATGTCGCTCGACAAAGGACGCGTCTCCCCGCGCGTCTTGTCATCTCTTTTTGCGTTGCTTTAAATAAAGATGGCAGATTGTAAATTAGCGTTTTGTTTGCTGGATTGAGACGTCTTTGTCATTGTCTTTGTGTTATATTTAGGAGTTGTACTAAATCTATTAACATAACATCACGCTTGTATTCCCCGAAGGGTTCGGCAGAGGTGTACCAATGTACACCCACAGCCTACCGGTGTGTTTTAGGTCCCATATAATAGGGGGCGAGCTGATTGCCATTAACCGGGCACAAATCCTAACTCCGAGCTGCTACTGGGAATTCCAAAGAAAAACCCAATAACGCTTTTTGCTCGACCTGGGAATCGTACCCAAGACCTCTAGCAAAGCATTCGCGCTTAGGACCACTAAGATCACGGCAGTTAATATTTTAATCATTCATATTATGGTCAGTATTGTGCTGTCAAATGTGCAAAGGCTGCCAAAGGTATGAACAAAACAACACCCAACAATTCGAATTTTTTTGCTAGGAATTTCTCCTATATGGTGAGATTTATAAAAATATTTTTTTATAAAAATGAAAACCCACACCCACAAATAACAAAACCCGGAATAACTACGTGTAGGCTATACAAATATTTGTTGTATGCGGAAATCGGACCACGCACTCAAAGCAAACTATGGTGTCAAAGCGACGGAAAAAGAAAACTACACACATTTATTCTACATACATACCATCACGCCTGTATTATATTATTCCCCGAAGGGTTAGGCAGAGGTGTACCAATGTACACCAACAGTTCACGCGTATGTAATTAGGTCCCATGTAATTGGGGGCCTGGGGGCCCCCAAATCACGTAAATATCTCCTAATCAAGGCTTAGGGGCTATTTAGTTGGAGGCCCCATAGATGCACAATATTAAACGACCTAAACTGAGTTAGATATTTATTAAATTTTAAATAAAATTTAAAAATAATACATAATTTAGTTTTACCGCCCCGGGTCCCTGACAGACTTAGTCCGCCCCTGCATAGCATACCTTATATTTCCTGTTATGGTACAAAACAGAGCCTTCACGTTTATACAGAAAACAAACATTGTTAACACATTACGTTAAACAATACAACAATGTAACACAATACTTTGGCACAAATTCAAGCAATTATGTTCTCATAACGTGTTTGTTATTACCTAACTATGAGGACATGGCAAACACACACATGTATAATTCACGTAAGTACGTAGAACATGTACATTTGTCTATTTAAGTGCAGCTGCAGACTAAGCTGCTAGCCTCAGCAACAGTGCGGCTGCAAGTAGCCACAAGTTGTCGTCGACACTTCGCATGAATTTTCTATGAAGTCTGTGCAAATTCGGCATTCGTCGCGTCCGGTTAAGTTTGGAAGCTCGGTACGTCTTGAGCTACTTATGGCTGGTATTGTGGTCGCGCGTGGTGCTAATGGTGACCGCAAGTCCGTGATGAGACGGTTTAGTAGGTATGGGCAAGGTTTTGTCGCAGCAGAAAATACTTTACATCGACGATTCTAAAGGTATGATGAATACGTTAACGTGATAGAGAGTAGACTAAGTCATGTTCATTGTATCGAAATTGTTTTCGTGTAAGTAAAGCTTCAAATTAATAGTTTATCTTTTAAAATCGTAATAGATGTTTTTACTCATGTTTCCTTAAGCATATATTTAGGTGGTGGGTATTTATAATTAAGATCATTATGAACCATGTCAGGCACATGGCAGTAATAGTGTAGGCTTTGGAAAGCACTATTTTAGGGAATTATAGGAACTAATATATACTAGCTTCAGCACGCAACCATCCGCGTCAATGTTGATAAAATAAAATATCCCTTAGAAATCGTACATATTACGAGATAAAAATAACTTGCCTATGTGATATTCTAAAGTATTAGTATTCTAAGTATTTAAATCTGTACCAAATTTCATCCAGTTTCATTTAGCCGTTTTGGCGTTATTGAGTTACAAACGTTTATCCATCCCCGCATTAAATAGTAGCAAGATTCGTTATTAATGTATGTAACTTCCTTTATTGTCAAACAAAATAAAAATAATTAAAGTGCCTCGCCAGCATAGTATTCCTAAGCGCGACATTGGTGTACATTGGCAAACCTCTGCCTAGCCCTTCGGGGAATACAGGCGTGATGCTATGATATATTATATTATATTATAGATTATAATATATGATGTAAATAAAGTAGTTATAAACACTTGTAATATTTGATGACGATGAATAGGATGTTTAGTTTGTGAAAGCGCTTACCGTAGCTCGACATATAAACCAAACTTAGCCTACAAATCACACGTCTCATTATTTTATGATTACGATGCTGAATTATACAGCTGTTCCTTTTGTTACAGATATGTGTATTTGGTACTAGGATCTAACACATCTTTCACTATCGTTATTACCAGCAGCATAGAAGCTGCTGATGATAGATTATTAAACGTGCCTATCTAACACCTGAATAGTATTGCTTCGATGAGCAACTGATATTTAAACATTAGAACTTAAGTTAATAATATTCTCCAGTCACTAATCTCAATGTAGACTAGCCAAGTATGCAGGAGACAATATAGTGCACAAGTGTGTGCAAAAACACAGGTGCAATCACTCTCTTCTACCTCTTATATTCGGATGGGTCAGCAATCCGACACAACCGGGAAAAGAACTCGACCCGGCAATCGAACCCAAGATCTCTAGCGTAGTAGCCGCGCTTAGCACCACTAGGCTAACGACGCAGTTATTGTTTCAACTCATCACAAAAAAGACTAAACAGCAAATAAAGTTTCCACAACTATTGTGTCGCTTAGTATTGCAAGAAAAAAATGCCAAGGTCCTATATATCGTGTGATACGACGCGACGTCACAAACTTACGAAGTGAAAAGTTTCAGCCTACTCACAGTGACACAGTCGCGGATAATGGTGACATAAAAGTCATATACTAAATGTTTTTATGACGTATTATTTCGTGATCTCGTCTTGTTATGTTTGGGATGAAAATTGTGTCGTTTGATTTGAGATTTCAGCCGTTTAAAGGTTTTAGTAGAGATTTTTGGGGCTGCTTCTTGGAGGGCTATTTACCTTATAGTTATATATATTGTGAAAGCTGCATTATCTTTGAGAAGCTTTGAAACTTACTTAGTTGCTTTTTTGTTAATTGAATCCCTAGGTTAGCGGTGGAAAATACTACACAGTAGGCATTAATTTGTAACGCTAATCTAGTGCTAGTATTAAGATAAGAGGAACAATTAAGTACCTAAGATAAGGTTAATAAAAGTTGCAATAATTTTCATAGTAAAAATTGATGTTACGTATCATTATTGTCAAGTAACTGTCCAGATTCAATTGTGGCTAACTCTCTTGCAACCCGACTCGTGCGTAGAATCATCAATAGCTCCGCGTAGAATAGAGTAGAATGGTATTTGACGACCGTTTACTAGCGAGCAGTCCATAAACCCTTATCGATATCGATTTTACAATCAAAATCCGTCCGTGTTTCCGTATTTCTTTCCCGCATTTAAACTTGTGAATTACTCGATTAATCCCCTGTGCGTAGGACCCATTCTCTTCATCTCCAAGTTAAAAACTGACGCAGCCGTCGCTTTATTCAGAGGTTTTCCTCCTTTCACACTTTTTGTGAGAGTTCGCGTGACACTTCATTTATAATTCTGCTTAATCCAAGTGAGTGAGTTCTTACCGAATGAATTTGTAATGTAAAGATTAATGATACATCCTACGAGCTCTTTCACACCGTTCTCTAACTGCTATTCGTTATCGTATTTATCAAACCATACAGCTTCATTGTACTGTCGAACTTAAGCGAGTTTTTTAGTGTGCGTAATTTTATTTATTTATTTATTTAAACTTTATGCAACAAAAAGTACAAAGGCGGCCTTAATGCCCTAGGCATTCTCTACCAGTCAGCCAAAGGTGGTGAAGAGATAACACGGTAGGTGCAAATCATAAGTAATTCGCGGTTGTAAGTCATTAAATTGTGTTAAAGGCAAACAGTTTTTTGCAACACAAACACGGTTCTAACCGATTCGTGTCCCTTATTGAAATGTTATGTTCAGACTTGGGAGTAAATTTAATTGTCGAAGTTCAGATTGAAAAAGTTACAGGCGGTCGCATAATTCCACAAAACGAGCCTCGGTGCCCGCGGCGTAATTATTAGATATGTTTGTTTTGTACAATTTGGTTAATGTAGCTGCTGCCTGCGCCGGGAGAGTTTTATGACTAAAATTTTCGGGAACCTCTTTAAACGTAGGTGGGAATTATTTCTTAAACTTTTATTACTTTCCCCTTAATAAAAGTTTTTAAGCTGCGCTCGCATTAAATTAAACAGTGTAACGTCGAGGTTGTTGCCTAGACGATTACTTGTGTGTTTCAGCTTTAAACATTCATTACTTGTAAATTGTTACTTAGTACAGCGATATGGCTGAACTTGGTGTATAAAGATAATCATTATGGATTAGGTTCAGCCTTTGAGAGCAAGCAATGTGCGTATAATAAAAGTAACATAAAAGTATATTAAGGGCCTAAAAGCCTTAAGTGCGTTTATTTGTATCTAACCTAAATAGGTTACCTACTTAAATCTACGTTGAAGAAAGCGGCCAATAACTGCTTCATGTATAAGGGAACTCTTTGTTATATGATTTATTGGAACGACTTTCAATAATCCGAGGCCCATTGCCTTTCGCGGGCGTTAAATTTCGATGAAATTGGAAAAAAATGGTGCAGAGCGCCGGAAAGGCTTACGGAATCTTTTCTTTATACGTAGGAAAAATGTCTATAAACTATTTTGAGCTTATGGGCAATGTTTTATGAAAAATATTCTTGTTTTGTAAACTGTATTAAATATTATATTATGTAATTTGTTTGTCTTGAACATCATTGATATCGGTGATGGGAAACCTCATAAAGAATCCTGGATTAATAAGTCTGAAATTGCTAATCAGCCTTGAGCAAGTGTGGTGATTAATGCTCGTGCCTTCTCTGTATGAAAAGAGGCCTTTGCCCTACAGTGGGGCAGTAATACGCTGGCATAATTATTAATTACCAAGTTGGGAACACAAAAAAACTTTTTACACTTTATTAAAATACAGTCAGATACAGCAAGTCAGAAATGGAAAAAAATTGAACGTAAAAATTCAATGAATCCGATATCCAATAAACCGCTTACTTTAACAACATGTAAAACTATCCATGTACAAAAACATCACGCACCTAGGTACAAAAGACTACAATATTCACAATTTAAAAATAATTCATCGCATGTCAATATTCTCCAATAAATTGGGGTAAAAATTGCTAACACACGCGGCTCGTAGTAACAAATTTGCCCAACGTTTTCATGTACACGGTGTCCATTACCCGAACAATCCAGCTGCGGCCGAATTTAATCCATTTAACTGCATAACGCCAGCAAAGTTATCTCTCTGAATATGTGTGTAAAATCAGCCCTGGTTTAATGAGTCCAAAATAACGTTACAGTGTGCGGTCTGTTTATTTGGTCGCCGTGTTTTTCTCAATTTGTTAATGTTGTAATTAATTTATTTGTGTGTTTTGTTGACGTGTTTTGTTTTTTTTTATTGGTTGGGGTTTTGCTGGGTTGGGTTGAGTCAGTATTTTCAGCCAATCATATTGTTCAGTGTTTGACTCGTGCCGTGTTTTCAGTATCGTTGCGACTGTTTTTTTTCTCTTTGAACTCATATTATGAGATATAGATAGCTTGTAAGCTATCTATATAACTTAATGTAATTTATAATTTACGAGAGTTTTTTACACTACATGCTGAAGTTATAATGGTTGCTTTCTCCAGAATAATTAACTTAGATTTTGATCCGCCGCTTAAATTGATATATTTAATTTAATGTGTCACATGTTGTGCTAACCCAAAAAGATACATTTGTAGCTCAGACCAACAAAAAAAGAAAGACGGCGCGCCGCGAACATCAAAAGTGAAGCCACTTTTTTATCTATGTGTGTATCGAAGGGTTGCCATTTGTTAAATTTTTTCCCTATAATTTGGGGATATTTTTGTGGGTAGCACTAGGATAATAATGTACGAGTAAGATATAGTTGAGTATGGTATTGTACCACAATAGTTGCGAAGGCTTCTACTCCAAAAAAAAAACGTATATTTTCAATCAACTTTATTAAATTCAAAAAGACCATAAAAAATCACTGACTCTAAAGAAAAAGTAATATAGAAATAAACGGTATCAAACAAAAAATATTCCCTTTTAAAAACCTTGTTGCTGAGTCAATTTTTTAAATTGCTGCCTTTTAGATTTTATTGTTAGTGAAATTGTTTCTTGTTTGGAAACGTGGTGAAATCGTATATTTAAGTATTTTTCAATAACACATTTAATTAAATTGACTTTATGCTCATTCTGGATCATTCCGACTATTTCTTATAGCTACTATCCATTTATTTTTTATTTCATTATTAATTGGAAACCTAAAATATTAAATACATAAAAAGAAAAAAACTAGTAGTAAGAAATCATAATTATTTATATTAACCGAATGGGGAAATTTTAAATCGTATTATGGCGACCCTCACACTTTATGTCACTGCTTTCGTTCGTTGAGGTTTTGTGTTCCGAGTAACCTAAAATTCACAGTTTATTAATAGAGAAACAATGTTATTTCATGTACTTACAAGTGAAAAGTGATTCCGTGAGACTTTTTATGTAATTTGCTGTTGTTTTTGCAACTTTTCACTACACAGGAAGGCATAATTCTATGTTTTAAATCTAAGTTTACTTGACGGCGACTCGTGACGAACTAAGAGCGATGAGCATGGTTTTAGTGTAGGTGTGTGCGTGAGCGTGTATGTTTACTTGCAGGAGCACGGTTTTATGGCTTCACTTTTGATGTTCGCGGCGCGCCGTCTTTCTTTTTTTGTTGGTCTGAGATTTGTAGTAACTAAACTACGTTCGTCCTACTTTCGATCAACGACGCAACTACCAAACGTAATTGTAATGCCAATTGCAGTGCAACATATTAGAGTCCTTCAAGAACTCCATCAGAATGATATAATGAAACTTATCAATTGAAAAATGGAAACTCTTTGATCTACTTTAATCCCAGTATGTCGTGAACGAAGCAGCGGAATGAAACTGGAAATGTCTAAACGAGATTTTATTTTGAAAAGAAACACGAAAACGCTATTTATTGCGAGTTGCTCTATTTGATTTGCTTTGGTACGGCTAGGTTTGAAGTGTGCAAACGGATTAAAGCGAAGAAAAATATCTATTTAGCTCTTCTTCCCTAGTTTGTAGTTCTAAGCGGTGAACGAATTAAAGTGGGAGTACGTTTGAGATATCTGTGTGCGTGATGGAGGTACTAAGTGTGCGATTTGTGTAACAAAATCTTGATTTACCTACCTAATGCATATTACGTACTTTAATATTATTAATGCGAAAGTAGCTCTGCCTGCTGGTCTGTTGCGCTTTTACGACTAAATCACTGAACTGATGTTGATAAAATTTAGAACGGGTTAAGTTTGAACTACAAGATAGATAATCTTCATTTTGAGAGCTCATCTGTATCCGCAATAACCTACATTTATTCGGATGAAGTCGCGGGCAAAAGCTAGTGTTAAATATTCATGGAAGTATGTAGTAGTTTCTTATTTCTTGAAATCCTACTCAAATTGAAACAAAATCCAACAAAAATCATCATTTATACTAAAATTTGGAAGCTAAAAAGTTGGTTTCTTTTTCTTTGTTTCACCGATTTTACAAATTCTATTGTTAATAGGAAGCTAAGTTTTCCCTAAGTGCTTTAGGCTTTTTAGGATTATTTTTCCGTGCAAAAGCTAGTATAAATATTAAATATAAATATTGTGTTCAGTCTCCATACTACACCAGGGAATAATACGAGTAAGTAGGATAATATAAAAATAACAATATCATTTCTTAATCATTTATTCCCAATATAATTAAAGTTACTTACAATAATGCCAAGTAAATATATACCTACCTAGTTGTTTTATATTTTTTTATGTAACTGCCTTATTCACAAGCCAGTGAGAACGTCTCAGTAAATATATACCATTATCCATAAGTATATAGTAGGTACTTATAGCACGTACTACTTAGAATTCCGTGTAAGTACCGGGACTCACCTAGCGAAAACAGACTATTACAGGCTCATACGCGTTGACTATCAATGCGTGTGTTTATGTCCCGTTTTAGCCAATAACTACTTGTTCTGTGCAGTATGATAAGCCTTTGAGTTCCGGTTTTCGTGTGAGCATCTGACAATACCCTTGTATTGCCCTTGCAATAGTAGTTAAGAAACGATCGTGTTCTAATCTCAGTGTCAAAAATGTCTCTATGTCACCTACATTTTTGACACGATTTTGACATTGATTGGCGCTGTTATGAGATTGCGACTAGATTTTGAATGTAATTACGGGAATTGGTCTTCTAGGTTGCCAATTTGAAGGTCTAAGAACTAGTCTCGTAATAATTGTACTACCATATTTTCCACCGCAGGGCAAAAGCTTCGTCCCATACAAAGAGGACACGAGCATTGATTGCTACATTTGCTCAAGGTGGTTTGGCGATTTCAGACTTGTTAACAGGTTCGTGTTTCCTCACGATGTGTTCCGTCAATGAAATAGAAAAGGTAACATTGGTAGTTGCTTGTGCTCGGTTGTGAACCCACAGCGTCCTATACAATCCCGACCCAATCTCAATAGAGACTAACCAATTATGCAGGACATATTAAAATGCACGAGTGTGTGCACAAACACAGGTGTGGGAATCAAAACCACGAGACCAACGGGACAACAAATTCATTTATGACTTTTAGGACATTAAAATATTATAATATGGCTTTCTGTGAACTCCACTATTGTTAAGAAGCGATATTATATGCACTCGTAAGCTTCTCGTTTAAAACAGTTGTCAAACTTGTTGAAGAAAGACTAGGCTAATCAATTACACCACAGCCTAGTTTGAGTAAGAAATACCATCACGCCTATATTCCTCGTAGGGGTAGGCAGAGGTGTACCAATGTACCTACACCCACAGTTTGCCGGTATATTTGGCTGCCATGTTATAGAGGGCGAGTCTATTGCCATTAAGCGGGCACAAATCCAAACTCTATGCTTTGTCTCTGCATCACCCTAAGGTAGACTGGTAGAAAATGCCTAAGGCAAGTTGAGTCCGCCTTTGTACGGTGTATTTTTACATTTGTGCATAAAGTTTTAATAAATAAATAAACAAATAAATAAAAAGATAGCAAAGAAGCCGCTAGTGTTGTACATTCACAGGTCGTATATACCGATATTGGGTTTGTCGCTATTTGTCGGGCACAGTTCCAATCTCGGCCTGTATTGAGAGTGCTTCGAACACGAGAACTTTATCATGCGAATATTTTTGTCTTAGTGACTTGCTGGAACCTCAGTATTGTGTTATATACAAGCCAAATCTGGTGATACAATAGATGTTGCTTTATATAGAAGGTTGATCTACTGTATGGCTTTAGATATTTTTGTACAATTGGTCACGTCCTGTTTTTTGAAGAATTATTATCAGTTATTTTTTTATTAATAGATAACTTCTGCCCGCGACTTCGACGCGTAAATGTCAGCTATCGCAGAAGCAGACGAAGTCACGGACTAAAACCTATGTCTTTTCTACCAAATTTCATCAAAATCGGTTCAGGTTTAGTCATGGAACCGTGTTACTTTTGCATTCAAAATAATAGTATGGATTATGCCCATATTGTTTTAAGCAGTAAATTGTTTGGTCCGTCACATTAGTCTGCTAAGTTATGACATCATCAACGAATTCTAATTTTAAATTCAAATCTGTCATGTTCCACGCAAACTTTTTCATAAAAATCCCTCTATTAATCTGTGAACAATGACATAACAGACGTCGAAGTTCGATAAGTGAAACTTTTTATTCATGTAAATCCATATAATATTAAGGATGGAACGGAACAAGAGCTTGCCGGGATTTATAAATGGAACATTCACGTTCAAATTTCAATTTCCTACTAGTAACAGCTATTCTGATTTAAGATGACGTCATTATGGTAGTTCGTATTACCTAACCAGTTTTATTTTATTCAAAGACAAGTTATATTTTGTAGATGAAAACTATTTCGATCTATGTTACTTTGATTGAACAAAATACACGGAAAGGTGTGTACATTAAAAAGTATTTATATACTTCATGTAAATACCTGTTTTTCATTATACCATTAGGAAATACATCATTTATTTTATCTCTGCCCCACGGTAAGAATTTCTTCTGTATCGAGGATATGTCACATACACAAACAGCCAGAACAGAAACAATTATCAGTAGGCTATACAAAAAAAATATTCCGTGCGAGAATCGAAACCGTGACGAGCAGCCCAGTAACCAATTGCTCTTCTACTCCTCCAACGATACCATTAAATTATATTATAAGCGAACGCCACGAGAATCGATATTACTTATATTTATATAATATAAGTAGGTTTTATCATTTTTATTAGGTCATTTATAAGCAAATGGCGATCTTCAAATTTCCGGCTATTTGCTGCGTTTTGTTAGAAAATTTATGATTGGAATTTACTGTCACTTGATGACTCCTAAACTTTGAAATGTGCGTCATAATAAAATTTAATGATGCTATTTGGCAAATATTCTGTTTGTCAAACATTCTACTAAAGAGATATTATATTACTCGTATTTTTGAAATAATAAAGCTCTTGAAGTTGTTTCCTTTTCTTTTAGTGTTATTCTCATACTTCCTTTATATTAGGATGAATCAATCTTGCGTCCTTTTTCACTTTATGATAAAGCGTAAAGAGAATCAATTTTCTCAAATGCGTTTTTGTTCCCTTCGCAATTCTGGCGTTCATGGCATGGTATGCGGGGTTTGTTTTAGAGGAAGCTTCTCTAGGTAGATTACCAAAGCTAGCCTGCTGCAGTACAATATCAGGCATGAGTTTAGAATGAAAACTCTGAATTCAGTGTTTTGTTCTAAAAAAGGGGAACAAATTTCGGTCATTTTTTTTTTGTTTACCTCGTTATTCAGCTACGGCAACACCATCGGCTGATGTAGTCATTAAGTCAGAGTTAATAGTAGTAGTCGTAGTGTAGTTGTAGTTGGTAGTTAGTTAAGTCTCTACAGGTGACAGGACATGTGATAAAATTTTTAAAAAAAAAAACAAAGTAAAAACCAATATAAACAAGTAATAAAATTAAAAGAAAAAAAAAACTCCATACAGATAAATAAATATCCCTACCGCAGCTAACAAAGGAGCTAATAACCTTAAAACGGCCGCACCGATAATTTTGATAAGAAATATCTAAGAATCATCGTTAGGAAACCTGCTTTCAAATAAATAAAACCACATTTAAATCGGTTCACCCGTTTAGGAGCTACGGTGCCACAGACAGACACACAGACACGTCAAACTTATAACATCCCTCTTTTTTAGTCGGGGGTAAAAAATACAAAACATGAATACATAACCTACCTACATTAAAATATTAAAAAATGTAGGAAGAATTTCGAATTTCGCGCCAAAACCGCATAGCGACGCGTAGGTACCTGCATCTTCCTTGCGCGGACCGTGCGGGCCGCATCTCGTCGACACACCACGCGCGCGCGCTTCAGTCGCGCAACGTTATCGAAATCGGCCACGTTTTTTGATTTCGCCTCAGTTTTACTTGTACCCTGTACTGGAGTTAATTTTGTGTACTACTAAAGTTTATAGTGTAAATCTATGAATAAACTATTTTAAACTGAAATGCGGAACTGTATTTGCTACAAAAACAAAATCTTTATCAATAACAAAGATACAGTTTAGAACGTAAATACTGGCAGATCATTAAAAGTATCAAAGCTCTTTGTGAAACATGGGAAGCACGGACTCCTATTAAAACTAACGGAGCCGGCCGTTCCGACCATTCAACCGGATTACATGTAACTTTAAAATGTGGCTGAATAGAGATTGCTTGATTAGAGATATAATACAATTAGATGGTCTTAATACTTCGGGCGATTTGCTTTAGCACTTGGGAATTCTGTTTACAAGTTTCAAGTGCTCCTTTATTTTACTGGAAAATGTATTTATTTATTTAAAGTTTATGCAACGAAAAAGTACAAAGGCGGACTTAGTGTCTTAGGTATTGTACCAGTCAACTAAAGGTGGTGAAGAGAGAACATGGCAGGTGTACAATATTTTGTGCTAGCGTAGGCTCCCGATTTCTTTTTAGAAAAGTATTCTTCTGTGGTTATCATTTTTTAATGATTGAATCGCTACTTACGCATATATTATGCTATATGTATCAGCCAGTCAATTACAAAGCTGTTTAATTTTTGTGCGTTTATATATGTTTCCATTTTTGAGCTATTAAATTTATTTTAATTTATTTTGAGTCACATTAGAAAGTCCTATTAAACCCCTCCATCTGTTTAATGGGAATGTAACTTAAACTCCTAGAAATAACCTTGGTCTTAGTTATTATACCATCAATACTACTATAACAAATATTTTCATAAAGTTCAATAAACTAAGCCTACACAATTTGTTGTCTCAAAAGACAGTTGCATCCATATTTTAATCGCTACACCACAGCTTGTTATAGCCAATAAATAATTCAGGACTAAGTCAAACAGGCAGTGAGCAAGCTAGAAAATATGCAGAGTAACGACCGACGACCCATTTTTATAGTTTCCTGGTTAGAGTATAAATAAAACACGCTGTACAACGCTAATGTGCTTTATGGCTTGTGTTTTTATTTACGAATGTAGTATTTATGTTTCAACATTCTCATTTTAAAATGTGTTTTAAAAACTAGGTAGGTTAGCTAGCTGTAGCGACTTCGGAGAGACTTTCATTAACTGGAGCATAATATTTAAATACGTACATAATATTTAGATAGGTACGGTGTATTTTTTTCAATGCTCATGCGTGAATTTTTTTTTCTTTCTTAAATATAATATGTATTTTAGTGTCCGTACTTTATTGCTAGTCTAGCATATATGAAAAACGTAACACCATGGTAAAGAAAATAATGATACGTAGGTCCCTTATTCTAAATGTTCTCGTCATTAATGTGTCGTTTAAATAACTGATATAAATAAGAGAGTTAAAACTATTTTCGCTTTTAAACTGTGTCACGAGTCAAAATGAGAAATCCGTGAAACTCTGGCAGCTTTCATCGTAGGATTAAACAGTTGACATGTCGCTAAAGCACTGGATTCAGTATGTCATCTCTTGAAATTTTAAATAAATGATATTTCTTTTTTTTTTTGTACAAACGTAAGTAAAACTTTTTGTATTCCAGGCGCATTTTTTTTAAATAGGAGTATATATTTTTTGTATTTTTTGTGGTGGGTAACTCTTGACTCTAGTTAAAGCCAGAGGTGACATATACTAATACTACATTTACAACGGAGTTTACGCGGAGTGCATGTTCACTCTAACTTCTCTAATGTTAATTAAGTACGCAACTAGACATGTAAACGCCATCTATTGGAGCAAAATTGAACTATGAATATTTTGTTTTATTCAAGAGCTTGTATTATATATACTTAGAGGCTCGTTGGTAATGCAGGGTAACCGAGTGGTCGCATTATGCGACAGTGGTGCTCTCTGGCCCAAGTGGCTGGCACCGAAGCAGGTACTATGAATTGTGCACGGCCTGTACCTATGTAAAATGAGGTTTTAGTTTTTACGAGAAATTAAATATAAAATATTCTTTTATTTCGCCTTTATTATTCTGTATGGAGAAGTTACGGCTCCTACAGGTAATTATTTATTTTCAAATACGTTAACTTGGTGATAATTATAAAACTTACGGATGATGTAATTTTTCGCCGTCTTTTGTTTTGGTTTTATATTCTAAAAGAGTGGTCGTTAGAGTGCCCGCAGACGTCAGACAATAGACGACCGATTTTTTGTCGGAGTAAATGAAACATAATTATGAATTCAATACATCAACACGCACACGTCCCACAAAAATTCGCTCCCACGAAATTATAGATTTATTTAACGGTTCGATGAAATCGGTCCTACCAAAACGTGGCCCTAAAACAAACAAACATATCAGCAAAATAATTAAAGATATAAGTACATAACCTTGTAGATACAAACACGGCCTAAAAGCCATCGCCTACCTGTCCCTACCTACCTACATCGCTCCACATCCGAATCACTTAGTCACGTAAGATGAAAGCATATATCAAGCGGTATCAAAGGATCTACGGGCCCCTAATCAGGTGTATCGCTCACTAATGATCCGATCTCAGCGCTAATCCGGTTCCAGCCAGTCGGGGCAGGGGCACTTTTTCTCACTAATCCCTTCATTAACGGCGCTTACAGCTTTCCAAACACTACCGTCCAGGTATTATTTGTGGATGGTTTGTGTCTTCTAATTGATTTTGATGAGGAAGTTTTTGAAAAATGGGATAACATCCCATTTTTCATTCTATGCTCTTGAAAAGAATGTAAAAATTAAGTAGAAATAAGATTTGACTGAATAAAATTGTGATCTCGAAAAATACAAGTACTTACTAGAAAGTACTTATATAAATAAAAATAAATTGGTGTATGTATGAGAGATCATCACTTCAGAAAGGCTCGACCGAATTGGCTGATGTTTTTTATTGTGTACTTACCTAATTGTCAGAACAAGGTTTGTGTGAATTATTTTTTTTGGTAATTCCACCGAAGCAATTGGAAATTTGGATGGTATTTTCATTAAAATGTGACGATTAGCAAATTTCATCTGTGCGAAGCCAGGTTGGGTCGCCAGTTTTATGTAAAAAGTATTGGTGCCTATTTTATAGACAAATTTAACTTTCCAGCATTTTGGTTATGGTTGATAATTGAACACACCTAAATAAACCATGGCGTAAGTACCTGTGTATAAGTAATATCTACTAGAAATTGTAATTTCAGCTAAGAAGGTAAAGCTAGTTCACACTAACTAGAATTTAATGAATTAACTTAAGTTAACTCTTACCGCTTGCACTATGTTACTCGCAAGTAACTTGGTCCTAGGAACATTGAAATGGCTGTTTATCTCGTGTTTAACAAAATGTATATACCTGCTGTTTACCGACTTTATATTTTACATGTACAAAAGTTATTATTTGGTATTATACAGTAGCTACACAAAGTACTTTGTGTACCTACTTTATAATACCAAATAAGTTAGTAAAGCAAGTAGTTATTTATTAAAAATAATGTAAAAATAAAATAAATAATAGCAGCCAATTATTGTTCCAAAGGTCTCTTCTCATATTATACAGGAAAAATTTTTAACCAGTGCGTAAATTTTGCCATAATAAACTTCAACACGTTTTATTAAACACGTATATTTTATTTTGATATGTCTTAGTACTAAAAAAAAAAGTTATCGCTTACGAAACATGTATACTTAAAAACCATATTTTATTGTCACTCGGCGCTAGCGCATTCCCCACCCCCTCACTCCAGCCATGCGCCCGGGCGGCGGCCAAGAGTTGTCATTGATAGTATGGCGAATAGATTATGTCCATGTTTTGCTTATTTCAAACTCGGATAAGGATGAATTTTTTTTTTATTTTTTTTTTTAACTAAACACGGAAATGTGTTCTATTACTGACACTGAACTACCAAAAAAAATTTACGCACTGGTTAAAAACTTATCCTGTAGAGAAAGCACGAGCATTAATCACTACGCCTGTTTCAGGCAGATTTGGCGATTTAAGACCTATACTCATTATATGTCCAGGTTTTTCTTACGATGTTTTCCTTCACAGATGTCAAACTTGTCCAAGATAAACTTAGATAATACAAAAGAAAAATTCACATTGATACTTGACCGATATCGAACCTGCAACCTCATGCAGAGCCGTGGGTGCCTTAACCACTGGGGCATCACGATATCTTAAGCCATTGAGCCTTCTAAATATGTAGATAGATTCCACGCCTCATTTCTATTCCACTCAAAGTTGGTCTGCAAATAAACATATATTTTGTAGAACAGAATATCAGGTTTAAGTGAACTGACGCTTAAAAACCCAGCATTAAGTAAATCCTGGTATTAGTTACGCCCCTCTCGTCCAGTATTATACCAGTAAAGGGGTTGGTATTAAGAGTATAAACATTTTTACATACAACTTTTCTGTGTAGGTACCTTTCATAGAGGTAATTTGTTCAAGCACAACACAATTGCTTGCAAAATATATTTTGAAACACCTTTTCTGCTTAATTTCTTCTCTTAAGGTTTTGTACCCAAATGGTGCTAAACGGAATAGTCTTTTAAAACTCCGTTGTCTGTCCATCTTTCTGTCACAGGGCTATCCGTACTAATATTGTAAATGCGAAAGTAACTCTGTCTGGCAGTCTGTCTGTCTCTTCTTCACGCCTAAACCACTGAACCGATTTCAATGAAATTTGGCACAGATATAGTCTGGGACCCGAGAAAGGACATAAGATAGTTTTCATCCCGGAAATCCCCCGGGAACGGGAACTATTAATCCACGCGGACGAAGTCGCGGGCAAAAGCTTGTATCTTATAAGCCGTAATACACAGGACACAATTTTTACAGAGTGTGTATAACTATGACTGCTATAAAAAAATTAAGAAAGGGCGGATTCAAACTCAAATAAGACCATTAAAAGCACAGAACATTAACCTAAAGGATTAAAAGGCGCTTTTGAACGTCAAATAATTAAAACTATTGAATCTAGTTGCCCATTCCAAAAGGTAGTTTTGTATGGAGAAGAACGGGCAAGAAACTCCATACATACTCTTAAAAAAAAACCAAGAAACATGTTTTTTGTATGTAGTGTTAAATATTGTATGATGGTACGAATCCTTCGTGTAGACGTTCGACTTACTCACGGCCGTTATTTTTTTTGAGTTCATCAAATATTCAGCTTCACAAGAGTGACAAAACCACAAAACTGTTACTTTATATCCCAGAATTCAACATTAAAATACGCTAGTACCTACGTTAGTCTGAGTTAACACACATCTGAGAATACATTAAATGCCGACTCTGCACATATCGCCCGATTTATCCACCGCCAATAATCCATCCATTACAAAAGCTTATTCAACCATCGCTTAAAGTTAATTCTGACAATCGAGGTATTCCTCGTAGCGCTCCCGTTTTGAAGCGCGCCCATCTAAGCGCTACTGTTTTGTTCCTCGTAGCGCTCCTAAAAGGAGCGCTTCGAGGAAGGATTAAAAATATTAAAATTTATTTCCTCGAAGCGCTCCCACGTGTAAAAATAGGGAAAAGCATGAAGTAAACGTAATTAATTATATCGATAATTTTTAAAAACTCATGTGTGCATCATCGACTTCGAAGTTGAACCAATTTGACAACACGGTTGGCGCAGTGGCCGAGCAATTGACTGCTGTGCTGCGTGTCGCGGGTTCGATTCCCGCACGGAACCAATATTTATATGACCTACCGATAGTTATTCCGGGTGGCTGGCTGTTTGTGTATGTGAGATTATGTGTTTGTAACCACCCACGATAATCCTAGTGTGGGGTAACGTTTTTTTATATAAAAAAAAAAAAAAAAAAAAAAAACGTAATAGAGAGAATAATATCTTTTTGATTTATGGGAAACATACTAGAAAGAAATCAAGCTTTCTAAACAATAAAAAACTTTTTTACAAAAAAATTACAACCTTTGTGTGGTGGCTTTGGTTCTGTTTCTTGTTTTGTATTGCCACCAACTTCCAAAGCTAAAGTTATTTTTCTCTTTTTAGTTTTTGAAGGCGGTTGTAATTTTTTTGTAAAAAAGCTTTTTATTTCTCGCTTTTTAGAATCAACTTCTTGTCATCCAAATCCATGAAGAAACTGTCATGTTATGTAAATTAACGAGACACCACTAAAAAGTCATAAGAAAGCAGAATATGCGATTTCGTTTACTTGGATGAGAAATTTTTAAATACTACTGTATACATCTGTGTAACCCTTGAGTACAGGCGTGATGTTATATTGTGTGATGGTGTAAACAATGCTTAAATATGCTATAGCAACAATCGCGGTTAATCTGCTGTTATTTATTGAAGAGTTCCCCCGATTTCTACAAGATCCCATCATCAGATATTGAAATGGTGACAATGGGACCACACGGGAAGCACCAGCTTTCAAATAAAAAAAGAATCATGACAATCGGTTCACCCAGTCGGGAAATTCGAGGTAACAAACATAAAAAAAAAAAAAAATTAATACAGTCGAATTGATAACCTCCTCCTTTTTTTGAAGTCGGGTAAAAAATATATGAATAGGTTATGTCGGCAGATTATAAGTATTCATCTATTTGGTGGACTAAAGGATTTACAATAAAACAAAAAAAAAAAAATACAAACCCGCGCGAAGCCGGGACGGGCCGCTAGTTGTATATTATAACGATGTGTTCTACTTATTACCTAGTTATTATCGATAATTTCAGTTAGTATAGTCCCATCTCTATCCGAAAGTTAATCATGGGAGCGCTACGAGGAAATACATTTTAATATTTTTAATCCTTCCTCGAAGCGCTCCTTTTAGGAGCGCTACGAGGAACAAAACAGTAGCGCTTAGATGGGCGCGCTTCAAAACGGGAGCGCTACGAGGAATACCTCTGACAATCAAATCTATGAAGGAGCGTCTCATTCCGGTCCGGTCCGGTCCGCTAGCGTCCGGCTTTTGGACAAGTACGGCTGTAATATTTTATAGATATTGGACCGCGTTTTGTGTCATTATCGTAAAAGTAGCGTCAGCAAGAAAACTATTCCCTATCCTCTATTACTTTCATAATACTTAAGTGGATCCGATACTTGCGTAAAGGAAATTGAATCATTTATTGTAACGGCATAATACTGCTTTATCAGATAGGTTTCGGATGAACATACCTATGATTGTTTACTACAAAAGATACGAGCTAACCCTTGCTCCGGAGAATTGTGTACGCCCCAATCATACCGATATCAATATGTCCAATCAATTTCGTGTATACGATAAAATTTTATTCGGCAGAAAACGAGGATAGTTTAGCCTTGATTGAATAATTTCGAAAAAAAAAAGAAAAGCGTTTTATTTTCGGTGATATTCAAATGGGTGTATAAATTATTTAACATGGAGGTACACGTCAGAAACACGTATTATGCAACATACCTATCAACTGCACGCAAACACCGAAAGCCGACAATATTAAAATTAAATGCAATTTTATTCGGTCAGTATTCAAAGACATAAATTGGCGGGTTAACCGCGGTCACGCGGCCTCAGCCATGAAATCATAAAATCAAAACTACAAAGTGGGTGGAACGTCAGGCGTCATGCGGTATGCGTCACACATTAATCTATGTACAGGGTGCGCCACTTGCAACTGTCCAACAAAATCCGCATGCGGTGGCCGACAGAGTAAAGCCCACCGAAAGCTGCTTTGAGTTTGTCCCTGAACGGATTAAAAGCACAAAGTTTGTTGAATGCAATTTTAAAATGAAACTTTTGTAAGCAAGTGTATTCTATTATGTAACAACTTCATTTATTTTGTAAACAGCTCGAGAGCAGTATTGGAAAGGGCTCTATGTTTAGCTACATTATGGTATGATAAAATATTGTTCACTATAATATGAAGCCCTCTTTTTTTCTTTTTCTCCTCCCGTCTTTGTAAAGATTACTAATAAAGCGATATGGGTATGCTTCTGCAAATCACGCATCATCACATAGCTTTCGCATTGAGCAACAATAAAAACGTGCAACAGCGCGATGTCATCTGAAAATCAAAAAGCTTTTAATTTTCTTTTTACCGTGTTCGACAAAGTTTTTCCATTTGCTCCGATTCTTGTATCGGCAACATTTCCGCGGGCAACTTTTTCATTTTCCCTACTCATGTTACTTTATACGAGTGCTCTCCCAATCCAGAATGCTTCCTATTGTGCGATAAAAATATCGACAACAACTTTTCATGAGAAACCAAAATGTTCACGCCGATTATATCGTTCATTTGCATCAACACCTCTCTTTGTGGAGCGCTGATAACGTTATTGTTTAAAATAAATGGAATAAGTGAGTGAATTTGTATTCACTATGAATGTCCACTTAACATTATTCCATTGCACTGCGGTCGGCTTTTTGTATTTTATATGTTCTGCTAAACTCGTTAAACATATATGAATTGTTTTACTCTCATTAAAATGCATACACAATTTGTTTTCCTGCAAATAATAGATTTTGTTAATTATGTAAATAATGCACATGTGGGTGTACATTGGCACACCTCTGCGGTCTGACTAACCCTTCTGAGAAAACAGGCGTAATAGTATGTGTAAATAATGCAATAAATGTTATCAGCCTGTAGTTCCACCATATAATGTAATTAGTAAACAGAAATGAACTGAAGTGTTATTGGGTTTTTCTATGAATTTCTCAGTAACAGCTCGGCGTTAGGATTTGTACCGGTGAATGGCAATAGGCAAATATCAACTCAAGCAAATAGCACCGGCAAACTGTGACTGTACATTGGTACACCTCTGCCTAACCTTTCGGAGAATACAGGCGTAAAAAAACCACATTTTAGTACTGTCACCATCATTCTAAAATAATTTTATAAAATTAAGCTAGGAAGGTAACAATTCTCATTCCATCTGGAATATTCTGGAAGTTTACATCATTCTGGCTCCAGTGTGGAGTCGCGCATACTTGGGGGCAACTCATCACTTATTACGACCCCAACTATCCGGCGGAAAAATGATGTAGAGGCAGAGAGAAGGTACAGTTTTAGTTAGGGTGGAGTTATTCTGTCGTTGACAGTTTTCAAGGTTTTTTCTTTGTTTGTTTGTTTACTTAGGGAGTGCATTTTCTTTAATAATGACTGTCTTAAGTGCTTTATTCATCAGGATAGTGGTTTTTTCTTCGAACCTAAATGATTCATAATTGTTGTTAGTAGCACATGTTAAACTTTGTTAGTAACATGCATGCAATGTGTAAAGAAATCATGTACCTCTTTTGTCTACTAAAAATGAAGGAATTTATCATATTTCCGCATTTTGTTTTCTGTGACAGAGGATTGTACTTAATTCTTGGATGAAATGATAGTTTCTTTGACTTTCAATACTTGGGTTTTAAAACTTTTTATAATATGTAGATAGTTGTTATGATTATTTCATAAACTAGGTTATTTTACGATAAGATATATAAAGCAATGTGATTACATTACTCATTTACCATTTACGTTTAAAATATAGTAAAATCGTACATACCATCACGTCTGTATACCCCGAAGCTGTAGGCAGAGGTGAATGTATACCCACAGTTCGCCGGTATGATTTCGTCCCATGCAATAGGGGGCGAGCCTATTGCCGTTAACCGGCAAAAATCCTAACTCTGAGCTGCTACTAAGCATTTCATAGAAAATCCCAAATTATGCTTTGCTGTTTTAGTAAAATGTATTCAGTTTGAAACTATAACGGCGATATACATACAGGTTGGTTATAATAACCAACCTGTATGTATATCGCCGTTATTTTTCTAATTTGTATTGTTCACGAGAATGCAGTATGAGCATAGGATATATGAGTTTCCCAAAAATTAATTAATTTTATCCGTAAGTAAACATGAAAGCACTCAACGTATATTTTTACTCAAACAACACTCGCAAACTATAAAGCGTCCAAATAGTCTATTTTAGTTTTGGCTCCTTTATGCCAACGCAGACATTTACATCAAAGTAAAGTCAAAGTCAAAGTAAACATTCGTTTCTGACTATACTCGGGCGAATTCCTTTAGAAACGATGAAACTTGCAATTTACGAGTAATGCACTACAAGTTTACGGTAAAACTGGACTGTAATAATATATGCTTGAGTTGAACATTGAATGTTACTTTTGGTAGCTTAACTTTTAAAAAATGATTTTATTCTTCTAGAATGTGTTTAAATCGTTTCGGATTGAAGCTGTTTTTCTAGTTATTTTATTTTGATAGTTTGTGCGTCTATCATGTCCATTGGTCAGGGAGCTCTCTCTTGTCTATTTTAAATTATAAAGTTACTCTCGGAATAAACTCGGTATTTCAAAAACCCTTTGCCTTATGAATCTGTAATTTAGCATTACAATATCTGTTTTCAGCTTTATAAGTCAAGTGGTTTCCGAAATTCCGAGTTTATAGTATCCGTACTAATATTATAAATGCGAAAGTAACTCTGTCTGTTTGTCCGTCTGTCTGTCTGTCTGTCTCTTCTTCACGCCTAAACCACTGAACCGATTTCAATGAAATTTGGTACAGATATAGTCTGGGACCCGAGAAAGGACATAGGATAGTTTTCATCCCGGAAATCGCCGGGAACGGGAATTATTAATCCACGCGGATGAAGTCGCGGGCAAAAGCTAGTAGTTTTATAAATATCACCTATAGTCAAAGGTGATATTTATAAAACTATACTATACAGTCGGTGAAGTTGACTTTCACGTGCAACAAGTCGAGGACAAAAGCTAGTTAATACTTAATCTGCTAGAAACCAAATATTTCTAGCATGCTTAAGCTATTACGGAAAGAAACTCAGAAAATAATTTCACTCTTTCGTGTAAAATTAATTTAATAATTCATGACTCTTATCGTCAATTTTTTGGCGTGTTCTAAAAAACTTATATCACAAATTCACTGAAACGCTTCTTTAACTCGAACTCACTACCTAAAACAGAATCTCCAAAAACAAGCAACAGTTAATATAGACTCCAGACAAAATAGCGCAGTAGCAACAAAGAGTACTTTATCAAGTACCTACTACGGTCACGATTGACACGTAAACAAGTCACAGAGCTATTCAATTTCATAAATATCTCACCACCTGCCAACATACATATATATAACCGTGGCCGTCATTTTATCAACTTTTAGAGCCTTGAATTCCCTATACCACTTGGAAAACTTATCATTCAAGCGCACTCGAACTTCGTTTACTCTCGTAGGTATCTCTTCAAAGTTAGCACGTAGCGTTTTACACAAATGTGTGCCTTAACGACGAAGAAATAAAGCTTAGCTGGATGGAATATGTTGTTAGGGTTTTGTTTTGCAAATCTAAGACCTTTTTAAGTGCATGGAGTTATTTTTATATGATTTTCTTGTTATCTCTGTTTTGCTTACTCACTCACTTGCCTTTCTCCTATCGAGATCTGTTTATTTACCTTGTTAAAACTTTATAAGTATTGTAAACTGAAATACAAATCATTATTAGTTTCAATCGATTTGTTTATCAATAAGACACATTATAGTTGAACAGAAGCCTGCACATTTTGCTACCCCAACAGATAGATCGTTTTTCAACTTTATTACAAAAGAATAAGGTTCATGTTCAATTAGGAAAATTTTACAGTTAGGGATAGCAAGTACGGACGTCTGTTCTCAAAAATTTGGTTATGTATATTTCCAATTGTATTTTCCGGACAATATCACCCAAATAAATGTAATTTTATGTGAGTATGTAATTTTGCTATGTAAAATTAATCGCGTGGCCTATCTCCGGATTACAGCGCATGCTCACATGTCCGGAGTCCAATCGTTGCATAGGGATTTGGATGTTATCTAAAATTGTTTAATTATCAAAACATGCATGCGTTACACACGATTTGTTTATGGTTATATTACATTATTCAGAAAGGCCTGGTCCCCAGTACTTGTGACCGGCGTGCTTGTATGACCAGGTGTATGAAAGTGGATGAGGCGAAAGGAGTATCTCTAGTAAGGAGGATCGTAGCAGGTGGCGTTCTGTGGTTTCTGCCTACCCCCATGAGAAAAAGGCGTGAATTTATGTATGGATGTATGTAAAATTACGTCGGTTCTTCTCTACAAAAGTGCAATACCTTAATGACCAAAATATGCACAGCTGTTATTTTTATATCGCCAAAAAAGATGTGTCTGTAGGAACCTATTTTTGAACGGAGTAGGCACAGATGTATATTACGCCCAACCTTCATCAAAAGCACTAATTCCAGAACCCTTCCAGTGTTACTAACCCCGCACACCGTATTCCGATTCGAATCGCAAAGTTGGTAGCACGTTGTAATTCCGATGCACTTCCAAGATAACTTTCTAGATCGTGTGGGGCCCAAACGACCTCACAAAGTTCTGCCACCTCGTCCTTCAGATTGTAACATTGTATTTAAGCGTTCAAGAATTCCGGCCATCTTGAAACGAAAGGTATCCCGCTTGTGTCCCCTTTGCCTTAGCGTTGGACGTTTTAGGAACATAGTGTGCGTGTCCAAAATTCCTTTGTGTAGTGCCCTTAATTAATTTGTGTATGTTAGTCGGTTATTGCCTTGTTTGCCTTATTTTTATGCTTCATAAATGTATGTATTGTATGAAATGGGAAGTCAGTAAAATAATACGCATAGTATGGTTGGTAATTCTATACTTTTTGGGAAGATTGCAATCCAATCTAATCTCAGCCTCATCTAACAAAAATATCTTAAGTTTTCTTTACATTAGTGGTAGCTGATGTGGAGTTACGACTAGATTTTTAAATTAGCCTTTTGTTTCCTCTTTTGAATATGCCCATATTCGGAATACCTACATTCTTAACTGAATAAGAGACTTGACGACTTCTATACACTACAAGAACCTCAAAGTCTCAATAGTTTCTCATTTTTAACAGATTCTAAACCTATGATCACAAAAATTCAAATAATATTTTCTACTCATACTGAACATAAGAAAAGTCTGCCCGTTTAACTAAAGAATATGTATACAAGCCTGTTTCAACAACGTACATGTTACTAAAATTGTGTACCGTTTGTTAGGTGTGTCCCACAAAGTGTGTGACAAGAACGCTAGCCAGCCACGACGGAGACAAGACAAGCCTGACATCAAGTGAAAGGACTGGCCCATATTAGCACGGGGACAAGACAGTTAGGGATTTTCACGAAATATGTAGGTTGGAGATGAGTTAGGTATTCATTTTTAACATTTAACACAATTGCAATGGATACGGTAAAGCTTCTGGGATTGTAGTGTTTTAGATGTATTTCTTTTACGGCTTTGTTTATTATGAAATTTGCTGATATGCTGTTTTATAACATACAACTATGAAATTGCCCGAATAAAAATAAAAATCTTAACAGATGAGCAGTTTTAAAATGTAGGTAATCCTAAGTGGTTCAACAATATTTATTTTTTCCGAATGTGGGGGCAAACACTAGGAATTTCTCTCGTATCGTGAGTGCGTTGACAAACATACAAACTCATATACACATTTATATGTATGCCATACAAATATACATGTTGCATATGGAAATCGAGCCCGTGACAAGCAGTGCTGCAGTCAATCGCTATGCCACTGCGCCAACCGTGTTGTCAAGATGCTGATTCAATAACACAGAAATATAAAAAAATAACTAAAGAATCAGAGACCAGACAAGCATGCGACCCAGCTAGTGAGAATTAGCTTTTCTCCAAAAAACAGTTATAAAAAAAAAACATACAACAAATCATTCTAATTCATCAAATAAAGTACCTCAAATAAAACTGGAAGACAATAAGTCCATTCAGAATCAGTGGCACTTGTAGTACGTCGATTGTTTCGCTCGCACATCGTACTCTATTGCTAAGTCGAGACGACTGCATAAGCCACAGCTGACAACTCAGTTGGTCCCTTTCCAATTTGCGTTCGAATAAATGGAAACGCTCGAATCGCATAAATGAAAACGGTGGAACAAATTGATTTCTCACTCAGACAGAACCGTGCACAGAACAACCTATTACTTTCTATTATCTGTTGTGTTCTAAAAATATGTTTTGTTGTAAATGTGACTGACAATGTGTAGTGAAAAGATTTGGCGAAATATTGTTAGTCATGAATTGGTAAAATGTAAAAATGTTTTTCCAATCATTGTTTTGTTTGATTTCAAATATTTCATCGAAATGAAAGAAAGAGATAAGCCGAAATTTAAAAACAAATTTTTGTAAAATTTTGAAACATTTATTAATATTACGTTTATCTAACATAGTGAAAACGTCGTTTTACCCAGTGGTTAAGGATCCTTTCTAGCCTCTCTTAAGGGATAAAGGCACAAAATGTGATTTTTTCTATTCAAGTATTTTCTGAGTTTATCTTAGACATTACTAGCATCAGTGAAGGAAAACAACGTGTGGAAGCCTGGATTGAAAATCCGCCTTGAGCAAGCGTGGTGTTTCATGCCCAGCATTAATAGGCTGGTAACATTATTTAACATACTGGCTTTGGTTTTTCAAACCCAAACCCATGTCAATCGTTTGGTAGTGGCAACTTATTATGAAGACTACGGTAATTTTGTAAATAGGTACCATTATGTAGATACCTATCCATACCGACGAATCAAGTTACAACAGAAGTCAAGTCCCGATAAAAAAAACAAAAGACAGTCTAGATTTGGTATTTTAGAAACGTTCGATTTTTAATCAAGCACATCAGACAGAATGCCATCGTATGTCTCGAACGGTTCATTAGAAAATTTCGCCCCTTTTTCGTTCCGACCCCGGTCTAGCCGCCCGATACTTTCTGTCTGATGCGCAATCTACCTTTTTATGCTCCAAACGATTCGGATATTTCCATAAAACGTATACATTATAGATATAAACAAGGGTAACTATAAACTAAATGTAAAAATATAAATATACCATCACGCCTGTATTCTCCGAAGGGTTAGGCAGAGGGGTACCAATGTATACCCACAGTTCGCCGGTATATTTAAGTCCCATGTAATAGGGGGCGAGCCTATTGCCATTAACCGGGCACAAATCCAGACTCCGAGCTGCTACTGAGAATTTCATAGAAAAATCCAATAGCACTTTTTGCTCGACCTGGGAATCGAACCCAGGACCTCAGCGTAGCAGTCATGCTTAGGACCACTAGGCAAAACTAAACTAAACTAAATGTAATTGGTAACTAAATAGGTACGAAGATGTATGTAAATTAAACTATACACAACACACAAGAACAAGACGCAAACTAGTTTCCCAAGGCCCCGCCGGCCTCACTTCTAAGGACAGTAATTCCCTATTTACAGAACTTATATAACATCCGATAATTTTGGTAATAAATCAGACAACTTGTTAACTGAACTGCCACAAGAAAATACATCCAAAATTTTCCCTCAATGAGCACATAATGTAAAAATAAGGGGTCCCTTTTGTCGTTACGTGATCGTCAGGCAAGCATCACGCACGACCCGACCGCGGCCAACGAAGCGTTGACAAATGCCTAATTGAATTTTCAGCCACGATATTGTGTCCCTGTCAAAAAGATTTATACTTATAGATTCTGTACTTGTTTTTATTACCTGCTTTGTTAGCCTAGTGGTCTTGAGTTTGATTCCCAGGTCGAGCGAAAGTGTTATTGGGTTTTTCTATGAAATTCTCAGTAGCTGCCCGGAGTTACGATTTGTGCCTGGTTGGCAATAGGCTCGCCCCCTATTACATGGGACCTATAAACATACCGGTGAACTGTGGGTGTACATTGGTACACCTCTGCCTTACCCTTCGGGGAATACTGGCGTGATGCTATGGTATAGGACTTGCTTCTATTTTTCCGTAAGGAGCAAATATCCTATAGAAAATGGTCAGGTTTCAAGCCTCGCTCAATACAGGTCGTAAATAGTTGAAGCCTGTGGCCATTCATCCAAGTCCGGTATGATTGCTACGTTTTTTGTGTCGTTTCTCTACAAAATGGACTATCCTGAATGAATGATCGCCAAAGGAATGGCCGAGTGCAATCGCAAAATAGAAAGTAATATGAGGAGAGAAAAGATTTTTAAAGTATTAATATATTTTGTATGAAAGGCGGTAAAAATAGAAGACTCAAATTTTAAATAGTATATTTCTACTAATCCTACTTATTTAACATTATAAATGCGAAAGTTTGTGAGGATAGATGGATGTTTGTTACGCTTTCACGCTTAAACGGCTGAACGGATTTGGATGAAACTTTGCACTGAGATAGATTGTAGTGTGGAATAAGACTATAGTCTAATTTTTATCCTGGAAAAATGTACAATTCCCGTGGAATAAACTTCGACGTGAACGAAGTCGCGGGCTGAACCAAGTAAATTACAATATGGTTAAGAAGGTCAAACTATTAGAATAATTGCTGCTTCGATCTAAAACAGATAACCCTATGTTTAATCTTGAAACTTTGAGCGAATATATTATTTTCAGCTACACATAGCTACACATACATGGTCACTTTTACATCGTCCTGGAGCCGAAACACATGATCTCCAGTCGAGTAATAGTTACTATTGGCGCTGTTATTTTTTTAAGACGTCTCTAAGACCTTGAGTATTTATTACATTTTTTTTGAATTTCGTGTTAGATGTTAGTAGCTCTTCTGTCTGGTCGATGAATGGATTTTTCAAAGGCTACCGTTCGCATGTGTAGTCGATAAGGTTTGCACACAAGTATGAATTGACTGCAAGGAAGCGTTACTTCGAGTTCTCACTATTTCACAAATTAAATTTAGGTGTTACTTTTTGAAAATAATAGTGCCAATACTTTCTTTTACTATGTTAGAGCTTATGGCTTTCGGCTCCAGAACGATGTAAAAGTAAGCGTGTATATAGGCCTCGTATACATGTCATATAAGCTGAGCATTCACTGCAATAATTCGTGTAATTTCCCTACCCGTTATACGAAGATTTATGTGAACAGGAACAAATAATGTGCGCACAGCACACGAATTAATTCCCCGTAAACGGATTCACGCTTACATTCTCTCAATATTTTTATTATAATTCTCATATCTGTTATTTTTGTACTTGACGGCTATGCCGACGGTTGGGTAATCCTTTTCATATTCTTATTTTAGGATTTTTTGTACTGCTTTTAGCTACAGCTGTCTAATATTTTTCTGCACTAACATTGAGATATTTATATGGAAAATCTGAGAAGCAATTTTATTCTGTAACTAGCTTCTACCCGCGACTTCTTCCGCGTCAAATTTATATATTATCCCACGGGAGCCGTACATTATTCCGAGTTAAAAAGTATCCTATTATTATTCCATACTACAATCTGTCTCAGTGCCAAATTTCATCCAGATCCGTTCAGCTGTTTAAGCGTAAAAGAGTAACCAACATCCATCCATCCTCAAACACTTTCGCATTTATAATATTAGTAGGACTTTTAGAAACGATCGTAAATTTCAGTCTAAATCCAATAAAAAATCCTCTAATTTACCAACATTTTTTCTATTGATTGTGGCTAAGCGTAGATTGCGACTAGATTTTGAACGTTATTAATATGTAGAATTGGACTGAGTGTTTTTACACTGTAAAATCTGTCTTTATACTACGAAACATAAATGAAAGACATATCAATGAAGTACCCATTCCACGCCCTGGAAATTGAACATCTTAAGCTCCAAAAAAATCAAATTTACCGCCTAAATAAACACGCCATCCGCCAATGAGCATGTTCGCTTTCGTTCCAATTTCGAAACGTAGACAAAAACGAATCGGCAAATAAATGTTCAGTCATGTATAAACCAACATTATTACTTGTCAATTCAAGTAACGAGATTCCGCTTACAGCCGATATTCGGAACAATTCAAGGCTGACCCGAATTTCAGAATGAGGAAAGCCTAGTCTCTCGAAAGCTGAGGAGGCTTCACTTAATTGAAAGAGATCGCCCCACACTACTTCACGTGGAGGGTGAACAAACTATGTGATGCCACTTGCTGTACTTGTGTGGGATGTGTGTTTTAGGCTTTAAAAGGGCAGCTAAGCTCTTTAAAAACGTCTTCGTTCTTCGATTGCGTGTGTGTGCGTAAGGATTTAGAATTGAAATGGTAAGATTTAAATTGAAAAAAGAATTGGAATTATTTTGGTTTTAGTTTTTTAATAGAAAAAAGTATACATTAAAATATGTTTTATAAATGGTATTAGGTGTGTAAGAAAAATAAAGATTCATTCGTAATTTAAAGTATCAAAGGCTTCAGTTTGCTTTATTTTATGCTTGGAATTAAATAGGGCGAATTTGAATTCGCCCTATTTAAACAATTATTTTTTTATTATTTTATTTTTTTTTTTTTTTTTTTAGTTAAACTTTGAAGTTTAACTTTTAAAAGGCTCCCTTAAAATAAACACGTAATAAAAACAATATAAAAGGTGCCTATTTCAAGTAAGTACATTTGAAATTAAATTCACATGAAAGCTACTTTTGTTTAACTTGAAGTTAAAGTTAAATAAAGTCACTTAGTTTTCGCTCATTGTTATTTCAACGTAAGGCAACCGAAAACATTGTTTATTGAATTTGTTGAATGCAGCTGTAGATTTTGGTTACATGATTTTAGCTTTATTAATAAGTAGCTAATGCCTTCGACTTCGTCCGCGTGATTGTAGGTTAACTACAGGGTTTTAAATTTTGTAACGTGGAACCTTGATATTTTTTTTAATCAAGTTACTCCTTATTCTGCTATCTGCCTGTCAAAGTTTTGTCAAAAAGGATTAGTCGGAAGCCGTAGAAACAAAAATTTTAAAAATATTTTTTGGTATAGTAAGTTCCATGTATAATTTCATAATTATGTATTTAGTAAAAAGCTAATATTACGACAAAATTTATTTGTACTTACAGATTTTTGTCCCCATCTAATCTTATTTTGTATCTTTTCCAAGAATATTTCTATAAAAGAATTTTGTATCACATAAAATTAAGGCCTTCATAGCCAAAACATTTGTACCATAACCCTGCAATTTCCCCCAAATAAGGCTAAGATGCGCAACAAAAATTTGAGTGGCTCATTCATATTTACGATTACATCGGTTCACATTACATACCTCAATATTTTCTTGTTCCAATATTATATTATCAGAAGAGGGAGAGGCGGGGGGGGGGGGGGGGGAGGGGGCTTCCGGGAGTCGCTTATTCTTCAAAGCCTGTTTCGAGAGCTGCTCATAAAGTTTACGAGCTTGAATGACAGTGCCCGGGTCAAACGGTCCTAGCCCCGGTACCAAACGGGAATTCCGTTTATAACACTATTCTGTGCTAAGATAAGGCTCCGGTAAGCCTTACTATAGCTTCGCCTCTAAGGTGCACACATTAAGTTCGGTTATAGCGTGCAGATGGTACATAAATCTTTGGCATAGATGTTGGAGCTTGAGGCAAATGGAATTGATATTATAAAGAGGTGGAACTCATTTGCCTTTCCTTGTTTTCTGAACTTGTATCAATCAATTGTTTCTACCTCCTTCCTATACTGTAGGAGGTAGTGATGTTATTATCGAGAAAGATTTGTTTTTCCTCAATATATTTTCCTTTGACATTCTTTGACTCTCTTGCCGAATATACGATCGACTTTGATTGACCGGCGGAATTGTGAATGATACGGACGGTAGGAGTAGGTATCTATTTATAACAAAAAAAACAACTGCTGTGCGTTAGTCTCGCAAAAACTCGAAAATGGCTCAACCGCTATGTTTTTTGTTTTTGTTTTTTATCGTCTAAATACTGGGTTAGTTTAGGAAAATTAGGAAACACCCAAAGCAACAGCAATAGCCGAATAATCGAGAAATCGAAATTGAATGGTACGTAATCTACCGGGTTAACTATTGTTCTATTTTGTTCTTTTCTTTACGATGACTTTTTCAGTTACATTGCTGAAGACTTAATAATGAATAACATTTTATTGATACATGGCTTTTATTAAACTTTTTCTTTTAGATACACGTCTACAAATCATTAATTGTTTTTATGATTATATTAGCTATAAAGCCTGCAGTATCACCTGCGTTCAGTCACGTCTTTAGTTACTGCTCTGCGCCCATTAATCGAAGCGTAATGTTCTATACGTATAAACCTCCCTCTTCAATCACCCTATCTATTGATGAAAACGCATTAAAACCCGTCACATAGTTTATAAGATCTATGCAAACACAGGGACAGACAGCGGGAAGCGACTTTGTCTTATATAATGTAGAGATTAAGTACTTATTTGTGCAAAATATCCAAGTCATTTGTAACATGTGAATCGTAAACGTCCATTTGGGTTACAAATTAGTTTTTTGTCGACTACATTAAGCAAACAACCGGTATCTTGCTCACGCAATCTGCTCCTAATGGTGCGTTAAGATGTGACTTAAGGAACTCGATGACTTGATACAATTTGCTTCGAAGATTCGATTTGACAACTGCGATGATACGACGGTTTTGTGTTCTAAATTGATCGCTTGTACGCAAGCAAATTGGTCGCCATTTAGGAATTTATTTCTTGTTTTTATGATTTGTAAAGTTAGCTTATTGTTATCAAAGAGTAAAAGTGTTTATGTTCGTATAATAGATTTTAACCAGTAAGAGTAAGAGCATACGATTGATTATAGAAAATGTTGTTAAAAGCACTTAAGGCGCGTGGCCATGCAAAACGCAGTGGCAGCCGTTTTTAGGGCAGTTTTTAGGAGCCCACTTCTCTATATCAAATAGAAATACCAACTAATAAAAAATACGTTAAATTTCTACACATTCTTGACTCGAAAATGGTAGATTTATTTTTAACTTTTTAGTAACATAATGCTTAATTATAGGGTCATAACGAAACTACAGAAATGAGAAATAATAATTTTTGACATGCATCTCCTCGTAAAGTGAACATTATTTTGATTTGCGACTTAAACTAATAATTAGGCAATTTAATAAAGAACATTATGCTAGTTTTATTTTTTTCAAAACACGAAAATTTGATTTTATATAGATTTTACTCTAAAATCTGAGCGTATTTTCTACGTATCTCTTGCGCCGCGTTAGTGTGCCGCCAAAGGAAAAAATGCTCAAGGTTATTTGGTCAGGGTAGCGCCTTAAGTGTATTAAATGTCTAACGGGTGAAATGAGATAACACTATGGATTCATTACATCATTCACGTCGTATATTAAAAATTAAAACGCTGCTGTCCCATACATTTTCACCGTGTAGGTGTTGTTCTTCTGTATAAAACAACAATTTTTTTTTTGTAACTGACAAGAAATTTACCTCTGGGATGTTTAGAATCATATACTGAACCCATGTTAAAATTAAAATAGGTTTTTTTCAAAATAACATAGCAAAAGATTATGCTGCAAATCCTTCTTGTCCACAGGAATCATTATCAAGATTCCATTCATCGCAGATTAACTACCAAAGTCTACCCCTAACCGCAATGCTAATTGTACCTATACACTGAACAAAAGTTTCCTTATAAATGTAATACCAAAAATCACGTATCACGTCTCAATAATAAGAATGAGTTAACGGCCTCTAATCGTCCATAGAATCCTTACATTCATATTCCCAACTCATTCATCCGTACTGAGTACAGCTTGTTGAAACACTGCTGATGGGAAAAGTTCCGTTATTGTACTTATTTGTAAGCTTTTTGTTACGTGTGTGTGTGAAGTACAACACCTGGCTACGGGATTTGCTGAAGTTGTCTTGTGTGCTTTCCTAACAAATTCTTTTGGTGAAATGTTGTATGTTTACGTTGTGATTCGGTTTGTTTTAATTGTTTTGGGTGGATGTTGATTTTGTGGTTTGTGTTTGTGTGTATAAATATTGGAGAATTCTCTATTTTGTCGCCAAAAATGCTTGACAACGTTCCGATGTAATAAGACCAATCAATCCACCGCCATTAATCAATTGACATACTTTTTTGGTACTGTCAAAATGCGCTTCCCTCATAGATTTCGCAATAGAGTAGGTATTGTGACGTTATTTTTTTGCCAAACCAATTGACTAATTCTTGATATCAAAGCAAACATTTATTTAATTACATTAATACAAATTTAATCAGGTTTTCAGGGCAAAAATAATGGTATCCAGCTTAGTGATTGGATCATGTAGTGGATTTGCCACCTCCATTTGAAAATATCAGTATAGGTCATTTGGACTGTTCTTTTTTTAATTTTAAGAATTTTTTGTTTATGGTCACAGATATAGGCTGTTGCATAGTTTTTTTTTTAAATAAATAACTTGAAAGCTAATATTGACAGAAAAATTAGTACCTAAATGTTTTTTTTTCCCATAATCTATTGCTGTTTTTTTGCCCGCTAAGCTCCCATGGTAAAAGGATTTCAATTTTTAAGCACTATATAAACAACCCTAATGGATTACTGTAGTTGGAGATCCGTTAATCCCTTCACGTGGGGATGATACCTACCAAACTTTATTTCTGACATGTAGCTAGGAAATCGATTTGGGGGGCTATCTCCACACGAACGATTGAGTCGTGCGACAAGTCAGTCGTTTTGAGATTATATGACATGCGTAGACACTTATAACGCCCCTTCAAAATAAAGGACTTGATCAGAATGGGACCAAAAATAAAATGGAATGTGTCCTCCACATTTTTTTTCTGTGGGGTTTATATTATACCCTTCGTCTGGGGTAAACTGAGGGTTCCGTCGGACTTTTACCAACCAAAATCCCACGGCTCCTCCTGTTACCCGGGAGCCCGGTATTCGCTTGACGCATGATCCGCGCCCCTGACTAGTATTTGACCACCTCTGTCCTAAAAGCTTTTTAATTAACCTAATAAATAAACAAACATACATACATACCATCACGCCTGTATTCCCCGAAGGGCTAGGCAGAGGTGTACTAATGCACACCCACAGTTCGCCGGTATATTTAGGTCCCACTCCCATGTAATAGGGGGCGAGCCTATTGCCATTAACCGGGCATAAATCCAAACTCCGAGCTGCTACTGAGAATTTCATAGAAAGACCCAATAACACTTTTTGCTCGACCTAGGAATCGAACCCAAGACCTCTAGCGCAGCAGTCGCGCTTAGGATCACTAAGCCAACGTGGCAGCTTTTGCATATAATGTAAAACCTCCTGACTCCCATGACACCAAATTAAATGAAGTCTTATATTCATTTTGTACTCGTACTTAACATTATTATCTATCGCAATCATCATGCTATCAGCAGGAAAATAGCCATTTACACTTACGCCCTTCCCCATACAATCCGCACAGTCTACAAACCAGTCGTAACTAATAGTCTACAGGGAAATAATGTAAGAGACGTATCACAAATTTATTTCTCTTCTATTGTAATAGTTTTCTTTCTTCCCTATTTCTTCTCATCGCCCCTCCGTCCTGCGTTTAGTCGTACGTGCAACCGTACCACTTAGTCGCAGATTGGTAGTGGACATCCCCTGATGCAATTGATTTATAGGTACTAATTTTATTGTCGAAGGTGGCTTGTTTGATTGCATTTACAAGTCTGATTTTTGGTTAGGACACGGGTTTAGTACATCTGTAAATATATAAGTAACTTTAAATATTCTTGCATAATTTTTGAAAATAAAGTTAAATTAATTATACCTCATAATTATTTTTATGGAAGCCCTGTATTATTGGCCATGAAAAAATAATGTACCTATACCTAGTTTGTTTTTTTAACGGAGTTTAACTATTTGACTTATTGTTCAAGTTTTTATTTTATTATTTAATAGCTTTTAGACGCCACCTTGTCTAGCTGAATTTATGAATTTCTTTTTTATAATAAAATATTAGGAATGACAAAGCTTTTTATTGGGGAATTTTCAGATTCTGATCTGCAGTTCTTGACATTGGAACATTCAAACAAACAAAGTCATCAGCTTTAGAATATTAGTTATAGATTATTCCTTTTCTTATTATTTTACAATAATTTTCTTTCCCTCTTTCACCAGCGATTAATCGCTCGTCCAATCGCATCAGTGTCGTATATTCGTAGCAGAGCCAACCCCCCCACTGCTGTCGGTTGGTATTAATTGTAAAAGTTACTCGGTTGTTGGCTACACCAACTAATCTGAACGGTACGTGTTCCTCCGTGTGCCACGCAACTGTGACGCACGGAAACTTCTTACTAATTTCCTGGAAATTTCTAGAAAATGTCCCTGTTATTGTTTTGTTTAGTGCAGGATTTATTTGGAAGTTTCTTAGCAGGAAGTAGCACATTTTTGTCATAATTACGATGATTATTATGAAGATGATTAATTTGATTATTAATAATACCATCATAAATGAAAATGTAAGTCTTTTTCGCGGTTTAAAATCAGAACACCCTAACAATGTTACAAGTCTTTAAAATTAAAATTCAATGGCTGTATGTGTTGCTAAGTGCTTACCTCTAGAACGGCTGGATCGATTTGACTAATTCTTGTTTTGTTGTGATCGTAATTTCCCAGACAAGGTTTGTACATATGAAAGAAAAAAATTGGGAAATCCACTAGATATGTCGGTTTGTACCCGAGCGAAGCCGGGGCGGTTCAGTTGAGAATACTATCGTTGCACTTATACATTCAATGATAGTATTCTCAGCGGACCGCATCCAATTTTAAAACATACAACTTATATTGTATTTTTTTCCCTATTGTATTCTATAAATGACTGTTACCTAGAAAAGGTTTATTACATTTTATTCTCGTGTAAGTGGCTCTATTTGTATCTTTTTCAAAAATAAATTATTTGAACCTAACCTAAACCTAAAGTAAAATACACTTTATCGGCCGTAGCAACAGCTTCAAAAACCAGCCAAAAAAACTATTGTATCATCGTCGGTTATTCTAACAAGTTATTTTTATTTTGAGGCTCTAAAAGCATTAGGCTTTGAAATTATACTTGCAAATAGAAATACGGGCTTCATTTATTCCAGCTGTGTTTTGTTTTAACAGAAAAAAAAGACAATCGCTAATACACTGCACACAGCAATACCAGCATCAGATTCACAATCTACGTTTGATTTTGTATCAAAAGCCTTGATCGCTTTTATACGCTATATCAAAAGCGTAGATTGGTCAAAGGTACAATTTTTATTGAAAAAAAAAAGACCTCTGGCATTCTACGAAAAGGCTACATGCAAATATGTTTTAAAGTAGGGAGTATAGAACACAAAATAAAATGGTAGTAAGAAAATATCTACTGTCTAGAATAAATGTGTGAGTTTGTACATAAAAAAATAAATACATAAATAAATAAATAAAGTAAATATACCATCACGCCTGCATTCCCCGAAGGGTTATGCAGAGGTGTACCAATGTACACCCACAGTTCGCCGGTATATTTAGGTCCCATGTGATAGGGGGCGAGGCTATTGCCATTAATTAGGCCGACTTTCACCAAATTAACTAAATGCATTAAGCGCCTAATCATATTTAGAGCATCATTGCATCCCTGTCACATTGTTAGAAGGTGACAGTAAAATAATGATAAATTAAATCCATTTAGCGCTAAATATGTTTAGTGATTTTGCTGAAAGTGGCCCTTCCCCCCTAGCCAAGTCACAAACGATAATCGTAAACGCTCGGTAGGTACCAATAGATTTTCAACTTAATACCCAAGAGCCTTAAGTTGAATATCTATTAAAGATTTCTAAGCGTTAGCGACTGGAAAGAACGAAAACGCTATGCAATCTTCATTAGATCTTCAACTTAAAACCAAGCACATAAAGTTGAAGATCTTTAAAGCCTACTCAGCGTTTGCGTTTATCGTTTGTGACTTGGCTACAGGGGCTTATTCTATGGACATTCGACTTTTTATTAGATTTCACCCGGACCGTGTTCTTTTGAGGCCAGTACGTCGATTCTGTAAAATTCAGACATGAACTCGCATCACACGTCGCTATTCACCCTCACTTCGCTTAAGGTTCAAAATGACATTGATTTATTTGACACTTTGAAGTGCGAAGTGAGCGTCGAAGTGACGGTGGAATTACCGTGCCACTTCTTACGTGATCTCATACTTTATCTGTTAAAATTTCCCCGTCAATTTTGTTCAACTCGCTGACACGCTCGCAAGAGTGGCGCTAGTGTAAATTCGATTTATCAACCGAGTTTTTAGAATGACAATCAAGAAAGTCACAGCGGATTCAGATTCGAAGTTTAGAACGAGGTCTTACAGAATCACACAGCTGCCTATTTGATCGTACTCGTCTCTAGAGACCATGAACTGTTAAAACTGTCTGAAAAGACTGCAAGCGTGTTTATTTTTTGTAAGCGATTATTTTTGATAATTTCTTGCAACAAACTCTCTCTCACTTCTTTCTCGTTCTTAAACTACCTCATAGCCTAGTAGTCCTAAGCGGGCCTGCTTTGCTAGAGGTTTTGGGTACGATTCCCAGGTCGAGCAAAAAGTGTTATTTGGGTTTTTCTATGAAATTCTCCACAGCAGCTCGGAGTTAGGATTTGCGCCCGGTTAATGGCAATAGACTCGCCGCCTATTTCATGGGACCTAAACATACCAGCGGACTGTGGTAGTACATTGCCACACCTCTGCCTACTCCTTCGGGGAATACAGGTGTGATGGTATGTTATGTTATGTTTCTTGCAAAAATCATGTTAATTAATCAGACTTACTAAGAGGTATCGTGTTACCTATTTATTGTGGTACAAAGGTTAGATCACTCTATGAATAATACTGGTATTCAGCTGCATTCTATTGTATGAGAAGTTCACCCGACTTGTTAGTTGTTGTACTAATAAAAGGTTAAGCAGACAGGTTATCTGAACCACGTTAAAGAATTCACGTTATTGTTATTTATCTCTTTCAAATAAATTTTTTTTTTATTGGTATGCTTAATTGCTTATTGGACTGTATTTATTAACTGTAATTCGATACAATCGTGTCTTGAAAAGAAATAAAGCTTTAATTTACGAAATCCAACACTCAATATCGTTTATCAAGATGGAATGAGATTGCATTCTTGTCTACGATACCTAACGCTGATATTGGAGGTGTAGAGCTTTTCAAATAAATACGATTTGATTTTGAAGGTCAAGCCAGGGTAAGGAGGGAAAAATTAAAGTATCAGCATCCACTCTTCAGAATTATTAGAAAGGGTTTGCTTGTATTTTTTCAGCAACATTTCCAATATGGCCATGATTTTTACGACAATCTGTCTCATTATCTACTAGATAATGCATTAAATTATATACAAATGAATTATTGTAAAACACACATTTTAAAAAAGGGTATGTATTCGAGTTTTTTATAGTGGTCCTAAGCGATCGATCTTGATCTTGTGTGCGATTCCCAGGTCGAGCAAAAGTGCTTTTGGGTTTTTCTGTGAAATTCTCAGTAGCAGCTCGGAGTTAGGATTAGTGCCTGGTTAATGGCAATTGGCTCGCCCCTATTACATGGGACCTAAACACACTGGAGAACTGTGGGTATTCATTGGTACACCTCTGCCTGACCCTTAGGGGAATACAGGCGTGTTGGTATGTGTGTCTTTCACTCTCCAGAATTGTTTCTGAGTGCGCTAATTTTCCAGCAAAATTTCCAATATGGCCATTAATTTTACGTCAATCTTTTTCATAATCGACTAAACTATATGAAAATTGTGTAAAACATTGATTTTAAAAGAGTTTCTACCCCATTTTTCATACGAAATGTCTTTTTGGAAGAGCAAACTAGTTACTTTTTTTTCTTGTATAATATGATGATATAATATGACATTAAAATGTCCGTTTGACTGTCTAATTGGGTAGATGACACCATTAAATAATAATTCCAAAAACAACTTCACAAAAAAAGCAGTTTAATTTAGCCCCGAAAACACGATGAATTTTTAAATAACTATAAAATTCGATTTTTATTTGCTTTTAAATCAATAAATAGTTAGTGAATTGAGATGTCAAAAAAGTGACGTCATATTTGAGTATTGTCATACAAAATCTATGGGGGAATTGCGTTTTGACAGCTCATAAAAAGTACGTCAATTGATTAGTGGTGTCATCTACCCTATTGAAATAAATGATTTGACTTTAACTTTGACTTTTTTTAAATCGAGCATCTTAAAATGGTATTTCACAATAACCTCGGTTATGCCGCCTACCAAAATGTTATTGTGCAGGCGTGAGATCCCTTGGGAGTTTTTAATCCGACCCCAAAACTTCCAGAGACACATTAATGAGGAAATAATACCACATTACCTTTCCCTATTTCGTTCACAAAGTTAGATTGAATAAAAGGTTGTATACCTGTATTAGCGTCAAAAGTTTATGATTTAATTTCATTGCGTTTATCCCAGGTTTTTAATTAAGTCGTGGTTGTTAGTTATTTCAATTTTCGGGTAGGTAGGCTTATTTTTTTTTCTTTTTTTCGTTGGAAGTTGACCTAATTTGATTTTCGTGGCAGTTTATATCTGTTATTAGGCATGAATTCTGTTATAAGGGATTTAAGAGTATTCATTTTATTAATAGCAAATCTCCTATACATTTTTTTTTTTTTTTTTTTTTTTTTTTAATATCTTGGGACAACTCACACACGGCTATCTGATCCCAAGCTAAGCTGAGCTTGTGTTATGGTAACCAGACAACTGATATACATACTTATATATTTTATAAATACATACATATTATACATTAATCACACTCAGACACAGAACAAACAATCATGCTCATCACACAAAGTTTGTCCTGTGTGGGAATCGAACCCACGACCTCCGGCTTAGCAGTCAGGGCCGCTAACCACTAGACCAACAGGCCCGTCATTTATTTGAATGTCAGTTGTTTCGGTAAAACAAACTATCTATTTGGGGAAATATCATTATTTTTACTTATATAAAATCGTAGCGAAGTCAAAACTGTTCATTTAATATAAAAAAAAGAATGAATACTACGAGGTCGGAGAATGAATGTCGAAAATATTTTTTTTAAAATTTTTGTCTCTTTGTTTGAGCATCATGCAAATACTGCCTTACAGATTCTGTTCAAATTTTGTCCCCTGTGTCAATCAATTCTATAGCTGAAGTGATTTTAATGAGACTTTCATAATCATCACTCTGCCATAAACGATAGCGTATATACCTACGATAATTCTTTTCTGTAAAACACACAGCGAATAACAATTAATTAACCATTACCTCACCTTTATTAATAATGAGAAAATTGCGCTACCCAAATGAGGCAGATTCAACATTGTTCCACCGCCCAATTTCACTGTGGAACGTACTCGTACAATTTATGACGGGACACGTGTGAAGCGGCCCGCGGTTTTAATATCTGCTGTAAATTAGGCTGAGCGAATGGATACTGCACAAATTGGCCCATACTACGCTCTTATTTACTTTAATGTTTTAGAAACGTAGGTTGATGTTATCGGTGTTATTTATGACGTATAGCGGAGTATTGTGATAAAACTTGTGCGGAACTATGTTGAGTGTTTTTTTTGTTGCTAATATTGCGAATTGTTGTGAGTGGAAAACAGATGGTTGGGATACACAGTTGCATAGTTTGTTACTTTGTGTGTAACTAGATTCAGAGGAGATTGGAGTACCTACGTCTAGATGTGTATTAAATTAACGTCGTAATTTATGATCTATGTTCTGCATGTAAATAAGAGCACAGTGTGTACCCAATAGCTCTGATTCTGACCTTCGTAGTTCCAATTCATGACACACACACACACTCACTATCACTATAATCACAGGATTTGTCACTACCAAATATAGGTATGTATACCCATCTAGGTACATATCAAAAAGTGATTGCACTCTTATATTGCGGTCTCCAACTAACCTAATGATTTTACCATTGAATAATTTGATGATTTTACTCAATTCATTAAAACCTATTTTTTTTTGTTCTACTATCTACTGCCATTTTGTTACCTACCATGCGATCTGATGATAATCACTACAATTGTGATAATTATATCCTATCAAGTAGTTTTGAATGATAAATTAATGCAGTTTGACTAACAGGCTTAAGAGCCGTTCCAATATGAGTCGTTATTAGCAGATAGGAACGTGTTGACAGCGCTTCGGAAAATGGCACTAGATAATCAGGTGGGTCAGCCAATCGGGAGCGCCGTGCGGTAACGCCGGCACGTCTGATTGGCTCACGGAGCCCTGACCGACGGATTAGCTAATGCAACTGGCTGGTGTTGCAAAATCCAATGTTGATGCCCCAAATTTCAGGCTTCGGACTAATTAGTTCGTGATTCAGTTTAGCGATTAGGTATAATTTCATTTAGGAATCTTGCCTGAATCGTAGATTTCATCTGTCATAACTATTCGGTCTGTTTTACGCTTATTAATCCTGGCTTATGTGTATATTAACTTGATGTAGGAATTAATACGTAAATTAACAATGATATAATTATACCGACGAACTGTGGGTGCACATTGGTACACTTCTGCCTTAACCTTCAGTTAACACAGGCGTGATGGTAAACGTAGTGTAACATTATTGTTAATAACATACCAATGTTATTAAAAATAATGTTACACTACGTTTCAGACGTTATCAACTACAGGTTTTAAAAAATTGGCTTGAATAAAGGGGGTTACAGAAAAATAATGGAACTTTTTTATTTACTTGACTCTTTTACTCCCCTTTTTGTTAGATACTTCTTGCAAGGTTCAGCGAACGCCATACCTACCACGAATACTAAAGTTATTATGGGTATAATAGAATTAAAGCGGAGTCCATAGCGCTATAATTCATTTATTACATACATACATTGGGTGAACTTCTTCAGAAAGGTCGGGGGAGCAAAACTCGTAACCGGCGTGCTTGTATGACCAGATGTATAAACGTGGTCGAGGCGAAAGGATTGTAGCAGGTGGCGTTCTGTGGTTTCTGCCTACCCCCAAAGGAAAGGTAAAAAGGCTTGAGTTTATTTATGTATGTCCATACAAAAACTGTCATACCAAATAAACTCTCACGTATAAGGCGTTTCTCACAGCAATGATCCTTTCTAATTATGCATCCCACTAACAAAAGGAGACAAACACAACATTTGTAGCATACCTATTGTGCACTTTATGCCCAAAAAGCTAACAACATCATGCATAAACTGCTCTTACCCAGTGACCCGTCCAAAGCCGGCCGCTAATCTAAATTAAACCGTGTTTTGAAGAACAAAAGGTGTATTATCATTTGGTCGGATGGTCACGTCAACTCTTATTAAGTTCGCCTGGTAAGCTCCTTATCAGACAGTGTATGGTAAAGATAAAACGAACGCCAATGCCCGCTGTCTGCCGAAATGCATTCGGTGTAATCGTGTACAATGGTGATTTCGGTTTATTTGTTCTACGTTCCGTGCTGAGAAGATGTAATGTTGAGTGCTAAGTATAATTTGTCCGTTACTGGGGTGATTTTGTGAGCTTCGGTTTGTAACAGCTTGCGTACATACTATAAAAGCTATTTTATTTCAGTGTTATACAGTAATGTTTTGACTGTGTTAGAGTAATTCACGACTGATTTAAACAATGATATTGTTATTTTACGAATTGCATTTAGAGTTAAAATATAAGAACATAGCCTATCATTGTCATCATCATCCAAACGACGTCCACTGCTAGACATAGGCCTCCCCTAAAAATGCCCACAATAACCGGTCCTGCGCTGCCTATATTTCATCGAAATAAAATACATAGCATTTCACTTCAGACTCTAAAAGATCAACAAAAGTTATGCCACCACCAGTACCTGTATAAGCGAGTAGGGCGGAAGACCATTTCTGAAGCTTTACTGCACGAAATTTGACAGCTTCGCCCCCCCTTCGCCCCTCTTCGCCCCTCTTCGCCCCTCTTCGCCCCTAGCATTTCTCACCCCAATATTATTAAGCTGGCTTTTATCGCGCCCACCTCACCGCGTAAATTAATAGAGGTAATTGTGGCGTACAGTTTAAATGAGTAAAAACTGCTCGGAACATTCAATTATTCGGTTCGGTTGATAAAATATGGCTGAAGGGGGCGAGTTTGTAAAAACATTTGTTTTAGCTATGACTGCGTTATTATTGAGCTTAATTAGTTGGGTTTGTTGTGTAATGTTTTTTGCGTTAATTGATTTATTAGCTTGTATATAGTGCGATGTTACCTTCTGCACCAAATGCTATATAGCATAGATAAATAGGATGGTAAATAGGCTGCCAAACTGCTTAACTGCCATCAGTGTTTATTATAATCATTTACGTAGATAACAACAACAAATAATATTTTATATTGCTAAAATATTTTTATTTGAATATTGTATAATTTCTCATCATATCACAAATCAAAGAAAAATAATCAAATTTCAGATTACTTATACTTATCTAAGTTAAATACTTTTTCATTGAAATGTACCTAAGTAAATAATCATGTTATTGATGTACCTACCTATACAAAATATTGAAAAACGTATTTAAAAAAAGCCTTAGTATGGTTTTTCTTGCCCATTGTCATTTCGTTTCTTCATTCTCCGTACAAAATAACCTTTTGGAAAAGGCAACTAGATTCATTTTTCACGTAAATGACGTTCAAATGTACCTCTAAAACGTTTAATTGAAATAAATCGATTTATCTTTGATCTGACGTAGTGAAAAAAATTTCTACGAAAAAGTTTACTCCAATTTAAAAGTACGCAGGTAATGTAATTGTGTAAGTTAATTTCAATGCTTCTACGTCGCCGTAATTCGTTTAAACCGGGAACGCTCCCTAAGAATGTTATCGGGATTTTATGAATATTCAAACCAAGTAATCATGTCGAGGTAAATACGATTAAAACGAGTCTGCTTTATTATTTAATTATGTCTTACAAATTCTGAAGTATACAATGTGAGTATTTTGTTTTAATAATAATACCTTACAGTCTTGTTTTCATATATACATATATATTTACCATCACGCCTGTATTCCCCGAAGGGTTAGGCAGAGGTGTACCAAAGCACACCCACAGTTCGCCGGTATATTTAGATCCCATGTAATAGGGGGCGAGTCCATTGCCATTAATCGGGCACAAATCCAAACTCCGAGCTGCTACTGAGAATTTCATAGAAACACCCAATAACACTTTTTGCTCGACCTGGGAATCGAACCCAGGACCTCTAGCGTAGCAGTCGTGCTTACGAACATTAGGCTAACGAGGCTCTTAAAAGAGAGCGAGGCGAGTATTGTTTTCAATGTAAAACAGTGTTTTGTTTTGATTTCATATTCTAAAAGCATTGACTATTTGCCAGTGAAAATCCCCGTCAAATTCCGTCCAGCCGTTTCGAAGATTAGCTGTATACAAACAGACAGACAGGTAACATAAGTACTACAACATTCAGTAGTACAACAGTCAGAACATTAGTAGCACAACACATTGTAACACATTCGTATGCATTTAGTAAAAAGCTGTTACTTTTGATATTCCAAATTTAAACTCAATTTTATTTATTTGAATGTACGGGTAAAAGTACAGGTAAAATATTGAGTGGAAATTACGTCATCTCGTGAAAAAGTATTTGCATTCTCCGACCAATCTATTTGGTCGTAAATATTTTTATTTCAGTTATTTTCAGTTAATAAAAAAATATTGTTCATTGTTATTATAACATGTTTACCATTTTTATAACTTTTCAAAACATAAATACTGAATGAAAACATTTCATTAATGGATGTATGTATGAATTTTATCGCAAATTAATGGTAGGTCCACACGACACAGACTTAACACAGACTTCTATAGAATTTTGTCTGTACAACAAATCAGTACAGACAAATGTCGGTTTATCAGAAAAGTCGGAAGTCTGCGTACATGTCTGTACGATTGTCGGAGCAAAACTCATGATTATTGAATTACTTAATTTATTCATTAAAATCGAAGTCTGAACTGATGAAAAGTCTGCACAGACATTTGGTAAAGACCTCTGAGTAAAAATTTTTACTCAGACTTTATAGTCTGTGCAGATATCTGTACAGACAAAAGTCTGTATCGTGTGGACCCACTATTAGTAATATTATCATTGTATCATATTACTGAGTTCATACCAACTTTCTCTAGACTTAGGTACATAATACTTAACGTAAGTTTAAAAGTTTCTTAATTAACCCTTGATAACTAAACATTCGTCCGTTCGACGACCCACCTACTCGCGATTCTCGTGTTTGTGTACTTATAGATGGGCCACTGCCGCGCCTCTTTGTTTACCTTCCTAAAACACTTAAATAGTGCACCGTGTAACACGAAATTTAACGCACGATAATTAGAATAGGAGATGTGACCATAGCGTCGTCCGTTCGACGAAAGTTTAGTAACAACGAGGTACGAATGACTTGATCTTTTGATTATATTTTTATGAAATATTTGTTCATTTTATTATTTATTTTTTCTGAATTGTTCTCATTTATTAGTATTTATGATTAAAATTTATTTTATAATTGAAAATTCCGAGTGTGGCTACTTTTATTGATAGAAATGTAATTTTGTACATAACACGTACATAATATCTACACGTATCATGTACACGTATACGTCACTTATAGTTACATTTTTTTTTAAATTTAATTTACGTATCTAATTCCTTGCGAAAGAAGACAAAACCTTTGCATCGGCGTGATTTTGTGCTGAAGTTAGCCAAACCACTTATAGAGCCCTGGTTGAGGCAAAGATTTCAAACTGTTACTTTGAGGCCGGACATCAAGGTCATAATTCTGGACATTCTCAGTATAACTTCGCCTGTAGATTCTCCAGTTCCTTCTGCGTCAAATGTGCATAAAATTTGTTACTTATGTCCTTCTAAGGCCCGCAGAATGACCAAACACCTCTGCATCAAATGCAAGCGTTACATTTGTGGACCTCATAGCTTCGACATATGCTGTGGCTGTTTGATATAGTTCTTAGTTACTGTTTAGAATATTTTTTGTTTAAGTATGGTCCCAAGAATGTACCAACGTCAGAAATTCCTACGATCAATAAATACTTTTTGAAAAAAATGCATTTTATATGGCGTAGTCGGTTCGACGAATGTTTAGTAACCATGTAACAACGAAAATAGTTTAGTTATCTAGGGTTAAGTCCTCGAGATATTACGAAGGGTATGTCTCTGTTCCTGTTTTACCTCATAAGAGACACAAGCTCTAAGATAAGAAAGGAAAATGACGAGTTCCAATAAGATATTTCTCATAAAATATACATGCATAAACTTACGCCTTTTTCCGGTGGGGATTGGTAGAAACCACAGAACGCCACCTGCTTCGATTCTTATGCCATACCTCCTTTGGCCTCGTTCACGTTCATATATCTGGTCATACAAGCTTGCCGGTTACGAGTACTGCGCACCCGACCTTTCTGAAGAACAACCCCAATAAGGTGAGTATAGGTCTTTCTAGGCGTGCCCTTTCTGTGTTGCCACTCACATCTGCCATACAAATTCCTTTTGTTAGTCATCTTTCATCTATCCTCTTAACATGACCAAACCGTCTAAGTACATTTTTTTCAATCTTTGTCACTACATCTTCATATTTTAATCTGCAACGTTATCGTATAACCTCATTCTCATGCGCGGACTATCAAGTGTCTAATTGTCGGCAAATATCTTGAACAATAATGGCGTCCAGGACACAAAACCCGTCTGACTTATATGAAAACCTCCCTTCCATCTACCGTTAATCTTCAAATGACACTGTATTATCGTTTCTCGCGTATGTTCGAGATGTTTGCCAATAACAATTTGAACAGAATCAGCATCTTTCTTTTCTCTGGCAATATCAGACGGCGATTAACACTTATACGCTTATTTAGAGTATTCGAGAAGGTATTTTGAATACTTTCTTTTTTGTCTTCATTTTTTTTAATGTCGCATTCTCACGTCCCCACAATTTCGTGTTGGGTAAGTAGGTACCTATGTCATCAAAGAATACGGTTGTCATCCGAAGTTATTTGAGACGTACGGGGAAATAAACTAGGAAATGAGAGATGTCGTTTCTGTTACAAGTGCCATTTTCATGATATTCAGTGTTATGATAATGTCTTGTAGTAAATAAAATGGGGGAGAACTGTACGTATGGAATATGTGCCAAGGAAACGGTACGAACGCGAATACGCGTATGATTTTAGACGGGTTGTAGATAACAGTGTTACTCATGAGATGTCGTATACGCAGGTTTTAAGTTTGAATTCTGCAGTTCTGTTTTTCTATTGGCTAAAGAAACTGTTCTAGGTAATTAAAAAATAGAACGCAGATAGCGAAACGTTTGACCGCAGCCAGTATTCGCAAGATTACGTAAATACCAACTTTTTCAGCATTAACCTTATTCAAATTTTAATTTAGAAACTTCTGCTCAGAGGCCGCATTAAAAATAAAAGCAAATTACACAAAACAATAAACCCAAATAAACAAAAGACAGAGGAACTTACCGAACCGCTTTCACAATAAACTACATAAAATACAGAAATTATAGTCGTTTGAATAACAAAGCAAGAACAATAAAGAATTATAAGATTCTATGTGAATTAAACTTTTTTTTTCTTTTTCTTAGGTACAACAATTCCGGGTAAGCCATAAACTTGGTGGAAGTTCTTAAAGGGAAACATTCGGAATCAGTACAAAGGCGACTTGATAATAACGCGCAACTCCATTCAGTGTACTGTAATCATCTTCCATTCCCAATTTCTGAAACTTTTTTCATCTTTGTTCACATCTGTTTTGGCGCTTTGGTAGCCGGCTTTTGATTCTCGTGACGCTTTACTAAGATACTTTGTATACGGAATTACTTTGCGAAATATACCTTAGGATACACCCTTGTTTGTGGGAATCCTTATAAATAAAATGGGAATTTTATTTGAAATCAAAACGGGTAAAGATAAGTATCTCTTGCGAGTTAGAAAGGGTCCTTGTCACTTTGCGGTTAAATGCGAAGACCTAGTAATATTAGAACGCGAAAGTTTTTGAAGATGGATTGATGGATCGATTGATGGAAATTTGTTACCCTATCACGTTTAAATGACTGAAAGAAATAAGCTGAAATTTGACACAAATATAGCTATTATTCTCCGTAGGATTTTAATTTATAACCTGGTATTGTGATTCCATACTTATGCCTAATTTTGAATTCTTAACGGGCAGAAGCTAGTAGGTAAAATAATCACCAAAATGTCGTAATAACCCAGTGGTTAAAGCCTCATATATGAGGTTGTGAGATCGATAACGGGCATGTACTCATAATTGTATTTTCTTAGTTTATCATGGACCAACATCGGTGAAGAAAAACATTGTGAGGAAATCTGGACCTACAATGAATATTTAAAAAAAGTTGCAGAATAGTAACTTGTAAAGTTTATTTACTATTATTACAGAAGTTAATTATGTTAACATAGTATAAAAAACAGTAACAGTTAACGGTCCGCATACCTAGTACCTAATAACAGTGGTCCCCAAACTAGGCGGTGTCTACCTGTATTTATAAAAGACCTTTCTTTCTAATTCCGTCTTTACAGACATCAAGTCAATGTTCCTGACACATTGACGTGACGTCTCATGATGACTACAATGTAATAAGTACAAAAGTCGCTTGTTTGACAAGCAATCACTTTACTTCATAACACAATAGCTCTGGTAGTAACAGCGTGGCCGAAGTTTAATAGATTTTGTTCTAGAACTGGCAAGCATGAATTGCGAGAATCGCTTGCCTTGTGTTTTCAACGAACTTAAAATAGATTTCAAGGAAATTGTTTTATATTTTAATTTTATATACAGTTTAGAAGAAAGTTATAGTTCTTGTGGTTAAGCTTAGAGTCAGATTGATGAGGCTTGCTTTGCTTAAAATCACTACCTACCTGGTAGAAGTAGAGCTCTTTGTGAAGGAGCTTTGACTATGGAATTACTAACACCATACCTATTTCTGCCAGAAAGCTTTGCTGTGTTCCGGTTTGAAGGGTATGGGAGCCGGTGTAATTACAGGCGCATGAGACATTTCAATTTTGGCTCTAAGATTTCAATGCATTTGCATGGCATCTGGCATTGCAGATGTCTACAGGCAGCGGTCACCACTTAACATCAGGTGGGCCGTTGTCGGCTTGCTTGCCGTCCTATATTGAAATCTGGAAAAAAAGCAATACTGAATAATTGATTTATCTTTAGAGTGTACTTTAAAAAAAACGGTAATTTAAAAAACTAAAAAACCCGACTGCTATTCTTTAAAAATCCTTAAAACAAGATAAATTGTAGCAGTCGGGACCCATTCGGAACCATCTGCAATGTAATATAGGTATGTGCTCTCAATTCACTAATCCTCCATTTCTAGAATGGGTCCCGACTGCTACAATTTATCTTGTTTTAAGGATTTTTAAAGAATAGCAGTCGGGTTTTTTAGTTTTTTAAATTACCGTTTTTTTTTAGTTTTTTAAATTACCGTTTTTTATTTTTTATTTTTTTAGTGTTTTAAAAAAGAAATTAATATACCCAGTATCACTCTTACAGTAAATACGAATCTACTGACACCTCTCAAGCTAAAATCCATCGAGCCGTTCAGCCTGCAGAGCGAGCCAAACATTTGAATTTGGCGCCAAAAATCCGCCATTTTGTTTTTTTAATTTTTATATACCCAGTGTCACTCTCACAGTAAATACGAATCTAACGACACCTCTCAAGCTAAAATCCATCGAGCCGTTCAGCCTGCAGAGCGTGCCAAACAATTATACATACATACATACATACATACATACATACATACATACAAACATACCCTCGAAAAACATAACCCTCCTTCTGTCGCAGTCGGGTAAAAATAGCTAAAATCTAGTTTCCAAGTGCTACTTAAATCGTCCTTGTGAATGGAGAACGCTTTTGAATGCAACAAGCGCACTAGAATTGGACCTTCAATCAATGAATTCACTTAGCTTGTCGGTGGCAACGTCTTTACTGCAACGCCTTTTACTGTCCAACTGTATTCCAAAGGCCTCTTCTCAAGGCAAAAGCATTGATCACCACTCTTGCTCGAGTCGGATTGGCGATTTCAGACTTATATTTATTACAAGTCCAAGTTTCACCGATATCAAATAAAGTCCAAGATAAACTTAGAAAGCACATCATCGTCATCTTCTTAGCCTTTTCCCAACTAAATTAGGGTTGGCTTCCAGTCTAACCGGATGCAGCTAAATATCAGTACTTTACATGGAGTGACCGCCTATCTGACCTCCACAACCCAATTACTTAAAAAAAAAACATACAATCTCCCGTGAATAGAAAATGACATTTTAGTACTAGCCCGTTTTCAAACCCACAACCTCATGCATAAGAGGTGGGCGCCTTAACCACTGGGCCACCACGACTTAATTCTAAGTAAAGAAAATATCTTACAGCCAAACATTTCAAATAACATGGTAACTTTAGATATTCCCCGAAATGGTAGGGCAATTAATTTCCATGTACTACCTACGGGGAGAACTTGTTTCCTTTTCAAATTCTCGGTACAGAACCTGCTCAGTAAAGACTGAGCTGTTACTGAGAAATTCCTAATGGGAAAACCAGAAAATACTTTGTCGAGAAAGCCGTCTATATACTTATTAATATTCTGGTAAAGTTTGTTTGTAAGAGATAATCTTAACAAATACTAGTAGAGATAATCTTAACATATATCATCCTAAATCTTTCTGGACGTTCCTAAATCTTTCTGGACGTTCCTAAATCTTTCTGGACGTTTGTAAAAAGTAAGCGAATGGCTGGCTCGTTTCCTAATAAGATGTTCTACCGCGAGACTTCTGTGAATACTGGACAGGATATTAGCAACCTCTTTGCTACCTATTTCCAATCCACCTTTTTAGAACCAGAGTTAACGACTGATAACGAACATACTTCCAGTGAACAATGTTCTGACACTACAATGTCGGTCAGCACAGTTGACATAAACCACTCACGTATATTAAAGCTGCTCAAATCTTTGGACCTTAGTAAGTCAGGTGGACCTGACCTAATACCTCCATTGTTTATAGTCGCTTGTGCCGATAGTCTTGTCCAACCCATTTCGATCCTATTCAAGCGCTCTCTTTCCGAAGGTAAGGTGCCGGGGATTTGGAAGTCTGCTTACGTCACTCCAGTCTTTAAAAAGGGCGATAAGGCTAATATTGAAAACTATCGCCCCATATCTAAAATCTGCCTTTTTTCTAAAATTCTTGAGCGAATAGTTTACACTGATGTCTACGCAGCTTTCAGGTCTGTTCTTGGCGATGAACAACACGGTTTTGTTAGGAACCGCTCGACCACGTCTAACTTGCTTCTGTCACAGGAGTTTATTGCAAACGGCATGGCACAGAGGCAAGTTGACGTGGTGTTTACCGACTATAGTAAGTGTTTCGACCGTATTGATCATTGCATGCTGCTGAAGAAGCTGTTACTTGCCGGAATACACGGAGACTTGTACCGATGGTTCTCCTCTTATATAGAGAACAGAACACAGGCTGTGGTGCTTCAGGGCTACACCTCTGGGTGGAGTTCTGTCCCCTCGGGCGTGCCTCAAGGTTCCATTCTAGGTCCTTTGTTATTTATATTGTTCATTGCAGATATCAAACAGTGTTTTCATCATTCGTATATCTTACTATATGCTGACGACATGAAGATTCATAAAGTTGTACGAGACATGTCTGATGCATACCAGTTGCAAGCCGACCTGCATAGGTTTGAAATATATTGCATCCGCAACAAACTCCAGCTAAATGTCTCTAAATGCTTTCTCCTAACATTCTCACGTCGTACTTCTTTGATAGATTTTTATTACACCATCAATAATCAACTCATTAGCAGACTAAATAGCATACGAGATTTAGGGGTAATTGTAGATAGCAAGCTTCTGTTTGATCAACATATAAATAGCATAGTTACAAAGGCATCAAAAGCCCTGGGATTTATATTACGCACCACAGCCTGTTTCCGATCCCTTAAACCGGTTAAAGTTCTGTATTGTTCTTTCGTACGTAGCCATTTAGAATACGCGTCTCAGGTTTGGAACCCGCAGTATGACACATATAAGTCGCGTATTGAAGGAATCCAAAGAAAATTTCTACGGTATCTAGATTATATAGGGCACAGCAATATTCAGTTGACTATGAGCATCGCTGCAAGCGGTACCACTTCCTTCCTCTGGAGATGAGACGTCATATTAGCGACATGAGTCTATTATTGGGTATCGCGAATGGACACATTGACTGTCCAGAACTCGTTGCCAATTTGTCATTGCGCACGAATCTGATGGGATTGCGTCAGCGACCAATATTAAATGTTCCTTTCGCACTGAGTAATTATACACGGAATGTTTTTTCAATAAGAAGTGCACTTAGTTTTAATAGACTTCCTAGGGACCTTAATATTGACTTGTTCTGCACCAGTGTAGCGACTTTGAGGCGGCTTTTGTCACAATTATTTTTTAATGACAGTTAACTTGTCTGCAGCGCTCTTAACAAATTGTAATAACTTGTATGTACTTTTTTTATCTACGTTTTCCTTATCTATGTGTGGAGGCTTGTAATTAGCTATTTGTTAATACTAAATTCTGTATACACTGGTTTATTAGTCTGTAAGCCTTCTGTAAAATAAAATAAATAAATAAAATAAAAAAATAAATATACATTTGTGTACTGCCCCGTTGGTCTTGTGGTCGCAAGCGCGACTGCTGAGCAAGGGGTCCCGGGTTCGATTCCCAGGTCGGGCAAAAAGTGTTATTGGGTTTTTCCATTAGTAATTTCTCAGTAGCAGCCCGGAGTTTGGAAGTTGGTGGTGTGACACCCCCGTGCCTCGGAAAGCACGTAAAGCCGTTGGTCCTGCGCCTGATCTCTCTCCGGTCGTGTCGGATTGCCGTCCCATCGGGCTATGAGAGTTAGGGAAGAGGGAGTGCACCTGTGTTTGCGCACACACTTGTGCACTATAATATCTCCTGCGTACGGGGCTAGTCTGCATTAAGGTTAGCCGCCGTGGCCGGAATCGGCCTGGAGAATTACATTTTTTTAGTGAGTCTGTGTGTAGTTATTTGGTGTTATTTATTTGATTTTTCAATGAAATTCTCAGTAGCAGCTCGGAGTTAGGATTTGTGCCTGGTTAATAGCAATAGGCTTGCCCCCTATTACTTGGGACCTAAACCTACCGGCGAACTGTGAGTGTACATTGGTATTTTTATGCCTAACCCTTCGGAGAATACAGGCGTGAGGGTGTGTGTCCGTGTGTATGTGATGTGTGTGTATTACTAAATATCTATCACTGATAGGATGCCCATAAAGATATTTGTATCAAAGACTATGTTTTATGGTAAAATTTACGTTTACGTGGGCGAAGACGCGGAGAAAAGCTAGTGAGATATAATAATACTTACATTTTACGAGAACAAAGAACAATACAACAGACATTAAAACAAACACAATTGCAGTAATAAACAATAAAACAAACCTTAAATAAAGGTGTGATTTTAACCCTGCAGTGGTCGCGTCTTAAAAAGTCACGTGTGTGGTCGCGCGGCTACATATATGTAATCCAATTTGTTTTGTCATTTTTTAAATGAAATTCAACTGAATTATTTTTTTCTTATTAAAATATGACAAATTAACTCTTCCTAAATAAAATTAAAACAAAACACAAAAAATAAATTTTTAATGGTCTTGTTTAAATCAGCTATGAAAAAAAAGTACGTAAAAAGAAATGTCAGTTTAAAAAACCATGGACTACATATGTAGTCCGCGCGACCACTGCAGGGTTAATGTCAGAAACCCAAATCTAGATTTTAACAATATTGAAATGAATAACTAAACCGAATGTGTAGGATGTTCACCTGCGGCCATATTGTTTAGTATTCCATGGTCAAAGAGCGCATAAAACTGGGTTTTAGGTACGACATAAAACTATGAATGAGAGAAACATGGCCTTAATATTATTTTATCAGTCCCTTTGTTTAAAACGATAACCATTTCAGGGTATTGGATTTGACTGTTGGACTTTCAGAGGTAGCGAGTAATTAGCTTCAACTTAAACTGTAACTTCTTGACGATTCAAAGTATCTGTAAATGGTCTTGTTGAAATAAATACTTTGACTTTGACTTTGACGAGTCGAAAATCGATCAGCTAGTGCTCGATAAAGTCTAAGTCGAAGACAAATCATTTATTTGGATTAGACCAATAAAACGCACTTTTGACGTCAAAATACAAATAAAAATATACACGATAAAAAATAAATAATATAGAAGCTAGTTGCCCATTCCAAAAGGTAATTTCGTATGGAAAAGAATGGGCAAGAAACCATACACACTCTTAAAAAACGCGGCGTTAAAAAAACGCTTCTTTGCGAACAAAAATGTACCTTTTGATTAATTCGAGCGCTTTTTAAATGCGTGCACTTATACAAAAGCATTACATTGCACTCAACCAGTGCTATGCAATGCTATTTTTAAGTCCTACGTAAAAAGCTTTACTTAGGCAGCATGGTAGTTAGTAATCGGGCTGACTGCACCGTGTGTGTCAAGTGAAGGTAGTTTTATTCACGATCGCTCCCAAAAATCATGGAAATGATACCCATGGACGAAAAACTACTTATAAATATCTTAATACTATCCATTATACTATGGGGAGGGGGGGGGCTGTGTCCAGCAGTGGACGTCCTACGGCTGATGTGATGATAATTACTATACATTACATACTATCATTTTCTTTACATTCAAACCAAATAGCAAGTAGCAAATGACTGCCACAGCTTTCTATTTAAAACGTTACTCTTACTGAATCCAATAGCTCCCCATCGATTTTCATGACCTACAAATACAAATAAAAATCGTAGCACTTAAAAGTTTAATATCAAGGATTCCTTAACGTATTCCCGTCTCAAACATGTCGGTGATTGGTCGAACAGGGCTGCAAGTGTCTACCTACGTGATTCGGAAGCAAATTCAGTTCTTGGAACTAGGTACAGTTGGCAAAAAAGATAAGTATGCGGAAGGATTCTCTGAAGTAAAAACTACGTAAGTGGATAAGTATTGAATAAATCATCAATCGTCTGACCGTTTTTCGTGAATAAAACAATTTTTCCACTGAATAACAAATAAATTTTATGATTAATCTAGCGTGATTGTAAACTGGCGGAAAAGTGTCTATTTGGCACATAGATTTAAACCGTTAGATGTGCTTTCTTCGAATAATGGTCACGTTCTGTTTCGATTGTTTGATATGTTTGGTCATAAAAACGTCAATTTAATTCGAATAAGATGCTTGTGATCAAAGTTTTTATCGTTGCTACTTTCTGTCCGATTTTTGTAAGGTGATAGATTTGCAAATAGGTATGCGGTAACAGTGTTTGATTAAATGATTCAACGATTTTGTTTTGTCTTTGTTATTCCCCTGTATACTTAATTCTTTTGTCGTTTGTATTCGTACCTGATCTCGTACTTGTATCTGAAGTAAGTTTTACGTCGGATTTTACTACTGCAACGTGATTGATACAGTGTAGAATTACTTGGGGAGTCACTTTTATAGCGAAGTCTTTGTGAATAAGAATCGGCCTTGTTTAAAATTTTGAAGATGTTTCTGTTGTTACGGTGGAACTGTTCCTTACAATGTTTTATCGCGGACCGAGTTGAAGAGATAGTGAAGAAATATTATTACCTCAAACAAATTGCATCAGAAACTTTTAGATATTTTATTGGAATAATGTTTTTTCTTTTTGCATTTTATTGTCCTTACGTTTTTTCTTCTGCTAAAAGAAATGCTGGATTTTGTGGGAAGACAGTAAATAAGTGAACTGTACCTACTATCATATTTATATACGAGTTAAAATGTACAATACAATACACATGTAGGTACAATGCGATACACATTATGGTCAAAAAGATCTCACCATACATAACTCTTCGAGGAATACAGGCGTGATGGTATGTACCATCACGCCTGAATTCCTCGAAGAGATAGGCAAAGGCGTACCAATGTACACCGACGGTTCTCGGTATATGTTAGGTCTCATGTAATAGGGGGCGACCTTATTGCTATCCACCGGACACAAATCCTAACACCGAGGTGCTACTGAGAATTTCAAAGAAAACCCCAATAACACTTTGCTCGATCTGGGTATCGAACCCAAGACCTCTAGCGTAGTAGTAGCACTTAGGACCACTAAGCTAATGACACAGTCACCATATTTTTGTTTAAATAACCAATCAAATTGGTTATACACACCTGAAAGTTTTATAAATATTCTTTTTGTGCAATGGCTACACATTTGCAGGTGTTATTATTTCGATTATGGAAATGAGTTTAGTTTGCTTTGCTAATGCGAAATTATTGTTACGCGCTAATGCATTAAATCTAAGTTTGAACAAAAACAGTAAGCTCTATTTGAATGGGCCAACTAGCGATATTGAATGCGCATGATTTAAAATGATAATCAAATTATATATGCAGCAGGTTAACATGAAAATATGCTGGTGTTTTTTTTTTTGTTTTATGGCATTGGATTGCAAACAAGCCGGCCCACCTGATGCTAAGTGGTCACCGCTACCTATAGACATTTGCAATACCAGAGGCCTTGAAAATTGGTTACTATCCCAGAGACAAAGTTGAAATGTCTCATGTGCCTGTAACTATACTGGCACCTATACCCTTCAAACAAGAACACAGCTATGCTGCTTTGCAGCAGAAATAGGTACGGTGGTAGTACTTCCCCAGACGAGTTACTTCACAAAGAACACTACTACTACTATAACTGCCGTTGCTAAATTACTACATTTACAGGACAAAGAAAAAAAGACAAGTACTCGTAGGTACCAACATTTGCAGTTTTAAACACATTATTTAGAGCAACCTACATAGTTGTACCTTAACTAGACTGATTACAATCCAGTATACTTACAATGGTGCAACATGGTTGAGCTTAGTTCTGGAAAATCGACCAATCTACATCACAATTCCTCAATAATTAAATAAATAACGTCGTACTTATTAAATATACCAAATAATTATGTAACATTGCGATCCAACAATAACAACTCAGTGTATATTCAAAACTAATGTTTAGACTCTATAAATTGAAGATACTTTTTTTTTTAATTTTTGTTTTGATTCATTTTGGCTCTTTTAAACCCAGTTATAACCTACGCGATGAGTATAGCTGTAGTCTTAAGGTGTTCATCAAAGTATAACACAAATCTATAGATTTATAATAACCTAATAGGAACACAACAGATCGCAGGGCTATTACTATATTAAATTGTAAACTAATTAGCCATTTAGCCAAGCCTGGTTGCTATTTAAAGTCTTGGTAGCATCCAAGCGATGTCTAGATTCTAGACTAATGGGACTTTATTGACTTTTACTCATACTAAAAGCATCCTTCTAAAGTTCCAGTTTCTACAAACAATATTATTCTTTGTCACTCCGGTACATTCATCAAATAACGATACCAGCATCAGATCGGTCGGTTACTATGTGCCAACAAATATTGCAAACAGCTTGCTTGCCCGGATTGTGTGTCTAACAAACTTCTGGTACACGTATTGTCCGAACGCCACGCAAGCGTATACCGTTCACATTTCAAGCTTAGAAGCACACTCATGTAGCTTGCAAAATTTAATACTGTATATTCTGAGAGCGATTTCGGAGAGGTCTGTCTCCTGCTAGATTGATTTATTGGAACCCCCGGGCCTTCGACGCATTCCTTCTCCCTGTTAATGGAAATCGTAACGGGGTGTCCTTTTCATTTTCTACCAATGACTACGGCCGATGTTATAAAAAAGTTTGAAGATTTTTTTTTCTTTGCGTTGATTTTTCTTATTCCATTTTTCCTTGTCCGTTTATTGTACCGTTCGGATTTGTGTGCTCAATTTTTTTGAATAAATCTGGTGGTTGATCGAGATTAATATTAAGGAAAAACAAATGTAATAGGAGTCCAAAGGATAGAATTATGTTGCTATTATTACAGATTTCGAATCTATTTCTGTTTCTACATTGATTTTTCAATTTTAACGTGTTTCTGGTAATTATTTATTTATGCTTGCATTACATTTGTAAAATGAAAATTGTAATAGTTTTTTAAAAATAATAACATATATTTTTGGCAAAAAATACGTCCACCAACCTTACCTATGTGGTGACCGCTGTGTATAGATATCTCCAAGAATAGAACTTTTGGTATAACTATCACAAAGCAAAGTACAACATCGTACAATTAAAATCCAAAATTAATACAAGTCTTACAAACAATATCATAGAAAGTTATCTCCGTAAGTAATACATTGATTAAAAAATACTGAACAAATGCTGTAATCCATTCCAGAGTAAATTAAATTGCGTTCTTAATTAAATCGGTAGAAGTTCATAGTGAAGGTATTTCAATTAATGTAGTTATCAGAATATGCTTGGATTAATTGAAGCCCTTGGATATTGCAGAGACTGTGTATTGTGAGCTTATTATTAGGCATCTATTAATAGGTGATATTGTCATCTCTGTTGATTTACATTCTGTAGAACGGGGTGTAGTTCGTAGTTCTATATAAAAGAGTGATTGAAGTTTTGAAATAACTCGATAAAAGTGTTAATAATTGCCTCGTAAGCCTAGTGGTCCTTAACGCTATTGCTACGCTAGAGGTCTTCGGTCTGATTTCCAGGTCAAGCAAAGTACTATTGGGTTTTTCTATGAAATTCACAGCAGCAGCTCGGAGTTAAGATTTGTGTCCTGGTAGTGGCAGTAGGCTTATCCCCTTTTACACGAGACCTAAACATTCCGGTGAACTGTGGGTGTACATTGGTACAACTCTGCCTCCACACCATCACGACAGTATTCCCCGAAGAATTCTTCGGGGAATACAGTCGCGATGGTGTGTTAAGTGTTAATAAAACCATTGGCTTTAAATCTTTACGTTAGATTTCTCTTTTTAAATTCCACAAAGCACTTAAGATGTACTTACAGCGCATAAAATAATATCAAAACAAAAACAAAACAAGCTTAACTTACTCTAATATTCCACTGATTAAACCTGTCTACAGCAATCGCGAACATAATATACCGTACTTATGTAAGCAAACAGAATACTTCTAAATGATTTATTGAAGGCTCCTTCCATTGTGGCGCGAATCCCTCGCACGAGCTAAATATCAATGACAGTAAGAAAGATTTATTATGTTTCGCAAGAAACACTGCCGAGCAAGTTTTGCTGCAGTTGGCTAACCGATAACTTTGAACGGGAGTCGGTATTTAAGAGCCTTTAATCTATTTCCACTGTAGACTGTTTCAGGATGGAAAATGTATGCATATTTTTGCACATAAATTGGCAAGATTTGTTAGTATTGATTTTTGTAATTTTAGCAGTGCTAGACTGGGATATTATTGTATTTATAGACATCGATTTGTGGTGACTAGTTTCGAGGGAATGAGCCTATTCTGTTTCTCTATTCAATTCTCTATTCACCTGGGTTAATGATTTCGCTAATTGACGACTGTCCTGTAATCTACCTACAAGATTTTTATTTTCTTCCTTTCACTTAAATTTTATTTGTGAAAAAAGGCTGTTTGCTCATGATGTTGACAGACGTCTTAAAGTAAAGGTGAGATTTTCTTGTGAAACGGAATGGAAAATAGATTCACTGGAAAAATAATTGCCTAAGAGACTTTGATGACAAGTCTAGATACGGAGAGAAGTATTACTTTAGTGAGTAGGTAATAGACATCGCTCTCTGAAAGCCAATTCTCGAAATTAAAGACTGTCAAAATCTAGTCGCAACCTCATGTCAGTGACAATCAATGACAAAATAAAGGCAATCTTAACAGATTAAGACTGAAGTGAGAATGTGAACGTTTCAAAAAGTTACTAGAACTACCCCCCAGCTCTACGAACAAGATTACTTTTCTTCACTGTCTGTTTGTCACAGTTACATGTGCATTTTTTTTATAGGGCAAGCCTGTCGCTTTATAGATGTTACTGCAACTCCTGATAACCGGAATCAACAGTGAAGACCGCCAAGACAGCGCCGACGCAATGAAGCTCGACGAGTCCTGGAGAAACGATTAAACTGTCTTGGATCCCGCAACGAAATTAATCAGAAAAAATCCACTGCATGAGTTATCATTAAACCTATTTAGGCTATGCTATTGAGGTTTTGTCTGGGCTTTTGTAGCAGCAACATATGTATGCCTACTACGTACTTCAGTTTTTCCCAAAAAATATTTGCCAGATAGACTTTGTGTCAGGCCCACTATTAACCGGCCGGACAAACCTTGTATAAAATTGAAAATTAATGGTGCCAAAGCTATCTATATTTAAGCTAATATCGCATTCCCAATGGCCTGTGCTTTTACTATGATTGATAGGGTAATTATCATTGGCTAATGAGGCTACACTATTAAATGAACATGTTGTATTAATTAGGCTTAAATTATCGTAATAGCTACTGTTGAATAGTGAATGCGGGAATTAAATATGTACGGGTAATAAAAGCGTTAATTACAAATGTACTACAATTATTATTTTGTATGAAATGTAATACCTAAAGGTAGTAAAAAATACATAAAACTCGTTGAACCCTTTTTCACCAGAGCTAAGTCAAGCTGTACTATGAATATAAAATTATCTTATTGGTTACTTAGAGACATCCACCTCTTCGCAGCTTAGTCCGCCTGGCGGTAAAGCAGTTTCAGTGAGTAAGTTAATCATATTGTGCAAATATCTTTCCTACAATATAAGGTAGGTATACTTATAAAGTCCCTGCTATGCAATTCTACTAACTTTCAGAAACGATCACTATTTCAGTCTCAATCTGACAAAAATGCCTCTAATTTACCTACATTTTTTGACATTGATCGTCAGTAAGATAGGATTGCAACTAGATTTTGAACGTTTTTAATTAGTAGATTTTCGTTTTTGAATTCGGTTTCAGAATACCATGTTTAACGATAGTAAAATTCAAAAACATGTCTACGTTCTACTATTAAATAGTATTTTCGGTTAGTATTCCTGACAAATTACTGCCACGATACCATTATTTGATTAAAAGCGATGTAAATGAGACAAAGATCAGGGAAATAGACAGATTTAATGATTGTAGAGAATGCTTTGTTTAGCACTGTGAGTAACGTCGTTTGTTACTTCTTAACTAGGTATCTGACGTTGAAACGTTTTCAATGAAATCCTTTACTGAGGATTTACAGTTGCCTAGGGAGTTAATATGTTTGGAGAGGATTTTCGTTCTTAATTTAAAATGGGTTTGATAGTTTTTGATCGCAATATAAGCCTAGGTATTTTGTTATTAGGTGCTGTAGTTTACACATCACCACATACCACATATATGAATGGTTTATTGTCTATTGGAGGATAATATACCATTCACATAGATAAAGTATTAAACAATTGTTTCATAAATAAAATGGGCTTATAGGCAATTGGGGAAATGCAACTTATAAAGTACCTAATTTTCTTGCGTAGAAGAAAAAATGTTGTGCTTTATAAAAAACACAAAGAATAATCCAGCTAATTCCAACATATAGGTATAAAGATACTTTCACAAAATTGCTTTGTTCACTAGTCAATTAAAAGAAGTACACACGTATAATAACCTACTCTAACGGCACTGAGATAAGTTCAATTCAGCCTTAATCCACTCCGTCGAAGCAATTGACCTATGAAAGGACACAATAGGCACAATAATAGAGTGGGTATTTTCCAAAGAGTTCCCTTTTACGATAATTGCTTATAGCCTTTTCGTAGCTCCGGGACTGAAGTGCCCGAGATTTACGTTTGCACAACTATTTCTAGGTTTAAAACTTTAAATATTGATTATCGGGCGTTTCTGAGTCGTTCGTTTAGGTCTGTTTGGTTTCAATAGGGCGTTTTTGTGTAAAACGTTTGTTATTTGAAGCATTATTTAAAAAAATACATTTATCTATAAAGTTCTCATTCAAGAGGACATGTTTAAAGATACATAGAATATCGTATCTCTTAAAAGAAAACATAATAATGTTGAAAAGAACGCAACCTTACGTCAAATTACTAAAGTCACCTGTCAGCTGTCACTCATCTGACAGCTGTCATTCAACTATCGTATTTTATCGCTCCCTCATTATACGTTATTCAAGTTTAATATTTTCAACAAAATACTACGTAGAGTGAAGCAAAAGAATTATGGTCTTGATACGTCACAAAAGCATGTTGAACGACTACAATTTTATTTAAAACGAACATTTATGCAATACCTATTTAGTGTACGTGTACCACGAAATGAAATCGCTTTTAAAAAGCATGTTAACAAAAGCTAACAACGATCCGATAATCCTTCTAATTTCAAACGAAATATTCGAAAACCCGTATGCCATGGCATAAAGAGGTCGTTTAGCAAAGAAGAAAATGCGATTAAATTAAATTTCCGCTAGTAGGAAGTCTCAAAGGGCTTTTCGATAGCTGCAATATCTTAAGCCGGCTCTCCAAAGGTCTGGCTATCGCGGTCTTGCCTTTTCTACAGCGAGCCTTTTCATGTAGTAGTTTAGCCTTAGGGCGCGTTTACACGACAAGGAATTGCTTGTTTTTTGTTGAGGAAAACAGAGTGTAATTTTGTATGTACTTCACACGCGAAGCCGTCATGAAATGAATGAAGGGTTGCGAAATACTTTGCGCAATTTTGGGTTACGTTTATCTATTTCGATCTTCTTTTATATATGCACAGGTAGGATGAATGTATGTATGTATGTAAAAGCCACATGATTATAGATCCCCCAGGGATCAACAGCTTTAGTCAGTTATTTAAAAAAAAAAAACACAGGTACTCTAAATCATCAATCAAATTAAATTATGAATCCATGAGACAGTTTTTGTCATGACGCCATGCCGCCCGTTATTTTTCGATCCGTGTTGGTAATCATACCCAATTTTTTTACCGCACATTTTTTTTTAAATCAAAGCTGCAATGTACCTATATATATATTAATATTAAATTACGCCTGCGACTTCGATCACCTGAAAGTCACGTATACCATAAAACATATCTGATGACACTCAGCAATAGTATAGTTATCAATTAATTAATGAATATTTGTAATCGGACTAGCATCAACGTGTAAGTATCTTAATGATCTGTTACCCCGGTAGATGGCAGTAAAGCTTTCAATAGCAAGCGGAAGATGGGAAGGGAACTTGTTAATCTCTATTATTGGACCGTGAAATACTTAGGTACGAGAAATCTTGGCTTTAGTTTAGTTGAAGCAACGTACTAATTAAGCTAGAAGCTTAATGAGCCATCTATTTATTTTGTTCATCATCATTATATCAATACAATATGTGAATGCCTTGGGTTCGATCTCCAGATCGAGCAAAGTTATTTCTCTGTGAAATTCTCAGTATCAGCTTGGAGTCAGAATCTGTGGCCAGTTAATGGCAAAAGACTCGCCCCCTATTACATGGGACCTAAATCATTCCGATGTACTGTGGGTGTTAATTGGTACACCTCTGCCTTAACCTTCGAGGAATACAGGCATGATAGTATGATGCATCACTATATGAGGCTAAAATGACATTGCAACTAGATTATCAACGTTCATAATGTCGGAAAATAGCCTTCTGTAAAGCGATCGAGATTGCAATCTCAGTCACTTATTTGTGGGCAGGGATCAATCAATCGATCGTATTAAGGAAAACTTTTAAGGCCGTTTTCTATAATCTTTCGGTATTTTATTCTCATTGTATATTCTAAAGGTTATATACCTCATTATTTATGTAAACCTCTTTGTTGGCTACTGTTTATCTCTATAGCGCTCCTCTATTAAATTAAACATTAAATTCTCCATTTGAATAGCTACGATAAGTACAAGTAGTTACAAGTCTTGAAGGATTAATGGTTTTTGTTTTTTAGATTGTGAGCCAACCATTCATAAATTGAGTAATTACTCGTTTTTTTTTTAGTACCTTGTTCTTATTTTAAAATTGTTAGAAACATCTGCTGTTTTAGTACGTTTTGTGCACGTGTGTAGACACACGGACCGGGGAGAAATCAGGCCCAGAACCAAAGCCTTTATGTATTTTCCGAGACACTGGGGTGTCAGACTACCAACATCGAAACTCCAGGCTGCTACTGACAAAATTTCTAATGGCAACACCCAATTACACATTAGGACATACATAGGACCTCTCGCTTAACATTAGCGCTTGCAACTATAAGACCAACGGGGCAGTCATAAAGTCTATAATTATGGTAGTGCCTAGTACCTAGTAGTACATTCTACTTCCTACTAATATTATAAATGCGAAAGGTGGTAATGATAGATGGATAGATGGATGTTTGTTACTATTTCACGCTTGAACGGCTGAACGGGTCTGGACGAAATTTGGCTTAAGATAAATTGTATCGTAGAATAACACATAGGATACTTTTTATTCCGGAAAAATGTATAATTCCCGTGGGATCATGTATATCAAATTTGACTTCAGTCGCGGGCAGAAGCTAATACTACAATAAACTACCAAACATTTCAATAAACAGCTGAATAATAAACTAGATAACACTGAATTACTCGCTAGTCATTCAACCAGCAGACGTCAGTTACGCTCCGCGCTTCCTGTCGTAACAGTTTTCACATACTCTCTCGGCTCGCTTCCTTAGCTAGTTAACGTAGCGAAACTGCTATTATTGTTCTAAGTTCTATTTTGTGAATAAAATGCAAAACATTAGGAAATACTTCGTCTCTGGGATGGCAATGCATTTGCAAGGCCTCTGGTATTGCAGATGTTTATAAGTAGCGATGATCACTTAACATCAGGTAGACCGTGGGCATGTTTGCTATCCAATGGGATAAAAAAGACTTTCTAAAACGACGTTCTTTTACAGAGAAACATCGATGGTAATAGCAAAAAAGTTTTAAATAAAATAAAACCCGACCACGACAAAAATAGAACTAAAACGTACGATAAGGAAACATTTCTGCCTTAGGCGGGTTTAGTTTGTTAAGCTTTTTGTTTTATAATATGTAATATTGTAGATACTAAATTTAAAACTATGAATTTTTGTTTCCTACATTCACTTTATTTTATCTGATGCAATAATAAAAAAACATTACTCGATATAATATTAAAAAAAAAAACAAATTACAAGGACCTGAACTTTTTGTATGTAAATAAATAAATAAATAATGTTTGTAACCAAATATAATATATAAAACCAAATATAATGTTTGTAAAAATTGTATGTAACCTAAAAATAATCTGCTACATTAATTTTATTCGTCTCAAATGCACCCGAACCATAATGACGAAATGATTGACATCATTTTTCTAATATTAGCCGCACGATCGACATCTACTCTTGGATATAGGCCTCCTCTAAAAATAGCCACAATGAACGGTCGTGCGCTGCCCTGATTGACATCGCATTCATTAAAAATCGGATGAGTAGTTAGTCGCTATGGAGAAACAAACATAAATAAAAACATAGGAAGTTAAAAATATAACCTTTTCTTTTTGATTTGGTTATTTATAGTGGCGTAAAAAAACGTAACTCGGTGCATTTTAAGCTTAGCTTCGATGCCACCTAGCTGCTTAAGTAATATTTTTACATAAATATATCCCTATGCAATAGTAGAAGTAATATTTTGGCAAGAGATATCCATAGAAGTAGGTCATGCCTGTATGAAGAAAGCCTGAAAATGCAAGCTATTCATAAACAAGATGTAACTGGTATAACGCACAACCTTGAACACCCCAGTTAGATAATTAAGTTACCATCATGATACGAGAACTGAAATTTTACTTTCATGTGCTTAGAAATTGCTTATTTAAAATGATTTATCCTAATTTTAGGACTTTCTTATACTTAATATTATTTATTATTATTATTTATCCATTTTTCTTTTTTATTCTGGATGGTTAACCTCTTGACTCTAGTCTTGGTCAAAGGTGACATAGACAAAGTCTACGATGGAGTGAGCTTACGCAGTAGAAGTCTGTTTACTCTAACTTCGAAAAACTAACTAACGCACTAACTCTAAATTTATAAAATTATTTATCCTAATTTTAGGTTTTATGTTTATCGATACATTTTATATACAACTGCGTTTTAAACAGCCTCATTGCCTCAACTTATTAACTAAGTTTAATAGTCAGTTTAGTTACGTTACGTTTAGGTTTACGTTTTTAACTTTCGTTGGATTCCACTGTTCCACGGATAAGTGACTATGATTTAAATATTTTTAAATATTTCAGGAAAAAAAAAAACCTATTTTAGAAATAGCCAAGTTCGATTCTATACCCGATTCTGAGGAAACTGTTTTCAGGGTATGCGTTTAATATTTTACACATTGTAGGTACATAATTATTTGTTGACCGAAATATCTCCATAAGTACATTGAGGTCAGTAAGTTATCATCAACATCTTACCCCTTTTGACCATGTTAAACGGTCACTGCTTGTCTAAACAATCGGACAGTTGAACGTCAATATTTACTTGGAAAGACTTCCAGCTCGCCTCCACAACGTAGTTCTGGGTTCGGTACCATGGAGTAAGTACATAATATAGATATAGGAATAAGTACTATTTTACTACTTGCGATTTGCCCGAAATAATTGCACCAATCCTACTCGATGAACCGGAATTCATGGTAAAATGTGATTGTTGATTATGTACGTATTTACTATTTTCCTCTTTCAAACTATATTAATAAATCCATACTAAAATCATAGATGCGAAAGTTACTGTCTGTTTGTTGGTCTGTTACGTATTTACAACTAAACTACTGAACCGATTTGGATGCAATTTGGCACGGAGTTAGTATCCCTAGAAAAGACAATATGCTATTTTTATTCTGCGACTCCATCTGCGTCCGCAATAACCGATATTTACGCAAACGAAGTTGCGGGTAAAAGCTAGTTTATCATAGTTGATTGAGTAATATAGTGTAGTATGAGGGGTGTATTGTGGTTTAGTATGTGTGTGACCATTCAACCCACTAAGATTATACTCTACATAAGCTTCTAACAATTTAGTATTGAACGTGGGTAGGCCCAATTATAATAACTGACTATTCGGTGAGAAGATTACCTTGATCACGTGCTTGCCACTTATATTAATAGTCACAGAGTAATCTGCGACTTAATTGGTACTTAAACGAGTATGTAGTTGTCATGTTAAAGCTGCGCTAGATCCTTTAAATAATTGTGTTCTGTATGTAATCTATTTATAGGATAGTTGATTCTGGTTGGTCGTTAGAATTAACTACGTATATACATTAAGTTTATCTATTCATATTTAAATTTAAATCTGCATTAACCAAAATAAGTAAAATATAAATATTAATAAAATTACAAGGTATTTACAGTTTATCCAAGAAAGATCAAGTTATATAAGTAAATTATCTCTTCTTCTGACTTCATTTGAAGAGAATCTTTGTTTGACTGGCAGAGAATGCATAGGGTCACTTTTGAACAGTTTTAGTGCTTAAAGCATAAATGAATAAATAAATAAATGGTGATAAATTAAAAAAAAAATAGTTTTCTAAAACGTGTGTAACGACACTATTCCAAATCGAGATTCCGAGACATTCTCTTCCAAAAAATAATAGGCAAGGCGTTTTACCAAACATCTACTGTTATTAAATATTTTCATCAAACAAAGCGATGTTTATGTCCTTGTTAATATTTTTGTCATTTTAAAATCCATGAATCCAACTGATACTTCTAAAATGAACTTAAACCACAAATACATAGCTTACATAGTCCAACTATTTATCTCCACTTCGCTTTCTATATCTACGATCTAAGTCCCATCCATTTGTTCCTAAGTCTTTGTAACCCGAATGGTGTAAGTGCGACGACGAAAGAATGATCGGCCGCTAATACTGCTCCGAAATGGTGAATACCCGTAACGGCCATGCACTTTTATTGCAGCCTTTCAACTGAATTGACCGTCGAATTGTCTGCCAAAACTATTGGTGTTATAGATAAAATTGACTCTTATTCAATGGGTGCTTAGTTTTATTGTTGCGTGTATTGAAGATAAAATGTTCGATTAAACAACATAACAATATGGTACTGGAATCCTTTAACGGTAAGCAGGGACATATTAGATAACTAGCCTTTGTCCGCGACACATCCGCGTTAATTTCATTATTGATCTCAATTTCATTTTCATCTTAACTAATATTATAAATGCGATAATAAGTTTGTTTGTTTTTAACTTTTCACGCCCAAATCACTTAATCAATCATCCTGAAATATTGCATATACGTTCTCAGGTGTACAGACAGGGACATAGGATAACTCTCATTCTGAAAAAAAAGTACTGTTCCTTAGGAAATCAACAATAACGTTCTTGTGATAATAAATACCGCCACGTGTCTTTCGAGTCATGATTGAATTTTAAATATAACTAACCGACATCTACGCAGACGAAATCGCGGGCAAAAGCTAGTACAAAATAATGGGATTAAGTAGATATAAAAACGCTCAGGGAAAACATAGTTCCGGAGATTTGCGTTTTCAAACTAAAAGCAAGCAAAAGCTTCAGCTTTATCTTTACTTTATTCATATTTCACAAGTGCTATGTGGTTAGCCTATGCTACATCAAATCACTTTCTGCAACCGAGAGAACCCAGGACCTCATGCCTAACAATCGCATTGACAACCTAGAGATCAACAAGGTTGTCAGTTTTATGAAAGTTTATACAAGCTGTTGATTTGAATTCTCGTTAAATTCAAGGAGTTAACTATGCTCGTGATTCTTAACACGAATCTATATATTTTTTTTTTTTTTTTATTTATATTTTTTGACGTGATTTTCCAATTCGAGCTAGCCATCTCGCCAGAGGGTTTAAGCGCTATGCGCGCATTGATATCGCCGCGCGACCACTCTGCTGATTTTTGCAAAAGGAGTATTCTGGAATACTGTTTTTTGATAGTTGCAACTAAAAAAACAAGCATTTATTAAATATTGGTCAGGTATCGTAATTATATTTGATTACTTCTTTTTTTCTATGACAACCTCCTAAAATTTGACGAGGATGCAAATCAACAGCTTGTAGACAACTAAAAGATGAGGCATATGTTGTATGTAGGTATGTAAAATGTTGGTGTATTGTCATATTGTCGTTTTGAAAAGGGCGACACGTAGGTGTACAACAATAGATGCTGCAAGGATTTATGTCTACCAGACTACTACTTCGAGGTTCGCGTGTATTATGACAATAATCCTCCTCATTATAACTTTCAAACTTGTCCTTACGACACCCACATGGTTCTTCTATTGTCATTACACGACGACGCCTCTCCCACGCTTTGTAGTTAAGCTACGATCACCTTCGTGGATTGCGAACCACAAAATATAATCCATCTCTTTACTAAGAATTTTATTATCTACTCGGGAAAATTAACCCAAGTCAAGATGTAATTTAGTATACAGTTAGATATTATCGTCTTTTTTTTTTTTTTTTTTTGGAAATCATCACATGACCCCCCCCGTCCTGGGCGGGGCGGGAGGGATTGTCAGACTTTTACTGACTAAAAACCATCTATGTTCCTTCGTGTGCCCTTTGCGTTCCGGGGGCGCGGTATGTCTTTCGAACAACCCGCAGCCCCGGCAGGCATTTGGCCCTTAGTGGCCCCTTCCAATGGCTGACACCTCTAGATATTATCGTCTCGTCGTATATAAATAAATAAATAAATATACCATCACGCCTGTATTCCCCGAAGGGTTAGGCAGAGGTGTACAAATGTACACCCACAGTTCGCCGGTATATTTAGGTCCCATGTAATAGGGGGCGTATATATATATATATATATATATATATATATATATATATAATATATTATAATAGCACATAGGCTACTTTTTGTCCCGGAACATATACGGTTGCTGTTGGATAATAATACTAACTTTGACACGAACAAAAGTCGCGGGCAGTAGCTAGTTTATTACACTTAATTCTAAACTGTCTGTTGTAACTGCCTCGTTAGCCTAGTGGTGTTGATAGTAGGCGTGATGGTATGTTTGTTGTATTAAACTGTTTTTCTCATGGCAGACTGTTTAGTCTTTATTACGAATTTAGAAAATAAATAAATTATATTAATTTGAACTAACTAAATAAGATGGGAAACGGCTAACCAGCCAAACTCACTACAGTACAAATAAAAGAACACAGTAAACCGTGATTGGGTTCAAAGAACAGCGCAATATTAAAATCGCATTGCATATTCCACGAAAGGGTCGGGTTCCAAAAATACCATCTGTTATGTTCCAAACGTTTCAGTTACTTTACGTAACAATATATAAGTAGCAACAAATAGTTTTCCGTAGCTCGTACGCATTGCAGTGAACCTTTTCGCTACTGACGGTGACGGGTGGTGCGGAAAAATCAATCCATAATGGCTTACATTTCTTTTTTCTTTTATAGATCAGTGGATATAAAGTCTTTTGAGATGCGTAGCTATGGGTATAGTTGTAATGTAATAGTACTTATGCAAGTAGTAATAAGACGTGTATTTTTGCCTTGTATCTTTATAAATTTACCACAATCATCATCACGCATGTATTTCTCAAAGAATTGGGCACACGTATACCAATGTATACCCACAGTTTACTGGTATATTTTTTATTAATATACATCGTTTTTTATAAGTATATGTAGATAATTTAATTATTTTTTACGTGTGTATGTCATTGAACTCCTTCTAAACGGCTGATCCAATTATAATTTTTTTTTTTATGTGTGTTTAAGAAGGTCGCTTACTGGTTTGGTTTCGCAATTGAACCTGATAGGTGGCCCCGAAATATAACAACTGGGCGACACAACGGCTGTCGTGTTTGCTAAGTATAGATATAAAATTATTTTAAAATTTGTCAGGCCTGAAATTCATCAAACCTTTATACAGATTGACAGAATCGCTGATCACCAGTTTACTTACCAAACACGATGGTGGCTAAATATCCTTTAACTGCAGCGGCTATTGGATAAACCCATGGAAGTTGAGAGAAAATATCACCATCCTTTAATAAAGACTTAACTACACACTCTGCCAAAACCCCGTCACAGATACACAGCAGGTTTTAATGAAAAAACTTTCCTACATTTCAATTAGTATCCGTTCAAAGACTGTAATTTTCCGACGTTAACGAGTTTAATTTTATCGAAAATTAATTGCGACATCTTCATTGAAAACTTTTCACTCAACTTTAATACCTACGTAAATTTTCGTTCGGGAAAACTTTGACAATACAGAGTATCTACCGTAGAACTCTGAGAGACTCCGGGGGGGTGACTGAGTAGCTGTTACGTTGAAGTAAATCTTAAACAAATTTTCTCTTCAATCACCCGTTGAAACCTTCAACTGGATTGCCAAAACATTATTAAGAAAGTTCTCATCTCGTTTTGTGCTGAGTTTAATTATACAGAATCAATAGAGAGAGAAAAGTCTTGTTCTCTCGCGTTGAGAAGACGGTTCATTCAGATTTTGCATGCCAAAATGGGTAAAGAAACCTATTTGGCTAAATGTTAGTTTTACACTTTGCTGGACCTGGGAATCGAATCCAAGACACTAAAGGTTTTTTTTTTAGGAGGCTAATCAGATGTACGGACCAGGCAAGTTACTACAATCTGTCAAATTTCTTTAATAGATTTTCAACTCTATCGCTGTAGCATATGGTTCAAAGTTGATTGCGAAAATTTTACAGTTTCGGGTAGCTAGATGTGCTGGCGTCTGTACATATATGTATACTCTACTAATATTATAAAAAGGTTAAAGTTTAATTGCTTTTTTTGTCAGAGATAACTCTAAAACTACATCACTAACATCACGCCTGTATTCCCCAAAAGGTTATGCAGAGGTGTGCCAATATACACCCACAGTTCACCGCTATGTTGTAGGTCCCATGTAATAGGGAGCGAGCCTATTGCCATTAACCGGGAACAAATCTTAACCGAGCTGCTACTGAGAATTTCATAGAAAAACCCAATAACACTTTTTGCTCGACCTGGGAATCGAACCCGGAACCCCTTGCACAGCAGTCGCACTTGCGACCACGAGACCAACGGGGCAGATAACCGGGCGGGTCTAATCGTATACTTGGCACCTATTAGGACAAAGTAGCGGGCAAAAGCTAGTGCGGTGTAACAATGCATTTTTTTCCCTACTCCATGAAAATTGTCATAGGTCCTGTATTTAAAGTCTCACCGGAATGCTGCGTATGCATGCAGGATGCATCGATTATGTAGTCTTTTTGAGAATCGAGTCAGCCTTATCGATTTAATGCTTACTGAGTTCTGATAAGCGATTGAGCAACGAGAATTACTAGGAATTATAGGTTCAATGTATTCGTAAACGCAACGTAAGGACGTTCGATTTTGGAATTGAAAATACCTGTTTTGCAAATAGTATTTAGATTGAAGATTTTATTAATATCTAAGGTTGATACTAATTATGCTGGTCGTTCTTAATTGAATCCAAGTGCTATAATAGAACAGTGAAGTCGCATTTGTAATAAGAATACGAATTGAATCAAATATTTTTGCATTGGCGCGCTCGTATTAAGAGTATGGTTATTTTATTCATACAAGTTTACGGCTCAAAAAGTAAACATAATCCTATCCTATCTTATAATAATTATTCAATGGGCGAATTTATTAAAATCAAACTTACCCGTTTCGGTTTTAGTACATACCAAATCCGTTGAATACAAATTATCGTTAGGGATTACAAGTTTAAATCGCTTCTATGTGTATGAGCATGAGAGAAGTTGTGCGTCGGCGTTCGCGTGTGTGAGTAAATCACCATTAGTGTGTACATCATTTACAAGCCCAAAAATGTTACTTTCCCGCTTCCTCTCGCGGCCCTCTTGTAAGAGGCGCAGGTGTGTGCGTGAGCCGCCCTATGCCGATAGGTTCGCGAGCTCGATGTAGATGTGTAGGTGAACGGTCCGGGCTCGCGTAGCCCCCGCCAGTGGCGAGCCGGCCGTAGCGGCACTACGACGCGCCTACGCCGTAGCACACGCGCTCGCATCTGTCCCCCCTACCCACATCATCGGACAATAGGACCGGCGACGATTCGTGGCGTTTTGTTATTTTTTTGTCAGATGTGAATAAAAGCGACTCTTTGTGACACTCATTCGTAAAAAGCGGAGACAGTATGCTGATGAGACACCCTTTGTCCTCAAAAGAGACGGTTATTAAGGCTGCACTATGTAATTTTTGAACATTAATTTGTTGAAATGATAGCTTACAAATTGGGACAGTTTAGTCGTGTTGCGGTAGATTGAGCGGGATGTAAGGCGGCCGCAGCGGGATTCGATGTTGTGTATTCGTAAATAAGCGCGAGGAAGCCAATTTTGGCGTATTATTTTAATCCATGTGACGCTAGTGTTGGTGTAACGTAATTAAAATAAGACAATTGTACTCAGAGTGCTGGAATGGAGTTTGTGTTTCTGCCCCCACAGATACAAATGTAAGGTAAATAATAATATCTTTGTTTTGAAACACTTTTCATCCTCCAGCATCCCTTTCCGTTTTGTTTTCACTTTGTTCCGTACTTTTGTTCTTTGTTGTATTTGTAATGTTTATTTACTGAAACTTTGTTTATGTAATAAATGTTTTTCTTAAGAGGCTGTTAACGGCAACTGGGAAGAATTTACAGAAAAGTTGAAGGGAAAAATTGGCGCGCGTTTTTTTAGGGTGCTGTAAAAAAAATTTGAATTATAATAGGTAACCAATTTTTCTAGGGTCGGTATATAATACTAATACTTATTTAATATTTACGGATAATATAATTTTATTAAGCTATTGATTGGAATTATTGGTCCATGCTTTACATGTTACTGAACTCCACAAAAGTATATGCACTTGAAGTTTTTTATTATAGCTTGTCATGAAAGCGGGTGTTTCTTCAATTGAAATGAGTTTCTTCTTCTTCATCATTACATTGCATGTATTCTACAGCCGGTCGTCAAGGAGGCAATTTTACAAACTTTTAGGAATGATCGCAATCTAATCTATTCTGTCAAAAATGCCTCTAATATATATCTCAATTTTTTTACATTGATTGTCACTGAGGAAATGATATTGCGGCTAGATTTTGAACAATTTTAATTAGTAGAATTGGCTGTAAGATCTTTTTAAATAGGGATGTAACCTTAGACGGTCTAGGGTACAAGTACTTTAGGTCTAGACCTGAAATTATACCCGTGGGTATGCTACACTAATTAATAATCTCACTCGCCACATATCATTGGATGTAGGTCTGCTAAAACGAACAAACCCACGTCAAAATATATAGTAATTATAATCTTCTTCATTATCGTGTGGGCAGTAAGGTGTAGCGACCCTACACACCCTAGTGTCAGAGTTTCTTAACCGCCTCAAGGGCCTCTGACATGGTTACCGATGTCAGTGATCTCCAAGATAAACTTAGAAAGTACAATGAATTAGAAAAAGTCACATTGGTACTTGCCCGTGCCCGATTGTGAACCCACAGCCTCGTGCATGAGATGTGGGCGCCTTAACCACTGGGCCATCACGACATAATAGTAATTATAATGGTTAATGATATTTATCGCTGATTCATTTTATATTTTTCTCATAGCATTTGGAAGTACATAGAACTGTTATAACTGAATAGTAATGAAAAACATTATGGTTAATTGAGTTAGATAGATGTAATTGATTTAATTATTGAGAGATTGAGGATTCGCTCGTTTTAGCAGACCCAAGCTCAATTATACAGCTTGTTTGGCAACTAGGTACCTACCTAGGGTCAGAGCGAGGTCAAAATTTCAAGCAAACAAAGTCGCAGCATACATTTAGCATTTTATAAAGCACTTTTAATTAAACCTCTGTAACTATACACTCTTTGTTGCATGTGTGAGTTCCATTCAGTTATTTATGTTCTTTTGTTTTTTATTAAAGCTTCTGAACATGCACACTGGCACTACTTCTATTTTATGTGTATAAGTCTGAATAAATTAGACGAACTACCAAACATTTACTTAATACACTCCCTTCATAGTTTAGTAGCTTTATATTTAAGACGGATTTAGTTGTTTAGGTATACTTTAAAATGGTTAGTAACAATTTAAAAAATATCATCGGGGCCACTTAAAACCTATAATTATACCTGTACTTTATAAAACTATTATAAAAAGACATCCAATTAGAAGGATGATAGCGGACGACCCTTATGGCCACAGAAACATCGATTTGTGGCAAAACTATAAAAAATAACACAATTTATTGTTGTATTGCTACACAGTTATCTACGCGTGAAATATAAAGATTCAGTTTTGCGTTACATGCAAACAGACAGACAATAATATATTGACAGTAGGTATTTCAGAAAACACCTCTTTTAAAGAACAATTCACGTATTGCCTCGTTGCGTATACGGTAGGTAGTGTTGCGCGATTATATCACTTTGTACGTACGGGTTCAATGCCCCGCCTGCCAAAACCGGACAGATGGCTAGTTTAAATTCGAAAATGACTTACAAAAAAAGCAATTACAACTATTTACTTTATTATTTGTGTTGAGGAAGAGGGAGGCCAAAGAAAAGATGGATGGATTGTGTGAAGAATGATATGAAAGAGAAGGGAGTCAGTGATAGCCTGACGGTTGACAGAACGGCATGGAAGAAGAAAACGTGTTGCGCCGACCCTAAGTAACATGGGATAAGGGCAGGAAGATCATGATGATGAATCGAAAGAATCCTTAGTGTAATTACCTCCTTGAATTTGACGAAGATGCAAAGCTACACCTTTTACAACCAGTGAGTGCAAGTACTTTAAATAGCATCATAAAATAAGCGTAACTGCCCCGTTGGTCTCGTGGTCGCAAGTGCGACTGCTGTGCAAGGGGTCCCTTGTTCGATTCCCAGGTCGAGCAAAAAGTGTTATTGGGTTTTTCTATGAAATTCTCAGTAGCAGCTCGGAGTTTGGATATGTGCCCGGTTAATGGCAATAGGCTCACCCCCTATTACATGGGACCTAAATATACCGGCGAACTGTGGGTGTACATTGGTACACCTCTGCCTAACCCTTCGGGGAATACAGGCGTGATGGTATATATTATATATAAAATAAGCGTTTTAAGTTCAACAAGAGCAACGTCGATGAGTGTCTATTTCCACGAATTCCCAATATTCTTACACGTATCAATTCAAACATGGTTTGTTTGATTGCTATGCAAATCTGACAGCCCCCTCAGTACCTGACGTACGTTTTCCTCATGTCGACATGAATGTTTAAATAAATTACCTAGGTTGGCATATTTTCGCGGTTGCCGATCTTTCGCAAGAATCTAATTACGCGAAAATACCTGATTTTTGGTGAATTAATGGGCTCGTAATTCACGTAATTATATTAATTTTATTTGATTAAATGTCACACAAAACCATTTTAGGCAATTTTCTAGAATTACATCTATTTGAAAAAGAAAAAGAACTGTCGCATTTCTTACTTATCAGTAACAAAATTCTCGAAATTCTTAATTGGGCAACTTTCTGAAGTACGGACTTGAAAGTCAATACACACTTTTTCACAGAATATTGTCAAAAATTACCTACCAAGATAGAAATTTGTGAACTGATTTTGAGGACCACTTGAGACTTGAAATCAATATCACAAAGAACGATTTCTACATTCAGCAACGATCAATATTATTAACTAATCCTTCAGCATTTGTGAGCGCCATATTGTCTCCTATACAAACAAACCATTATCCAATCGATTGAAAAATACAACTACAATAAGTACCTACTAGAACGTCGCTTCAGTCCAACAAGCAATCAGGCTATAGAACTAGCAGAAAGTAGTTTTAAACAACAAAGCAATCGTAATAGATTGCAGACTAACTATTACAAGTTAATCCTTTGAACGATCGATACCTGCTTCGTACACCCACACTTTATCTACTTATAACTTACGTAGTATATAGTAGAAAATACTTGTGAAATACCAAAGCCCAAGAATGTTTTACGAAGTTCAACCAAGTTTATAAAATGGAGAAATACGTACTTTTACAGCTTCACCTTTGTTCTTTCACGGCAGCTGAACTCTGTTAGGAGTTATGTCGGGTATAACTATGATGCTTGAAATACTGAGAGGTTGGGCAGGTGTTTAATCTTCGTTTATGTTTTCAAAGAGTTTGGTGTTATCCGCTTTACGGTGACGTATACTTAGTATATTTTATTACTAAGTTCTATTATATTATAACGTTCATTCAGGGACGATTAAGGCGTTTGACCTACGACCGACTCTGATCGATTTTAATCCTGCGATAATACAGTTTTAAATGGTAAAAATAATGGCCCAGTGGTTGAGACACCTGCCTCTTATATACGAGGCTATAAAACCGGGCACGGGCAAGTACCAATGTGAATTTCAAAGTTTTTGTTGGCATCACTGACATCGGTAAAGGAAAACAACGCGACTTTTAATAATGGGTATGACAATCCGCCTTGAGCATGCGTAGTGATCAAAGCTCATAACCTTCTCTGTATGGGGAGAGGCTTTTGCCCTGCAGTGAGACAGTAACAGGCTGGTATTATTATAAGTAGTAGCGGCAAACACATGCGCATTACTGTTTCGTTTGTAATATCTTTAATGGTAGCATTTTTCAAAAGACACGTACACTTTTGCCAATCTGCTACAGCCGATATTTACTATGAACTTCGTTGCTTCTGCCAAGGCCCTGTTAGAGCGTGCATGCATGACCACTTCTCATCATAGCGAGTACCACATATTGTTGAAAAAACCAAATTGAATGAAAAGAGTGTCCATGGAGTTTCTTGCTCGTTCTTCTCCATAGAGACCTACGTTTTGGAACGAGCAACTAGCTTCAATATTAAACTGTAACTTCTTGACAATTCAAAAGTGCCTGTAAATGGTCTAATTGAAATAAATGCTTTGATTTGATTTGATTTGATTTGATTTGTTAGATACCGTCATCATAACAGACTGAAGATTGACGGGATCGATACCAAACTTCATCCCGGTACACAATAGACGCAACCAAAACCCACCTTTAAGTCCTGTATACACTTGCAACAATTCCCCGTTGTTACGCCCAGCGGTGTTGTTTGCAGTACCAGCGATACCGCGATTGACTGGGCTCATTGTTTGACGCGGCGGCGTAACTCTATTGTGGACGGAAAATGTCATAGCCCGCACCGGTGTGTACCCGTCCTATGTTGCTTCGATGTATTATATTTTACGCAGTTTTATGTCAACATTGATGTCTCGTCTGATGAAATTTTACACAATTCCGAGAGCCGTCACTCGGTTTTACAATATTAGTTTGTGACAAATGTTTTTGGTAAAACAACTGAAAAATATTGAGCTCAACAACGTGGGTAGCTAAATATTTTTCGTTATTACAGTTTTGATAAAAAAAATGAAACTAGTTCAACGGATTGTCATGTCACATCGGTTCCTCGGGGACTTTGAGCTGCAAAATGTTTGGAACAGGCAAAAAAGTTCGTCCCGTAAATATTCCATGAACATTTTCGTAGAGCTGGTTTTATATTTTCATAGGTATACGTAAGGTTTATATTACTTTGCAAAAAATACGCTTAAAAATCCTATCCTACTTCGCACATCCTACAATATTATAATTGCGAAAGTTTGTGAGGTTGGATGGATGAATGTTTGTTACTCTTCCTCGTTTAAACGGATCTAGATGAAATTTGGCACTGAGATAGATTGTAGTGTGGAGAATACTTTTTATCCCGGAGAAATGTATGGTTCCCGTAGAACAATATATCAAATTTGACGCTGCTGAACCCAGGACCCCACGCTCATCAGTTGCACTTGTGACCACGAGGCCAAATAAGACAATAATAAAAGCACATACCATCATCATCTGCCTAGCCTTTTCCCAACTATGACAGCCGGGACCAACGGCTTTACGTGCTTTCCGAGGCACAGAGGTAACTCGCTATAGTAAATGGTCACCCATCCACAGACCAACCTCGGCAAGCGTGGCTTAACCCGGAAGCGATCTTCCGGGTTAAGCCCGCATAGACCGCCGCATAGACCGATGTCTATGCGGCACAATAATAAAAGCACATACCATAATAATTATTAACTTGTTCTTTTTCTAACAAAATATCTGTCCATCTATTTGTTACATCGTTTGTAATAAAGCTAGCAATCTACTATATCTGTAGCATCGCCTCCAGCCACACTCTTAGTAGTCTCGCACTCCGTCGAAAGCACAAATCAAAATAAGTTGTTATTGGTCCTCGCGAAAATACACTTATTCATTTATAATATTTATTATCTCTTCATATAGCGCTAGTAGGTTATTGAAATTAATCAAATTGGAATAATATTTGGATTTATTATACGTGAATTAATGAAATAACCTTTGTACGGGTGATATACTCAAATAAACCAAGATGTTTATAACGTGCTGTAATTGGCTTTCAGTCTAATTTACTGTTACCAGTCCTTTTTTTTTAGCTGTAAGACTTCCATATGAATTAAGTAAATAAATATATTTGTAACAAGCTTTTATATTGCATGTCACGTAATGTGTATATATATTCAAAATTCTAGCTATGCAATAGGCTCGCCACCTATCACATGGGACCTAAACATACCAGCGAACTGTGGGTGTACATTGGTAGACCTTTGCCTAACCCTTCGGGGAATACAGGCGTGAAGCTATGTTATGTTATTCTAGCTCAATCTAACACCGGGAAGTGGGTCTAAGTCTTGTAAGATATGACTAAGTTCCTATGGCCACTATCCGGCTCCATCATGAGATCAGGACTTTGACATCATTATATTGTATTGTCATGAAAATTGTACATTCACGCAAAATTTCAGCACAGTCGAACATCAGGAAGTGGCTCAAATTTAAACTTCAAGATTTGATTAGCAACAGACACCGGGACTGGAGAAAATGAATAAAAACTTGTATTAAAATAATATCATACAAAACATACAAAATTGATAAACGATGTTCACAATGTCAAATTTAGTACAAAAGGTTTGTATCTCTCTTTTCCTCCCTAAAGAGGAAAAATGCTGGCATGAATAAACCTAATAATGAAAACTTTCATGAATTAAATTATTAACGAAAAGCACTTAAGGTACTTGCACAGAAGGAGCAATAAATACTCACTTGGGTAGGCAACGGTGTGTGCTTAACCATCATTATTACTTTCTTGCATGTCCTAATGCAATTAACATTAATAAAACTTCCCCTTAAATAAACATCTACCGACCCACTCAAGAATTTGAAGTAAAAACTTTCAAAAGTAAAATAATTTAAAATGCGAAGCCAAAATGCGCAGTTAAAATCCGTACTAATATTATAAATGCGAAAGTAACTCTATCTGTCTGTCTGTCTCTTCTTCACGCCTAAACCACTGAACCGATTTCAATGAAATTTGGTACAGATATAGTCTGGGACCCGAGAAAAGACATAGGATAGTTTTCATCCCGGAAATCTCCCGGGAACGGGAACTATTAATCCACGCGGACGAAGTCGCGGGCAAAAGCTAGTAAAAAATAAAATTTAAAAATGGAAATTGCCAGTATTTTAGTTTCAGTAGATTTATTGGAACTGAACCTGTTTGCGAAGTGGCCTATCCTATATATTACTTTGTTCTCTGAACGCTTACTCCACTATCCTCGAGTCAATAGAGGCTCAAAACGAGATTTTAAATAAAAATGGCTCGTTTTGCAATTATACTAGCGCTTTCGTCGAGTATTCTGGTACGGATTAAATCATATTTTTTGTTCATCTTGTGCAGTTGGATAATATTTTAACTGTAATTTTAAATAAGCTTTGCCTTTTTTTTAAATGTAACTGGGATTAAATTCTTGCGAGTTTCTTTGCTTTTAAGTTATTTCGTCCCCATAAATGTCGGTTTTCACGAACGCAAACGAAATCGCGTAGTAAAAAGTAGCCTATGGTCTTTTCTTGGGGTTCAAACTTATTCCGTTTCAAATTTTATCAAAATCGGTTCAGCGGTTTAGTCGCGTAAGCGTAACAGACAGACACAGTCGTTTAGCATTTATAATATAAATTATGAATATGTCATTTCACTTCACTGCTGACTGATTATCTATAATACCTAACTGAATACTTAATATTTTATGCTACGCCTATTCTATCCAATTGTACACCTACTTAATCTTTCCAAGCATATATTTTTTTCAATTATTTCCAGCACTATACCCTACACTCAAGTCATAAAAAAAGTAACAGAAAGGTTTTCTCAAAACCAATACAACAGCTTTCGAGTACCTAAACCCGTAACAATAAAAAAAACTTCAAATCCAATTTAATTCTGAACCGTGCTCCCATAATAACGTTTTTACGTACAAAATCAATTGAAACAAGTATTTCTGACCGCGCAAGGGTACGGCAAAAAGTTGTGCCTTGATCATGCGAATGTAATTGTATCAAACGGCCAAAAAACCACAAATCGTACGATTAAAGAAAAACTTCTAGATTGCGTGTACCTAAATGTCTGTTAATGTTACTTTTTTGTTATAACTCTAGACATGCGGTAATTGGAAAGGGATTTTGAACATAATATTATTTTGGGTAAATGTTGGCCAAATGTGTGCCGGACGGGCGTGATCGCTGGATACTATGGGTTACGAATACTTCCAGACGGCGCTGACGTCCTACACCTATAGGTTCCGGAGTGATTTCCTTGAAGTGTTGAAGTTTCTGAGTGTTCGAAGTGCGCCAGGCGCTGTGTAAGGGAAGAGGTTTCTATGTTGAAATTAAAGTCATTCGGCTAATAAGTCTTCATAACGTTTCAGGAAGCGGTCTGCGTAATCCTTCAGGAGTACATTAGTGCGATAGAGGGCGCTTTAAAAGTTCCGTGCCAATGACTACAAATTCGCGATTTCGGCGCGTGCGCCTAAGTACCGCGAAACTTTACCGTAACGAGAACCGCAGACCGCTTGCTAATTAGTCTCTTTATTTATAAATATTTTTACAATGTTTGTGTGTAAATTGTGTGTTTTCTCTATTAAAATACTATAAAACTATGGTGTGTGACCTATCATTAGAATCCTCCTGAAAGCGTCCGTCTCCTGAAACTGTAACCCCGATTGCATCTATAAAACTGAAAAACTATAGCAGGTGTAAAGCAAAATATTCTAAGAAAACGGGACTATTATTTTACTTTACGGGTTACTGTTTCATGAAACACTATAGTAGGACCCTAGTTACAAGTGGCTTTAGGTAGCCTGACTATACTATTACATGACCTAGGGCTTACATTCGACCTATCCTTCTATTTGAGTGTGTCACACCTCTATAAATGAAACAACGAAAAAATAATCATTTATTTAAAACAACAAACTATGTACGCGCGCCTTGCAACGTCTATCAAGTGGGCTACTGAAACACTATGACTATGAAAGTTAGGTCCAGGGCTAGGTCTCAATCTAGGGTACCTGGACGCACTATGAGCAAAACTATATACTATGAACTACCCACTTAATAGATGATACAAAGAGCGCTGTACTTACGGTTTTACACACAAACTTGAATCTAGACACTATTTAAGCACTATAGGTTGCCTATTTAAACGCATTACACTGTGGAGCGTGGGAACGACTCCTACTACGAAGTTACATTGTACTATTTACTCTGAAACGTTACACTGATTTTAACTATAAGTCTATATGAGTCTATATTGTTCTATTTACTATAAAACTATCACTATATGGTGACGTGCCGTCGCGAACATCTCTCCCGCCGTGCAGTGCAGTGACGACTCGATGTCGCCTCGATGTCGGAGCGGCGCTGCATCACCCCGGTGAGCGACGGCCGGTGTAGCGGCCTCGCCGTGGCGGTGCCCGCCGCCTCGACTCCTGGATTTCGTTCACTGAGGCAGTGGAACGAGTTTCTTCACCGGACGCTTCAAGATGCCGCCGGCTGTGCGCACCTCAGCGGTCCGGACTGCGCCGTCGGCGCCGGGGAACACGGCGACTATGCGGCCGCGCGGCCACGTGTTGCGTGGCAGCTGACCGTCTGCGATGAGGACGGGGTCGCCGACCTGTATGCCGGGCCCGCGTCCGTGCGGCTCCCGCCGGTTTTGGAGTTCCGGCAGGTACTCGCGCACCCAGCGACGCCAGAACATATCGGCGAGTGCTTGTGAGCGTCGCCAGAGCTTCTTGCTGTCGACGTCTTCCTCGGTGAACACGCCGGGTGATGGTAATCGGGCCGAACCACCGAGTAGGAAGTGGTTCGGCGTTATGGACTCGTCGTCTTCGCTGTCAACGGATACATGGGTAAACGGCCGGCTGTTTACTGTGTACTCCGCCTCACACAACAGTGTGGACAACACTTCTTCTTGTGGGTGTTTTTCTGTGAGTACAGTGTACAGCGCGGACTTGACGCAGCGGACTAGGCGCTCCCAGGCGCCCCCCATGAAGGGCGCGGACGGCGTTATAAAGCGCCACACGACGCCTCGACGACTGGCTTCTTCTCTGAAGGCGTCTCGGAGCTCCTTGTCGGCACCGTGCATGTTGGTGCCGTTGTCGGAGTGTATCTCAGCGGGGCAGCCTCTGCGCGCAGCGAATCGACGCAGCGCTAATATAGCTGAGTCTGCGCTGAGGCTGGCAGCTATCTCCAGGTGGACGGCTCATGTTGTGAGGCACGTAAACAGCGCCACGTACCTCTTCTGGTGCTGACGACCGACGGTGACGGACAGTGGGCCGAAGTAGTCGAGCCCTGTGTAGGTGAACGGCCTCTGATGATGTGCTAGGCGCGTTCTCGGGTGGTCGCCGGTCGCAGGCACGGGTGGTTGTGCCTTACGGATGCGACACTGTAGGCAGCGTGCTATTACCATCTTCACAGTGGGTCGCAGCTTGATGACCCAGTAATGTTGTCGCACCTCGTTTATTGTGAGTTCCGTACCACTGTGCTGTAGACTTCGATGTGTCCAGTCTATGTACAACTGCGTTATGTAATGATCGCCGTGTAGTATCGGCGGCCGTTTGACGTCATTACACACCTCGTAGGTGGCTTCTATGCGGCTCCTTAGTCTTATGACGTCATCAATGACCTCTATTTGCAGCGGACGCAGTCGGCTATCCTTATCAATCTGTTTACTATTTTGCAGGCTAGCTATTTCACTAGCGAAAGACTGTTGTTGCGCTACTCGTATGAGTATGTTCTCCGCTTTTCTCAGAAACTCAGCTTGTATTATTGATTGTGATGGTTTCTTCGATATCCGTGTAGGAGGGGGCTGCGCCGTCTTTGTACGTTTCCTCCAGTCCGGATCTTTTTCTATGTTTTTTGTAGTGCGTTTGTAGAACGTTTTCTCTGTCGACCCGCGACATAATGATATGAAGCGTAGAACGTTCGCCGTCGCTCTGAGTAGTCGTTCCCATCTCGAGAACCTTGACGGGTCGGGTATGGCTTCAGATAGCTGTGGGCCATTGTTTTCTTCGACGGTGGCGAGCGTTCTTTCTTCGCCTGTATGTTCTGTGAGCGGCGGCTTCTCGGACGGCCACGTAGATGGCTCTTCGTATAGAAATTTAGGGCCACAAAACCACTCGTGTTTCGAGTCGAACTGGTGTGGTACGTCACGCGTAGCGACGTCGGCTATGTTGAGCTTTGTGGGCACCCATCGCCAGTCTTCAACTTTACTGTTTTCTTCGATGGCAGCTATACGATGAGCGACGAACGGCTTGTATACTCTCGCCCCTCTTCTGAGCCATGTGAGCACTGTTTTACTATCGGACCAGTACGTAGTCGATGCGGGCTTCATCTTGTGCTCGCGTATCACAGCTGCAGCCACGCGGGTTCCCATCACCGCGGCCTGCAGCTCGAGGCGCGGTATCGATTGCAGCTTGAGCGGTGCCACCTTCGCTTTTGCCATGACTAGGGTGACATGTGTCTCGCCACTCGGTGTTGTGGCTCTCCAGTAAACAGCTGCTGCGTATGCCATCTCGCTCGCGTCGGTGAAGACGTGGACTTGAACTTCTGCGGCGTCACTATAGCCTGGATAACACCGTGGTATGGTGATGTTTCCGAGCCGCTCTAGGTGCTGTATCCAGCTCTTCCATTGTGTGGCCAGGTCTTGCTCTATGTGCTGGTCCCAGTCGATGCTTCGCCTCCATGCCTCTTGCAATATTTGCTTGGCTCTAATGGTAACGGGTGAGGCGAGGCCTAGTGGGTCGTACAGAGACATGACGATCTGCAGCGCCTCTCTCTTGGTAGGCGCGTCTTTTTCTAAAACGCCTCTCGGTAGTCGAGCGAGGGTAAGGTTGAAACCCAGCTCGTCTGTGCTCGGCCTCCATATTAGACCGAGTATCTTCTCTATATTTTCTATATTGCCGATGTTGACAACTTCAGTAGGGCTGTGTGTCGGCTCTATGTTTTCTAAGACTTCTGTGCTATTTGACACCCACTTCTTGAGGTCGAAACGCGCCTGTTTATGTATATTTTTGACTGTGGTTGCTATGCGCGTCGCCTCTTCTATAGTCTTGTAACTGTCAAGATAGTCATCCATGTAGTGATTTTCTATTATTGCTTCTACTGCTTCTGGATGCTCTGTGGCGTGTCTTTTCGCGTTCCAATTCTTCGCGAATATTGCTGTACACGGTGAGCTCGCTGCGCCGAATATAATGGACGTCATGCGATACTCTTCAGGGGCTCCCTCTCTTCTATCGCCTCGCCATAGGTATCTGAGTGCGTCTCTGTCTTCTGGTCGCACTTTCACCTGCATGAACATCTCCGCTATGTCACCGGAGATGGCTATGCGGTGACGACGGAACCTCATCATGACGCCGGGCAATGACTGTAGCAGGTCTGGTCCCGTAAGTAGGTAGTCGTTGAGTGACATCCCACTTGACTTGGCGGCGGCGTCATGTACTATGCGCAGCTTCTCTGGCTTCATCGGGTTGTAGACGTCGAAGTGAGGCAAGTACCAGGTTCTACCCGGTGTGCTGGACTTGGGTGCTTTCTCTGCGTACCCTTTCTTGACGAGGGAGTCCATCTGTTCACTATATTTGTTTCGAAGCGTGGGTTTGCTATCCAGCTTCTTCTCTATGGAGACGAGCCTCTTCATGGCTGTCCCGTAACTATCAGGCATCTCTATGGTCTCTTGCTTCCATAGCAGAGCTGTTTCTATATGGCCATCTTCTAATTGTCTAATGTGACGTTTCAAAATATCTTCGGCCTTCTTCTCTGGATCAGAGTCTGGTCGTCGTGGGTTGACGATCAATGATTCGAGTGCGAAAAATTCACGCAGCTGCTCGTCGAGACTATTGTTCGCCGCCGTGAGCCCGTTGACGTAGTGCACCTTCTGGCCTATCGATCTTGTATGCGCGCCGTGCAGAGTCCAGCCTAGTGGTGTGAGTGAGGCCACAGGCTGATGCTTCGGACCTCTGCGGACTTCGGTGGCGAGCAATAGGTGCCAGTTGTCTTGGCCGATTAAAATCTTCGGTGCGCCGGCGTCATAAATCAGCTGTTGTCTGAGGTCGTCTAAGTGATGACAGTGTGTGACGTCATCGTGAGTGACTGACTGCGGCGCGATGTGCAGCTTCGGTATGGTGCGCGCTCTGAACGGCACCCTGTTCTTCAGCTGGCTTGCGAGCGTGACGGTGATTCTTCGGGAACACGGTGTGTTTATGGTTGTGTTCCCGATCGCTCCTATCTTCAGCGGGTCGATATGGCCTTCTGCGCCGACTTGCTTCGCTATGTCCTCGTCTATAAGTGACACGGTTGACCCGTCGTCTAGGAGTGCGTAAGTGGAAGTCTCTCCCGCCGGTCCGATCACCCGTACGGGTACTATCTTCAAGAAGGCTTGACTGGATGATGACCGTGAACTGGCTACTGTTTCTTGTGCCTCTGCCTTCTGTGTAGGGGCATCAGGCTTCTTGACTTCCTCGGCGAGCTTCTTATCGTGGTGTAGAAGCCGATGGTGCGTGGCTATACACCCTTTGACGTCACACTTTCTTCGTTTGCATGTGTGACCATTACGACGATATCTCAGACAGCGAAAGCAGAGACTATGTTTCTTTGCGAGCTCCCACTTCTTGTCGCTAGACGCTTCTTTGAATTTCTTGCAGTCAGACGTGTAGTGACCCTCCTTCTCACATATGCGGCATTTGTTGGCCGGTTTCTCTGTGGTTGTGTGAGTTCTTTGTGTGACACGTCTGGACGATGATGCGTTAGCGGCGTCGATGTTCTCAGGCGGAGCGAAGGCACTGCAGAAGCGAGCTTGTTCAGTTATGAACTCGCTGAAGAGTGTGAGGTCTGGCAGCGACTGGTACTTCTCAGTGTATGTTCGGTACCACTGTGCACGCAGAGAGTTGGGTAGCTTCTCGGTGAGCGTGCGTATTAGCTCGGCGTTGATTAGGTAGTGTTCCTTCTTCAACGCACGCAAAGTGACGACTCCGCTTCTGACTCGGCTTGCAAACATGCAGATATCTTTCGGGGCCTCGGTGCAGCGATGTAATCCTCGCAGTCGCTCAGTCTCGGCTTGAGCGATGGAGTCTGGACGGCCGAATTGTAGCTCGAGTTCCCTCATGATGTCGTCAGGTTTTGCGTGGCCGATGAGTTCGGAGCTAACTGTCTCGAGCGCTCGTCCATGCAGGCTTCTTCTGAGTCTCGCTGTATTCTCGACGTCGTTGAAGTATGTTCGAGTTGTTTCGTAAATGGCGCGAAACGATAGCCATTCTGTGTGGGCCCCACTGAAGTTCGGCAGTGTCATGATGACTTTCGATGCCGATGGATGACGAAACGTCCATTGATCTGTTTTTCTGTCGGCCAGCGACACTATTGCGGACGTGAGCTCCGTTATAAACGGTCGGAGCGTATCTTCCCCTTTGGGATCTTCTATGTTTCTTGCTGCTAAGTTGTTGTTCACTTGATTCACTGTATTCACTTTAGAAGTAGAAGGTACTTGCGGTTCGAGGTCCACTATATTTTCGATGTCCGCCGGGGGGTCGGCTATACGGGTTCTATTTACTATGTTTCTATTTACTATATCCCCCACGGTGGCGTTGTCCTCTTGCAGCGGCTCGGGTTCCGGTGCCTCTTCGAGCCAGGAGCGCACGTATTCTTCATTGGAGTTTCGGTCTTCTAAATAATCATCGTCCGATTCTTGTTCGGCCCTCTGAAGTGCAACTTGAGCAAGTTCTAATTTTATTTTGAGGACGTCTTCACGCGCCTTCAAAATATTCCTATGTTGTGACCGTGTCGTCTTGTGCGTAGACGGCGGTCGGCTATGTTCGATACGGGCGTCACCCCGGGCAGTCATTGGCATGGGTCGGCTTCTATCGGCAGGTTTCAGCGTTCTGTCTGAATTTCCCTCTTCTATTCTGGTACCCTTCCTGGGTTTGGAAGCTACTGGTTCTGTTCGCTCTGTCCCTTCGGATTGTGTAGGCGCAGGTGAGTCTTCACCCCCCCGCGGGGTTGGGGGGGCCGGCAGTCGTTCGATGCCTTCGGTGGTGGACGGTGAACGCGGAGGTAGCTGATGTCGTATGGCTGTAGCACTATGTCCCACTTCCACTGTCCATGCTTCAGGTGTCTTGCCTTGCGATCTCGTAATCGGCATCTTGATGTTAGACTTCAGTTGCGATATAAATCTTCAGTCTTCAAAAGAAATATCCGGCTCGACAGGACCAACAAATGTGCGTGCTGTCGACCGGGTCCGATATCCGGCTCGAATGGACCAACAAATGTGCGTGCTGTCGACCGGGTCCGATATCCGGCTCGAATGGACCAACTTATGTGCCGGACGGGCGTGATCGCTGGATACTATGGGTTACGAATACTTCCAGACGGCGCTGACGTCCTACACCTATAGGTTCCGGAGTGATTTCCTTGAAGTGTTGAAGTTTCTGAGTGTTCGAAGTGCGCCAGGCGCTGTGTAAGGGAAGAGGTTTCTATGTTGAAATTAAAGTCATTCGGCTAATAAGTCTTCATAACGTTTCAGGAAGCGGTCTGCGTAATCCTTCAGGAGTACATTAGTGCGATAGAGGGCGCTTTAAAAGTTCCGTGCCAATGACTACAAATTCGCGATTTCGGCGCGTGCGCCTAAGTACCGCGAAACTTTACCGTAACGAGAACCGCAGACCGCTTGCTAATTAGTCTCTTTATTTATAAATATTTTTACAATGTTTGTGTGTAAATTGTGTGTTTTCTCTATTAAAATACTATAAAACTATGGTGTGTGACCTATCATTAGAATCCTCCTGAAAGCGTCCGTCTCCTGAAACTGTAACCCCGATTGCATCTATAAAACTGAAAAACTATAGCAGGTGTAAAGCAAAATATTCTAAGAAAACGGGACTATTATTTTACTTTACGGGTTACTGTTTCATGAAACACTATAGTAGGACCCTAGTTACAAGTGGCTTTAGGTAGCCTGACTATACTATTACATGACCTAGGGCTTACATTCGACCTATCCTTCTATTTGAGTGTGTCACACCTCTATAAATGAAACAACGAAAAAATAATCATTTATTTAAAACAACAAACTATGTACGCGCGCCTTGCAACGTCTATCAAGTGGGCTACTGAAACACTATGACTATGAAAGTTAGGTCCAGGGCTAGGTCTCAATCTAGGGTACCTGGACGCACTATGAGCAAAACTATATACTATGAACTACCCACTTAATAGATGATACAAAGAGCGCTGTACTTACGGTTTTACACACAAACTTGAATCTAGACACTATTTAAGCACTATAGGTTGCCTATTTAAACGCATTACACTGTGGAGCGTGGGAACGACTCCTACTACGAAGTTACATTGTACTATTTACTCTGAAACGTTACACTGATTTTAACTATAAGTCTATATGAGTCTATATTGTTCTATTTACTATAAAACTATCACTATATGGTGACGTGCCGTCGCGAACAAAATGTTTGTGTGAGTTTCCGTACGTGTACCACTGTCCATATACAGGTTACGAAATAGTGAAATTAAAAAAATGGGTATGTACTTAAACAGAATACCATCACGCCTGTATTCCCCGAAGGGTTAGGCAGAGGTGTACCTACGTACACCACAGTTCGCCGGTATGTTTAAGTCTCATAACCATCCCATACCATTACCGAGAACAAATCCTAACTCCGTGCTGCTACTGAGAATTCCATGGAAAAACTTAATACCACATTGCTCGACCTGGGTATCGCACCCAAGACCTCTAGCGTAGCAGTAACGCTTAGGACCACTACACTATCGAGGTAGCTACGTACTTAAAATACGTAAATAATATAGAGAATACTCGATCAACAAAAGTGACTTTTAGGACTAAAATACTTTTCCTTTGGGGCTCTTGAGTCCATTGAGACAAGTGCTTCCAAATAAATTAAGACAAAAATACAGTATTTCTTTTTTTAAATCTTTTTTATAAGAAAAAGCTGTTTGTATAAAAACCTTATCCAGAATATAAAGAACACTTTTCTGAAAACCGCATCAAAAGCGGTTGAGCCAAACGCGAGATAATCGCGGACAAACATACATACAAACACACAGGTTGAACTGAGAACCTACCTAATTTTTTTTTAAGTTGGTTAAAAATGCAAAAGTGCCTACCCAAATATCCAGTAACTGCTACAGTTAACACAGCAAATTCCACCTAATAAACACTTACACAGGAATCCAGGAAATATGATAAGATTTCATAGCGAAAATCGTTGAAGCATCCAAGCCAATGTCGTGGTCAGGTGGAAGCACCTTTTATGTGTTACGCTCCAAAGAATGCGATCATTGTACTCTTCGAACGTCACCTCGCACAGCTAGCAGTGCTCCCTCGATCGAGAAAATTGAATTGAGTCCGTAGTACCTCTTTTGAAAATGTCTTTTATAAGATACACGAAATACTTACTTGTTACTAGAACCAATAAGTTGGACGTCAAAGATTTGTTTCGAATGTTTCAAAGGATATAGGTTCCTAAAGGATTGAATTTTCTGGAATATAAACGATTTGTAAAGGTGTCTTCTGTACCTAGATCGTTTTGGCTGGTACCATCAATATCCAATATACCATCACGCCTGTATTCCCCGAAGGGTTAGGCAGAGGTGTACCGATGTACTCCCACAGTTCGCCATATTTTAGGTCCCATGTAATAGGGGGCAAGCCTATTGCCATTAACCGGGCACAAATCCAAACTCCGAGCTGCTACTGAGAATTTTATAGAAAAACCAAATAACACTTTTTGCTCGACCCGGGAATCGAACCCAGGACCTCTAGCGCAGCAGTCGCGCTCAGGACCACTAGGCCAACGAGGCAGTTGATATAGGTTAGTAAAGGATTGAATTTTCTGGAATATAAACGATTTGTGAAGGTGTCTTTTGTACCTAGATCTTTTTGGCTGGTGTTCAATACAATTTGAGACAAGTTAAATTATAAGGCACTAGCTTCGTCCGCGTAACTTATTTCACCCGCGGTAAGTTACGTCTTTGGTTACTGCTCCGCTCCCATGTATCGTAGCGTTATGTTATATAGCCTATGTTACTCAGAAATAATGTAGCTATCTATTAGTAAAAACACGGTTAAAATTTGTCCAGTAATTTTGGAGCTTATTCGGTACAAACAAACAAACGAACGAACAGACAAAAATATTTTTTACGCTTCATAATATTTTTAGTATTGATTATTAAACCCGGTGTAAAGTTAGCTAGTATTAACTTCGGTTTAACCATACAATATCCAAGGTTTAAGTTTAGCATAACTTTGAAGCCTAATTATACAGGATGTAATTTAAAATTCAAACGTTTTAAATAATTACAGTTTAATGTAACCACAAATAATATTTGGGGCTTATACGCTAGAAAAATATTTCATTTGATCCCGTGATTTTGATAATAATATGCGGTTAGAATGCTATTGTTGGTTAATTTAAACGGCAAAGTAATATTACAATAAAATAATATTATCCTAACTTATTATAATATCTATACCTACTAATATTATAAAGCTAAAGAGTTTGTTTGTTTGAACGCGCTAATCTCAGGGACTACTGGTTGGAATTGGAAAATTCTTTTAGTGTTGGATAGTCCATTTCTTGAGGAAGGCTATAGGCTATGTAACATCACGCTACGACCAACAGGTGCTGAGCAGCGAGGGTGAAACCGCGGGGAACAGCTAGTTATCTATAAGTTGGGATAAGTTTGTTTGTTTGTTACCTTTTCACGCCTAAAGCACTGAACCGATCATCCTGAAATTTTGTATATACTTTGTCAGGTGTAAAGAAAAGTACCTTTCATCCCGAAAAAAGTACTGTTCCTGCGAAAAACAACAATAGCGTTCTTATTTTAGTAGATGGCGCCACGTGTCTTTCAAATCATGATTGAATTTTAAATATAACCGACATTTATGCGGACGAAGTCGCGGGAAAAAGCTAGCAGGCAATAAAGATAACTAACAAGCTCTGACTATGATAATAAACTATAATATGTTTTTTTAATGTTATTACTTATATTTATTTACTTACGTAATTTACATATTTATAAATACAAATGAAAACATACTAATAAGCTAACATCAAAACCAAATAAGCACAGACTTTAATTTACAAATAAATATTTATATCTAATTAAACAGAGCTACCAGACTGAAATACTTTCCATCAAATAAAAAAACAACGAACGATCTCTAATAAAATTACCGGCGTAGGAAAACGGGACCAGTTATTAATAAAGATATAATTTTCCGCCGGTTATGAGTGCGGACGACCATCCGTTACGCAATTAAAACACGCGAAATGGTTTCATGTCCATTGAGATTTGCATACAGATATGTGATTATAGCCAAAATGGCTTTATGTTATGGATATAATGCGTACGAAAAATGTATCACGCCTCGGAATAGGTATACGGGATTTTATTGCTGGGAATTCCGATACGCATGTAATATTATAATCTTTATTTTACGTTGATAATTTTTGGACCCCAAATAACATAGCACTAGGGCAGAAAAATAATTATTGTGGTGATTATTTTTATGTGTAAGTGTCAGAAAAAAACTAACAAATAAGTATAGCTATGTCGCGAGAGCGATATTCTGCCAATAATTAATTTAATTAGGAACGTTAAACTAATTCAATACTATAACTATGTCAAATATGTAATGTTACTATTCAACAAAAACGCAATCAGTGTACATTTAAAACTTACCCTAAGATAGATTGATAAAATTAATCAGAGTTAAGTATCCAAAATCTTTATAATTAAGTTGAAAATTGTGATTAAAGACGCATGTTGGTTCATTTTGGGACACGTAAACCGAGTACCTAATGGTAGTACTTTCAACTAATTACAGTTATTGAAAAAAATCTTTTTGACATTTTGTAATCATTGGCCATAGCATAATAACTATTTCGAAATGTAGGCAATAAGCAATACCTCATGGTATAATATCCCACCTTAATCCCTGGAGCAATGGCCACAGCATCCATCCGTGTATGAATACCAATTACCAATTATTGCAAGTGCGATTATTCGTGATGAACATCGCATTATACATTCAGTATCATCCACTTGCCATCCATATAAAAGCAACAAGAATAATGTCACCGGGTTTCTATAAAAACTTGATTGAAAAGAGCATCTGTCGGGTTTCTCGGTCGTTCTTCTCCATAGAGACTTACCTTGGAACGAGCAACTTGCTTCAACTTACTAACTGACCGACTTCTTCACAATACAAAAGTGCCTGTAAATGGTTTAATTGAAATAAAAGCTTTGTCTTTGACTTTGACGTATTCTAAGTGAACCCAAGATGTAGAATTTCCACTTGTAATTTTCAAACATAATTTTGCATTTTCAGGTACCATTAATTACTTATAAGTGAAAAAAGGATGAAACGTTCTATTTATTTATATATATAAAACGTATCTACGGATTTAACAAAGAAAAAAAAAACATACGGCTCGAAATAACAACCTTTACCATTTTTTGTCGGTTAAAAATATCACACATCCAAAAATAAATGACCTCAGCTGCTCCGCTGGTCCCTTTTAGCTTTCGAATAACAGAAAAAGTCACCTCGTTGTAAAAACCTCCAATATCCAGCACATTATTAAGAGAACAAACTAGCCCATTAAGATTTTGATGACCCTCTTTTAATTTAATCACCAAGTAATTTGGCACCGACATAATATTTCCCTCGCAAAATAATAACACAGAAAATACATTTTAACCATACCTACTGTATTTTTATTTTACGTTTGTACGTCCAGAACTCCAGTTTATATTTGAATGCTGGCAACAAAAGAGATTATTTCACCAAAAGATTACAAGATAAGGCTTTTTGCAAATATACCTAAACAAGTACATTATGTAGGGAAAATGCCTGAGGTAAGCGGTTTTGTAAGCTGAGGGCTATACGACAATGCTCTTCGACCTTGAGTAAAATAGACGAAATTTTTCGCTCTCGAAGGAAATTCATATCCGAAGCTTTAGAGTTATCTATATGTAGCTACATGAGTACGCCGTTTACTTGACCGTGGCAGTCGGCCGATATATAGCCATCAATTTCTCGAACAGCACTAAAGAGAATAAGCTCTTTCTCTTCAACATGAATTTATTTTCATGTAGCACGGAATTTGATGATAAAACTGGCGAGTTTGAGCCTTAACTAAAAAGTATAGACAAGTAAATTTAAATCTAGTCTTAATCTTAAATAACTGAGACAAAAAAAGACTTAAGAATTTCAAAAGCTTTTGGCAAAAGGAACGACAGTCTACCTGTAACTCAGTGAAAAAAAAAAAGCCATCACATCTTAACGTAGTAGTCAAACCGCCATTGGCAAAAAGCCAACAATTCCACGAACGAAAGAAAAAAGACAATAAGTTCCGAACGTAATACGAGACAAGTGTCTTACCATGTCCACACATCAATGTCTTTATTACGTCCTAGATAGTGGACATCGGATGTCAGCTAAACAGGTCAACGTACGCGATGCCAGATATCCACCCATATTAAAGTTGGTCGTCGCGCGACTAAGTGATGGAGAACTGGAATAGAATGTTAGCGACATATCGGCGACTTATAGACTTCGCTAATGGCAGTTTAGAAGTAATTCGAGTAGTCCTGATGATGCAGTAGAGTTAATTTTTCGCTACAATATTTGAAGATTGGTTTAGAACGGAACTGATTGACTGCTATGCTAGAGGGCTTGGGTTCGATTCCCAGGTCAAGCGAAAACTGTTTTTCGTTTTTTTTTTTAAATTCCCAGTAGCAGCTCAAAGTTAGGATTTGTGATACTCTCGCCCCCTATTACATGGGACCTAAATATACCGGTGAGCTGTAGGTGTATAGTGGTACACCTCTGCCTCACTATACAGGGAATACAGGCGTGATGGTATGTGTTATCTAGAACAGAAAACCAATTCTCGTAACTAAGATGACTGAATTTGAGAAATTTTACGTTCGAAATCTTGTCGCAATCACTGTCTATCTAAATATGTTACTCAAGAGTAATGTAGCAGTCTATTGGTGTAAAATAGTTTAAATTGGTCTAGTAGGTTCGGAGCCCATTCGATACAAAATCAATCAAATCTTTCCTCTTTATAATATTAGCTAGATAAAATAATATTATATTAGTATAGATATACCTAACATACATTCAGAAACACCATATTTGTTATTGTTTCAAAGAACTAAAAGCTTTTAAATGTGTAAAGACTTTTAATTGTATCAACCACACGACGAGAAGAGAAATATAAAAAGAAATGGTTAATGCGCGCCAATTGCGGTTGTCACCCCAACCGCAACACATCCAGCGTCTAGACTTTTAAGCACTTATAAGTCTTATTCATGTGCGGTTTTCGCAAGGGAAAGAACTCCTCATCTATTCCCGACTATGTAAGAAAAACCCAGCAAAGTAAGTGTCTAACTAGAGTACTAAGGCTTCATTCACTAAGGGTTAGAGAACAATTTTACATTAAATTATAGTGTATTTTTTTGTAATACTACTAGTTTTAAGTCGGCAACTAAGCGGTATTCTGTGCGTCATTGTTGTGTTTACCTGTAACCTGCATGTATATTAGAATATAGCCTTGTGATTAACCATAATGTAAGTATATGTATATGCTGTGTGTGAACCTTGAATATATAAATAAATAAATACTGAAGAAGAAGTGAAGTTTCAGCTCTTTAACAGGTAAACAAACACACGGCGAAGACTTTGTAGAATAACTCTTATTAGTGCCGTTGATACAGAACCCTTATAATAGTAGATACCTATCATATTGAATAGGGTCATGATCATCATCATCATCATATCAGCCGCAGGACATCTACTGCTGGGCATAGGCCTCCCCCATAGATTTCCAAAAGGACCAGTTGGAAGTGGCTTGCATAGATAGATATTAGTCGACCATTTCAATTTGGCACACGATGCACCAAACGCCCTATATAACCGTCACAGATGACTTGTAACTTGCAAATTCCAGCAAAGAATTTTAACAATGCAATATGCAACGTCTTTTATTTAAGAAATTGATGCCATGAGTAAATAAAAATTCCAGCAACTAATAAAGTGGTCTCTATAAAAGTCCAACCACTTTAAATATTTTGGCGTAGTCGTCTATAACACAAAATTGCATTCCTGGACACTCGCTGAATCTGCACCCTACTCACCTCACACCTAGCACCTCCAAGAATTGAATAATCGTACCCAATCGTGTTAGATAACAAGACATCGATCTCAGAGACAGTTACTAGGTCAACACAGCGACAGTAACAGCTATCGAGCAAACATTTGGATCAGATTTCAGAAATGTCACCAGCGGAATTCAATTGGGCAAATTAGACATTGACGGAATTTAGTGCCTATTATGTTAACTATAGTGCAGCTGGGAACAAGTTTGTAGTATCTCATGTTTGAAGATGTTTAGGATCTGGTAGCTTTTCGGAACGTTCTCTTTATAATCTGTCAAAAATGCTTTTAATATACCTGCATTTTTGTTGAAATTGTGACGTTGATTCTCACTGAGTTGTGATTGCGACTAGATCGTTAACTTCATTAATTATAAGTAGTGCTATGTTTAATATTTTTGAAATAGGCAGTTATTATGCAACCGCTAATGTCATGATGCTGGATCCTCCAGTTTTGTCGATGAGAAATAGGAATACACGGGCTTTGGATGCGATTACCACCTGTTTTTTGAAGATAAACGATAAACTATGATGTAGATCTGGCCAATCTGACATAAGCTTATTTACAAAGACATAGAATGAAAGTTTGTTCATGAAATTATGACATGGCAAATCAAGTTGAAAGTTGAAACTTTCAATGATGAACGTCCTTTTACTTCATGCAAACATAATGAAATAAACATCGAGCTTACAAATCGACTTCCACAAATACGTAAATCGATATAACCAAAGCAGATTACGTTTCAATGTGTGTATTCACTTATACGATTATTTCCGACAGTGGCTGTATACGATTTCCAGGTATTACTGCACAAGTTATAGCTGCACAATAGAGTAAATTTCCATGAAACGGTTTTTGTTCAGCGTTTTCATTATAAGCGGAGCGAGCATCGTATTTCTAGATGTTGTATTTTTTTACATGTAGTATATGTATTATCATGGTATGTTTTTTTTTTATTCGGGTTGGGTAAACTCTTGACTTTAGTGTAGGTCAGAGGTGACAAAGACAAAGTCGATGATGGAGTGAGCTTACTCAGAAGAAGCCTGTTCACACTAACTTTAGAGAGATTAGGGTTGAATACGCAGGAGTTCCACTGCTTTACAGTGCACATTATAAACATTTATTATTATTGTCTTTTATAATGTGCTACATTGCATTTCCTTCAACGACTTTTATATGGTCGATTTGTTAGGTTATGAACTGTTCTTGTTTTGTTTAGTTTTTTAAAATGTATTGATTGTTCAGTGGTTTCATCACACGCCTCTCATGCACGAGGGTTCGCAAATGAGTACAGACAAGTACTAATATGACTTTTTCTATTTCATATGTACTCTCTAAGATATCTTCGACATTACTGACATCGGTGAAGGAAAAAAAAGAAGGGAAGCCTTGACTCTTTTTTTTTTTTGTTTAAAGACGGGAAATCATCAAATAACTTCTCCCGCCCTGGGCGGGGCGGGAGGGAGTGTCAGACTTTTACTGACTAAAACCCGTCTATGTTCCTTCATGTGCCCTTTGCGTTCCGGGGGCGCGGTATCTCTTTCGAACAACCCGCAGCCCCGGAAGCCTTGACTCTGAAATAATATATAAGTCTGAAATTGACAGTCCGCCTTGATCAAGCGTGTAAAGGGCATTGCCCCGTAGTGGAACAATAATAGGCTGATATTTTTTTTGTTGATTATCTTTTAGGCAAATATTGTTGTTGAAGTTATTATTCATCAAAAAGGTTTAATTAACTGTCTAAATATTAGAAACAAACTCAGTTTGTCTTAAAATTATTACAATATTGTTTTAACAATAACAACAAACACACATATACAACTAGCTTCTGTTCGCGACTTTGTTCACGTAATTTTTTTGTCAGCTTTAAGTCACGTCTTTAGTAACTTCTCCGCTCCCGTGTATTTTAGCGTGGTGTTTTATAATGTTATTTCCTATAAATTTAACTATCTATTAGTGAATTTTATAAATTTAACTATCTATTAGAAAATTTGTTAAAATCAGTCCAGTAGTTTCGGAGCTTATTGCGTACAAACAAACAAACAAAACAATTTTCCCATAATATTACTATAGATTATACAGTACCGTACATAGGTTTATACAGTAGGTACCACTTTTATGACATCTTCAGTCAGCTATTGTACTCAGACCACAATCTCAGGAGTATTTGTGAAGCTTCTACTCCTCGTTCTTCTCGAAGACTTATAAAAGGCAATCATAATAGGCACCTAAGCCTAAAACGTACGCCTACAAGCTGGTCCATTTAACCTTTTCAATATTATTCGCATTTTATTGAACACACATCATTATTTTGAAGAGGGACACATTGATCATAGTTCTTACCGCCTACGTACACTTTTGAAGACCTATTTCTTTTGGCTTACTACAATGTACGTGGGTGTGGCTTTATGTGATAAATTATTATATTTTTATACAGCTTATTTGGCTTTGTAAGAAGTCGACTTAATAAAGATTAGAGAGGGCTAAGTTTAGACCTAAATAAATAAATAAAAATAAATAAATAAATATCTTGGGACAACTCACACACGGCTATCTAACCCCAAGCTAAGCAGAGCTTGTGTTATGGTAACCAGACAACTGATATACATACTTATATAATTTATAAATACATACATATTATAGATAAATCACACCCAGACACAGAACAAACAATCATGCTAATCACACAAAGTTTGTCCTGGGTGGGAATCGAACCCACGACCTCCGGCTTAGCAGTCAGGGCCGCTAACCACTAGACCAACAGGTCCGTCAGGTTTTAATACTTTGTTATTAAAATAAGACGGAAGAGCCAATTACTTGAAACAAAAAGCCGTAATTTTCGTATTATTGTACGCTTGCCCAAGGCGTAGTGATTTCAGACTAATATTAATTACAAATCCAGGTTTTCTCACGATGTTTTTTCTTCACCGATGTCAATGAAGTCCAAGATAAAATTAGAAAGTACATTTGAATTGATAAGTCACATTGGTACTTGCCCGGTTTTGAACTCGCAACCTGATGCATGAAACACCTGGCTGAAAAAAATACACGTCTGAATTTTTCATGATATTATATTATGACCATAACGTTGTATGTTAAAACGTATAAGTATATAGATAAAAGATAACTTATTATAACCAACTGCTTATTTAAAATCTCTCATTAAGACCTCAGATAGTACAAAATCAAGTTGTATACGAGCTTTTGATACAGCAGTGTCCTTTTGAAACACCGTTGTAGGTACACTCGGCGGCCATTTTCGAAAAATAAAAGTAACCCCCGCTATTTACTGAGTAATTAAAGGACTGGCTGGTCTTTACGACCAGCGTCAGAATGTTCTATAACATTCAGAAACGACGTTTAAAAAAAAAACAAAACGTTCTTTTTTTAAACACTTATTATTATTTACGTAAATGTAGCTCGTTATGAATAATGGAAGACTTTTAAAAAAAGATAATGAAGTTGCCAGCATTAAAATATTGAATTACATTTTATGGTGGTCCTGGCCTCTTTGGGGCGTGTCGTTATGCAAGCTTTTGCGTTCATTATAGTATTTTTTAAAGAGGTAAGTAATAAATATTATTGATTTTATAATCAACTACTTATTGCCCGCGACTTTATCTACGTAAATGTCGGTTATCGCGCATGCAGGGATCGCGGAATAAAAAGTAGCCTATGTCCTTTGTTGGGATTCAACAGCACTCCGTACCTAATTTCATTAAAATAGGTTTAGTGGTTTAATCGTGAAAGCGTAACAAATAGACAGAGTTCCTTTCGCATTCATAATATTATTAGTATAGATAGATCTTGATCGTATAAAATCGTGGTTATATCTGCAAAAATAATATCTACCTAAGCAGAATTTGAAGTAGGGTTCTCGAACGGTCAAGCACCCGAACTCCCCTAAACATAAGCATGTCATCTTGCCTAAAACCCTCGTCATTACATAAATACTTAAAAGTACCTATACAGATAAAAACACATAAATAAAATGGACCCAAACGAGACCGGAATATCTTCAAGTAAAGATGCCAGTAAGCAAGAGCACAATAAATTTTCATACCACTTAAATCAGCTTTGATCATAAATACACAAAAAACTGTGGAAGGGAACCCCAGGGCGATGGTTATCGATCAGCTGACCGTGTACGGACCCCTCGGGGGCCGAACGAACGCCCTTTGTAATCAAAACAGTAATCAAACGGTACGAATTGGGAGGAGCGAATGAAAACTTAATTCGAATTTTAAACTCGTATGAATAGTGTTGCCCTAAATATTTCGTATTGATTTTTTTCTTACAATGGATTAATTGAAGGGATTACTAGGAACTTATTTGCATGACTATAGAAGTAACCCTCTTTTTGAATTTGAATTGACATAGAGTTTTATTACACCAACTGTTGCGAGTGGTTAGAAAGATGATTTAGATTAGTTTGTGATGAACTATTGTTTACTTAAGTATACAGTTGTTTGTTCGAAGTAGATTTTGTAATTATTTTTGACTAGCTTTTGCACACGACGTCTTCCGCGTCAAAATTCAACTATTGCCCAAGAGAATACAGAACTGAGATAAAAAGTATTCTTAGTGTTAAACCAAGAAATAGTGTGTTTATGTGCTAGGGTTCATCAAAAACTTCAATGGTTAATAGTGGAGTAACAAACATCCAATCATCTTCACAAAGTTTCACAATTATAATATTTGTAGGATATTGAAAGCTTTTATTTAACTGTTTTCTGTCATAGACGCCAATGTCATATTTGTAGAACATTAGTTTTTATTTAATGAGGAAAGTTCATAAACTTTTATATGTAAGTCATTTGAAATTTATACTAACAAAGATAATGTTCATAACTACAGCCTCGCTCTCGCGGCACTGAAATCCTTTTAGCCATTCCGCTTTTACAAAAACCAACACATTCAGTTCATCCTACATTATTATTAAAAAACGCTGAACAAATAACATTATGGAAGTAAATCCACGTATTAACCTTTTGAACGCCACGGACGTTTATAGACGTCTAACGAAATCGTGCCAAACACGCCACCGACGTCTATAGACGTCAAGAAAACGAAAATTTTAAGTACTTATTTTCTACTTAAAAATGTGCTAAATTAAGTTTTTTGTGTTTCTCTTTCCTATTATTTAAAACTACATTAATGAAATATTGTAAAATAGCACAAAGATATATTCATTTCTTACATTTCACTAGAAAAAAACAATAATCAAAAATTGCTAATCGAAATGCTGAATTTGTAGCTTGGCGTAGCAGTGGCGCCGATGTGTTTACGCTCTGGCGTTCAAAAGGTTAAAAGGAGTGTTCGCGCAGTGTTGTCGCACCCGGCCTTAATCTGGCGACCCGCTTCGTTCGCCAAGCAATTATCTACGTGAAATAGTGTCCGTATTAGGAGCACTTACTTTGTACCGGATTAAACCGGATTACGCTAACTGTAAGTAGCCGTCTGTGCTGGTATTCAGTCGGAAATAACAGTGTTAGACGAAACAATCATTTGCCTGTGCCCAATGACGACTCCGACTAAATTGTTTGCACTAATTTTATTCGAATTGCCGAGTAGTGAAATGGACTTGAATTAAGTCTTCGTATACATGAGCTTGATGGGAATTAAATGTACTGTTATTGCCAAGCCGTTGCCACGACACATCGCCGGGAACAAACAGAAATACGCAGACAAAACGACTTCAAGCAAAAGCAGACGGGCGTTAGCCGAGCCATTTGTATTTATTACTACAAAACATGATGTTTTATTAACTTGAAATACCAACAATAATCCAAACGATTTCAGACTCTATTTATAACATTACCCGCTTAACAAATCGGCTATATTTGTGTAACACAAACAAAACAAGGTATTTCGTTCCGACCTTTTGATACAGACCCAAAACTAATGCGTCACAATAGATAATCCCATCCAACATGGATGTCACCTTTGTTCTGCTGAAAAATAAGCCTTAGTGCCATATCCGATAAATCGTGTTTCGGAAAAAATACATTGTGAGTGGGTTACGTAACGATACCCATATTATGGGCTGTTTGTGGGACAGAAATCTCTACGTAATGGTTCCCACACGGCTCCTTATTTTAAGGATACACGCGATATAGCAAAATGTTTTCGTAAAATGGGTCGCCCATTTTACTGTATTGACATAGATAATGTACTCTGAAGCCAGTGAGACGGCGGAGGGAACGCGTTGCCCTAGGGAGGTTTTTCTAAAACAAAGCCGTGAAAGCAAGGGAAGATTAGAAACGATATACTCTTACCAAAGGCGTGGTATTCGCTGGAAAATATCTTAACGGACGCAGCGAGAACTTAGATAACCGTCTGGGTCAGATACGAAGGACGGGAGAAAATATATTGCCTGTTTTTTATAAAGGTTTTGCTTCCTATTTAATATTAGAACAGAAGTCTTCCCTCTGAGTTATCTAGGAAATATCTCTTAGATTAATTTTATATTATGTCGTGTTTAATATAAAACCCTTGGTATGGCGAAAATCTTTTTAGTAGACAGTAAATACCAAAACGTGTATTTAATGTTTATAAATAATTTATAACATTCCCGTCAAAACATTGAATAATTAATCAAGTCCACTTTAATATTGACGACCGCATAATCGCACCTGGATTTGCCTCATCAATAAGCTTTCAGGCTAATCCCTGGAAGCAGTGCGGGGACCGCAGGCTAGTAAAGAGTACAAGTAGGTACATAGACCCAAAAATGTAGATGTGGCCGTTTAGCTACTTATCTACGCCCCCTCGCTTGCTTGTTTTGTTTAAAAGCCCTCGACACCATGTGGCGCTGTAAAAACAGACCGACTCGAGCCGGCCCCTTTAATCCAGGACACACAGCCGTTTGTACACCCTTCACTCATTTGCATAAGTCCTGTCCGTCATAAGATGGGTTGTAAAACTTTAATAAGACTTTTTGATGGCAGCTCTCACAGATTTAATTGGATTATACGGGATTATAATGATTGGCGTGGCGTTCAAGTGTTTTGATAAAAATCTTTATTATTTTTACTCTTTTTATGCTGTGATTTTTTTTGGGCATTTTTTCTAGTGGGTAATTCCAGACAGTGTACCGAATGTTTGGGATTAAAATACTGACCGTACGTCATTGTGACAGTAAACTTAAGTACCATGTGTTTTAAACGCCTTTCTGTTAGAGGCGGTAGCAATCACTTGTTATTTGACATAATTATTATGTGAGATAGTACAAATATATTATGTCAAACTAATAAGAGTCCACCATTGCCTTTTTCTGAGCGAAGCGTTAACCGACGAGTCTAAAACTATGTCATAAAGGGTCATAAATGCAAACACGTTCTTTCTAAATCGAAATATATGTTAATCCGTCACGGTTTAGAATTTCAGATGGCAAAACTATAGCCCGTAATGACTTCCCAAAGTTAGTTCCAATAAAATACGTGAGTGATAAACCACGTTCTCCTACATAAATTTTAGAACAGTCGTTTCAAGTGGTAACAAGTTATAAAAATAGCGAAGTGATTGTACAACTGTACCGAAATTGCCATTGAAACTTTTATTACCTTCTATATATCTAACCCCATCGGGTAGAGATACAAAAATGGCTACAATTGGCTAAAAAGCGACATCACGCCACAAGTTCATCCAATAAATATTCCTAACTGCCGTTTCGTAAGGAAACAAATGCTCGAAAACACAATGATGGCCGACAAAATACAATACTGCTGAGAACAAGTGAAGCGTGTCCAACATATTCTGTTTGTTGTGTTTGTGGGGTTCATGTTTTTCTCATGTTGCGCATATTTCTTTGTAAGTTGTTTGTTCGGTAATCGCCGTAATCGCTGCTATAGTGGCTATTTGTTTCAAATATTTTAACTGACCGGAAAGTGGTGAACACACGGTGAGGTTATTTGTTTACCGCGGCGGGAGTCGGGAGTGTTTTGAAGTCACGAATGCGAGGATAATAACCATAAAGAGCCTCATGATATGTGGCCCTGTTTTTGTGTAAAGTTTATATCGCAAATAGAGCATTTGGAAAGCGTTTTTGCATGAGTGCGTTTAAAATCTATTTGTAATGCAAGATTAGGTAATTATTTATATATATATACCATCACGCCTGTATTCCCCGAAGGGTTAGACAGAGGTGTACCAATGTACACCCACAGTTCGCCGGTATATTTAGGGCCCATGTAATAGGGGGCGAGCCTATTGCCATTAACCGGGCACAAATCCAAACTCCGAGCTGCTACTTCATTTCTTCAGAATTTCATAGAAAAACCCAATAACACTTTTTGCTCGACCTGGGAATCGAACACGGGACCTCTTGCACAGCAGTCGCACTTGCGACCACGAGACCAACGGGGCAGTAATTATTTATTCTCTTAAAAAATTTTGCTATGTTTGGATTTTGTTGTTATTACTAAAAGTAGTCTTATAACTATATCATAAATTATTTGTATCCAAGGAGAAAAGCTCGCAAGCCTAAATTCATGACGAAGTTGTTTTCCTTTTGGAAAATATAAGACGAGAAGCGATATATTACTCAGGCATTGATAAAGCGCCCTTCGGCAATCCATAATTTCTGAGAAAATTATTCTCTAAGTTATTCCCACAACATTAATTCGTATAAGTTTCAGAGAGGGTTCTTTTTTATAACATTTTTGCATGCCGTCGAATTGAGTTGACGTAAATTATATTCGAAATAAGGAAAATATACTGCCCTATGGGATTACTCCCGAAATATTCTTCGTTTTATCTTTCTTTGGAAGTAAAGAATAATGTCAACGCTGCGTCGGTCAGCGAAGTAACCGAAACGGAACGACGTTATCTTTATAGGCGGTACCTACGCCTATTATTCCGCTATCGCACTTCCTTAGGGTTCCGTAGGTAGTATGTATATATCGGAACCCGTAGGTATTAGATGTGTAATATATCTTCTATCGGGCTTAATAAAGACATGCCTGGATCGGGAAGTTGCTAACCAAAGTTTTCTGATGAAAAATGTCGATCTATTTTTCTCCGTCGCCCGCGTAATTTGGATCATGTGGTTGGTTGCGCGATTGCGCACCGAAGAGATTATAATAAAGTTAGGACAGTCTGAAGGGTCATTAATTTTATATAATATTATAGGGAGTTTGATGGAAAATACTTTGGATGTTTTGTATCTGGAATGTTTTTCAGAACTAATCGAGTTTTCTTCAAATTGTTTTGGCGGTTCTAGCAGCTGCTAAATGTTTTTGAGCCTTTATCATAGACTAAGTAGACTGGTAGAAAATGCCTAAGACATTGAGTCCGCTTTTGTGCTACATATATTACATTTGCGCATAAAGTTTTAATAAATAAATAAATGACATACCACTCAGCCAGCTAGAAATATTTGAATAAGTAACGTTGAGTAAAAAACAAAACTTATACATTACCGTGACCCCATCTAATAGCCCTTCATAATGTTTACCCAAACTTTTCTAAAAAATACTTTACAAGACAAATTATGCACGGTCTGTCAAACAAAAAGGTCTCAAAAGAGGTCTTCTTACACGGGTCACTTAAAGACAATGAATTTAAATATACAGCGGAGTAAATTCGAAGTAGAAAAATGATTTGAAAAGGTACCTTCCTACTTTGCCTAACATACCGTAGAGAATTGGGAATAACAACTTAGAGGAACACTTCGTTAGGGAGAAATGCGAGGGCAAACGATCTCAGTGACAGGGTCCCTAAATGAAATTTGTAAAGAAAATCTGCATTCATTTAAATTTTTACTGCTACGTAGATTTTGTTGATTAATGTAGATGTCTATGTTCGTTCGGTGTTTGTTACGTCACAAAATATTGTCATTGGAGCGTTTGTAAATGGAATTGCCGTGTTTCGGCGCGAGCGTCTTGTAAACACATCTGTGTAGTTACAGTCTGTATATTTACTATGCAAGTATAGAGCTTTATGGGTAATTGCTTTCGTTGTTAATTAAATTGTACATTTTGAAAATATTTGTATGCCTGTTTGAATTCAGAATCTTATGTAATTAAATGCTATCGCTGCTTACTTAAATATCTACTTTAGAGTTATGTAATTTGAATTTATTTTTAAGTAACGATTTGTAGTAACAAGGTTCTAAAAAAATGGTTGCAATGGAATTTGAACTTTGTCATGTTTGACTAAGATTGTGGTTCCAAAACAAGAATTTGGAAAAATTTATATTTAGTAAGCTTTTCCCAATTTAGCTAAAGCCTTTAGGTACTTACATAGGTAAATGTACCAAACTTGAGTATATTAGTACTCGTTAGTCATATAATATTAATGTAATGCTCGGTCGACATAATATAAGCTAATATTAGTACGATGTTATCAGGTTTGGGTCAATGACCGGTTTGAGCGAGGCTTTTACGCTATATGTGCCTAGCAATAAGAGTGAATATTGAAAAACTTACTTACGTTGTCGGCGATTTATCAGCATTGATTGTTAAAAACTTGTGTTTTCCGATAGAATAAAATTAGGTATAATGTTGCTTTTTATTTTCAAATAATTATGGTACCTGCAAGGCTTCTATTTAAAAGTGTTAGTACGGCCTATGTCTGAAAAGAAAAGAAAAATATCGGTCAAGTAGGAGCCGGACTAGCACATAATAAAAATCGCCAAGAAAATCACTTATTATGAGAAACGTGTTTTTTGGGCGATAAAAAATATTTTTGCTTATTTTAGATTACTATTACAGCAGCCATAGTAATATTAAAAAAAAAAATAGCCATAGTAATAAATAAAATTATACTTACAGTTTTTGGAAATTTCAATTGCCAACCTATTTATATTCATAAAATACAGCCCTGTGATAGAGGGGCAGACGGACGAACGGAAGAGCGAGAGGGTTCCCTTAGGTACAGACTCCCAGAAACACATTCTTTGCTGTAAGGTGCAGGGGCTTTCCGAAATACTCAACAAATAACACTATTATTTACGCAATTATAACAAGCTGAACCAACAGAATCACCCTATTGAAGACCCAAAGACTACTCAGCAACTTTCAATTAGATATAATCCAAACAATCGCTTCGCCCCCTTTCAATTTCAACTTTGCAATCGCAAAACAAATTATTTGCTCAACTCACTGATACAAAACTCATACTGTACTACTACGAGCACAATGTTCAATGAGAAACTTATTTGTATAGAGATTGGCCTACATCAGGGGTTCATTTAAATGCAGACGACTGTAAAGGCTTTGGGAGAGTCTGAAAAATACAGGTTTTGGGGGCTTCGTATTGGAAACTGCGTAATTATGCTGTAATAGAAAAAAAATACTATCAACTGCCTCGTTAGCCTTCTGGTCCTTAGCGCGACTCCTACGCGGTCTTGATTTCCGTATACTGGTACACCTATGCATAAACCTTCGAGGAACAAAGGAGTAATGGTGGTATGTAAAAAAAATACCAGCGTCCCTCTACAGGGCAAAGGGTTCTTCTCATACAGAGAAAGCATGAAAATAGATCAGTGCTTTTGCTCAAGGCAGATTTGTAATTTCAGATTTATATTAAATCAGGATTCCTCACGATGATTTCCTTTACCAATGTAAGTGATTTTTAATGTAAACTTAGGAATAGAAAAAAACACATTGGGACTTGCTTTAAATTGATTATTATGCATTGTTGACCAAGATTTAATTGTTATGGTAATATTGACTCAAAAACGACTCAGCAACTCCTTCCGATTTGATATAATCTAAACAATCCTTCCTCCCTATTCAATCGCAAAACAAATTATTTACTTACTGAACTGACTGATACAACATAATACTTTAAGAGGGATGCGGTAAAGTTTACGAAATTCAAAATTTCTTCCGTTTTCTGTAATTTGCAGTTCCATGTCACTATAATATAATTGTATGGTAAAAAAAATGCGATATTTAAAAATACTGCAGCAGACCCAAGCAAAGACGGTTTGATGAGCATGACGCTTACAGACGGAATTGATCTGGACCAATTATGGCTGTAAAAAGCAGCAAAGGCCTCCTTTGGATGGGTAAAGGCCTCCCTTTTACCTAGCTAGCTAGTACCATTACTAGCTCAGGATAGAAAGGATTGGAAAGAAGAAAGGGAGGCCCTTGCCATGCAGTGAGACAACACAGGCTAAAAATAAATTAATAAACAAAAATATGCACCTACAGAATTATAATAATTTAGTCAAAATAACTCTAAGTTAGCTTTGTTGATGATATTACTGAATTTTGAGTATGTTATATGTGTATTTTACATTTAATTAGAATGAAAAAAATAATACTAAATAATATTACTGAATTGATATTATAATTGTGTAAATATATAATTGTGTTAGTGACCCAACCAACAACTGAGCTGCCAATTGCAAACAAAAGCCTGAGAAAATCAAAATTTCGCGGACTTAGAGCTAGGCGCTAACGTTACAGTTTTCAATAAGAAACTTATTTGTGTAGAGATTGACCTACATCAAGGATTAACTGAATGCAGACGGTAGTTCCCGAGGCCGAACCTACAGGCATTTACAAAATTTGCATACGATACTATCGGGGGGAGAATCTAACGGAGTAACTTTTGGGGACCCCGTAAAGTGTTATAGTCCACCCTAATTATGTATTGAGAGCCGAACCTTTAATATTAAGGGGATATTGATTTTGTTTGCCTTCATTTTAATTAGAACAGATTTCAGTTTGAAATTAAGAGATTATGTTATCTTTAAACTGTATTGAAAGTCGTGATTGGATTTGAAATCCATTGTATTGAAATCAAGTGTTTGACCCTTTGATAAATATTCATAAGCTATTAACATAATCCGTATACTTATAATTTGACTAGCTTAAGCCCGTGACTTCGTCCGCGTGAATGTCAGTTATCGAAGGTGTTTTCTTTCTTGGGCTTTTAGGTTGACCTATAGTATGACATTAGGAAATAGTATCAAGTATACCATACGTATGTTATACTCGATTTCAAAGCAAAGAAAGCCGATAAAGAAAATAAAATACACTTTTAATCGTTTTTTTTTTTTTTTTTTTTTTTTCTTAAAAATTACATTTTAAAGTTAAGAAAGTTGTTAAATCAGAAGAAAGAAAAACAAATAACATTATATCCAGGGGGGCAGGGCCAAATAAATTAGGGCTGAGTAAGTAGCAGATGACCCCCGCTTATCCACCATTTTCGTATTTTCAACGATCTGCCAAACAGCCTGTATATAGAGAGTACTGCATTATAAGCAATAAGCAGTTAAAGAAAACCGCGATAATCAGCGCAATTTTAAAAACAAACCACAATTGGATAATTTAATAAAGACCACGACATGATTGTATCCACTTTGAGATTATTAATCAGCATGCCAGTAAATTATTAAGCAAATAATACTGGAAGTCGCATTTCACGCTGCTTAGTATGCAGCAAACATACTACTGAGCTCGCCGGCCGTGCAACGAACAACCGGCTTTTATTGTACTACCCACTTATCTATACATATAATAAAATTGTAGCGATGTCAAAACTGTACATTTAATATTTTTGAGAAAGAGTGATTGCTACGAGGTCGGGGAATGATTCTAATGCCGAAAATACAATTTTTAGAATTTTTGTCTGTTTGTCTGTTTGTCTGTTTGTTTGTTAGCGCATCACGCAAATACTGCCGGACAGATTCTGTTCAATTTTTGCATATATATTCCACATAGGCCAAATTTGACCGTAGGCTATAAATTATCACGCTATCTGCTTTGGGGGCTGAGCAATGTTGCATTATGTTTTGTTCTCCTACAGATTACATCGCGTTTATAAAAATACGAGACTAAATATAAGAATATTTTAGGTAGCTGGGGCTTAAACTACTGAAATAATTATCATAACGCTATACCTTCAAGGAGCTAAGCAGTTAATCGTGACAGACTAGAACTACAATTTTAGAGTATGTCCTAACGAAGCATGTGGTCTAATGGTTCGATGACCGCCTTACAAGTCTCTGGGTATGAGTTCGAACCCCAATAGCTGTTTTACTTTTTGTGATTTTTTAAATACATTTTTAATTCTAGAACATTTCCAAAATTTAATAAAATTAAGATGGGATTCTTCCGCCATAACATTTTGCTTTCTTATTTTTCAAATCTTTTATTATTTCTGCATAAATAATGTCTATACAATCATAGTTTCATGTAATCAATATTGAAGCCAAGATTATTAATTTATCAAAATCAAAAAAATAAACAAACTGATAGGTGTGGGAACGATAGTAGAGCGGAAAATATACGTATTGTTAAAAACATTCTGTCTGTTTGAATCTTTAAATTAAATTTTGACAAAATAGTCTTTAAATGTCTGGCAACACATGGCTGTATGCATCGATGATCTCCCTAACAATAATTTACACCAGTTGAGACATGTACACGTACAGTACCTTCTAGATACATCACTGAGTTCACTACCGGGAAGCAGGTACTCTGGCAGCTTCAAGTAGTCATGAGGTGGTGGCTGTCTTTCTTCCCACAATCTACTTCTCTCTTTGGGTGGTGGGTTTTGTAATAAATAATGAAGCTATTTGGGTATTTGTAACAAATAATGGAGTTAGGTAGGTAAGCATTATTGCATTATGTTTATTGTCCGCGAAGATTTTACCACGGGACTGTTATAAAATAAGTACATAAAATATTCAAGATTTTTAACATAATATTTATCCTATGAAATAATTAAATCATCAAGTCATAGCCAAAAGAAGTTAAGCAGTTAATTGTGTAATAGAATTCAATACAAGACCGATTCTGGCCACGACGGCTAATCTTAAAACAGACTAGCCCAGTATGCAGGAGATATTAAAATGCACAAGTGTGTGAGCAAACGCTCCCTCTTCCCTAACTCTCATAGTCCGACGTGTCGGCAATCCGACACAACCGGGGAGAGATCAGGCGCAGGACCAACGGCTTTACGTGCTTTCCGAGACACGTGAGTGTCACACCACCAACGTCCGTACTCGGGACTGTTACTGAGAAATTCGTAATGGAAAAACCCATTACCCCACGATCAACAGTCTTGCTTGCCACCACGAGACCAACGGGGCAGTTCAAATATGACATGTATGGGAATAGTTATTTATAGTTAATTGTTACGTAAATAAAGTGAATAGTTTCGCTGTTTAATGAAAACCATGTAAAATATTTTGTGTGGGTTCTATTCCAATCAATTGTTACTTTTTGTTATTATTTTAATAGGTTTTTGTTTTGATGCAGTAGGATTTCAATATTATAATAAAACAGGTTTAGGTGGGTGTAGTTTTTTCCCTTACATAACTTAAAAAATATGCATGGTTCGACTGAAGAGGAATGACCGGAACAGAATTCTACTGATTCCACAAATTCTAGCTACGCTAAGAATATTTTTCGTAAGTAAAAAACGGCGCCTCAGACTATTTAAAGAGTTACCAAGTTATATCGATAGTAGGATCGCCGCAACACCATGATGCTCTGACGCAGGTATTCTCCGGACATGTTGACATGAGACATGAGGACACGCCAGAGTGATATCATTGTGAGGATCATCCGGTGGACACGATGAAGCATAAGGTCGAGGTCTGCCCTGCTTTGGCGGAGCACCGCCGTGTCCTCATAGAGGCGATCGACGGCAACGGGCCTGCGGTCGGCGAGCGTTGGGTGGCTCGCCGTCCGATCAGAAACATACCCGTGCCGACGTCGCGTTGTGTTTCACACACGTCTCAAAGAGATATCAGCACAGAAGATGGGGCCCGCTAGGGCCAATGCCTGCCACGGTTGCGGAATTTATTCGAAAGACTCACCGCGGCTCTGGAACGCGATGGGCATTAGGAGAAAACGGATGGATTTTAGTCAGTAAGAGTCTGACACTTCCTTCCGACAGAACGGAAGAACTCATATGACGATTTTCCATCATTAAAAAAGAAGGGTCACCGCACCGTGGGCCTACCAACCTCGACGCTTCATACAAGTGTCGTACGATTTATCTGCAAACGTTATGTGTGCAATACTTTACTGTCTGGGCTGCGCTACGCTACCAAAAAAGCATACTTCTATTCCAATAGCTAAACAGAAATAAATTAGCTACAACAGGAAGTGTAAAAAATGTCTCTCAGACTTCAAGCTTTCACGATACATGTAGAATCATGCACCAATCATTAATCATGCATCGCATGCAGAATTTAGTCTAATAGGTCCTGTACTGTCAACAGACCATGATATTCTACATGCTTACAAATAAATGAACTTCAAAATGAAAATGGAAAAAGGTTACCTATTACCGTCATTCTGCAATAGATGAAAGGTAATTTGAGAGGTAAAACTTTGCTTAGCCTTTTAATAAGTCATATGCTTACTGTTTTTTGCCCAGACTTTTTCCCAACAGCATAATTATTATTAACTTGGTTATAACACGAAGTTCAGATTTAGTTGGCAGTTGCTCTGATTACAAGATTCATTTCTACGGTTTTGATACTAGACAGATCGAAGCTACAATGTGAGTGTTAAAGCAGAACCTATTTAAAATGCTTTTCAACGGTTAGAGAAAGAAAAACAAGTAAATTTTGACACCACATCACAGTATTTTCGAAAGGAATAGTAAAGCCATATCATATACCCTCCGCATAAAAATGTTTTAATCCCAGGTATGGCGCAAGCTCTTTACCAACCGGACAAAAAATCGGACTCCGGGCGTCTACTGACTAATTTTTAAAACCCATAGTTGTAACTATTATTAACCTTAGAAACCATTTGAAATGGCTGGAAGATTATGATGACATACTATTCAATCCTTAATTGGGTAAGTAACACTAAGGCTGACGTGAGCGAAGCCGCGGGCAACAGCTAGTAAGTAATAAAATTATATGGACACTGGTTCAATATACGTTGGTGCTCGTACATTACTGACGTATACCTATTCAGTTTGTTTAATGATGTTATGTTGAGGAATAATGCACAAAAGTTATGGTATTATTTTATCATCCTTACTTGCATGGTTTTAAAACCAGGTAGATATCATTTCTGTAACGGTTTTTGAGTTTAATTTGGATAAAATTAAAACAGATTCCGGTAAAAAGTGTATCGTTTCCAATTACCAAGAAATACCAATTTAGTTTGACCCTTTGCAATTACGCTTGCTTCTGTAAATTGTGAAGGCTTATATTTCAATAAAATGATATTAACTTCATCGAATTAATTAATTGAAATATAAATATGATTTACAATGCTCTCGTTAATTTTTCATCGCGAAAAATCAATCAGATGTAAAATTAATTGCCCAGAACAGTCGCTCTTTCATTGAACATTCGTAGGCCAATGTTTTATTTAAAAGTACAAAATTTATTATTTAAACACCCCGACACAGTTCCAACTAGATTGAAGAATTAAAAACAAACGACAACTATCATAGAGTCAAGTTTCCAACTCAACTTACTTTTAACGAGACAAGATGAATATATTTCAAGAATGTTCCTTCGCTTTGCCTCATCTGCGGCTGCCGTTGAATAATGGTTGGCATTAATAAACAGAAATGGTTTGCTCCACAAAGTTGAAGTAAGATCGTATAAGAGGATATAATTAATTACAAAGCAGAGAGAGACAGAAACTATCACTTAGGATTGAGTGGGATTGTGACGCGGAAGGTGCACCTATATCAGCTGTCTCAGTTTATAGGCTACCATACGTTATGGTATGAGTTATGTAGCTTTGTGTGACGTGCTTGTGTGTCACATTTATGCTCATTACTGTTGCGTTGCTCGACGGCTGTCACGCAAATTAGAAACTCACTGTTGGTACCACGACTGCAAAGGACTGATTGATAGATTTTTAAAAAGAGGGTGTTATAAGTTTGACATGTTTGTGTGTCTGTCTGTGGCAACGTAGCTCTTAAACGGATGAACCGATTCGAATGCGAATTGTTTGTGTGAAAGCAGGTTTCCTAGCGATGGTTTTTTGATATTATGTTTGATCAAAATCGGTTCAGCCGTTTCAATGTTACCAGCGCGCCTGTTTAACTGCGATAGGGATCTTAGACGCTTATTCTTTCGGCCTTTTTCATTAATTTGACGTCGATAAGTCAAGTTTTGTAAATCTTTTCCATCCGAATCAACTTGTAATGTGTTTTACACAAATCGGTTCGATTAAAAATTTACAGATTGAGCAACTTACTCTCGGAGTAAAGTCATGCCAAAATGTATGTCGTAATATTACTCCGGATTTATTAATATGGTGGTTGAAGTGGAGATATTACAGATGCCTATATATAACCTCAAGATATTTGTGGGTAGGTACTCGGTGAGAAAAGCATGGTTTTGTCTCAATGGATTATTAATGCCTTTACGATTATCGATTTTAGCAACGTAGTTTGCTACAGAAGCGTGGTTAAGTATGTACAGTCACGAGCATCAACATGTATACACTTAGCGACATTCTAAAGCAGTTTCTGCCCAAAGGATCGATTAAAATATAGTGGTGTTACGAATATCATATTCTGGATCCTATATTACTATGAAATCGATCTTATCTCAACGTTGCAATTGTTCATTCACGAGAAAATTGCTTTTCATTTTTGCCAAGTGTATACATGTTTTTGCTCGTGACTGTACGTGTCTTTAAAATGGATTTTGTATGACAATACTAAACTATGACGTCAATTTCTTGTCATCTTTCATTCACTAACTATTTATTGAACTCAAAGCAAATGAAAATCGAATTTTATAGAAATTTAATCATTCATTTTTTTCCGACTTGGCGAACGGTGGATTTTTCAATAGTGTTCTTTGGAACGTATAAAAAAAAATAGTAAAGGCGTTCCACCTGTTCTCGAGTGTTGGGCTTAGCAACCCATTTAGCAATTTATATTATATTTTTTATAGATAAATTATTGCTCTACATATGTATCATATTTCCTTAATAGAACTCAAATAATGAAATTATATTTAACGACTTACGTTTGGTACTTTTTATTTTTTTAAGATGGTAAAATCATCAAATGACCCCCCCGTCCTGGGCGGGGCGGGAGGGAGTGTCAGTTACTGACTAAAAACCATCTATGTTCCTTCATGTGCCCTTTGCGTATCGGGGGCGCGGTATCTCTTTCGAACAACCCGCAGCCCCGGCAGGCATTTGGCCCTTAGTGGCCCCTTCCAGTGGCTGACACCTCTGTGCGCGGAACATGGACGCGCCGTGGACACGGTCTGTCGTTAGTTAATAACGTACGGACGGTGAGCTACCCATTGCTCACCGCCCACAGACCGTGCCTACGGTATCCGCCTGCGTACGTTCGGTACTTTAGGATACCTTAATAACATTAAAGTAACCTAGTATAGTTATGCGTATGTATAATCAATTATTATAATTGGAAATACAATACATGATATTAATTAGACATTAACATTCTATTTAGATACCTACTTACCGTACCGTAGAGCAGTTTCAACTATCATCACTGCAACCACATATAGATAGGACCAGTGACGTAGTATCTAATTCTGTAATTACTTACCTATAATTATTTTATATAAAAAAATATGTGTGGTATGACCAGAATGGGTAAGGTAAGGAATAAGTATAATAAATGGAGTTTGAAAGTAGCGTCAGTCATAGGAAATTTGAGAGGGAACCGTTTGTCTTGGTATGGGTAAAGAGGAGGGATGAGACACATGTGACCAACATAGTTATGTGGATAAATGAGTGTGTGTGTGATGGATGGAGAGGAAGAGGAAGGCTAAAGAAAAGATGGATTGCTTGTGTGTGTGAAGAATGATATGAAAGAGCAATGATAGCATGACGGTTGACAGGATGAAGAAAACGTGTTGCGCCGACCCCAAGTAACATGGGATAAGGGCAGGAAGATGATGATGATGATTTTACATAAGAAAATAACTTTAGCATTCAGCTTATTCTTTCGTGTAGTATCGTAACAATAAAAGCTCAGATAAAGATAATTTTGTATACTTTAAATACGAACCAACAAAATTCCTCTACAAGCCTGTATTACAACAATTCTTATTATTTCTGTGAAATTGAAAAGCGTACCAAATCAAATAATTAGAACAAGTGCTACCAGAATTATTAATAGCACAAACTTCGAAGGCTAATAACATAAATGAAGAAAACACTCTGTATGGTTTAAATATTTTAGAGTTCCTTGCTAAAATTGGCAAAACGGAACGCAGAAGAGTTGAGACAAGACAAAGTCCAATCATTAGTCTGAAAATCTGAAAAATCATACACATTGAAGAATAGCAGCTGAAGTTAACATTATAAGTATCTATATTTATGAACAATCCCAATACGATTAAAATATATTTGTTTGTAATCACGCCTTATGTGTAGTTTCTTTCTATTTACCAAAAATATCTGTCTCGCACGGAACAAGTGCGCAAGTACCTACCTACACTTGCACTTGGACAATTTTTTTTTTAATATCTACCAACCAGTATTTGAGTTGGTGCCAAAAAAGTTTGGTAGTTTTTCGTCGACCGCAAACGGGCGGGCTCTAACTAATTCATAGTTCCCTAGTTCCCCAATCTGTTACTGGGACACTGGATTTATGAAAATTGATAAAATAGTTTGTGGAGTGCAGTTTATGACTTGTGATCTCGGTTTTCAATAGATCGGTTATTGGTTCTTTGGAAGGACTGTTGGAATAAAGGTCATATTAGAACATGACCTTTATTTATTCGTTAGTCCAAATTTTTCAAAAAGACCTCTAATTTGCCTTCATTTTGCCAAGTTTTTACAACTGATGGTCGCTGAAATGAGATTGCTACTGATTTTAAACTATCCTAGTTATGTCAGTTAGCTTTCTGGTAGTCATTTTATTTTGAATTGTTTTCTTGTGTCTTTAAGCAGCCTATCCTTATCTAGTGGACCCCGGATGTTGCTTGTCAAAACCTATGCGTCGATTTTTTTAAATTATTATATTGGAGTTATTCTAGAGCAAAATTAATCAAATAAGATACACTAAACAAGATAGGTACAATAGTTTTTTTTTGTTTTTATTTAGTGTAGGTATTCTACAGAGAAGTCATTTAATTTTTTGGACCAAGTCTTGTTTTAATCTTTTTTATCGTGTGGGCAGTAAGGTCTAACGACCCCACATACTCTAGTGTCAGAGTTTCTAAACCACCATTTCTAGTTTCTTGTTGCAATGAATAAACGCCAACCAAATCAAGTATTAAAAAAACAATTGTTTAATTTTGATCTACAAAGATCTTCACCGTCAATTACAAATATTAAAGTCACTAACAAACCATAAAGCCACTTACCCACTTCACGAAACCGAAATCTGACGTCTCGATTATACAGTAGTGTAAAAGTTGTGTTAAGTAAATTATAGCGGTCGTAAGTACCGACGTGTGTACTTATGACTTTAGGCCCTAAAACCACGGAGCAGAAATAATTCAGCAAGATCGGATTACTGTATTGCGGGCAGACGGCGGGTCTCTCATTCCTGGGCTTACAGCAACTGAGGGTACTTGGGACCCCTGCCTGTCACTCCTTATGCTTTAAGTATTGCCTTACTTTCAAGTGTTGGTTGGTAACTCAAGCTTTATTAGTTTAAGTAGGTAATCTTGAAGTTAGTTTGAGAGCGAGAGTGGAATTTTGTACTAATAAAGGCATACAAGGATTTTGTTTTGATTAAAATTGATCTCTAAACGATTAATAACAACCTACTTTGTGAATTGTTTATTTTGGAATTTACTCACATCCTTGAAGGAAAACAGGAAAACATTGGGAGGAAACCTGGGGCCTACAACCATCTCTTACCAACAGTACCATTTTAATATTAGGTACTGTGTTATTTTTGTTGTTTGAATTTCAACTCTCGGCGCTGAGCCAAGCGTTGACATTACAATAATCCCCAAGGCAAAGAAAAAATACCCTTTTAAGAAATTATGGTAGGTCCCCTGGACTGATGAATATAAGTCTGGAATCGCCAATCCACCAAACCAACAAACAACCTCGTGAACTAAACTCTGTGTATTCTGAACTATTCACCGAACACCTGTAGGTTCAACAACTATGCCTGAATTTTGAAGCACTCCAATCACTACAACATTGAGAACTGATCCGGGATTAACCCGCATCATCCACCTCAAAGCTACTCCAATAATTACTTAACAGACATTCTTAGAAAAAGCAATTTAATGTTCAACAGCTAAACCAAGTTGCTCACCCAATCTGTTACTGAATATTTGAATTTATGCAAATTAATAAAATAGTTCGCCGAGCGCAGTGTAGCCTCGGGCTGGGCTGCCGACCTAAATTGAAGTGGCCGGCGGAGATTCGATGACAAAGAGGAATGTTGTTTGCATTTAGAAAATTAGACCTTGCTTTATTAGTTATCGATTATCCTCTTTTATGATATTCTATTCAGAAGAATATTATGTCGACAAGTTATGAAAAAATGTCTTGGGACTTATTATAACGTTCGTTTCATTTTATGCAACATAAAAGGTCGAAGTCAAAGTATAAGTACAAGTCAAAGCATTAATTTCAATAGACAATTTACAGGCACTTTTGAAATGTCAAGAAGTTATACAGAAAGTTGAAGCTAGTTGGTCATTCCGAAATCTAGGTGTTCTCTCTTTTTAATTTTGTTTTCACAACATCTTGGTTAATATTCTGCTATTATGTTTCTTTATGTGAAAACAATGAAAGAGCAGAATATAAAACAATAGAAATAGAAATAATGGAGAAGTAAACCATAGCAGTTAAGAGAGAAGTCGGCGCAGCGCCCGTTCACGAACATGATGCGTGGATCAACACCAATTAGCTCCCTGCCCCCCTAGCCAAGACACAAACGATAAACGCAAACGCTGAGTAGGCTTTAATAGATCTTCAACTTTATGTGCTTGGTTTTAAGTTGAAGATCTAATGAAGATTGCATAGCGTTTTCGTTCGTTCCAGTCGCTAACGCTTAGAAATCTTTAATAGATTTCCAACTTAAGACTCTTGGGTATTAAGTTGAAAATCTATTGGTACCTAACGAGCGTTTACGATTATCGTTTGTGACTTGGCTAGGGGTGCTGCTGTTCTAGCTCGGAATCAAATTAACTCTTAGTTGACTATCTTACTTTTGTTTGTAAAAGTAATATTCATGTGGCAACAAAACAACACAACAACCCATTTACCCTAACGATGGTAAAGAAAACGAGCAATTCCCCACACAATTGGTAGGTTTAAATAGCGTTTTAACTAAAAAATCAAAAAAGTATAAATCTTTAAACCCGTCTTTCTCGAAGCTTTTTATTACTACTTCCAAACACACAAATGACGTTACCCCCTAGGTACTCAAATAAATATAATTTGTTACAGTTTCCACGGAAACGATTTCATAATCGTCGCATTATATTGTACATGACCACGCTATTGCAGTTTTTTAAGTGCCCTAAGCACGTAACTTAACAAAGCGTTCGTTTGTGGACCTAATTATATTAGCCTACATAATGTGACTTAGGTATTTGACCTAGTCGTAAGTGGTAGGTACAGTTCAAGCGTGAGTCACTACACTTAATTTTTCCGATTCTATTGATCGATACAAAGCTACAATTACCGAACAAACCGAATCGAAGTAAACAATGTCATACGCGGACTGTTACTGAGTGCTAGTATCGATTTTTAAAGTTCAGTAGACTAGGTAAGTGCAGTATGAATCTTGCCGATTAATGATCATCGTTTACTATAACAGTACTGATCCGATTCGACAATAGCCGGAGTAAAATCGTCTCCAAAAATCTTACTGTTAGGCGTCAGCGCGCCCCCGCGAACCGTCACCTTTTTTATGCTGTCATCATAAAAAATATGTTAACGCTCATAATTTAAAGCTCTAACTTGAATGGAAAATGATTTGAAATAATATATTCTATAATCTTTAAATGAGATATATATGTATATGTATTTCAGCTAAATACTATGTACATACATACCTTTTGTTTTAAGGATGGGAAATCATTAAATGCAGAGCGGAAGGGGGTTTCCGACTCTTACTGACTAAAACCCATCCGTGTTCCTCCTAATGCTCTTTGCGTTTTAGAGCTGCGGTGACTCTTTAGAACAAATTCCGCAACCCTGCTAGCATGTACTTACTACATGCATAACTACAATAGAAAAAAACACTCAATTTAGTGACCAAATCCTACATTTTCAGTTCCCCTGCTTCAACATCAACGAGATACATTTAAATCTCTACATCAAACAGACTGCAATACCTTACCAAACAATATTTTTTAGTGCCAACAAGAATAATACAAGTTTAAACAAAAGTGTCTGGAAGAGTCAATTTGTCCAGCTTAGCGGTGTGGCATTTAAATTGCACAATTATTTTTTTCTGTAGCCTTCATTTGTCACGGTGTGTCCTTAAGCAGGGGTTTCTTACCAACAGTTTTTGTTACCGATCATTATCAACGCTTTATTTACTCATTAATTTATCACTGTCCAGCAAATTATCTTGTCTGGATGGATCAATGTGGTGTTTTAGGTATTCCTCGTAGCGCTCCTGTTTTGAAGCGCGCCCATCTAAGCGCTACTGTTTTGTTCCTCGAAGCGCTCCTAAAAGGAGCGCTTCGAGGAAGGATTAAAAATATTAAAATTTATTTCCTCGTAGCGCTCCCATGATTAACTTTCGGATAGAGATGGGACTATACTAACTGAAATTATCGATAATAAGTAGGTAATAAGTAGAACACATTGTTATAATATACAAGTAGCGGCCCGTCCCGGCTTCGCACGGGTTTGGTATTTTTTTTTTTTTGTTTTATTGTAAATCCTTTAGTCCACCAAATAGATGAATACTTATAATCTGCCGACATAACCTATTCATATATTTTTATTGTTTAGAAAGCTTATGATTTCTTTCTATTATGTTTCCCATAAATCAAAAAGATATTATTGTCTCAATTACGAATTTTTTTTTTTTTTTTTTTTTTTTTTATAAAAAAACGTTACCCCTCACTAGGATTATCTCCTGTATCGTGGGTGGTTACAAACATATAATCTCACATACACAAACAGCCAGCCACCCGGAATGACTATCGGTGGGTCATACAAATATTGGTTCCGTGCGGGAATCGAACCCACGACACGGGGTATGGGGCATGGGGTAACGTTTTTTTCTAAAAAAAAAAAAGAAAAAAAAAATCGTAATTGAGACAATATCTTTTTGATTTATGGGAAACATAATAGAAATAAATCATAAGCTTTCTAAACAATAAAAATATATGAATAGGTTATGTCGGCAGATTTTAAGTATTCATCTATTTGGTGGACTAAAGGATTTACAATAAAACAAAAAAAAAAAAAAAAAAAATGCCAAACCCGTGCGAAGCCGGGACGGGCCGCTACTTGTATATTATAACAATGTGTTCTACTTATTACCTACTTATTATCGATAATTTCAGTTAGTATAGTCCCATCTCTATCCGAAAGATAATCATGGGAGCGCTACGAGGAAATAAATTTTAATATTTTTAATCCTTCCTCGAAGCGCTCCTTTTAGGAGCGCTTCGAGGAACAAAACAGTAGCGCTTAGATGGGCGCGCTTCAAAACAGGAGCGCTACGAGGAATACCTCGGTGTTTTGGAAAAGTTTTTACGATTTGGGTTTAAGTTTTTTTTTGGTGGAGTGTCGTGATGGCTCAGTGTTTAAGTCGCCTGTCTCATAGACAAGTGGTTACGGATTTAAAACCGAGCAAGTTACAATTTGACTTTTTCGGATAAATACATATTGAATAAGTTTATCTTGGTCACCACTGACGTCGGTGATGAAAAACATCATGAGGTAACTTAGAACTTATAAAAGTCTAAAATCGCTAATCCGTCTTGGGCAAACATGGTGATCAATGCTCATGCCTTATCTCTATGAGAGAGGCCTTTGTCTTACAGTGGAACAATGATGGGCTGGTACTATTACATTTAGAAGCGTTATTTATTTTCAAAGTGGATAAAGCTATGGTTATTATTCTTTTTGAACTCCCCTAAGTGTCATTATTTTCCTGCCTAAAATTAAGATTCTATTGTCATGGCTTCTAACCAATCTACTACCTACTAACAAACTCATCAACGTAAAAGTACTTGCCACCACTTTCCAAACAAACCATCATTACGTTCCATAAGTAAAACAAAGGGCTTTAGTAATTATTTAAAATGAAGTGTGACACATCATTACCGAATAAAACTACCCCACGGCAATATTCAACCATCAATGTGGTTTAGTGCAGTAAATACAGCGTCATGTCCAAGCGCACAGTTCAAACGTTATCTACCTATTCACATACTCACCCGGCGAGCCATCCAATCGGTTTTACATTTCAACGTATTAGGTATCTGCATCGCTTTTATAATAGAATTGCAAATTTAAACCCTTTATAAGCGCTCTGCATTGGGGAACACAAATTCGCTTTTACGTTCATTTGCATTGCGACGTCACAGTTGTGGTGGCTTCCGAAACGCCTAGTCGTGCACATTGCACGGTTATTAATGCAAACATGGAGATAGGAAGGATTTTGCCAAAGCAGTGGATTGTTCTGTGATGTTGAGATGCAATTGTCGCGGTTAGGCCTAGGATGGGTGATAATTGTTTTTCTTATCGAGACGTCTTCGTTCTTCGCCAAGAATCATCTCTAAGGCCCGGTTGTTATATAGCGAATTACATAAGATAGTCATTAGTTAGACCTAGACAGAAGCCTAAGAACAAATATTTTTGGTTCTGCTCAGTTTTTATACATCGCCTTCGCAAGATGAAATATCTTTAACTCTAGGTCAAATCTATACAAATGAGTGAAATTGGAGTATCAGTTTGAAATATAAACATAACAGATTAAAACAACTAAAAAACTAATTTTTAGTTTTTTTGGTCTGTCTCTCTGTTTGTTCCGTCTAATCTTCGAAACATATCGATTGATTTAGACGCACTCGCACTAGCAGATCGCTGATATCAAAAGGAGTAACTTAGGCTATTTTTATTTTAGAAATAGATGTTGGGCTCCGCTGAAAAATCTCCGTGATAACCAATATTCATACGGATGAAGACGCGAGCATAAGATACTTATTATTATGTACATAATAGACCCACTTTATCAACTAACTGGAAGTTAATAAGATAAACCTAGCTGTCGCAAGCAGGCCATAAAGGAGCATGAAACTCTGTATACCCCGTTTTATTAGGCTCCGGTAGCATTGTTTTTATGTCTAATTTATTGAGCACAACTCTCATTATAATTACAACCGACGTTTAATTAAATAGGCTTAGCTTCGTGTATATTTAGATGTGTATAACGTACTTGTATTATCGTTTATCATAAGCTATAATTAAAGCCTATAATTGAAACCGTTTGTTTGGAATTTTGAACAAAATGAAATTGTATCATATAATATGAATATGTGGTAGGTTCATTTTGTATTAATACATTTTATCAATAGTTATCAAAGTGCTGAATAGGTGTTGAAGTATTAATTTTAATGCTATTGAATTTGAAATACATTTTCGCAATGCTACACACATGACCGATTTTTTTACCGATTTTTGACAGATTTCTTCTCGTTGACAAAGAAATCTGTCAAAAATCGATCATAAATCTGTTAAAGCCTTCCCGAGCTGTATCACATTCATTTGAATATAATTCAAGCTACAAACCTACTTTTAATAAAACACCATTAAAAGTTATTAACAAAAAAATATTTTTTCACAAAATCTTTTTCAAGATTAGAACAGCGATTTGAATCCTGATTCCGCTAAAGGATTGAAATGAAGTAATTTAAGGAAAATTTACATTTGAACGCCGAAGGGTGCGACGACTTACAAGCGCTTATGAAAATTTGTATTCACGTTATGACGATCCCGAATGTAACAGTGCTCACACAGTTCTGCGTCGAGATAAATTCTATTATTGAGAGTACTAGAGAGAGACAGAATACCTATATAAAGGAAGGAAGACAGTTAAGTGTCCTACAATAAAAGGAAAAAGCCTTGAAGAAGGAAATGAACAGGCTATAAAGATATTCGAGCCTTTGTCGTCTTGAAACAGTTTTTTTGTACTATCTATCTATTTTATAATTAACTAGCAGTACCCCGCGGTTTAACACGCAATAGTAACGTCTTTTGTGACTGCTCCGCTCTCATGAGTCTTAGCGTGATGTTATTATAACCTACTGTTCCTCATGAATTTGGCTCTCATATACGAAAGAATTATTCCAATCCGACTGGTAGTTTCAGAGGTTAGCGCGCTTAAACAAACAAAAAAACTCTTCCGATTTTTTATATTAAAAATATACGAGTAGATAACACATTTGTAAACTTTTTCGATACGGTTAGCAAAGTGACTAAGCGATTGGTTACCGCGACTTCAATTCCCGCAGGGAAAAATTATATGTATGGCCTAAAGGTAGTTATTCCAAGTCTAGTGATTTGCGTATATGAGTTTATATGTTTGTAAACACCCACGAAATGGAAGAAACAAAAATAGTAACTAAACTATGTAATTAAATAGTTGTGTTACTGCTATTTTAATTATCACAGCGTCACTTGGTTATGGCACTAATTTAATGCGCTTAAACTTGGCACAAGGAGCCCCATTTTAAATGAAAGATGAGTTTTACCAGTATTTAAAATAATGTATACGTAAGTTGAATACTACAATCTAGGTTGTATTTTGGTTGAAACTGCAATCTAGACTCGAGGGTAATGACAAAGTATGCTAGCTGTATGATATAAAAAATAATAAAATAAAACCAGTTTTTCATTGCCTCTTCTCATAAAGTGGACGTTCTCATGAGCATTGATCATCGCGCTTGATTGGCAATTTCAGTCTTATAATTATTAGATAGGTACTTGTGAACTATCCGACTTCATCCGCGTGCCTTATTATTCATCCGCGTTAAGTTACGTCTTTGGTTACTGCTTCGCACCTATTACTTGTGGCTTGATGTTATGTAGCTTGAAGCCTTCCTCGATAAATAGATTATCCAATACAAGAAGATTTTTTCAATTAGAACCCGTAGTTCCTGATGTTAGCGCGTCCAACCAAACAAAAAAATAAACTCTTCAGGTTTATAATATTAGTATAGAAAAGTCCAGGTTTCATCACAATGATTGCTTTCACCGATGTCAGTGATGTCCAAGATAAACTTGGAAAGTATAAATGAATTGTAAAATGCGCAGTAGTAGGTACTTTCACAGGATCGAACTCACAACCTCTAGATGCTGTACAGGAAAATCAACTTTTGTGTAGCGTATACTAAAATATACCATTCACTGTTTCCTTCAACCAACCAAAGCAAAAACAAAGGACAAATCATATAACACAAACGTATATGAGCTCAGTAAGTGTGAACCAGAATCGACCTCTCGTAAGTAGGGCAATACATTCAGCCACCCTTTCCGACATGTGCGGAGAACATAAATTACAACGCGCACCTGTTAGTGCTAGATCATGCCTAGATAAAGAAATGTATATAGAAACTGATTTATGATTTTGTTATATGCACTTTGGGATTACGTTTAGAATTTATGAGTATTTATATTCTTAGAGTAAACTAAGTGTATGTCTAGCGGTAGTAGAGGTTTTGAAAAGGAGCTCATTCATAGATGTACCTACTATCTACGTATTTCTACAAAGTCTTTGGGTAAATAACGGGTGTAAAAAGACACTGAACGAAGCCGAACGTTGCACGTGGTTCCTACTATTGCGATCATTTTGTGTATGTACTTGATTATACCCGGGATCCTGCTAGTTACAGGGATATTGAAGGTCGAAGTCCCATGTTTTTAATGTTATAACTAGATACCCCGCGACCCCGTTTGCACAATGAATATTGTGCAAAAAAAAAGTAATTTTAATACAAAAATTAAAGTCGTTTCCTCCTAGAAATAATTTTAGTATCACCCATTTAAAGCTTCCGAACTACATAAAAATTACTTGCGAAAAGGGTATTTCTAATTTAAAATCGAATTGACCTTACTTTTACTCCGCTCATTAAAGTCCAAGCTTAAAGCCTTATGCTCATATAATTAAGGGTTAGCAGATGCGAATATAGAAATAGAAATAAAAATACATAATGTTAATTGACCTATGATTTATACGACTATGCACTATGGGATTCTGTCCGAAATGTACGAGCGTAGATACGTTTGATTTAATAGGATTAAACAAAAATGTGTGTTTGTAATCGGATTGGTTCCAAGTGTTTTATCGTCGGATTATGATAATACAAGGGTAGTGCTTATTGTTTGTTTTTGTATTGTACATAAATGGGTTTATTTTGTGTACAATGGCTCTCTGTATCTATTTGTGGAGTCATGTTGTGTTATGTAGATAAAATTCTTGTTATTTTTTCCTCTAAAACAATGGCTACATTTTTTTTGTATGTATTTATCTAAATAATATTTGCTATGTTAAACCACTTTTATCATAAAAACTAAACTAAAAAAATAGAATTGTTCCTGAAATTTTGTGAAATCGTTTTTTTTTTGTTCTGTCCATTTGTTTGTTTTTATTTAAACTATAATATCCTACAATTAAGAAGACCTCCCCCAAGTCCTTCCAAATATTATTTTCTGGCGCCACTTTCAAACAACCTTCTCGGTGGTAGTCTAGGTATCTCGCCACCTTTTCCTGGGCTGGCCTCAGTTATATCAATATGTTAAACTATTTTAACATTAACTAGAGCACCGTTTCACTACATTACACCACACTCTTTTTCATTTACCACGATCAAACACAAATCGGATTATTCGAAATTATGAAACCCTTTGCATTAAAGCATAATATAGTGTGCGTGAATCAAACCAAAACCTATCATGTATCTATGACATCAAGGGCCATATTAACGTTTGAATTATATTCAATTCAGTGAGCTGAAAAGCTTTACATAGTCATATTATAATATGGTAATAAAAACGTATTTTGGTCATACATTGTTCACTCGATGTAGCTTTTAGGGCGAAAACATACAGGTGCCTAATGTCCTGGAATTCTGGATTATCGAGGCCACGTACGTATTAGAAATCCTTGTGAATATTGAGAATAAAAAGTTTGAGAGAAGTTCCCAGACATACTGTTTCAAGGACGTGTCGTAAGAAAATTGGGTACATTTTTTCGATCTCAAAATATGTTGTTGAATGTCAATGATGTAATTTATTTGACACTTGTTAACTTAACCTTGAATAATAAAAAATGAGTCAGGTTTACATTTGAATTAATTAGGTGTCTACTTATTCAGAATTTGTCTGGAATCGATAATGTTCTTCGTAGCAGACAAAATAAATAGAATTACATTGGTAGTAGGGTTATGATGGCCCAGTGATGTGACTTTTTCAATGCTTATGTAGTTCCGAAGTTTATCTTGGACATTATTAACATCGGTGAAGGAAAACATCGTCAGAAAACCTGGTCTGGTAATTAATATAAGTATGAAATCACCAATACGCCTTGAGCAAGCGCGGTGATCAACGCTTGTCCCTCCCTTGTATGAGAAGAGGCCTTTTGTGGGATATTAAAGCCTGGTAATATTAAACTTGATAGTCGTTTTAAATAAGTTTTTAGTTTACATTCATGGAATGCCCAGAACAATATAATAACTTAATCAGTTTGAACTAAGAACATATACATATTTTTAAATAAAAAGTCATCACTAGCTGAATCAGGATTCATAACAAATCTATAATTTATACTCACGTCATGAGTACCACCTATATTTTAATAATTAAATCGAGAGAATATGCGCATAATTAATTTAATTTAATTATTTGATGCGTTAAATTATGTTTGTTGCGGTTTTTTGTTGTTTTTAATTAATAATGCAGTGTTAACGACTGTGAGTTTTATATGGGCTTTCTTTTATGTAGGTACTGACCATTTTACGGGGCCTGAAAATATTCATGACTTCAAATTTTATGGGACCAACCCAGAAGCGCGAAAAATGGAATCAGCTACTCCATATATTTTGACTATCCTGCAGTTTTGTAGCGAACAGATGATTTCGTTTTTTTTTTATATTAATACCTATATTTCTTTTTATTTTTTATAAGCACTTTTACCCCTATCGTTATCTCTAAATATATATAACTCAAAGGTGACTGACAGACTGACTTACTGACTGACATAGTGATCTATCAACGCACAGCCCAAACCATTGGACAGATCGGGCTGAAATTTGGCATGCAGGTAGATGTTAGGACGTAGGCATCCGCTAAGAAAGGATTTTGATCAATTCTTCCCCCAAGGGGATAAAATAGGGGATGAAAGATAATACTTCTTAACGCGAGCGAAGCCGCGGGAAAAAGCTAGTGGGTAATAAATTAAAAGTATTCTTATTAGAACTCATCATAAAATTTCGTGATTATAGAAAAATCCTTACCCTGTCAGTCAAGATTCAGGTAGGCTCGCTTTTACGGTAACAATGTTCTGAAAACGAGGTGTGTACCTCGTTTCCCACAAGGTTTCCTTTATGTAGGCTCATAGTTGCGAAGGGTTTCACGAATATGCGAATCATTTTCTGTCTGAGCCTTATACCTACTACAAAATAGTTAAGTGCAGAAGGTTGGGTGTTTACAGTGATCGAAAACGCGCGCAGACAGTGATATGTAAGCGCACTCGCAAGTGGCATTCGACCAAGGTATTTTTTTTATCTTTTAGAAAAACGCAATCACACACTAGGATTTTTTCCTGTGTCGTGAGTGCGTTTTCAAACATATAAAGTCACATACACATACAGCCAGACCCGGAACAACTATCTGTAGGCCATACAAATATTTTTTCTGTGCGGAAATCGAACCTGCAACACGCAGCGTCACAGCTAATGGCTCAGCTACTGCGCCAACCGCACCATCAAACACATCAAGATACCCCTTTTTTATGAATTTATCAAATTGCTTCGTCCGCACTGGGCAGATTGAAAGGGAGTGTCACTCTTTTACTGCCATAAACCCATCCGTATTTTCTCTATAATGCCCTTTACGTTCCAGTGCCGCGGTAACTCTTTCGAAGAAACTCCGCACCCATCAAAATACACCAAGGCGTCTATGTGTGCGTTTATCAGTCGTCACTTGTTTTATATTGTTAGCCTTCTGTATCTTCCTATTCTATGCTTATACATTGTCAGGTACATACACATATTGTTCGGTACTTTATCTGTTACCAAACTACTAAAGCTTTAAACAGTATCTACCCTTTGTAATAGCTGAAATTATGGCTAGGTTCGTAATCGTAAACCGACTAAGTCTTGACAAGGAGGTAACGGGTTACGTAAAAGTTTGTGCCGTGTCGTATTGATTAGCATAAAATTTTCCTACTATTATTTTAATGACTTCCCATTAAAGCTTGAGGTAAACGTTTGAAATAACTTGGAACAGTGAATAAGTAGATGTTTGGTATTTAGGTCGTTGCGGAAAATGTTGAGATTTGAAATCTATACCAAAATAATAAAGCTGAAGAGCTTTATGTATAATAGAGCCAGATTCATGAGGAATAGTGTACACTTTATGACATTACGGTAGGAGTCATATTAGCGGAGCAGTAACTAATGGCTTAACTTAATCCGGCAAGAAACAAGTAGGTAACTCATAAAGGTTTAATTTATTTATATTGGATATTGTTTTGATATTTTGGCATGCGTATTTAGGGTTCCGTACCCACAGGTTAACCGTCTGTCTGTCTGTCACTATATAGGCTGTATCACATGAACCGTGATAGTTAGACAGTTGAAATTTTCATAGATGATGTATTTCTGTAATTATGTGTTCCCCTGAAATCCTTACTAATATTATAAATGCGAAAGTAACTCTGTCTGTCTGTCTGTCTGTCTCTTCTTCACGCCTAAACCACTGAACCGATTTCAATGAAATTTGGATCCCAGATATAGTCTGGGACCCGAGAAAGGACATAGGATAGTTTTCATCCCGGAAATCCCCCAGGAACGGGAACTATTAATCCACGCGGACGAAGTCGCGGGCAAAAGCTAGCAATATATATATCTAGGGCTCCCATACAACACGTGAATACACATTGCAAAAGTAGTACAAAATATTAACAATGCATTTTCTTGTTACAGGTACTAACACAGTGCAGTGCTCTCCGAACAAAATGTTGTGACAAAAGTGAGAACTAAACGGTGACTTAAAAATGTGTCACCCAAAGAATTCCCTAGATGTGACAAGCAGTAGAACATTTCTGTTCATAATAGTGTTACTATCTCTAAAACTGTGCAGTCCTCAGGACTTAAATGAGGAGTTTGTGAACGAAGATAGTATAGAGACGTCTGATATTAGTATAATGCCAGTTAAAAAAGTGAAGTTTCCAAGGAACGTTGGTGCGGCCACACCTTGTCGGTTGAGCGAACTCTTGTGTGACACTGGACAGTGTATATCCATGGACAAGTACTGCAATGGAGAGGACGATTGTGGAGATAAGAGCGACGAGCCTAAGTCTTGTACACGTAAGTACTTCTAGTATGTTACTAGCATAATGTAATGTTGTTTACGATTGTTGTTGGCTGAGGGTAATGCCACACGGACGTTGCGGTTACGCTGCGTCGTCGCAACGCAATGATTTCAACGCAGTTAATGCCACACAAGCGCGGCGTTGGTGCTGCGTCAACGGAGCTATATGCTATTAAATACTGCGCTGCCGCTCCGTCGTTTCAGCGCAGCTCCCTTCCCCACCTCGTCTTCCTCCTATCCTTATGCGTTGCCGTCCGTCATTTTACTGCATCATGCAGCATGTCGTTCAGATAAATATGTAGAATGACGGCGCGTCACAGCTCAGTCGATGCAGCGCCAACGCAACGCGCAGACAACGCCCGTGTAGCATCACCCTTACGCATCGAGACAGCAAGCTTGATTTTCTTGTGTCCCTGTGGTGAAACCAAACCTTATCTGGAAAATTCGAGATAAGATATTATTTACCTTTCGAAACCCCACAAATACACACGAGACATTGAGGTATCAAATATGTAATTTGTAAAAGTAATATGTGAAGTGAAGGAAGCCGAACTTTCAACAAAAAGGCGCGCGAATAAATCTTTTGAAACTCATTTTAGGTCATTCAAACGCATTTTTAATATGTCTCCCCTTCTCGGTTTGCTGACATCTGTCACAAAAGAAAAGGTAGTAAAGGAAGGCTAAGGATTGGGAGCCATAGAACAGGCGACTTTGTGATGAAGCGGAATGTTTGAGATGTTTGAATGCGTTTGAGTCTTCTTTAAATTCTTTTTTTTTATAGCTCGACCTTGTAGGCGGCGGCTATTAAACACTACTTAAGTACACATTTTGACCTTGATATGTTCCAACCACTATCTTGCACTTGAAGTTTGATAGTTGTGCGATTCTGACAGAAATAATTGAGCTTATTCTTTATACTAGAATTTGAATTTCGAATAATTTATGATCATATTTGTCTGTTACTGTCACGGTAAAATATTTTTTTATTTTTATTGTGTCTGTTTGAGTGACTGTGACCTTATCTAATGGACTTGATGTGGTACACTTATATCTAAAGAAAGCTTCAATAACTTGATAAAAAAGAAAATTAAGGCACAGTCAAGCCTAAGATAACAATTCAATTAAGAAATACATCACTTACATTTGACACAATTCTTCTTTGTTCTCTCAACAAATTGCTTAGCCACGACTTGTACGCAACCCAATCCGTAGTTCTCATAGCCTCAAATGCTTCGTCGCATGGCAGTGGAGTGGCTGCGTCAGCGATGGACAGACTTGGCTCCCTTTTGCCTTTTATGTAATATTCATCCCGGCGAGTTATGCGGGGACTCCGCCAAAACATATTATACAACATGTTTATGGATTTACGTAATCGTTCGGTTGGGTATATGGAGTGTGTATCGCTTCTGCATTATTTTGTTGGTGTTTGTACTTTGTTTGGCAGTTAAAGATAAAGGCAGTGGCTTGTTTATCTACTAGGATTATAATGATATTATTACAGTAGTAAAATCTTAGTACAGTGATGTTTTGTTAGTTCAAAGGAAATGTTTGAATTAGGTTTTCTGTTTGCGACAATCGTGATTCTGAAAATTCTGATCGTGTCTTCAGCTGCGTAGTTTTTCAGCGGCATTAAGTTAGGTACGTCTTTGATTACTGCTCCGTTCTCCTGGGTTTTATATAGCCTACACTATTCCTCATGAATCTTTTTAAGAAATCTAAATCTTTTTCTTTTTTGTCGTAACACGCTTATCTCTGGAGATAAGCGAGTTGAAACAAACAAAAAATCTATTCAGCTTTCTTATTTTAATTTGTGTGTGTATGTGTGTAAACTAAACGTATATTCTCCTTTTTCTCACGTTTCTTGGTTGTTCTTCTCCATAGAGACCTACGTTTTGGAAAGAGCAACTAGAATAAGAATAAGAATAAGAAATTTTTATTTGTTTAGAATGTAGGTATTACAATAAGATGTTAACAATGTTCAAGAGTCCTTATACTTACTTACTTACTTACTTGTCCTTAGCTTCAATTTTAAACTGTAACTTCTTGACAATTCAAAAGTGTCTGTAAATGGTCTAATTGAAATCAATGCTTTGACTTAACTTCACTTGACATTAATAATACATACAATTATAATTTCAATTACCTCCTTGTCATGTCGTCTAATTATGACAAAGACATGTTGTTATCACATCACTCCAAACGTTATACAACGAACAGGACACTTTTACACATAACAACGGGTCAAAATCCGTAAAGCCGCTTCATCGCTTTTCTCTAACCTGTAATATAAGGCGTCAGCGGTCAAAAGTTATGAAGCACCTGACCCTTTCTGAAGGGCATCACTAATAGGTCACATTACGTCCTTGTACGGTATATTTTCCTGACATTTTCTTTGTTATTGAAGTGTTGCATATAAAAGCTTTTATTCATTATGTTACTTTATTTATTTATTTTATTTAAAGGCTTACAGACAGACGACATTACGGTGAACAAAAGATGTTCTTGGAAATTAGTGAAACCATTATGCTTTATTCAGTTTTGTTTTCTATTTAGTAATTAGAATATGGTTATAATATTTGAAATAATTTACCTATATTTTTGTGCTATTGAACCACTCTAAAATAAGTATTAGGCTTTATTTTAAACGAAAGAATATTTATAAATTACTTGTTTAAAAAAATAGGCATCTAAACCAACCATTATTTTGTTTCGTGCAAAATAAATTCGTAACGAAACAAAGACATACCTAAACCACAAGGCATTAGTGGCTATAATCCCCGTCTATATTAGCCGAATAAGTTTTTAGAACCGGCTGCCAAACAAAATATACCCTTGGGTACATTTACCATTCCATAGCACTATCGCCAATCCCTAACACAAATAAATTCTCTTGCAAAGCATGCCTTAATCTGCCTCGCGCAGTTTCACCAAAACGGCTCTCATTCTGCGCTCGTAAAATACGTTTTTGCTCAGAAAATGTCTGCAACGATAATTGTCTTACACAAAAGAAACTGAAGATGTACTCACAAAGGGAATTGAAAGAAGTAGATTACAATGAGTTTGCTCAGTTCCTTCTCTCAGGGGAGACGGTGCATCAGTCTGATGCAGACCGCAGAACGAAGTTGGGAATTACATTTTTATTGAGCGAGTGGTATAGAAATTGTACAGAAACAATAGAATTGCTATTTCAATGCAACGAATATAAAGTCAGTATATAGATGATTAGTTTAGTTGACTCTGAAGATATATACGGGCCTGTTGGTCTAGTGGTTAGTGGCCCTGACTGCTAAGCCGGAGGTCGTGGGTTCGGTTCCCACCCAGGACAAACTTTGTGTGATGAGCATGATTGTTTGTTCTGTGTCTGGGTGTGATTTATCTATAATATGTATGTATTTATAAATTATATAAGTATGTCATATCAGTTGTCTGGTTACCATAACGCAAGCTCTACTTAGCTTGGGATCAGATAGCCGTGTGTGAGTTGCCCCAAGATATTTATTTTATTTTTATTTTATATAAGTAAACTAGGGAACTACCCGCGACTTCGTCCGCGTGGGTAATTTCATCCGCGATAAGTTACGTCTTTGGTTACTGTATCGCTTCCGCGGGTCGTAGTGTAATGTTATATAGCCATCACGCCTGTGTTCCCCGAAGGATTAGGCAGAGGTGTACCAATGTACACCCACTGTTTGCCGGTATATTCAAATCCCATGTAATAAGGGGCGAGCCTATTGTCATCAATCGGGCGCAAATCCTAGCTGCTACTAAGAATTTCATTGAAATTTTTTATTCAAATCGTTTTATAATTATAAAATTGCTGTACTCCTACCAGGGTCACGCCGAGTGCCTGCTGGATTCTTAAGGTGTAATAACTACTTACTCCAAGATTACAACACAATTTTAAATTTCAAAAATTCATTAGTTTTGCTGTTTATATTTCAAAAATATTTAAATTGTGACCACAACAACGGTTATCTATAATCGTTTGAAATTTTATCAGTTTTTCTGTTTTTATTTCAAAAATATTTAAATTGTAACCACACCAGCGGATACCTATAAAACATAAAAAAATGAAACATTTACTGAACAACCCCTATTATAGCAAGCACAATGATTGTTCCCGTGAATATTCTAGCAGGTAAAACACACACGCCGGTATCTCTACGTGGGTTCCGTGACTAATGTCAGTCCATTTTGTAAACACCGCCACGGTAAACTTAACACCTTATTAAACGCAGGTTTTTTTGTTAATTGTAGCTATATTTTGGCTTAATGACCACCTACGTGGGTACGATAAAAGGGAAAGCTCGTTTCCAGCCGGTCGCTATAATTAAAGAAGGTTTATTGTCCGCCTCAGTCTTTGAGTGGTTGCTATTTAAATTTTCACGATATTTGCATGAATATTTACCCGACTGCGACAGAAGGAGGGTTATGTTTTTCGAGGGTATGTTTGTATGTATGTATGTATGTATGTATGTATGTATGTATGTATGTATGTATAATTGTTTGGCACGCTCTGCAGGCTGAACGGCTCGATGGATTTTAGCTTGAGAGGTGTCGTTAGATTCGTATTTACTGTGAGAGTGACACTGGGTATATTAAAAAAAAAAAAACAAAATGGCGGATTCTTGGCGCCAAATTCAAATGTTTGGCTCGCTCTGCAGGCTGAACGGCTCGATGGATTTTAGCTTGAGAGGTGTCGGTAGATTCGTATTTACTGTAAGAGTGATACTGGGTATATTAATTTCTTTTCTAAAACACTAAAAAAATAAAAAATAAAAAACGGTAATTTAAAAAACTAAAAAACCCGACTGCTATTCTTTAAAAATCCCTAAAACAAGATAAATTGTAGCAGTCGGGACCCATTCGGGACCATCTGCAATGTAATATAGGTACCTATGTGCTCTCAATTCACTAATCCTCCATTTCTAGAATGGGTCCCGACTGCTACAATTTATCTTGTTTTAGGGATTTTTAAAGAATAGCAGTCGGGTTTTTTAGTTTTTTAAATTACCGTTTTTTTTCTAAAGCTATTTGTCGTTTTTTTGTGCGAACCACCGCCTTCGGTATTTAAAAGGTGTCAAGTTTTATTTTTTTCTAGGAAAATTGTAAGCTCAGTAATTTTTTAAGTAATAACCCTTTTTATTTGGCATTTCTTTACAAAAATTTTAGAGTGAAGGGACAAATAGCCATTTTTTTAATAAAATTCTTCAGACTAAAAATGTTAACCATTTAATTCTTCTTAAAATAATCCTACATCAAATTGAACAAAAACATGGTAAGTACGATCAGTAACTAAATAACACAATTCACTGATGTTCAGAATTTAGGCATTACATAAGAGTTAATTTTACCACAGTTTTAGATCTATTTCGTATTTCCTTTGATATTGTGCTAAATAATATTAAATAAAGGATTTAAATAAATAAAAAAATATAAATATACCATCACGCCTGTATTCCCCGAAGGGTTAGGCAGAGGTGTACCAATGTACAGCCACAGTTCGCCGGTATATTTAGGTCCCACGTAATAGGGGGCGAGCCTATTGCCATTAACCGGGCACAAGTCCAAACTCCGAGCTGCTACTGAGAATTTCATAGAAAAACCCAATACCACTTTTTGCTCGACCTGGGAATCGAACCTGGGACCTCTTGCACAGCAGTCGCACTTGCGACCAATGGGGCAGTTAAGGATTTAAATATCTGAAATATTATTCTACTTTCGACCGCACCTAAGTAGGAACACTTATACTTAGATACTTTTAGCAAAGCCTGTGTGGTAAAACAACTTCATTCAACCGCTTTCTCTAAAGTCTAAAATTCCTCCTTAAACCTGGGTTCAACACCGCAAACTGTCATGAGCGGTATTTACCGTTATTCCCAAATATTTCACCTTCCAGTGTCAGCATTTTAAAGTCTTACGAAGCTTTATTTTTCTCCACACACTGCAGTCTTACCGGATACTTGAAAAGAATGTCGCAAATAGTCCAAGGCATTAGACGGACCCTCGTATCTTAGATGGCGTCTATTTGGAACTAGAGATACCTTCACTGTGTAAACTACCATTAACTTTTTGCTCATAACGTACCATCACGCCTGTATTACTCGAAGGGTTGGGCAGAGGTGTAACAATGTACACCCACAGTTGCCCGGTACATTTAGGTCCATGTAATAGGGGGCGAGCTTATGGCCATTAACCGGACACAAATCCTAACTTTGAGTTGCTACTGAAAATTTCATAAAAAATCCCATAAGACTTTTTGCTCGACCTAGGAGTCGAACCCAAGACCTCAAGCGTAGCAGTAGCAGCTCATAAGTCGGCTAATAGGCAATTCGATGTGCCAAGTTACAAAATGTCTATCCGAGAATGTGGAAAAAAATACAAACAGATATCTATTAATTATCCGATAAAACACTGAATTTAAATAAGCCAAAAACCACAAAATATTTTAACGTTCATTGGCGCAAATTGAAAAAGATATTTTGTTGTTTTTGTTCCCAAATTAAATATGTAAATGGGTCACACTACCACGGAGGTTTAAAATAAAATCAATTCGCTTTTTTATACGTATACTCTTCGTAAAAACCAGGGATAAAAAAATATATTTACACAAACCGAAAATAGGTCAGGTGCAACAAAAAAAAAAAAAGAAAAGTTGAGGTTTAAAACATTTTGTGTAAAAATACGCCGCAATGAGTCAAGGTGGATGATACCGGTAAAATACATCTGCAAAAAGCTTAAAATTATAATGACCCTTGTTAGTATCTATTTTCATGAAAAAGAGAAGGAAATGGAATATATACCGCAGCTGCAAATCATGACGAGGTACTTGGTACTGGCGGCTTGTTTTGTAAAAAGCAAACTATTTAAATTAACCAATGCTTTTTTAAACCCGTATCGTTGGTACTTTTACAAATGTATGAACTCACATATATATACCAGCAATTATTTGCAGGTTATACAAATCTAACGAAGCAAACAAATAAATGGTTTTCATAACATAATATCATGCTTGTATATGTAAGGAGTAACAGAAATATATTACTGGGTGTACCGTACAGCACCGCTCTGAAACGGCCCGGCCGGAATCGCCTTAAAAAAGTCCAACCGTTAGTTTCCAGCGTGGCGCCCCCGAGCTGTCATCTATTTATCTTGTCATTTTAAATATATTTTAGAGCACACAATTTAAAACGCTAATTTGAATGACAAATTATTTGTCGTGACAGAGCCACGCTGTTATAATGAGCGATGACTCTAAGTGAACTGCAAAGCAAAAATGAGGAAAAAAAAAGCATTCCCTCTGCAGTCCAAATTGAGAATTCAAAGCGAGTTTTGAAATCCGAATCCAAAACCGTCCAAATTGCCAATTCCTGTTCGAAACATTTCCACGATTGCATTGCGATAGGTGACCGGCAATGAGGACAAATTGTGAAAACATCCCATCGCGCCGGAGTGGAGGACTACTCAGGAATCTGGACCAGTGACACAAACCGGGTCGCGAACCTGTAAACTAAACATTTTGTAAAAATACTTGAGGATGGCGACGACGTAAAGTAAATGGGTGTGTGTGTGTGTGTGACGGTGACGCTGCAAAATAAGGGTGTCACGGTGTATGTGTGTGTTACTTTCTTTCAAACATTTGAGTAAGTACTTAGAGTTGATGTTATTTTACAAATATTAACGTTAACGTTTTGTATGCCAAAAATTCTGAAGGAAGAAGATTTCAGTTGTTGATTGTTGTCGTAATGATTAGTAACGAAATAATATCATCATCATTTTTGGCAACATATAGACTAAAGCGTCTTCTAAGGATAGCCACAATGACCGGTCCTACATGCTACTCTTCAGTATAGTAAAAATAAATAAATAATTTTACATTGGTAATCTATTTAGCATTGGATAAATCGCCATACTCGAACGTCGGTGAAAGAATAATTAACTACACCGCAAATGTAAACGTGACACAGATACAAGTATGCACATGAAATAATTCAGAGTGCAATCGTGTGCACATAAATGTTTGATAAACGAATGCTGCACAGTCTTCTATCCAACCTAATTATTGAATGAATAGAGTAATCAGTAGAAAATGTAATCTTACCAGCGACACGTGGGTGTGTTGCATACTTCTGTTTACACCTTAGAGAAATACGAAACGTGACCTTAATGTTTATGTTTTAGAGTCAAATCTTCCATTTCAGACTGTCTGTGATGTTTTTTATTTTAAACATAATTATTAGGTTTTTTGCTACAACTCGTAGCATGCGTAGCAGTTTCGTAGCGGTTTCGTAGCAGTGTTGTAGCAAATTCAAAGCAAAAGGGTCAACGTTATTGCTTTACAATATTGTAGCAATACGGGCATAGACACCATTAGTAATAGTTTAAAATCACCACATCTGACACTTTATTTTATTTTAGCATTGAAAACCCGATTAATATAATTTACTGTAAAGTTACGTCTTTAGTTGCTTTGAAATCATTAAGTAGTTATTCAATTGAGATGGTAAACGAGAGACGTCACGAAATCTTATTGGCAATCGGGTTTTGACAGTTCATAACAAGTACATCATTTAATTGGTGGTCTACGCCATCACCAATTGTCTATCTGAGTATGATATCATACTCTTATGTCGGAACGGGAGAGGGAAAGGAGGGTCCCCCGTCCTAGCGGCCGCCGCGGTAGACGCTCCGGGCGTCGGGAGCCGCGAGACGACTCCCGGCCACCGTAGGCGCGGGTCTGTGGACGGTGAGCAATGGGTAGCTCACCGTCCGTACGTTCACTAAACAACGACAGACCGTGTCGACGGCGCGTTCGTGTTCCACGCGCGCCTCAAAGAGATGTCAGCAAAATTGGATGGGGCCACTGAGGACCGATGCCTGCCGGGGCTGCGGGTTGTTCGAAAGAGATACCGCTCCCCCGGAACGCAAAGGGCACATGAAGGAACATAGACGGGTTTTAGTCAGTAAAAGTCTGACACTAAGGACGGGGGAAGTTATTTGATGATTTCCCGTCTATAAAAAAAAAAAAAAAAAAAACTCCTATGTGACCTCTAATTTCAAATGAATATTCAAAATTGCTTGACAAAACCCACGGTACTACGGCGATAACAATTTTTTTCCTCTTTACTTGTTTTGCAGTTTTTATCTAAAACAATAAACACGTACAATTAAACACTCCAAATAGAAAAGCGTCGAAAGAATAATTACGTACACCGCAAATATTCCCCCGAGGACACAAGTTTACACCTAACTAATTAATGAAACGCGTGCGCTCATTGGGTAATGCAGTCTTACTAAAACTCGCTGAGCCAACTTCGGTATATTATCCTGCATTGAATTACGGAGTACGTCTTTGCTTTTGAAAAGTAGCTTCTTAGAATGTATGTTTGTTTGTATACACTATACTATACTAATGTTATAAAGAAGAATTACTTTTTTGTTTCTTTGTACCGAATGAGCTTTGAAAGTACTGGACCGATTTCAACCATTTTTTTTTCATCAATATTAACATAGGCTATAATTATAACATAACGCCACGGCCCACGGGAGTGGAGCAGTAACCAATGAAGTAACTGAACGCAAGTGAAATAATCCACACGGATGAAGTCGCGGTCAGAAGCCAGTTTAAAATAAAGAAATCATTGCCTCAAAATTGTAAATTTTCCCATATCTTGGATGGTGCGTTTGGTTTTTTTTGTATCTTATTGCCATAAAAAAAAGTGTTTCGTGCGGTAATTGAACGCAATACGCTAGGAAATCGTGCAATCACTGCGCCATCCGTAGCATGAGTTTTTTTTTTTTGTATAATTACAGTTAACAATAAAATCCAAATTATTCACCACAACAAATATATGTAAAACAATACACATACATAAATTCCATGAGAAAAACAAGGCAGAAACCGAAAGATGAAAAATGGATATAAAATAAAATGAACCCTAACCTATCATTAGCTGACATGCTGAGAAGAAGTACTTTGTGTTATTTCGCATCTATAATAATATGTAAAATTAACGGTGTTAATCGAGTTTTATAGCTGGCTGTACCAATCGTACCAATAAGAATATCTTATAGCGTGGTAACAATATTAGCCAGTCACCAAAATGGTCCGTGGAACACCGTTTCCCCGGGCAATGTGGTGTGTGCACGGACATTAACTCCGCCAGATAAAGTAAATAAAAATAAACAAGGGTTGGCTGCCGGAGGTGTGATCGACATATATTTAAGTATCGTCTCGTGGAAGCTCGTTGAAGACTCTTTACCGGTTTAAAGTCCCGTAAGTCACATTAGTATAGACTGTACCTGTTATCCTAACTAATATTATTAAATAAATGAAAATAATGTAGTCAGCGGAAAAGATGCTAAATGCGTTCGTATTTAGTTTCGTATTCTTGCATGTTTTTCGCTGACTGTATTTTTTCACAAAATCGGTAAATGCAGTTCAGAATATTTCAAAAAGTTATGGATGGTCTCCTAAGAACGTTTTCCTTTGACTATAACGGTTAAGGTACCAGCCCTTAGTGACCCGTCTCAAAAATCCACCTTTTTTTTTCAAGATAGGAAATCATCTAATGACCTAATCTTAATGGGGCGTGAGTGAGTGTCAGACTTTTACTGACTAAATCCCATCCATGTTCCTTCTTTAGCCCTTTGCGTTCCGGGGGCGCGGTATCTCTTTCGAACAACCCGCAGCCCCGGCAGGCATGGCCCTTAGTGGCCCCTCCGAATGTTTGCTGACATCTCTTTGAGGCGCGCGGTTTTATATGTTTTCTTCTCCAATGCCTACTACACGTGGAAGTTACATTGTGACAAAATCGTAGCGTGTTTTTTAGTATGAGACAGTTTTTTTTTTAATAACCGTCAATTAATTTCAAAGTTCCAATAATTAAATCTAATTATCCCTTCCAAAAGGTACTTTCGTATGAAATAAATATGATCAAATAATATAGTCTGAAAACTGATCAAATACTTGATTAGAAAACGTTGTACAAATAGGTTTACAATGCTGAACTACAGCGTACAGATAACATTAATTACACTACGAATTCCGACTCATTTACTATGCATAGTAATTATGCCGTTCCGACCGTTCATTCTGGGATTCGATCTGAATACAATAACGAACATAAATTGTGTATTTCATCTTGTATATCTGGGAAATATAGCTCAGTACACGCTTGCAGACTTAGTTTTTAGTTAGGTTATGCCTTATGTGTTGTTATGTATCTAAACATTTCTCAAAGTGAGCATGTAATGGGTTTATTATGGTCTTTAGATTATTGCGATTGCCTTTATATTTCAATGACACACCTAATTTAAAACATTCGTTATGACCATTCTTAAATCCGTTGATTTAAGAATAACCATATTAAGCATTATTTTCTATCTTGGAGGACTGCTAGCGTTTAAGAACGATCACAATCTAATCTCAGACTCAATTTGTCAAAAATGCCTCTTTTTTTTAACTAACTACATTTTTTCACATTGATTGTCACTGTGATGAGACTGTAACTAGATTTTAAACATTTATAGTTGTTTAAATTGGCCTTCTGTTTATGAAGAACCAAAACTAGTCTTTTGGTAGTTGATATAGCTGATAGTGTGATCTCGATCAAAATCTCATCTAGAACCTATATCTATAACTATCTCGCTCTATCTTTGCATTCAGACAAAATAATTGTTAGGAATTTGCTGTAAAATCGTAACACACAATACACGTTGTTACATGTACCTACTTGCAATTACGCAGAGAGAATGAGACGGATACACGGATACACGGGAATACATGGGCGAAATAATTATTATCCTCTCCACAAAATATGTTCGCGCTACACGCGGCTTGTACATAATTAGTGCTGGACACAGCCGCCCGTTGTAGGTAACGCAGTCTTCACAAGGCCTGTTTGTTGCGCATTGCTGTGTCAATCATTGTTACGTTGGCAACATGCAGGTTCTAATGATGAAGTTTACGTGATATTTGTTACTCTGTGCAGTTGTAATAGGGTTGTTTGTTGTCTGTATTGCTGGGCCAATCTTTGTTAGGTTGGCAATACAAGATTCTAATATTGGACATGACTTGTTTTTTTTTAGTGTTGTTATGGGACCTATGTTGCCTTCATTTCTGTCTTTGTTAGGTTGGCTATAAAAGATTCTAATAATGGAGATTACTTGTTTGTTACTTGCATGTAGTTGTAAAAGGGTTGTTTATTGCCAGAATTGCTGGCCCTATGTTTGTGAGGTTGGCAACACGACTTTCTTATGATAGAGATCACTTGATGTTTTGTAATTGAAATGTCTCATGTGCCTGTATTTGTAATTACACGTAATACTCTTTAAACTGGATCGCCGCATAAAGCAGCGATGCTGATTTGTAGCAGAAAAAGGTATGGTGATAGTACTTCCCTGGTCAAGCTCCATCACAAAGAGCTCTACTTACTTGTTATTTATTCTACGGTGATGTGCAGTTTTAATAGGAGTCAGACTTTGCCTTATTTGCTGTGTCAATCTTGTTGCGTTTGTAAAACGCTAAAGAGGATAGTCCTGACATCTCACTGCTACGCGTTCTATGCGAACGTTGTCTACATTTACTCGATTACTCGGAAAATCGATTAAATTTTGTAGTAGCATAAGAACATGAATGCTCTATATTTAGAAGACTTGAAACAATGATATATGTTTCATGTTAATTACATACTCTACCGCTTATTCACGTTACAAGTACATAATTAGTGCGTTGTATATAATTAGTGCCCGATATAGATATCCGTTAATTATTGATTACAGCTTTACTAGACTGAAATTCCTAAAACATTATGTGTAAAATCCCAGCCTATTATGACCCAACTGCGCAAAGGCCACTTCTCATCTAGAGAAGGCACGAGCATCAATCTCCACGCTTACTCTAGGCAGATTGGCGATTTCAACCTACATAAGGCTGAATTATAAGTCTAGGTTTCCTCATTCTGAAATAGAAAGAGTCACGTTGGTACTTGCCCGTATCCAGTTGCAACCCAATGCCTCGTACATGAGAGAAGGCCCTTTAACCACTGGGCCATCACGACATTCTAATAAATACTTCCATACCATTATTCCTTATCATTATAAAGAGTTAAAGTTTATTTGTTTTTTCTTTGTTTGTAGGGAGTAATTTCTAGAAGTACTGGGTCGATAACAAAAATTCTTTAACTGATAAAAAGCTACGTTATATATTGCCGTATGCCGTAGGGTATATTTTATAGTACACTTCAATTCAGCGCGGACGAAGTCAAGGAAAGAAACTAGTTGCAAATAAATATCTCTAACAATAAACTATGATGAATATAAAGTCTCTCAAAGGGTTATGATATAAAAGGCTCTGTTCTGATGTAAAACTAACTAAGTGCTTTCTACAGAAATGGTTTTCAAAAGCTTTCGATTTCTTTAATAGCTTTTTTAATAAAATTAGTTTCACTTAGTGGAAACAGTGCCTGTTACGGCTCGGTACCTAGTATTTAAGGCTTTGATGATATAAGACAATGGACTGTTTCAGTCTAGTAATTACATGTAAATTGTTTGGTTATTCTTCACCCACTTTAAGGTGCGTCTTTTGTTAATGCTCTGCTCCCGTGTGTCGTGGCGTGATGTTATATAGCCTATGCTACTCCCCATGAATAAGGCTATTAAATACATACATATTTTTTAGTCGTTTTTTGGTAGTTCCTGAGATAAGTGCGCTTAAACAAACACACAAACCAACAAACAAAAATATTTTCAGCTTCATTATACATATATTAGTAACTAGTAATAACTATAACTAGTTTAACTAGTTAACTAGTGATAACTAGTTTTAACAATAAACTATCATGAACATAAAGTCTTTTTGAAAGTTATTGTATAAAAGCGTCCCTATTCTGACGTGAAACTCACTAAATGCTTACTAAGTTAGAAAAACCGTTTCCAAAGCTTTCGATTTCTTTGATAGCATCTAAAAAGAAGTCTCACTTAGTAAGCAAACATTTACTTCTCAGTTCCTCCTATACCTACTATCATTCGGCAATCGCAAACGTTCTAGCGTGCCTATTCGAGAAACGTCTCCGACTAACTTTCGGAAGAACAATTTTGTTCCCATTCTGTGAAAACTTTAGCGAGTACTAACTGCGTTCTCACTAAAATGTCTCAATTATGTTCGCTAAGCAAACACTTCCTTTCACGTCATTCGCTCCTGGTATATTTGGTATAGTTCTTGCTGGTTATTTAGACTTTATTGTAGTAAAAATGGGTTAGTAACAGAATTAGTGGCGTGTGTAGACTTACAAAATAATGATTAAATAGATATTGATTTTATGTATTATATAAGCTAGCAATGAGAAGGAGTCGATAGGCTAGTTATTTATTTTGTCAGGCCATAAACATATACCCCTCTCAAACGCACAATCTAGAATTAGGTAAGTGTGTCTGCCGATATTGAACCGTGGTTATCATAGCTTTATGCGATACTAGTCCGCGACTTCGTTTGCGTGATTTTTTTCACGGATTCCTATTTTTCTTTCAAATATAATATAGCCAACGTTACTTGCTGATAGTGTAGTTTTCCATTGGTTTTTTTTAAACCGGTTAAGTACTTTTTTAGTTTATCCATTACAAACAAAACTACAAATCATTTCTCTATGTAGTATTAGTTTATAAAAGCGTTATGGGGTAAAATTCTAATTAAAATATTGTTAAAAGACTGTCATAACATAATCATTGCTACAAAAACCAATTTGTTTATAAAATTTAGCAACCTAACGTTACCTTACAATTTGCCATTAATTTCATCAACATCAAAAACGATGACCAAGATGTGTTTGTCTTCCATTAATGTTCCATTAAATTACCAAATCCTTAAATAACTCGGCTCAGTTGACTCAGTAATTCAAGAGACCTAACATAATATTTCTCGTCCTACTTAAATTTGCTCTATAATTCAATATAAATTATGTCCTGGGGACCGGCCATAACTTGGTCTTTTTTATTAACTTTGAGTATGCGGTAAAATATATTTTTTATAACTTAATGTTAAGTATCATTTTTTGTTTCAAAATGATCCTTGTAATTTGTGCTTGTTTGAAGGCTGAAGTCTTTTATTCCTTTTTATTAAATGTTAAGAACCTGGAGTATTGTATTTGCGTTTTTTGTTTCTATAAAATACAAATCTTTTATGCAAAAATACTCATACCAGTTGTTATAATTATTTCGTACAGGTACTTAATCCGCCGCTCTTAGCCAAAAACCCGATTGTTTAACCACAGAATCCACAGGGACAACCGTGCCATCAAAATTAATGAGTAGGCTCCCAACAGTAGAAACTAAAACAACTTCACCGTTTCGACGGCTCGTCTTTCACTTAAAAGTAACATAACAATCAAAAGTTTCAAATCAAAGTTATATTTCGAGAAATAAAGCTAACAAATTGGGTTGTATCATTTTACGTAATTAAGTGGTGAACTTGTTTTGATATTTCGCGTTTGCCTAACCGAAAACAAAGGCACAAACATTAATGGGCACAATGATTCTGGCCCGAAGTGTACACTTGTCTTATGCTATGTAATGCGCTGTCAGTGGAGACAATAGGCGGGTTTTTTTAAAAAAAGATCGTAAAATATGGCCGCAGTCCATTGTATGGGGCGCTTTATTCACGACCTTTTTCCTTCTCATTTCCCTATTTTTATTCTGAAAGGATTAACAATAGTACAGGTACGGTGGTGTATTTTATAATGACTTGCATAAATTTTAGAACATAACGTATTTCTGTATGGGGTTTCCGTGGCTTTAAATTGTGGTATGACTAAAATATACACAAAACCAAATCTTGTGTTGTCTTTATGACTTTTAGGTAGCGATTTTAAACTATACTAGTTTCTGAACCCGAGTAGCCAGCTGTGTTTGGGAAGGAAAGCATTGAAAGCATTGCTAAAGCTAACAGACCCGTGCATCTATCGTACTGATGCATATTCGAAATGTCCCTTTACCAATTTTGTGCTTCAAGAGCTAAGCTCGTACATATCGGGATACCTACAGTCCTACACAGAAGACCCTACCGTCTCACCCTCTAATGTGCTCGCAAATGGCTCATGTTATGGAAAATATGTTTTACTTATCGTGATAATGACAATATCACCCTCATTAGGCTTTCTTTGTAACGATAAAACCACAAGATATCTCTCTTACATAACCTAATATCGTATCGTCACATTTGTTCAATGAAAAACCGTCCCTACTGCTTAGCATATTGAAGCTATAAATTGAAGTTTTTGCAGTGAAAAACTCAAGATGAAAGCCGAAACGTCAAGTCCGGCTCATGCCAGACAAATCGAGCCACTATCGTCCAATTTCGTAGTAAATATTGACTTGCATAATTGTAATACATGTTGTGTGTGTTTGGACGATTCAATTGTATGCACTATGACAGTCAAACATCAATTATAACTGCACAATAGACATTGGCACTATAACGATTAATATTTCGAGTGGTTCAGACAGTTACTATGTATCTAAACATTTCTCAAAGCGAGCATGTGATGGGTTTATTATGGTCTATATGTCGTAGGATAATTTGATACTTCGAATCTTCGCGGAAATCCTAGGGGTTTTGCGAAAACGCGGATAATTAGACATAGGCGAAAAATTATCAAATCTTACTGGACAAAGTCAGGATTTTTGCGAAAATACTCGTTACTATAGTAAGATTTGATGTGCTCAACACTGATTGGCTACAATTTTGCTGGCTGACTTCTAATTGGTTCCTAGTTTGCCGATGATTAACTTCAAGTATTGTATCATAGAGTTATGAAGTAGCACTTTTATTTACCACTTTATTTAAGTCCAAGTAGGTACACTATTTACGATAAAAAACAAAACACTTCTGCAATTTAACTCAGACACAAACGTAAACAAATAACGTGCGGCAACAAATGATTGACATTTAAGACGTCAACCAATCAGAGACGATCTCTTATTGAACGCGCTGACCGACCAATCAGCGTTCTTATTTCATAACAGCCAGCGTTTCGTTTCGCAATATTGCTATAATAACGAGTATTTTCGCAAAAATCCTGACTTTGTCCAGTAAGATTTGATAATTTTTCGCCTATGTCTAATTATCCGCGTTTTCGCAAAACCCCTAGGATTTCCGCGAAGATTCGAAGTATCAAATTATCCTACGACATATACATATAATATCAGTTGACGTATTGCGAATGCCTTTACGTTTGAACGGTATGATTTAGAATATTAGTTGTGAAGGATTTGAATATCCATATTTAGCTATTGTTCTATCTGGAAGGTAATAATTTTACTATTTCTTAATACTAATTTTTAGTCTCAATCTGTCAAAAATGACTGTAATTTGCCTTTTTTTATGAGATGATATTGCAACTTAATGAACGTTATTTGGTAGAAGCACTTTCGTTACTTGCACCAGAAGAGTGGTTATGTTTTCGAGTATTAGTTCTTCGTCTTTATCGTGTGGTCATAATAAGGTCTAGCGACCCTACACACCCTAGTGTCAGGGTTTCTAAACCACCTTAAGGGCCTCTGACATGGTTACCGATGTCAGTGATGTCCAAGATAGATTTAGAAAGTTTAAGTATGTAATCGGTTAGTAGATTTTGCCTTTAGATTTTTTTTTATTCTTTATCTTTATTGATGAGATTATTGGCAAAAAATGTTTTAGGCTTTTAATATCAAAGGTTACCTTTTCTCCTGAAAAAACTTGCTCAATAAATTCAAATACTGTAAAATATTGTTTAATCACATCACAATATAGAATAGTCTATCTAAGTTTACCTACAATCTCCACTCTTTCACTTGACGGTATTATAAACAATTATGTTTAAGAACATACTTCTTTTGTTTGTTCTGTGTCAAGAGTAACGTAAACTTAAACATGTATTTTATTGTTATAGTTATTTGTAAGTAATGTTGTACCTTAATGTTGTTTCTCTGTTTTGTTCGTTTTATTTTGAATTTTATATGGATTCATGATAATTACATTAATGGAATGTAAACATTTGTATGTACTTATAAATACGATAGTACACTACGCTCATAATAAAACTATTATTTCTTTTTTTGTTGTTGTAACAACAGGTATATTCTGTAGAAAACCTCACTCGGTGGTTTTGAGTAAAGTAAGCTATTATTCCAACTAATGCATCAGCGGGCCAGTTCACATTAAGCTCACATCACCTAAATTTACCGAGGGGGATTCTTACAGAATAGCACTACAGACTGGTGACATAGTTATGTCAAAGTCTGTTTAGTATATACGAATCAAGAATAACCTAAGTGCAAACCTAGAATTATCATGAACGAGAGTACACTACATACCATCACGCCTGTATTTCCCGAAGGGTTAGGCAGAGGTGTACCAATGTACACCCACAGTTCGCCGGTATGATTTTTAGGTCCTATGTAATAGAGGGCGAGCCTATTGCTATTTACCGGACACAAATCCAATCTCCGAGCTGCTACTGAGTACACTATTAATAATAATAGTTAAACCTTCAAAACTCCTTTCTTATTTAACGAATCGTCGAATATAAGATAAGAATAAGATCCTCAAATCCAACAACAAAACCCTCTAAATCCAATTTTCTTTGTTACAGCATGCAACAGGACATACATGGGGGATGTTGGTCGCACATACGAATTAGAGGTCCGGAGGCCTCGTGAGGACCACCTCCCTTTCGTCTGCCATCTCAACTTTACCGCTACGGGTGGAAACTATGGCGACATTATACAGGTATTTAGAAATGGGAACGTGATCGGAATCGTAAAATGAACCTCCGTCAAACGGATCGGTCTGAACTAGTATGTGATTGTAATCTGAAATAGGAAGATTGTATTTTAGTGGACGGTTGGGGTTGAATTTTGATGGGGCGAATTTGGTATTGACGTAAAAGTTTTTGGAATTATGAAATCTAGTGTAGGACATTAGGAGGGTAAATACTTAGTTATCTACTTATTAGCTTTTATACTATTGCATCACGCCTGTATAGCCAAGGAAGGTAGGTAGAGATGTGCGTTTTATTATTTAGGTTTTTCTTTTTACCTGATTACGAAGTGTTATGATTTAACAGGACTATATAGATATGTATAATTATAAACTCATATATTCTACATCTTATTAGGTAAGTATATGTCCACCATAGAGTTATTAACAAGACTTTAAGTTCGTATATTTATACGTAAATGTCTAATTATATAAATCAACAATTGAAAAATAACTTTAGAATAGGTATACAAGAAATATTGTTTCTTTTTTAAATCGTTGTCACATATCATTTGTATGATCGGCTAACGCTATAATAAATAATAACTTAAAATATATAACATTACGATATATAATGACGTATAAATGCGGACTTTAGTTTTTGTATATCTAACTAGAAGTATTCCAAACTTTTTGGTAGATGTTTTATAAATTAAGGTCAAAGTTATAAGTCACAAGTTCATAAATAAGTCTTCGAACCAGTCAAAACATTAGTTGAAACCGTCTTTAATATAATTAAGGAGGCTTTAGTATTCACAAAACTCTATTAGGTATTCTTGGAAATTCGACTTAAACATGAATTATTACTAGGCTGGTAATCAGACCCTAAAATAAATAATGAACTAATTTAGATGGATAGTGGTGCCGATTCCCTTGTTCACAAACTAAACTAAAATTAGAGAATTGACATCTCTTACTAACATACAGCAAAAGAAAAGGACGGTAATACCTTAGAACTAAGTTAGAGATGTCAAATTAGTTTTGCCTTGAACTTTTCCGTGTTTTTAATCGACGCGTTCTGACATGCCAACTATAATTGTATAGAGGTTTTAGATCAACTAAAATTGACAAGTCTAATTCACGTCCGTCCCTTTCTTGTTTGATTGGAAAGAAAAAGATAGTAATAGTCTAAATTAAATTTAGCTTGTGTATAACAGAATCGACACCATTATTAGTTCTTCGACAGAATATTTGCAGTTCATGATAGGTCATCACGTTTTACCTATTTCTGCCGCAAAGCAGCGTTGCTGTGTTCCGGTTTGAAGGGTACGGGTGCCGGCAAATACCCCGTTGGTCTCGTGGTCGCAAGCACGACTGATGAGCGTGGTGTCCTGGGTTCGATTAATTATCGAGCAAAGTGTTATTGGGTGGTCTATGAAATTATCAGCAGCAGCTCGGAGTTAGGATTTGTGCCCGTTGAATGGCAATAGGCTCGCCCCATATAACATGGCACCTAAACATACTGGCAAATTGTGGGTATACATTAGTACCTCTGCCTAACCCTTCAGGAATACAGGCGTGATGGTATGTTTTTATTACTTTGTTTAGATGGGTAGTATGCATAGTTAACGACTGAGTTATGTCTTTTTATACTCCGTATGCTTAAATTGTGCCAAAAGTATTTGGTAGGTACTTCTAAAAGCTTCACCCTGTAATCGTTAGTAGGTATTATAAATGGTTCATTATACGTATGCCTCTCAGTTCGCGGGCCGAACACAAATAGCTCTACCATTCCTGGAATAAGATACGCCATTCCATTTCCTACGATATGAATGGAACGCACGCATCATCTATATTTAGGGGTGAAATTGAAAAGGAAACGTATCGACAAACGAGCTCATTAAAAATATACGCTTCACAGAAGTAACTGTCTTATTCTTGTGAAGATTTAAAATTCTTCTTCATTTGTTGGTCGGCGAACGTTCGAAAGATCTTCACTTTATTTTCTGGGGTTATTGTCCTTGTTCAATTTTTTTTTTATGATTTTTCAAATTGAAACCTTTTTTATTTGGCTAACTTACACCCGCAATTTCGTTCGCGTCTATTATCTCTTTTCGTACCTATCTCTGTGCTAAATTTCATCCAGATATGTTAAGCCTTACTGGCATGATTGTGTAACAAACACCCATACCTCCAAACCTTTTCATTTATAATAGTAGTATGAGGTAATATCAATATTCATTTACATAGAAACTTGTATAAAATAAAAATAAAAATTTGGGATATAGATTACAATTTTTGAGACTGGAGCTTGAACAGCTTTTGAATAGAAAGTTTTTATAACCGTTTTTACCTTAGTCAAAGTACAAATATCTTAGAAAATATATAAAATAAAAATAAAAAATTGGGATATAGATTACAATTTTTGGGACTGGAGCTTGAACAGCTTTTGAATAGAGAGTTTTTAAAACCATTTTTACCATAGTCAAAGTCACAAGTATCTTAGAAAATATAACATACGTTACGTTACGTATCTATGTAACACAGTTCTATATTGATCTTGCGTACATAGTAACATGCAACATACAATCACGCCTGTATTCCCCGAAGGGTTAGGCAGAGGTGCACCAATGTATGTACACCCACAGTTCGCCAGTATGTTTTAGGTCCCATTAACCAGGCATACATCCTAACTCCGAGCTGCTACTGAGAATTCCATAGAAAAACCCAATAACACTTTTTGCTCGACCTGGGAATCGAACCCAAGTCCTTTAGCGTAGCAGTCGCGCTTAGTACCACTAGGCAACCGAGGCAGCGTACATAGTAGTATAATTCAATTAAAGTAATGTCTAATTGGAACGCACGTAAAATAATTTTAGCGTTCGCGTAGATTTACTGTGGCTCACGTACTTAGACATTCCAAATAGACCATACAAAACATATGAGCGTGGTGCGCATGCGCGGTCCCTTACAATAGACATTCAGTCTTAGAACCGACACGTATTGTGAGAAGTTTCACACTCTGGAACCCTAACCACCATACGCTTGGGTCTGACTTCCTGGCTGTGCGAGTGGGCGTAGCACTGTTCTGTAATTATATTATGTTACTAGGTATACCCCGCGGTTTCACCAGCGTTTGGATACATCTTTGGTTACTCCTCCGCTCCTGTGGGCCGTAGTATGATGTTATGGAGCTTATTGTATTTCTCATGAATCTGTTCATCATATACAAGATTTTTTTTCCAATCCGACTGGTAGTTTCAGAGATTCGCGTGTTTAAACAAACACACAAACAAAAAAGCTCTTCAGCTTTATGATATTAGTACCTATTGATTTATAATAGGTAGTGTTCATTTTAGCAAATATTAAGTTACTACATAAAAAGATTTAAAAGCGCTTCATGCAAAAGTCGTGTAGTTGTAATGATGGTCTACAGGGAATTGAACATGATTAAATTTTATAGATAATAGCTTACTATTATCTATGCTCGTGATAAGTCAGTTTCCCGTCAAATAACTTCATTTCTAAATGACAATGGATTTTAGGTATCATATGAGATTTTGAGTAACTTCGGTACTGTAACTTTAAAAATTTACATGCTTGCCTTATGTAGGCAATTCTCATTGCTCTGAGAAAAATACTTGATTTTTTAGTACAACATGATCTGAATCTTAAGGTTCGTCTTTTTTACTCATGATTGGCTTTTTAAAAACTCTCTGTAACTTAACTTGACCCCGACATAATGGGTTAGGCTGGAGAGAAAATGTAATAAGCTCTCTTCAAACTTAACTTGTTTGAGTAGGTATAAATAAATATTTGAGATGGTAAAAAATTGATGAGAGTTCAGTGACTTACAATCAAAGTACCCGTGTTAGAAGGATCTGAGGTTAAAGAATCTTTATTAGTTACGAGAAATTTACTGTAAATTTCAGTTAGGGAGATATATTTCAACTGTAGTAAAATGATGACATTCTTGAGTAGAGTTTCAACATCATCATCATAACAGCCGAACGACGTCCACAGCTGGACATAGGCCTCCTCCCAGCGATATCCTGCGACCTTTACCAGGTCGTCAGTCCACCTCCTCAGACCTTATACTCGTATAACACGTATAAAAAAGACATTGAAGGTAGCAGGTAGGTTTCGCATGGGCGAAACAAAAATTAAATTATGAGGGTAGATTGAAAACATAACCCAGGGCCGGACTTAAATTATGTCTATAATTTAAAATTTTAATTGAGTTTAAAAAACTTGAAATCGTTTTTTAATTGAGTTTAAAAAACTTTTTTAGATATTTCTTGTGGTTATTTGTTATGTGCTCTTTTGTTTCTATATTTTGATGTTCTCAGGAAATCAGAAATCAGAAATCAGAATAATTTATTACACAACAACAAAACACAAATGAATACCATTAGCACTACGGAGAGGTCCCTTATTCGAATTTTTTTTCGAGTATATTTTATATTTTTAAAGATGTATGTATACTTGTTTTACATTCTAATGAAACCTTTTGTTCCAGCTCACATTTGACACGTTCACGGTGGGCAAGTTCGTGTCGTTCACCTCAGACGGCTGTCCTGACGGGCACATGACGATAGTGGAGCGGTCCCCGTCGCCGCCCACGGGACAATGGTGCGGCTCAGCCTGGGGCTACACTGTGTACTTCTCAGAGTCAGATTCTATTAATATGACTTTGAGATTGGACAGGCTTAGTCAACAGGTGAGTTGAGTTATGTTGGTGAATTTGGTACAGTCATTACTTTGTGATGTGATTACGGTACCGGGGGTTTCAATCTTGAAACACATTTTTCGTCCTTATAATACTGGTTTAATTGGCCTAGTTCGGTTCTGTCTCCTGCTTTTTAGGAGGCAAGTGGATAGATTATGTGTTTTCGTGCTCCTCCGCTAATCTTTTCCGATTATTGCGTTGCGGGTTTCAAGAGAGTTGAATCGTTTCTCCGAGACTCATCGAGCTTCATTGCCTCGGCGCTTTTCTGGTTGGCCATTATAGATTCTGGCTTTCAGAGTTGCAGTGGTTGGCAATAGCGTGGCAGACTAATTGTCCCAAATAAAATAAAAAGTACTGGTCTATTTTTTTTTTTCAACCAAACCGTCTTATCTCTCCTCGTGGCGCAATTTAAAGTCTAATCTAATTTAGAATTGAGTTTATCTCATTAACTAATTTGAACAAGGTTGAATATGGCTAAACCAGCCAGAGTCTTTACGTAACGTGACCCTGTTGAGGTCACGTTACCAGTTGGATCGTATAGATACTATTTTCTACTGTTATTAAACTCCGATATCAATGTTAAGTTAATTCTACTAGAATTATATATTTTAGAAAAACTTGGACTGGCTGTCAAGTTCCCATGCTTGTATATTTGAACAGTGATTATCTCATAATATAGTTTATGTACCATAAACTATGTATTAAAATATAAAATAAAAAAAAATGCTACAACAGCCAGTCTCTACACTGCTTGGTTATTATATTGAATAGCTATTTGTGACAAATCATCTGCCTAACATAAAACATTGAACGTAACTACGTCATACTATAGATTTACTTTGTGTATATAGATTTTTATTGCATGTCACAACAATAGACCATTATTAACACAATTCTTTGCGAATGTAATTTTTTTCAAGTGCCACATGACATTTAATTTTTATCTCAGCCACATTTACGTTGACGTTGATGAAAAAAGAGGGCAAAAAAATGGGTCTCTTCCGTGCAAAGAATTTTAAAACCAACTTGATAAATCTCATACACGAAGGTACATTTAGAAAGGGTACACGTACGGATAAGGTTTAACATACAATTTGTTAACATAACAAACTGACACGTTTAATTAGAGTTTTTGCTCTCAGCAAAGTTAATCCGTATAAATGAACAACAGTATTTATCTTCATTAAGAGTCACTTACTAAGCATCCCTTTGTGTTGTACTGACGTGATGTAACTAACTACACGTTTTCGCTTGTGACTTGACTAATATTTCACATCGCCCCGCTTTTAACGGTTCGCTGCCTTCCCTTTATCTCTTGTTAGCAGCCGTATTATGTGCACTAAGGGTTGAACTTTCGATCAATTAATTAGGCGACGATTACGGACACCCTCCCGGGACCGCAGGATAAGGATACCTCCCTATTACAATAATGTTATTGGGCACCGCCTTAATTCCTTAATTTAATAACGGGAATTTCGTTTCGGAACCATTTAATACATTTCGGATGGCTCCCTAAATTTTGTTAATGCGCTTCGCCTTTTATCTCTCACTGATATTTCCCTTTAAAAGCGAATCTTTCCAAATAGAATTTCGCTCTTCTAATTGATTAATGACTGTTTCTCAATACGACAAAAGTTGAAAATTTTAGATTACTCTCCGTTATATTTTTGAGTGCCTCTCCTGAAAGTTACGTTTAAACTTGCGTAATGAATTAATTGTATCCAATTTTTTATGAACTTAAACCTGTTGATTATAAAGAAGGATTCTTTTTACCACTGAAAAGGTTTTTTACTTTTATTTTATTTTAGCATCAACCCAAAACTGTTTAAAATTCCCCTCATCAAGTTAATTTCCACCATTTGCTTACATTTATACAAATTCTGACACCCCTATTTTATTACAGGGCGTAGGCTACAATTTCGACTTCAAGCTGGCTTACAAGTTTTTAAGGCGGAGTGAAGCAAGATTGCGATACGGTAATGCTACTGTCGGCGCGTGGAGAGGAGAAAGGGTACCTGGGACCTACTGCGACAGAATACTGAGTGATTGCGACCTTAGAGCTTGTCGCATCCAGTCGCCGAACTTCCCTGGCGTTTATCCCCGCAACGCAACTTGTACATACCGCATTGAACACACTAAGGTAAGCAGAGGAAATGGGATTTATCTTTTTGGGTTTGTGTATTCTTGCGTTTCGGATACGAGGAACTAGTGATGTGATTGCATACTACTCGTTTGTGAAGTGCTAAACTGTTATTCTTTCGTGATCTTTTTTGGCATTGATATCGTTTGAGTTACACTTTTAGGTCTTTGTTTTCGTAGAGTGTATCAACGTTTTGTTTTGGTAACACTGATTGTATAAGTGTAATGTCATTGGTATAGAGATATGAATCTATTGTTCTGTTTGGAAATGTAGGAATATTGTTACTATTATTATATTGCACACAAACATGGGTGCTTCATTTTAATGTAATTTCGCGTTATAGGGTTAGTTATTCAGAAGGTCAATTTACGTACTTAAAACCCTTCATAATCTAGTCACAATCTCATCTCAGCGACAATCTATGTCAATAATTAGTCATAAATTTGTATAGATAAATTAAAAACAAACTGAGAATGAGATTACAATGAGATCGTTGTTAAACTTATGGCAATTGCCCATATGATAATCTACGCTACGTCATCATTATAAAGTTCATTTTATCCAAAATAAAAGGTGTGCCGAAAAAGTTACAACCAAAAAAACAAAGCAATTAAAAAGGTGCCTGTTCCTGGTTTTGTTTAGAAAATAAATCGTAAGCACGAGATGTGTAATGTGGGCTTTGTGCGGCTCTTTGTGTTAATATTTAATATAAAATTCACACCAAACTGCGTAACTGTTACACCTGAAATGTACCTACATAATAAATGCCGGATGCGTAAGGGTTAGAACTCTTTTTGTTTAACCAAAATGAACTTTGGTAGCTTGTGTATAGTGTTGAATTCACTTTGTTATATTCCTTTGCAGATACCGGCAGATAAACATGTTTTACTAGCAGTAAGACAGACGAATAGTCACAAAATACATATCAAAGACCAAATAGTGAAGTACGATAGGAGTCAGCGAGTCTTAAAGTAAGTATACATAAAACTTCAGTGTTCATTCCTTACTGCTGAGTGTAAAGTTTTGTGAGTTCACGGAACTAGCGCGTTCGTAAGTCTTTCATATTATAATCATGTATGAGTAAATTAATTAGAGATTTTCTCCTTTATTAACGTGAAATGTAAACGATTAAAACTACTTATGTATAGAACTTGCCAATAACGGTTGGCGTGAATAAGTTTTCGGAAAATGCATTAAAATTATTTATTAGAGACGCAATTGTGAGACAGTTATGATACTTAAAAGGGATAATGTACTAAAAGTATTCTATATTAATATACTAGCTAAACCAAACTACGCTTTGCTATGGCTCAGTCTGATAAAAAAGTAAATAACACGCCTCTGTTAAAATGCAATGCTGTGTAAAAAATTCAAGTCAATCCATCGATTACTTTCCCAGTTCCGCGAAAGCTGAATATTTAAAGATCAGCTGTTTAATACATTTTGACCGTGTAGGTGTTGCGCTTTTGAATGTAACAGCTGTTCTTTTTAACAATATTGACTCTTGGAGGTCTATAAATATGTACTAATTCAATGGCAATAGTTTCGTTGCGATGTATTACACCAGTTCTAATCAAGACTAAGTAGTGTACCTAATTACTAGCGTCAACCTGCAAAACGAACGCTCAAACCACAATTCCACAAACCCTTATAACAGTACTCCCACACAACACACCATTACTCATGTCAGATGATAATCGTAATTACAACTGTAATATAGATTAATGAAACAAGTACTGTCCAGCACGTTATTAGTTAACGCACTGTCTTACTCCTTGAAATGAAACCTTCATTTGTTACCCTAATAATGTTGACAAATTCTATCCGTCCACGACATTTTGGGAACGTTATTTACGCCTGATTTGAAAAGGCGTCGGAGCGAACAACGATGGGCAAATTAGACTTTTGTTTCTTAGGGGATTTATTGAATTTCTGAAGAGATTAGCTTGGTCATTTTTGGTAAATCAATTTTTGTTGAGCTTTATTGATTTTGCTGTCAACGTTTTATTGGTTTTCTGTTTTATTATATAGCAAAGTGAAGCCTGTCATATTTTTAATGGATCTTAAGTGGTAGCTTGTTGACTTTTAAAGTTGAAGTCGAAGCATTGATTTTCTTTAAGTGCGGTAAAACAAAAGATGGAACATAAATTGGTACTTAGTTCAATAACACATTTTGCCACAAATTCGCATGCAAATATTAGAACAAAGCGACAATTAAACATGTTACACTATTTATGTTGAATATGGGACATATTAAACTTAGTTCAAATATGAATTTACACTTTTCTTGTTAACTGTATACTTATTGTCTCATTTAGGTACATATATCCATTATGCTCAAGACGTACTCGTAGCGTTCAATTATCCACCTCAAATACGCGACAGTACTTCAAATAAACACTCAACAACACTCCTCTCAAGATACCAATCTATTCTAAAACCTTAACTTGTCAAACTTCACTAATCCATCAATCTTCTAGGATTTGGGACCAATGCAATGTCGTGCAAGATTACCTCACAGTTTGGGACGGACCCACTCGCGATTCGCCCGTACTGGTACGCCTTTGTGGTGGAGATGCGGTCCCAGATATTGTCAGTAGAGGTCCCAATATGTTGCTGGAGTTTCATACATCGCCGTACGATAATCCCTTTCACCCGGTACCGTTGAGCTACCTGCCCGGATTCGAGCTGGAAGTACAGGTGAGGTTTTCGGATTGTGAATATTATGTGTAGTATTGGGTACGACAGTTCCGAATTTATTTTGTGCAATGGTATGCGTGTATATTGGAAAATATGAACGATTTGTGGAGGAAAAGGCTTAGAGTACTAAAGATCTTATTTTGAAAATGGAAATTCCATGTTATATTTTTTTTTTGTGGATGTAGTACTATAAACTATTTGTGTTACCTGTTTTCACTGACATCAGTAACCATCTCAGAGGTCCTTAAGGCAGTTTAGAAAACTCTGACAGTAGGGTGTGTGGGGTCATTAGACCTTACTACCCACATGATAAAGACCGGTATTCTTAATTACACAGTCGCTTTAGAAAGTATACATTAAACACATATAGCCGTTATTCCAAATCACTGTTTCGAAAAATAAACTCACAACGAAAACAGAACTCCATTTCAAATGATAAAACGGAGTCTTATAAATTGTTAGAATTCCAATTGAGACTGAACTATTGCTAAGTTAAATCCATACTATTTCTGCACTGAAAAGCTGATTGTATTGCATCCAATACAAAGCGGAATCGTTGGTACTTGGTGTACAGTAGTTCCAAGTAAATATATGTTTTCCTGTGCAGGTGTTGTATGTTGAAAAGGATTCACATTCGTACGTGCGTTCGGACGGCCGTTGCCGTTTTGTGCTCCGGTCTTCAGACAAAACCAGTGGAGTATTGAGGAATCCGAGGCATTCGCTTCCACCGAATACTTCTTGTGTGTACTATTTTCAGGTAAATTTGAACAGATATTTTTTTTACGTTTTATTTTTAGAAAATAAAGAACGTCCATTTTGCTTATTCCCGTAGAGGCAAAGGCAAAGGCTTCTTGCTAAATAAACAGAAAAAGAACTACTTATATAAAGAACTTCTGACTAATAATTCACCATTCTAAAATAACCCTTAGTATTTCAGCTTTTACGTACAAAATACCAAAATCAAAGCGTATTATTTTGGTCGTATCTGAATACAGATATCCAGTGAATATTGATATCAATATTTTTTGACGTCGTTTTTGTAACACGGTGCCATGATGCAGTATTTATTCACGTTTGCTAAAACTCCGGAAAACAATTTCTTTTAAGCGTTTAACTACGTTTTATAAAATATTTGATGCGGAACTAGCTCAAATCCATTCAGAAAATGTATTCTAGTATTAGAATACATTTACCTACCGTCAAAAATATTCACTGTTTGTTTGTTTACTGAAACAGCATTTATGTTTATCTCTTTATTTATTATTGATGTTATTCCGATTAATATAGATTGCATTTATTGGTATATATTTCATCAATCAACAGATTATTATAATAGGTCAACTAATGACCCGAATGTTTATTGATCACTTCGTAGGCCAAAAGAGATTATCGAAGCTTTACTCTGGTTACCTGAAAGCATAATAATAATTATTTTTGATTAATTATTGTTATTGGAACCTATTGCATTGATTTTCATCAACTACTACAATCGAGATGCTATTTTTTTATTTAATTTACGCAGTAAGGCGATATTGTATACTACAGACAGACATAGAAAGACATACTCATACGAGTATATTCAAAACATAATAGGTAGTTATATTTTACTTTTTTAAATTATTTTTAAATTTTCGTAAAAATATTTTCAGTGTACAGATTTTTTCACCTCTATTGCTTTATTATAGCATAGACTACACTAATTAATGGCCTTTCAGAAACCAAGTACCGATTAATTTTGTTCTTAAAACCCAAAGATTTGTATTTAAATGATACCCATATTGTACAAAATCCTATTGTATTTATCACAGCCGTAAAGCAAAGACATATTTAATGTTGCCTGACATATTAATAACTAAAGACTGTATCTAGTATTCAATTAACGGTAACAAATGTATAGAAGTCACGCAAAAGTTTCACAGTGAATTAGTAACGAGACTGCTTTGTTGTAATCTATTCATAGCTGACATTTCAGTGTAGCTGAAGAGCCTGTGAGAGTTGCGTTGTTAAGTGCAACTGCTACGCTTGGGTTCGATTCCCAGGTCAACCAAAATGTTATTGGGTTTTTCTACGAAATTCTCTTTAACAGCTCGGAGTTAGGATTTGTGCCCGGTTAATGGCAATAGGCTCGCCCCCTATTACTTGGGACCTAAATATACTGAACTGTGGCTTTACATTGGTACACCTCTGCCCAATATTCGAGGAATACAGGCATGATTGTGTGTTATGTTATTGAAGAGACATAAATATATTCTCTTTGTATTGATAGACTAGGTTAACAGCCTGTGGTAGGAGGCCTGACTCAATTTCAAAGCATAAATGGAATCCCAAAATCTTATTAAGAGAATTCTATTGACAGTTCGCTCCATACAACATGTAGTCTAGACATGTTTTGGTCATTTCGTAATTAGCTCAATGTTTTTTCTTAACATTAAAATAAAATAACCGGCGGGTAAATATACCGGCGAACTGTGGGTGTATATTGGTACACCTCTGCCTAACCCTTCGGGGAATACAGGCGTGATGGTTTTTTGATGGTATTAAAATAAAAGATCTAGGACCTTTGAAAACGATACGATACTCAATAATTCGAAATAGAAAATACTATTTTATGAGCTACCGTCTACCGTTTCTACATTAAGTTATTGATCGGTAAATTACCTGTACTTGAAAATAGACTTCAAAATATGATTTATATAACTATTAATTTAATTTTTTCAAAAAGTTCTTTTATTTTCGCTCGTGTAATAATTAATTTTGCATGCCATAGATACGTACACATTCTGTATATGTCGATATTGTATTTAAAGTAGACTATAATACATGTTTAAGGGAAATAAAGACATATGGTATCTAAATTACTGTCTATATTCAATCACCAAAATTTCATCGAGTTTAGTGGTTATACTTATTGTCAAAATAAGACTAGACTATGTTTGTATGTAGTGAGCAGCAGGACGCTGTCCAGAATATCCTTTTAACTAGGCAGAGTAATTCGATAGCCTGTACGTTACCAGTATTGCAAGTTGCCATGTTTATGTTTTTGGTACTGGGAACACTTACACAGTACACTGGCTGTAAGGAGGGGTGGCAAACCTTTTTACACATGCATGACATGTGTCTCATGGGTGGCAAACTGTTTTACACATGCATGGTATATTTTTAATGTTTTTTTTACCAAAAACTGATTTTATTTTCTTCCAAATTTATCTTTTGTTGTTGCCAAGCACAAACTCTCTGTCATATGCCTTCCCTGCAGTATGTGTTTCAAACAAAACAGCTAGGGTTGTAACTGGTAGTTAAAACGATTTACGATTTTTAGGGTCGCGCCAACGAGATAGTTTGGGTGTCGTTTGTGAAGTACCATTCTGCTGGAACGGAGCCCGCTGGCTTTGATCAGCAGAAGGATTGTTCGTCACAGCTGACGATATGGGACGGTGCCGCCCCTGATGCTGACTTGGATCGAAAGGTAATTTTGTGTTCATTTGTATCCCGGTTAATGACAATAGGCTCGCCCCCTATTACATGGGACCTTAACATACCGGCGAACAATGGTACACCTCTGCCTAACCCTTAAAGGAATACAGGCGTGATGTTATGTATGATCGTATGTTGTATCCATGTCAATCTTTGCTATAGGCTCTCCAACCACGACCGATATTTTTGACTAATTTCTTATCGGCCGTGTGCGTTGGTGTATTAGAATTCACATTTTTCATTCTCGCCGACAAGAAAATCTGTCTAAAATCGGTAAAAAATCGATCGTGGGCGGAGAGCTTAAGCGAAAACGTTTATTATGATAGTATATGATGTAGTACCAATCTTTTGGTACCATTCTATACCCTTTTCAACATTAGTTAGCGGGAAATTCCATAGTTGAAGTAAAAGGTTTGCGATGACGGGTATATTCGTGCTTAAACAAGTTTTGAAACTTTTTGTTTAATGAGTAGGTATTCGTTTATAAATAATTAGCTTCTGCTTGCGACTTCATCTGCGTGGAAGTCAAATATACTGTAAAGCATATCCTATGACACTTGCAAATGTTGTAGCTGTCTATCAGTGAAATAAGTTTTTTAATCGGACCCGCGATCACCTGTTACAGACAAATTTTGTATAATAGGTATTAGTGTAGATCTGTAATTACAGTTACTTTAACATCAGTAGCTTGCTATATCTTATTAAAAATCTAGGTTCATTAGCTTATCTTATTATTCACTAATCTTTGAAAAACTACCACATTACAACCAAGCCTTTATTACTAAGATTAATCCCCTAGGTAACTGTAGGTACCTAACTGAGCGCTCAAGAATTCTATTTTCACAAAGCACAAAGGCATGATTGATACACGCTAACGTATGACTTATCTACTACAGCGCAGATTAATCTTGGTGCCGTAAGGAAGCTGGTACATTTTCCAACCTTTAAGTAAATACACGTGACGCTATAACGCTCGTATTTAGCGAAGGAGTGGGCAGAAAGCTTACTCCCACTATTGCGATGAAGGTTTTCAGTGCCACGTGATAGAATTATTTATATCTCGAGGTCCCACACTCTTTTAGTAAGTCTGGTGGTATTTCAATCCGATGCCACCGGGGAGAGATCAGGTGCAGGTCCAACATTAACACGTGTGTTTTCGATAAGAGCACGGGGTAACTCTACTGACTTGCAAACTCCGAGCTGCTTACATATCTGGGTTGCTCTAAAGAGCTCTTTCTATTTATGCCTCTGGTACTAGACTGCTGTTGACGTGAAGACTCTTTTTCAAAGAATTGAAGTGCTGCCGCCGTGCGTGTGTGGTACGCTTGTCGCAAGGAATTCTCGACGTGTCAATAAACGCCTACGCAGACGGGGACGGCATGGGATTTAAAATTCTATCTACTTTCAAACGTATTAATATAGAAATACGATATAAATTGCTATGCTTTAAAATGATGCTGAAAGGGGTTGTCGATGCCGCGGCATCATTTTAAAGCATAGCAATGTATGTCGTATTTCTATAAAGATACGTTTGAATGTCCATTGGTAAAAACAAATAACCCTTGCCATGTCCTTTATGTGAATAAAATAACCGCCAGTGTGCAGTCCGAGAAACGGACTGCTTCAGATCTACAGTAATCGACCAAACGCATAATTGCAAAAGTACTTTAAATAGGAGTAAAGACATAAGAACACACTAAAATCACATTGATTTGATGCTTTGGTAGATAAGGGCAAGCAAGCAATCATAGCAATTAAAATGACTTAGCCAACGTCTAGCAATACGCTAGTCCTATTTAATATAATCGTCATTTGCAATCAGAATGACGTTCTGTACTGGTCATACCCATCAAAGACGTACCTAAACTTGTTGAAAGATATCCTTTCTTGACGTTTTTTAATTCACTTAAAATAACTACAGTTGAATGTTATACTAAAGATTTTTTAACAAGTGCCGGCCGGGTACCGGCTTATTCTCATTCGGCCATTAAAAATATATAGACCTACTTTTATATGCAATGGTACAGTATCTATGCGGATGAATAATAATCCTGTGTGCTTCTTGTGACTAGGTTTACATTTTACCATTAGCATAACTCGACTCAGTTTTGTCAATATACCATCACGCCTGTATTCCCCGAAGGGTTAGGCAGAGGTATACCAATGTTAACCCTCAGTAACCACACACCACAGTATTTTTTTCAATATAATTCAAAAATTATAAACACACCTTTCTAAATATAAATTTTCTTTAGCAACAAAATTCAATACTTTGTGATCAATTAGCGCACTAATTAAACATTTTCAAGGTATTTCCTTAGAAATTTAGTTCCCCGTAATGAGTTAAATATTTATCTTGTAAATGGGCGCAGAGAGCTTAGATTTATAATCGAGACAAGGCCGAAATATAACATTTTGAATGATAATTGCAAGTTATATCGTGTCGCTAAGAAATGGGCGTAATTTGTTATTTCATATCTACAAAATAACAGGTGACATAAATATTATTTGTACTGTTTTTTGAGTAATGTTACCAGTGTTTGCTAAAGATATCATTTAATTATGTTAGTTCGGTCAAAAATAAATGTGGATTAACAATGTTACTTTTGAATATTATTAAAATTGACACGAAATAACATAATTTACTGCTATTCAGAATTTTTGACAATACGAGAGAGTTCATTTTATTTTAATTTTAGAGCCATTTCGTATTTCTTTTATTAGATAGATATTATGTTCAATAGTAAGGATTTTAAATCCGAAATGTTAATCTATTTGTGTTGCGCCCTGGCTGGCTGTCTTTGGCTTTCCTTCTTGTTACTTTCATACAATGCTCATGCCAATTAGAACTGCACACGAAAATAACAAAGTGACACGATTTCTTTGAACTTCCCAAAAATCCCTAAAAACACATTTCGCTTTGAAGTCGCGTAGGCAGAAAAGAGAAGTACCGCACCATGTGTCGTCTAATGTCCCAAATAACACGGTAAATCTCCTCTTAAAACTGTTATTGTCTAACTTCCATACTTATCGGAAACAATTCTTGGCGTTCGCGCAATAAAAATAAAATATTTAAATTGTTATCGCATACCGAATCACAATACCGGGTCGTTCGTATAAAATTTTATAGTACATGAATTTAAATGGCAAAAAGTTCTGGGCCAACGTGTATCGTAATGAAATGTGGATTAGTTTAACATGTACCGCGTAAAAGTTTCGCACTGCGCAAGACTAACGCGATGATACAACTACGATGCGATATAGAATTGGGCGGTATTTCCACTGCCTTTATTCGTGCCATTTCACTTTGCCAACCACCTCAACCTCCCACTTGACGTCGGCAGCCAAACATTAATTTTCTTTAATGTGTCTGAGCACTTTTACCGAGTTCCACCGACTGCAGTGCGGTGTTTCGTTTCATTCATTCGGGATTCTTCAGTTTGAATTAAGAATGGATAAGCGGTTCTAGTTCAACTTATTTTTTGTTAGCACTTTAATCAGAAAAGTTTTTCCGTTCGCTCGCAGATACACTATGTAAATAGTGTTGCTGAGTTGAATAACTAAATAATTTATTCAGGGCCTTTTTAGTTTTCTTTCAATTTGCATTAATTTATGACGGAGTACCTACTTTTGAGAGTTGAGATGTCGTTTAAATTTATTTGAGCACGGATATGCGATAAATATTCATTACAACCAAGTCAAAGTTTTTTTCACTTGACTTACCAGCCACCATCTCCTTTCTGTTGCTAGGCAAAACTTATGCGGGATAATTAAGCATATTAAATCTATTTATATTTTCTATTAACCCAAATTATTTCTCCCACCAGTTGGACATGAGCGACAAGAAGTCCCGCCTCGGGCTGTTCTGTCGTGAAGAGTCGCCCCGCCTCTGCGACCATGCTCTCCTTTCTAATGCCACCAGAGCGACGCGGCCGTGCGCCCCCTCTGAAAGCTACATCACTACTGGGAACGCGCTAACTATACTGCAAGTAAGTAAATAATTAGGTCTGATTTACACATGCTACTTAGTTGCATGAATGCACGCTATCTTTTGAGCTGTGTAAGTAACTTTAACGATAGAGTTGACGGAGTGGGTAAGAGTTCGGTTATTGCGCTTTTGAAATGGAATATTTGTCTTGATTTTAGATAACTAGACGTACAATTGTGATACTCCCTAAGTAATTTTGCAAGTATCTTAAGATTCTAACGGTGAGAGAAGGGTTATAAGGTGACATGTGAAAACCTTTTGATATTTTGATCAAAACAATTGAGAACTGCTTCAAGTTTACGTTTGATTATTTATTAAAAATCCCAGCTGTACACAAACCACATTCCATTTTTTACGTTTAAAATAAATACAAATTACTTTGCTAAAAGAACACAAAGGCTGGAAACGACGCTTATAATCATGATAATGCTTTTTTATTAAGTGAGTCCCAATCTTTTAATAAAAATATCAAAGGTCAAAAGGTGACCGAGTTGTTAGTGGTCTAAGTGGTGATTAATGGAATGTCAAAGGCTTTAACAAAAGAGCCTATTTTTGCGCATAAAGTGGATCTTTAGAAGACAATAGGTTCTATGAAAAAAGCTTTTTCAAAAATCGTTAGTCACCTTTTACTGCAATAAAATCTGAGTTTACAAAGGGATTTAACCTTTGTATTCTCAGGTAATCCAATTTATCTAAATCATTTAGTTTTATCCTCGCCTTAAACCCAAAGTAATTCAATGATTTATTGTTTTACAAAGCCTTCGTAAATTCAAATGTAATTTGAAAAACTTTTTTTATGTCATTTGTTGGCAAGCAAGCTCAAGCCCACCTGATGAAAACTACATGAAAATAATTTTCCATTTATTCCAAAAGATTTTTTATAACGACCCGCTATTACACCAATATAGAACAACTCATAAAAGAATTAAACACGTAATTAGAACAACAAACAGCCGACAAACAACTAACTGCTAAAGCTCACATAATTACAGTTGCAAATATTTACCTACCCATTTTGGTAGGTACTCACGTATGCAAAGAGCGGTGTGACTGGCAGCGAGGAATTTTTAGCCAAAATATAACAGAAGCATATTGCACAGAAGTGACTCGGAACGGTCATGAATTTAGAAGTAGTCGACTAAAATACGTCACGTGCAACGGGAGATAATAGTGCGAGTGTTTCTTGCGCAATTTTTATGTCTTTCTCGCATATTGCTGGCTGAATTACTAAGGATATGGCTTCTCGAATATGTATGGGAGATTGTAATGGAAGGAAGATGGTAGTTTTTATTTTCGTTTAGATTTTTATTTAGTTTTGTATGGCTTCCGTTGTGTAGGAAAATGTTGTCAGTTATTTGTTTAACATTAATAAGTATCAACTTATTAATGTTGATGATGACTTATTGATGTTGACACGACTCGTATTTTTTTTATTATTATTTTATTGTTGTTGACGTCGTGTTTTATTTACAATTTGGCTAAGATGGTAAAAAAATCTTAAAAGTAATTACCTCAAGATTCTTGTTGTATTTTTTTTTATATATAAAAACTAGCACACGTAACTTGTAGCTAAAAGATTTAGTTTGACATTGTTATGACCTTAATGACAAGAACGATTAAAAGTTAAAGTTCTGTTAACATCGTTTGGGTACAGTAAACTTTCTTTATTGAACATGATACTCAACTTCTTTTTATACTAAAGCATAAAGATGTCACAGAAGTATATAAGTAGTACATATGTATAAGTAATGATCTGAATTTTACAATAATTAATTTCTGTTCTAATGGTAAGGCATGCTGAAGTTTTTTTCTTTTTTTATTCGAGTAGGGTAAGCTCTTGACTCTAGTCTTGGTCCAAGGTGACATAGACAAAGTCTACGATGTAGTGAATAACTTATGCAATAAACCTAGAATTTATAACACCCAGTTTCTGACAAAATAAATTATTATATTCTATATGAGGCAACATTCAACTACATATTATGTTTTTTATTGTCGTACGTATACGGTACGTATTGCTAAATTCTTATTTCTATATAAAATAAATGCGAAAGTAGCTGTCTGACTCTCTGTTAACCTACACGCCTAAACCACTGAACCGATTTTGATATTTAGTACAGAGATAGATTCGACTTTGTAAAAGGACATAGGCTACCTTTAGTCGTGAAAAAAGGCTTGAAGGGGTTGAAAAAGGCGATACACTTTTGCACGGGGGTTCGTCAATGTTATAGATAAAACCATGAAACGTTGCACTTAAATAATTAAATATTTGTTCAAGAGTTTTTGAAACATCAGAACCCAAAAAACGGCTGCCCAAAGTAATTTATTGAACGCGGATAAAGTCGCGGGCAAAAGCTAAAATCATATAAGAATATAACATCGAAAAGAAAATCGAAACCTAACAAAATTACGATATTCCTTTTTCATAAACGTCTCCTCAACAAATCAGAGGATAACAATATAAATCATATAAACATGATTTCTCCATTATCAACCCGCATATATGAGGTTGCTTATATTTATTTCGATATCGATCCGATACGCTAACATTCAAAGCAGCAATCCAGGCGGGATTGAGCCAGTGACTTCCCCATTGTTTCGTTTTCTCCCTCGCCACTGCCCTTTCAACTGTATTCCCTCGACTAGATGTAACTTTTCTGGCGTGTGAAACATTCATAGCGGCCAGGGTAGATAAGTCACGTGCTACTCCCGTTGCATTTGCCATAGTGAATAATGCAAGGAGCACGTGCTAGTTCGCAACTCTCACAGTGATAGAATGCTTTAGTGTTGTCACGTTATTTGAAGTGTTAGAAGCGTCACAGGATGAGACACGTACCAAAGTGTTTGTAAAACTCAGATTTATTGCGACTCATCACTCGTTATGGCTGTTTTATTTTCTTGCGGTGTTTTGCATAAAGTCGAAGATGGAACGTGGTGAGGTTTAATCTTGGTACCTATTGCAGATTGGTACAAAAATAAACAGATTAGCTTTTGTTTCCGTCTTCGTTCAGTTAAATGTCGGTTCTCGCGAGTGCAGACGAAATTGCGAATTGAAAAGTAGCCCATGTCCTTTCTTGGAGTTCAAACGTACTCCGTACCGAATTTCACCACAATCAGTTCAGTCGTGAAAGCATAACAGACAGACAGACAGAGTTTCTTGCGCATTTATAATATTAGTATGGATTAGCATGAATTAAACGAGATGCATATTACATTTCGGTGGAATGAACCAAAGTTAATTGATTTACTGACAATTTAGTGTGAGCGGTGATAGGTGTCTGATTATCATAGGATTTCACATTCCACAGTAATTTCGCGCTGCATTCCGCTGACGCTACACGAGGCACTAAAATTCGTAATTTGACAGAGTTGATTTCAGTTTCCAATTTGTGAATACATTCCTCTCTCATTTTGCATTTGAATTTGGTGTTGGATCTGTTTGAATACCTACCCAGTGTTAACTGGATATTCCAAACGAATTTTACTATTTATCTGCCAAGATTTTTCCTAAATGCTGGGATCGGTTTATCAGTGTTTTATATGAAGCCACTGCCTATCTGACCCCCACACCCAGTTCTTGGTAAGACTGGTTGTCAAACTTCCACCACTTGCATCTGACTATCCGTAACGTCAAAGATCTACGAAAGACAGCCGAGACCAACGGCTTTACGTGCTTTCCGAGGCACATGACACCACTAACTTTCAAACCTCGGGTTGCTACTGAAAAATTACCAAAGGAAAAACCCAATAACACTTTTTGCCCGACCTGGAAATTTAAACCAGAACCATACGGTCAGCAGTCGTTCTTGCGAACACGAGCCCGACAGGGTGAATTAAAACTAATAATATCATAAATTATGTTGAGATCGATGAAATCTCGTCAACTTCACAAGTCTCTTCTCGGCCTACTAACGACTTAACTGAAAGAACTAGTTAACGCGTACAATAATTACAAAAACTCCAACATTGCCATTAGTATTCTACGCAGCTGCTCAGCAACTAGAATACGCCCTAGTTAATATAGGAAACCTGGTCTTATGCAAGTTGTTAAAGTCACTAGTTGAGAACTGCTTTATTATTCAATATTAAATTCAACAGAGGAAGGACTGAAGCAAGTTTCTAACTAAATATTTGAAGTTTTACTACACCACGCGGTCTCTGTCTACCGTGGAGTCGGCCTTGGCGATACAGTACTTATAAAGTAGATACAAGTTTTAACGTTTATAGAAAAGTGAAAATTGATGAGGATAGATCATAATGGGTGATTAATGTAGCTATACTTGTTAAAATTTTACTAATGGATGCCTCTATTTTACTAATGGAATGTGGTATGAAGTGGGACATGATCATTAACAATAACACTTAAAATGGAAATTCTGATGAAATGTGTGTTCTAGGTTTACACGTGTCCGATAGGTATCATTATTGTTCGAAGCTATACTTAGTTGTGTATTTCTCTACAGGAACTTCGTCAAGGATCAGCACTCTACCCAGTCTCATTTGTCCTACGCTACGAGTTCGTGGATGTGAGTGAGCAAGGACAACCTTTGGTGGACTCACAATCAGCTTGCGACAGAGTCTTCAAATCTGCCCAGACTTATTCCGGCAGGTTTCAAGCTCCTCGAGCAATCTTCTACTACGGAAGGGGTGGCGCACAAAACCTTACTTGCATTTTAAGGTAAGAACTATTTCTAAGAAGCTTCTAGAACCTTAGAATTATATTAGAGATGTTACTGAAATTATGATAATGTTGCAGATTCGAAGCCAAACAAGGAGAAAGAATACAATTGACCTTCACAAGCACTTACTTTGGAAATAAATATTGTAATACGCACAAAGACTCTCGAACGAGTCGCTGGAAATGCGATCGGCCTGCGAAAAGAACCATTGGAGGCGAAGGACTCGCCCAAATTATTATAACTGAATATCCTTGGGAAGGCGTCCCGATACAAAGAGATTGCATTTGTACGAATAGATCTGAGCCATTAAATGTACATACATTAACCGCTCCTGTTGTGGAAATCAACTTTACCGTTACAATGATGAATATTACCGAAGATTATGACGATTTTGCTTTTGAGGGTGAATATAAATTTGTTCCGACTGGCCCTGGTGATGAAACTGTGTGTTCTACGGGATGGGGTAAGAGACGGCTTAGAGGCAGTAGTGGAGAAATCAGACTGTTTGATAAAAGACAAATACCTGTAGCACCAGAAATAGTCGGAGATAGACATGTCATATCAGAAAGTGTAAGAGCCGAAGTAGCATGTGTACATAGGCCTTGGCTGATCGAACCTGGGGGTGACGAAGTGACTCCTGTCCAAGGGAGGTATTTATATGTCAAAGTTCCTGGTTATGAGGTTTCAGCATCATCACCTTTCTGTAGCACTCCAAATCGACTGTACATTTATGAAGCTCACGACACTTCAAAGTTAAGAGAAGTCTGTCCAGATGGTACAAATGTCATAGAATTGTATTCACCAGGATGGAAATCTGCCCAAACAACCTTGGAAACCTCATTAAAACCCCACGCAAGAAGCTACGTCATTGATTTTCTACAACACGAGCAGGCCGATTATTCTATCAAATGGATTGAGCTCATGAAGAAGCAGTCTTTTGAACATGATCCAGAAGCCAACACTATACCTCCACCTGTGTCATTGGAATGTCGTTATAGGTATGTTTTGACACTTTTACTTATACCATCTCATGTCTATAGGATTACATAATAGCGTTCTGATATTGGTATTTTTTTTCTGTTTAGCTGTCCGGAGTTGAATGCCTGTATTCCCATCGCACTGTGGTGCGACGGTAGTGCTCACTGTCCTTCAGGCTATGATGAAGACGATTCGAATTGCTCCTTCAGGATATCCCTACCTCCGCCCTACGTAGCCGCGGCTGCTGGAGTAGGTCTTCTCCTATGTGCTATCGCTGTTGCTCTATGCGCATGTAAAAGACGACGAAGAAAAGACAAAGAATTCAAAGCGAGGCTAGATGGTGCGTTACCACCTGAAGAAAGACCGTTTGACCGCGCTAAAACAAACGGCGTACCAGAAGCTGCTCGCCAATATGCAACTGTACAAAAGTATGCGACGATAGATAAGTACAGCTTAAGTCAGAAATACAGTGCAGGGTTGAACGACGCTCGTTACTACGACGAGGTAGCACAAAGGGATAAGCTCGCGGATACAAGGTACGCTAGTTTAGGTCGAGCTGGGCGAGGCATGCGGGTTGAGAACTCAAGAGGCAACGGTTCAAGAAGAGCGATGCCTGATTTGGGTTATCCGGACTTAAAAGACGGTTTTTGTTGACCCTCCCCGGATCTTATAGAAACAACAGTTTAACGTTTAGGACGTTAACATTTGACAGATTTCCTTTGGTGTAAACATTAGATTGAAGACTGAATTTGGCGAAAGTGCCTCCCCTAACATTTGATCAATAGTTATTCAGACTCGAAATTGTGCTGCAGACATCGGCTTCTATTGTTAGGTAATTTGTTTTATACCGAGACAAAGACTACGACTTTGACTTTGTAGTATATTGTGTAAATAAATTAACTTTAAAATAAGTTTGGATAGCAGGCGTCGGATACTTACTATTCTTTGCATCAAATCTCACAGTACTATATTCTCATCAAATAACATATCTAAATGTACATAAAACGCTTGACAATACGATTTTAAGATACAAAATAAAATCATTTTAAAATGTTAGTAGTTTGAGTGGTTAGTGACTGACTCTGAACAATAGAATTAACTATCGGACTTAAGTGTAAACTGAATTATGTTATTAAGTAACTTCATATAAGGGTATTTTCCTGCATCATTCCTATTTTAATATGGGGTGTATATTACAAATGTTTGCCATGATAATCATTATATACATAAACATATTAGCGAAATAAAATAAACAATCCTTATCGAAGGCTATTTGTTTTTTGCCTCTCCGCGAACGACCGACTTTTTCACCGAATTTTAACAGATTTTTTTGTTGGCAAGAATGAAACATATGAATTCTAACACACCAACGCACACGGCCGACAAAAAATCGGTAAAAATGTTGGTCGTGTGAGGAGAGCCAGGTGGATGTTTTGAGTTATTTTTTTCTTTTAAGGCAAACAGTTGTTTTTCACCCTATCTACATTGTAATGACACTAGACATAAAAAATGAAAATGTGATATAGGTTGTAAAAATGTAGGTATCTAAGCGTTCACAGAATGTATAACTTAAATTAGTAATTTTCCTTTGTGTATAAAAGTAATTAAGGTTGTAACTAACTATATATTGATTGTAAATAAATTATAGATTAAGATTTTTAAAGTCTGTAATTATTTCCAAGTAAAAGGAAGATTAAAGTCATTTCTAAAAATCGATTTGAAGTTTTTTATTACTTTCTCCATCATAAAACAATTACTGGAAAACCTCATTTTCACTGGGACTCGTCAATTATAAACAAATGTTTCAAGTATTTACATAGATTATTTGTTTAAAAAGGAACAAACACTTATGAGAAATTGGTGTGTAAATAATATTCTTACATAGTAAAAAGAGTCAGAAATATCAAAAAACATATTCAAAGCGAGTAAAAATTACAAAACAAAACAAAGAAAAACACGATGATGTACCGACCTTCTTCTACACCTGTAAAAATCTCGGAACGGCTTAAAAAGTGTACCAAGTTAATGAATAGAACGCCTGTCTCACAACAAAGAAACAACGCAAATATACCGACGAAGACAGTTTTTACGACAATGAAATATTTTTATTTAGTACACAAAAAATGAGACACATTTTGCTTCATTGGGGCCGTGATATAAAGGTGGGACTCCCTACGTTCTTATATTTCTGTCTTGATATAATTCTTTTGTAAATTATAGCTTTGTATTTAATTACTTTATGCCACGCCGTCACGGAATAATGCGGACATTATGTCACAAATTCTTTTGAAAGTTAAAAGCATGAGTTTTTGTTAACACGTTTCCATCGATACAGCCTACGTTACATTCGAAATATCAAGGTGCTTAAATAAACGTTTTCAAATAACGTTGTGAAAATTGTAACGATTATTCAGAATACGAGCTTTTAAATAGAAACGGCTTCCGCAATTTTCTCGGTGAGATGCTCTTTGTTTTATCAACCTGAATTCTTAAACGGAGCGCTACATTCGAAAATAGGACACGCGAAGGCATGACAATGACAAAATAACTCTTGCAGTCACATAATAAATTGCGCTGATACTCGAAAAGCAAATTAAATTGGATAAATAATCTTTGTTTCATGACTAAATCTGCAAACATACCATCACGCCTGTATACCCCGAAAGGTGAGGCAGAGGTGCACCAATGTACACCCACAGCTCGCTGGTATGTTTAGGTCCCATGTAATAGGGGGCGATGCCATTAAGCGGGCACAAATCCTAACTCCGAGCTGCTACTAAGAATTTCATAGAAAAACCCAATAACACTATTTGCTCGACCTGAGAATCGAACCCAAGACCTCTAGCATAGCAGTCGCGCTTAGGACCACTAGCCCAACAAGGCAGAAAATCTAAATCTGAAAATTCAACTATAATTAGGAAAATCCTCCGTGCCATAAACTCGGAATTAATAGGTGACACTTTCTCATTTCCATAAACTGAACGGCCATCTTCTACAATGACGTCATACTCATAAAATCAAACAATTGAATACCAAGCTCGCCCAAGCAGGTACGCAACGTCACTAATTTGTATTTGTCTCGTCAAATAATTAGATTACAGGCTGAAGCTGCATTAGGCTGTCCACTTCGCTGGCGTAACGAGCGACTCGCAAACTAAATTATCTGATGAACTAATTAGGATAGAAACAGTACTTGAGTAACAACAAGTGAAATCCCTGGGACGTCGACGTTGAGTTTGAAACAATGTTTTGGATTTTGTGCTGTTGATCGTTTGTTGAACTTTGGATGACCTGTGATTGATTGGCAGTTGGTTTATTTTGTACAAAATGGTGGTGGAATATTATTGTGAAAACAGTTTGAATAATCAGATACAGATATACTACCAAAACTAAATTCCAAAAATATACTAACGCCCTAGTAACAACATCACAAATCAATGGACGAAAATGTTGAACATCGCTTAGTATATTTTTTTTGTGACTTACCTAAAATGTTTCTGAATAAAAATTGCTAATATTGTATAACCATTTCGCTTCGCTAATGGAGGTCAATTTACAATCAGAGCTTACTTTTATGAACCAACAATATTCAATCTTGTTTAGTTGTGGAATACTGAGAAATCTGTCAAGTAATATATTCCTTCGTTCTTTCATTTTCTCATCATCATCAATAGCCTATTGCAGTGCATAGGCTCTCTCAAGGTGCGCCAATGAGCCCGATATTTTCTCATACTTCTTACTGAATAAATATGAAAAGTAACTAATTTATTCATATTTTATCTTCAATAGCGAAACCATTCTCTTATTTTTATGCTTCCACATTTTTGCCTAGACACTAAGTAAACTAAGATAAATGAAAATACTTGACGTAAGTTTCAGGGTGGGTTTCACTGTCCAGTTATCCAGCTAAACCAGTTATCCTTGGAATTTGAAATTTAAGGAATGTTTCGAATTTCCGCTGTAGGCGCTCTGTGAACACGATGTTTTGGAAATACAAGACCAAAGGGGCAACCGCAGGGTAGTGCAACTACCTTGTAATTAAAGTACATAACGTTTGGGGTGACATGACGTATATTTAGTTTATTCTTGTGAAGTTATATGTTCTAATTGGATTATTTTTTACAAAGAACATTGGTGAAATAGGTAGTATTCTTTACATAAAATTTGCACAGCCATACAATATACTATAGCGTTTTAAGCACTTGTTCCGTTCTTTAGGATGAACTTTTTGGAACATGTAAGCTTCCTTCGTTTTTTTAAATAATCAATTTCAAATCAAGCTTAAATTCAGTTAGACTAACAATAAAACTTCTATTATATTCTATATTCTATTGTAAGGACACTCAACGAGACACAATTTGTGTCTCGTTGAGTGTCCTTACAAATAATATAGTATCAATGCTGTGTAGACGCTTTCTACAGTCTTTAAGGTGTAAAATAAAAAAAAATTGGAAGAAACAAGAATGACCTAATGAGTCCTAGCGGATATTGACCCACTTACTCTCCCAGAACGGAGATTTAAGACCTAGCAGTGGCAAGTTTCTAGGCATATCGTCACCTCCACGGGCTGATATAAAAACTATTCAAAGACTAGTTCAACTTGTTTTTGATACCTACATAATTAATCGCCTCATGTAAACTCTATAGGATAATTACTAGTCCAATAATTGTGAACAATATGTGCTTACAGACAAAGGATTCATAGGTTCATTGAACATCTACAATTCTACAGTAAGAAGGTAATTGAGCAGATCGTATCAGCATTGTACTAGCACATAATAGTTCTATATGTATAGCAATTGTACCAGGTATTACAGTAAAGCATTAATTGCTTATTACGGGCGTCAAGATTAGCATAATAAACTAGGCAGGTTCATCTTGTTGTCTGGGTAGTTATGGAATTACTTACATCACATACCGTCACGCCTGTATTACCCGAGGGTTAGGCAGAGGTGTATCAAAGCACACACACAGTTTGCCAGTATGAAAAAATAAATAAAAACGAAATTAATTAATTACACTAAACACAGTACTCACTATTTTGGAATTATTTACACTACAATTTACCTAAAGTTGTTGTATTAGTTATATATAGTGCTAGGTACGATATTAAACAATAGGAATTTAACATTATAAACTTTTTGGAACGAATTTGCGGAAGCATGTTCCATTGACAAACTATCAAAGTCTATTAAAAAAAGGTTATATAACCTACAATTAGGGCAGTAAGCACCATTAAACAATAATTCCAAGAGACAACTTATCTAGAAAACACTTTATTTTTTCCCTGAAATCGAATGAATTTTCATTGAACTGTAAAATTAGATTTTTAGTTGCTTTGAAATCAATAATTAGTTAGTCAATGAGGAGCCACAGGCAAAACTGAGTATAGATGGCGCCAGGAGCAACTGTACCGTGTTTACTTGTCAAGACAAGATTGTGATTGATTTTTCGTTAATATTCTAAGTTAAATTCATTTAAAATGTACTCTTTTCTGACTGTCCCTCAACTTAAAGATGAGTTACGTAAGAGGAATGCGACAACTGCCGGTAAAAAGGCCGATTTGATTGAAAAGTAAAGACTTAAAATGGTTGAGGTTTAAAATTGATTTGTAAGGTTTTTTTTATTTCTATGGACTAACTATCCTATTTTATTAGTAGATTAGAATCATGTGACCGGAATCAAAATTTTGGTGCCGATTGCGACATCCACGAGGACTCCAAGTACCAGTGTCCACCTACAAACACGTTCATAGATATAAATGCAGTTACTCCTCTACCAATGATCAAAAGAGAGGTCATACAGGATTATTTTGAAAAGTAGGTACCTATATTCAAATAATAAATCTTTAAGAAGCTGTTTGCTATATACATAAGATCAGTAGATAATGTAAGAAATATATTTATTGAATTAAGAACTTAGGTTCGTCAATTACTGACTGATAGTAGAATATTATAAGTAGAACCACTGCGATGACTCACCTGTATACTTGCTTTTCCCATGATAATCGTCTTCAGTAAAATGCGCAGCACACAAGCGTGCAGTATTACTTGCCTTAAAGTTTTTAATACGTAACGCCGATTCCCATTGTTTTCTGCGTTTATTATCCTTAGGAAACAAATGTACTCCTCTATTTTTACAATTTAACGCACTACACTGAGGCATCTTTCTCAAGATTAGGGAAAAAAATAAATAATAATATTTACTGAATGCCAAAAAAACCATACGATTTGACAACTGTTATGTCAAAACAGGGTACAGTTGCTTATGCGCCCTCTGTCGTGATAAAAAGTTAGTGCTCCTCCTCATTGTGTGCAATGTCATCGTCTAGTAATGTCATACGAAAAATATAGGGGAATCGCGTTTTGACAGCTCGTAAAAAGTATGTCAATTGATTAGTGGGTGTCTGTACCCAATTAGTTCGAATATCCCACTATTATTTTTCGGCAAAAGTCTAACAATGTTAAAAATACGAACTCCCCAATTAAAAAGTTAGTCTCCATGTTAAACTAAAATTAAACGAGTAAAACAAATGTTTATTAACTGAAATATTACGTGCTAGGTATACTTTTTATTGCGCACATAAAAATATTAATAAAAAATTTAATCATAATAAAATTAAACGTAGCCACGTTAACTCCGTCGAGTTAAATTTCGGCATGAAAAGTCTTGAAATTATCTAACACCTAATCTGCCTAAGAAAACGAAATTTTAAAGTTATAACCCTAAAAATGCGCGTGTAAAAGATTTGATCGTCTCATGTAACGGGTGTTTTTTTTTAAGGTTCTTGAAACTGATTTTCAGGATTTTTCCTTCAAAGGAATTTTGCGATAATTTTAATCACGTACAAGAGAAACAAAAAAAAAAAGATAATGAAGGTAAGGGACAAAATCGGGAAGAATGACTATTTAAACTAGATACTACTTACAATTATAAGGTTACAAGCATAACAAAACTCTCGACATTCAGATAAGGTTGATGTTAACAAAATTGGCTCTTTTCGTTGAATCTAATTTCGTAGACATTATTAATATTATTTGAATGTATTTTGATTGAATGTCAAACCTCTAAAAAAACACCCTTTATAAGGCCATACTATAAAAACTGAAAGCTGCGTGATTTGTAGGCGTTTTAAAATAAATAAAAATATAAGTAATCCTTGTGCCAGTTCTTCGACATGGTTTACTTAAGTAATAAACTGGAAACAACGACTCGACTCATTAAGTAAATAGGTTCTAGAAAAACGTGTTCTATTTTACGACAAAGTTATTATATTATACTTAATATTGTCTTTATATAACTAATATTTTTGAAGAGGTACAAATGGTTGTGTGTCTTTAAAAGATAATCTTTGAAAGTAAATCTGATTATAAGAATTCTTTCACTGATAGAAAATGTTATAAGGTTATGTACTACCAAGGGGACTACATCGTGGGTAGAAGCTATTCCTACTCATCATCTGTTTAACTTTTTCCCAACTATGTTGGGGTCGGCTTCCAGTCTAATCGGATGCAGCTGAATACCAGTGTTTTACATGGAGCGACTGCCTATCAGACCTCCACAACCCAGTAACTGGGCAACACGGTACCCCTTAAAAGAAGCAGCTATTCCTACTATCCTACGAATATTATAAATGCGAAAGTTTGTGAGGATGGAATGATGGACAGATGTTTGTTACACTTTCACGCTTAAGCGGCTGAACGGATCTGGATGAAAAGCACTAAAATAGACTGAAGTGTAAAAGAACACATAAGGTAAATTTATCTCGGAAAAAGTACGGTTCCCGTGGGAAAATAAAAATAAATCCGCATCCGCGTCAAATTTGACGTGAACGAGGCCGCGGTTGGCAGCTATGTAACACTCATTTTGAAGAAACCTCTTCGCCTCTTCTAAATCTTACATGACTCCGTTTTAGATAGAACTGATTTGATATCCATGGCTGTGACTGAGAAAACGAGAACTATACTTAGATTAAAAGAAGACCTACAGTTCTAGAAAATGTAAACGCTATCGATATTATTTGCTTACAAATGGAGCGAGCAAAGTCTTATTGCGTTCTAGTTTCATACTGAATATATGCACATCTTATCGCACTGTAAACTGGGTAAAAGTAAAGCCCCTAGCGTATGTGTTCCTTCTACCTATGACATTAAGCCTTCAAATAGCAAGAACAGGCTTCATCTGTGTACGCTTAGCTCATCTTAGACTTCATCTATCGCTTTGCATATGATGATCGAAGACAAAAACCGGCTCAACAATAATAATATTTAAAGAGGTAAAGTGTTGGTTTGTAAGAGGTAATCCCTTCAAGGACTGGTCAGTTTTTTTTTTTCAGTGACGTATTGTCTGGCATCATAGAATGTTTTCAATTGACTTCCTCGCAAACGAAGTCATGTGTAAAAGCTAGTTTATGAATATTAAAGTTAGAAATAGAAATCATTAAATACATTTTTTTTTCTCACATTTCAGGTAAGGTACGGCTTTTATTTACTAGGAAAGGCATAAGTACTGGGTGTAATATGTTTTAACTAAACTTTAGCTATCATCACGACCCCGGTTCTGTAACTTCATCATAAAGTAACATTGTGTAAAAAATATCGCTGGGTAATAACGATTTGTGTATTTTTAGTGTGAAAAATAACTGTTTATAGTGGCACGCAATGTAATTCATTGTGGGTACGTATGCCTGTATGCAGCAGTGCAGGGTGGGCCTAGCTAAAGTTAAGTTATAAAATATGCCTAGGCTAGGCCTAAAGTTTAGTTATATATAAAACCTGTTTTCGTAAAAAAAGGGGAACCTTCACCTTCAATATCTTCGTAACCAGGAATCACAATGGTGCAAAGATGATGTAAATTTCAGTTCGTTAAGTTTCTTCTTACACCCATTATGTATTCATCCTTGTAGGTAAATAAGATAAACGCAGTGAAATAGTAGACTAGAGATGCAAATCCGTGCGCTCCGCAGCACTATCTCGCATAAAGTTCACTATCCTAAGAGAAATAACACAAGGTGAGAGAGCGTATCGCTCCAAGAAACAAAACCACTTACTAGTAATGGGTACGATACAAGTTACGTGACACAAGTGTGAACATGCTGTGCTGGCCACGCATTCCAATTCAAACAAATAAAAACAATCCATATTCTCAGCACAGGTGCACTTTTCAAATGGAATGTGGGTACAAAATTGATTGTAGAGGGCCGTTTTCCATTTAGATATGGAAATTCCGACAGTGTGTATGACACCGCGGCGAAGCTCGTTACTAAAAAATATTCCACCGGCAATGTGTTCGCACGTGAATTTTTGCTTTTAACGAGAAGGTAAAATGGCTGAAATAATAGTGGGTGTTTTATGCGCATTTAAAGTAATGAGATGCCTATTTATTGCATGCTGATGCCCCAAATGGATACCATTTGTTATTGTTATGTTGGCAGACAAATTGTGATAAATTGGGGCTAATTGAAGAAGTTTATTATGCCATGATGATTTGCACGGATCAAAATATGGTGATTTAGATTGAGATGGATTGAGTGATTAACATTAATTTAATTTTAATGAAGGGCTTTAATGGCTAAGGATCATTCCACTTTGACTAAATTTTACAAAACAGGTAGGTACTTAACACACAAAACCTTCAAAATTAATAATAATTTTCACGAAATGTGGCTATAAAAACTTTTGATTGCAATAATCCATTTATGTGCTTAGACTTAATTAGTTAATAGAATAACGGTGCTTAATAATTCACAAACGGTCGAGAAACTGATAAAAACTAAATCAGGACCAGAAAATCGAGTTACGTACAAAATTGGATCTGAATTTTCATGAAAATTACAGTTGTTTACTTCTTCGATAAACATTTGCTTCACAGTATGTTTTTACAATATTATAAGTCGATTGGTGCTTCAGAAATAGAACGGTATACCAATCAACTGAGTGCTTTTTGTCATATTGTTATTTATGGATTGATAAAACCCGATTAAAGGGAAAAGCAATGACCGGTGGAAATGAAAGCATAATTTTCTCAAACAAATTGGAGAATTCACGGAACTTTTTAACTCTAATAAATATTGTAAAATATTGCTCCTAACTTTTGGATGTCGTTGAGAACGGGAATGAGCTTTTGTTATTATACTCTGTCCAAGTTATTGTTGGCTTGATAGAAAACAAAAGATGTCGTAAATTTTTAAAATGCTTCGCTATTTGTTTTGTCATTTCAGGAACAGAGAGTTGACGTTCGCGATCAGAGTCTGAATTTATTTATAAAACAAATCTCTGCTGTGTTTGTGGATTGTTTGAAGAGACAAAAGACAGCTGAGATTGACAGTTCATTATTACAATAACATAGAATAAGTAAATAAATATTAATATACCTCTGTAAGCTTTTGGAGATAATTCAAGTATTTTTACATACAACAACATAGGCAATGTTCAATGGAAAACAAAGTTGCAAAACATGTTATCGTGTTTCGGGAACCAGCACCACCACCACAAATAACAAGCCAAAAAACACAAAATAATAAGTGTTTCATTGGGAAACAGAAGCTGTGCAAAATTGTTTGAACCAACATAAGATGTTTCAAGCAACAATGTTGCGCGATTGTTTCTCAACTTTGTTCCCAATAAATAGGCACGCAGCACAATAACTAACTTCATCTCGAAAGAAACATACATCATCTTTTAACGGGGCCAACACACCACACATTTACAGCAACAATTGATATTTTTATGGCGGTCGGGACAAAATACATAAAAACTTTATTGTCTCCGGCCAGTTTCAAGAGTTGAGGGAGGAAAACGGTTTGCTATGATGTTTTTTGGCAATGGAATTGCCATCTGCTGTTAGTTATTCATTGGGAAAACGTTTTTGCGGAACTTTAGTTTTGTGTGTGTTTGAAGTCACAATGGATGAAGAATACTTATGAACCTTCTCCATAGAAGAAGATTGTTACAAGTTTATTGATTTTAGTGAAGCAAAGCTCTTGAAAGCGTAGTGTGGGAAGGCTCTCCATGGAGTGAACCAACGGACGATCCACGACTGGTAAAGGTCGCGGAAAATAACTGGATGCGGGCAGCGCAGGACCGGTCATTGTGGTTACATTTTGGGAAGGCCTATGTCCAGCAGTGGACATCGTTCGGCTGATGTATTGTGGTGGTGTTGTTGAGTGATAGCACGCTGCTTTTGAATAAAATAGATTTTTTGTCAATGATTGGTACTCATCTAACATGGCAGGCTGCTGGCAGTTGTCACAGCGTTCATAGTGAGACAGGATTCCGGCAGTGCCGAAACGGAGCTGAGCAACGAGTCCACCGACCTATGAACTGATAGTAAGTATGGCAATCGTAAGCATAATTCACTTGTTAAACTGCAGTGTTTTATTTTGGAAACATCTCATCTCATGAGCTGTTATTCCGTCGATGCTAGGGATTGGCTCACAATGATGTAACCACCTAAATTTACCGGGAGAGATTTTTACAGAATAGGCGAATATACATTAATTGGCAAAAGAATTACAAGTCACAATTTTAAGTTCATTTAGTAGTTAGACATAATTATTTCTGAATTGCAATTATTAAATTAAAAACTTAGCTATTGACTATTAACATTTAAATTTTATATAAAAAATCATTGGTATAATGCAGTCAAAAGCATGGACTACTATTGTCATACAGTGGGCAAAAGTCCAACTGTCTGGATTTGATTTAAGCATCTAAAAGTCACCAAGCTAAACACGTTACAAGCGGATAAAAATATTTTGATGGCTTAATATTCTTACAAAGTTAAAAGCAAAAATACTTCATTCTTTTTGAGAACAGAAGCCCAATTTCTATTAATTTATTTTTGCCATCAACTTGTCAAAATTTAATAATAAAATGTGAGACTACAACAGATTTTCCTCAAAATATAGAGTGTTTTGTGAATAATAATTATTATGGAAAAAATATATAAAAGTTAAGGGGATTTTTGTTTTCGAATAATAATTTGACAGAATGTTAGGTATCTACAATCTGTATAGTAGCGATATTGTGTTCTAGATATAGGCTTCTCCCAAGTTACTGGCAAACTGTTAGCGCAGAAAGATTAGCGATATACAACTGTACTGCAACAGAAATAAAACTGAAAATTGGGTAAATGCGTGCTTGTAAATAGTTCCTTGCGGAGCCATAGCTTGCTACTCTATTTGTGAAGTGTTTTAGTTGATAATCAGTTAGTAAATGAATACTGTTCGAGCATTTGTTGCTCTGGCCTTGAGGATCACTTGTTTCAGGTCTTGGACTACACAGCACACGTTTCAAATTTTCTCCGACCAGTATTGAGCAACTTGCACAGGTCTTCATTAGACTAAACTTATAATAAACTATAACCTTACCCTTTTTAAGGTGAACAACAAGATGTACTTACGTGACGTGTGTTTTACGTAGATGAAGAATGCCACGACAACAAAAACCTGGAAAATATGAAACATAGTGAGTAGGAGTTCCACTTAAGCATCCAATCTTTGAGTGAGCATAAGTTGGTTGCCCTAGCACGTGTCACGTGTATCGCTGATCATAGAACGTAGGAGCTTAGCTTATAAACTTATGACCTTCCTTCAAAGGCGAGGCCATACAGGACAAGGTTCCTATCTAATACTTGGTTCCAAACTTATGTAAGATTCGATTGAATTTTCAGTGTGACGTTACATACTGCGCGCATTGTTGTTAAAAATTGTATCAGTCTCTACCACAATGTAACAAATTGTAGGTATCATTATATGTTGCGGTTGATGTATTATGTAACTTTTTTTTCAATATTGTTTTATGGTGAACAAGCCTACGCGGCTCGCCTGATGTTAGTTAAGTGGTCGCCTCTGCCTATAAACATCTGCAATACCAGAGTCCTCGCAAATGCATTGCCATCCCAGAGATAAAGTTGAAATGAGTCATGTAACTATACTACTTTTCTCAGAACGTTTTTTTTTCGGAAATATATTTAACATAACTGACCATACTGAACTACGACTGCTGATATTAAAAAGATCATTCCATGCTTTCTGTAAACATACACATAGGTACAGTAAAAGGGCATAATTAAACGTATCATTCGATCGAATGAACAATATTTCTCTTTGATGTTGCTGTTAAATGAATATTCCGACGCGGTACGTATTATTTCGTTAATTACAAGCATTATGGAATGCAATGCGGTCTGTTAATTTCCGCTCCACTCATATTGTGTAGTGACATAGTACGAATGTGTGTGTCGTTAGTATATTGCTGTTCGCATGTCATTGTTTGGACGGGCGGCGTTTGTGCTTTGTAGGTTATGTGAAATGAGTTTGTCGCAGTGTTTAAAACGTAAAATGTATGTACTTACATTGTGTATAATGGGGCAAAGGGGCGTCGTAAACGACGACTGAAGAATTATGTTAAGTGAATAGCTAGTAGCGCTTGAAACAAATAACAGTTGTTTCTTTTTTTTTTCTTCGAAATAAGGGCTACAATTTGATGGCACGGTTGGCGCAGTGGCAGCGCTGCGTACCTCAAATTTGACTCCCGCTTCTTAGCGGGAAATATTATATGAACTAGAGGTTAATGTTCCGGGTATAGCGGGTTATATTATTATGTGTGATTATATGTTTGTATACCGGCGAACTCTGGGCGTCCATTGGTACACCTTTGCCTAACCCTTCGGGGAATTCAGGCGTGATGTTATGTATGTATGTGTATGTGTTTGTAAACGAAACCATGAAAAAAATTAAATACTACAATTCTATTATTTAGTATTTCAATTCATTGTTGTTCGGGATGAACTAAGTAGCTTTTATATTTGTTACTAAAAAGCTGTTTTAAATTTTAATATTCACAGTAAGTTCTGTGCTTTATTAATGGAAACCCACTAATAAAAGTACCTACGTACCTTCTCAGTTATTATTTTACATTAATATATTACTTGCTATTTAGATATTTAATCGTGTTCTGCTATTAAATTACAATGCATTCATCACACTACGTAATTAGTATTATCAAATTTTAAAGAAAATGTGCGCTGCTTTATTTATGGCCCCATTCATAATTAACGGGCGTTCTTAATTGCTTGTAAAATGATTGGGGTTCAAAAGTCCCGTGCAGGTACTAACTTAAAATATTTGAAAACGATGAATACAATGGTATTAAAATTTGCATTTTTTTGGTTTACTTAAAAACGATTACCGTGTTAATAACTTTAGTTTGTAGGTTCTTGTTGCCTTTTTCAATATATTTGATAGAACATACGTTGTGAGTAGTGTATTTGTAAGTTCTAACCCATGTATACTTATTAGTGTACTGCTGTTTTTTGTCCCTATGTAAATAAATAAACATACATTGATAGTGTGATTCAACAATATTATTATGTTCTTCATACCTACCTATTAAGGCACGTAAGACTATAAACAAAATAAAAAAGAGACTTAGTTGTGTATTATTTTACATATAGATCCGTTTTTATTAAAGTATATTTTTATTAAACTAGAGCAATTTTCAATTTTGTTAAACCACTAAAATGTTAGCAATCTCCTACTCCACAATTACTCCGCTTTACAAAGACCAAGTAAACGAAACTACGAGTAGTAAGCCCATCTGGGCCTGACGCTGTAAGCACCAGAACTGTTTTTGCGTTCAAAATGGAACCCTTCCGGTAAACGAGAACTTATTCGGGTGTAACATGAACTTTCGACTAAATGTAGCATGTGTTTAACCACTCCCATAATTTTAACGTAACGACCAACTACGTGAGAGAGATAAGTCGAAGTTTTCGGCAGGGAAGGTATTTCTGGTTTATCGCACGCACGTTGGAAGAAATTTTAATGAATGCGCTATAGTTAGTGAAAGATTTATTAGGCTCGCAGCATTGCGTGCGTCCACGGATTAGAAGTTTCTGATTTATATATGAGGCCTAATGACATCGTTAAGTCTTTGTATTTTTAACGATTTTTGATTGCCTCGTTTCCTATAGGATTGAGTAGGGTCAGTGTGTAATGAGGTGCGAGGTTATCGGACTGATCGTTTGATGGAAGTGCGCGAGTAGGCAGTTTTATGTCGCCAACATAAGTTGGAATTTAAGAAAAATCAGTGAGAGATTCTTACTTATTCTTGCGCCTCATTCATCATCATCATCATCATCATCTTCCTGCCCTAATCCCATTTTACTTGGGGTCGGTGCAACATGTTTTTTTCTTCTTGCGCATAATTCAATGCAGAATATTCAATAACAAACAACTGTCAAATTAAAGAATAGTGCGGGGGCAAAAATGACTTTTTCACAACTTTTTATTGTGTTTTAAACTGTTAAAACACAAGTAATAATGCTTGTACTTACTAAGTAATAAAAAAGTAAAATGTTACTCTAAATATATTACTGTTTCAGCATGCAGCAATTGCTTATACGAGTACTACATATACGTATGAGTATATGCCGACATTCGAGAATTTGGCTAAAGTATAGGAATATGTGTTTGACCGTAGTTCTACTTAAGTGTGTCTAGCTCTAGACTTAGGATCACTCAAGATTTTATTGAATTATACCACGTGTACGGAGTTAAAGCGCTGAAGAAAAGTAGGTACGTACCATTTTTGCTTTTGGAGCACCTACTAAAAGGGTCATTGAACTTTTCCTGAGTCATGAACATCCTTTACCTTTCTTGCACGTATTTTTGACAAAATCACGTATGTAGGTGACTTCAAAAATAACATTGTGAGAGTTATTCTGCTTTTCCTGTAATTAATTATCATGATATTCGGTATGTTAAGCGGCGATGTAAATACCTACACACGTAGATACTTTCATAAATAACATTATTTCAATGTTGTATTCTCAGTTGGAACCTTGTTTATCTTATGTATGTTTTGGTTTCATGTTGTTTACAGTTTGCTATAACTTATGTACCTAGTAATTACAACAACAATTAAATCAAATAAATGAATATTTTCTTTGAAAATGGAATACAATTTTGTTTTTTTGTCTTTTGTCTTGACAGACTTATCTGTCTCAAAGATTTGTACTCGTATTCTAATTAATTTAGATCTAATTAGCTGATAATCTTACAGGTAGGCAGTCGATATACTTTGATTGGTAATTAGTTACTTAGTATTACTAATAGCAGCCAGAAGTATCGTATCCGTTAATCTCTAACTTTAGCTCACAAGTCTTGGTTTATTTTTAGTCCTAGCTTATTTGTACATTCCTTTTTGTTGGAACTTGTACGAGAGTTCTAGTCTCGTTTTAGCTTAGTGTTTTTTTAGTCCTATAACGTTGAAAAGTCTTCTTTCCGCTAAAACAGTATATCTGATTAATACTGGTAGGCTAAGTTGTGTTTGTAACTTCACTTACCAGTAGATTTTTCCATTGATTAGCGCTGCTTATTTGGGAAGCTGCATTAGGAGAGGAGCCAATAATTATATGGCTTACTGGTAGGCTCTGTGGGCACCTCCTTGTGTGGCTGTGGTACTAGCCCAAGCTTCCCTTTGTATATAGGGCTTCAACTACGTTAACTGAAATGCTAGTGTACTTTAAATAATGTACTGAAGTTGTGTGCTCACAGTCATCTCGAGCGCTGCCACACAAATGCCCCATATACGAAAAACCTAACTATTTCGTTTTCGATTTTTGGATCACTAAAGTGTTTAAAAAAAACAAGTTTCAGCCAGGTTGCCATGATATACAACCTTCAGAGTACAATCACTTGTACGTACCGGGAAAACAAGGGAAATCCATTTGTGACTCTTCTATGATTCAAAGGCTAAGATTTCACAATTAAAATCACCCTAATTCAAACTAAGAGGGTGATTAGCGAACAAATCCACCTGCTATCAAAATTTCAATTACGTATTAACATTAGCTCGTCTTAAAAGCGAGGGGACGAACCCTGTAGAGAATTATAATTATCTATTCGGCCCCAATCGGTTTTTCTCCGACATTCCCCAACCTTTCGCTTTGATTCTTAGCTATATCTATTTTATTAATTATATTCAGCTGGCCATTCGCCTTTATGTTGTACAACTTTAATCCTTTTATCCGTTTTGTGTTTGAATTTAGAATTTTCGAACAAACCCTTCTTGTTTTGATTTTGGTGATGTGATTGAAAGGTTTGAATCGGGACTTAAGTACCCGGCTGTCATAAGTGGGAAGGAGGGGCACTGATTCAGCATTAGAATTTGATGAATATTTTATTGAATTGGCATCGGACTGTAGGCGCATGGATCTTTGCCCAGCTATAGAGTAAGTAGGTAGGTAAATAAAGTTACCTTATAGTCGATATTTTAAAACTCGTCGTTAAAAAAAAAAAAATGTATTCCTACTAAACTTAAAAATAATAATTCAAAATCAATGTTTTAAACTGTAACCTCTTAAAGTATAAAAATCAAATCTCTTATTACATATTGAAAACAACTGTAACTAAATATTGATCCATTTGGCAAGACATTGAACTTCCACGATATCAAAAGTACACTTAAGCAGACAATTCGATTCAAAGTCTCCCGCCACTGAACGCAAACGACCATCACTTTATGACGTCACGGGTACATTACGACCACACAATTGAACGCAAAGGTAGTTCCAACCCCAACATTATCACTTAAAATACTTAATATGCTCACAAACGTTCCAACACCATGAAATTCGTTTCACGTCCCCCAACGAAATGTCAAACGCTTAGAGAACCTTCTCAAATACTCTAAGAGGGTCGATTCGACCCCTTGACAGCTCTAACCAGTAATCCGTCGAAAGCGAAGGGTCACTTTCCAATTACATAATTGTCTACTCGAGCGCAACGTACGTTCTCCAAACGTCGGCGAAATGGCGCTGATTATACAACTATTGATAAGAAAAACGGTAGAGTACCAATAGGTACCTTTCAGAGAAGATAAAAATCACAAGAAATAAATGCCTTGTCTGTACAAGAATGCCTGTCACCTGTACTTTGGACAACCTTACTGACGCCACTCATACTGCAATCAACGTGGTCACTGAGTTCAAACAATAGTTACAATCTGTTGGTTCTGTAGACACAAATAATAGCAGCCTATTATTATCCCACTGCAAGCCAAATGCCTCTTCTCATACAGATATAGCACGAGCATTGATCACCACGCTTGCTCAAGGCGATTTTATAGAAACATAAGCAAGAACAAACCCACAGCTTCCATCTCATGGAAAACGAAAAATCTTAACGTCGAGGCAATTAGAAATAGTGGATGTAGAATCTAAATTTATCAAACTATTTCCAAAGTCATTATCATAACCAGTGGGTACCTTCATTTTAAATGAAAGTTAACCTTTTGGTCTCCTATTTCTAATTATGTGGGCTAGGTAATCTGCGAATAGCAGCGGGCCATTTTACTAACTTTTAGAAACGATCGCAATCTAATCCCAGTTTCGGTCTGTCAAAAATGTCTCTATAATTTACCTACTTCTTTGACGTTGATTGTTGCTGAGATGAGACTAGACTAGACTTTGAACCCTTTAAATTAGTAAAATTGGTTTTTAGATATCAAAATCTCCGTCTATGTTAATTTACATTGTACCTTCGTATATGTATAACATTCCTACTTTGGCAAACTTTCGAGATACACCTACCAATATACTTGGTGTACTTACTTTACAATACAACAACCTTAATATCTGTATTAATTTGTATAGTTTCAATATATTCCATCTTACTTAACCACTATAATGTGAATACGACTAAACTGGGATCCCTTCACATAAGTTATATAACATTTTCGAAATTGTTTCCATGTGAAGTTACAAACCACGAGGACGCCGCGGGGCGATTTCCTAGAAACCCCCTGTATATAAGTTTAAAGTTTTATCATTAACACTTCGCTGAAACCGACGGAGGTCGAAACAGTCAACGTAACTTTGCCCAGGAGTGTACAGACTGAAATATCGATAAGGGTGGTCTGAAATACTGTAAGCGTTAAAAGCAAAGAATGGTTTTTCACTATACTTGTTTGAAACTGGAGTAACACCTTGATTTATTGGCCTTGAATTCCCCGTCGCAGCGTCCGACCAACTTTACTAATTAAGAGAAAGATTAATTTCCCGTTTCCCTTAAACAATTTCCTTTAAAAGTTATAACACTTGGAAACTCTTTTTTGGTTATAAAAATAATCTTATTCATCCTTAAATCTCGGTTGAAATGTTTAGACAAGATTTCCAACGAAATAAAAACCAAACAAATAATTTTCTTGGACTAATAAAGGGAAATGAAAAACAACAATAAAATTTTAATAACGTTTATAAAAAATAATATTATGTAGGTAACAATATTTTTAGGATGAAAAGTGTGTTGATTACAATCAAATTTTAATACAATGAAAATACTTCTCAAAGACCGTGAATCACAGAAAAATACATTGGGAAATACATATTTCTCGTATTGTCACAATGACATGTACTACAGATACACGTGTACAGATCGAGCGAAATGAAGCATAATATCGATCATGCGGAAAACGGTAGGTGGTTTTAATGCCAAACTGACGAAATATAGAAGGCTCAAGGCAGTGTTACATACCTTCATCAACGATTAGCTGCTGCCAGTGGCTTCGAGTTTATGTCGACGAAGATAACGGGACTTCCAGAAGGAAATAACTGGCAGAAATCGTCATGTAAGAAAAAAGCGTTATGCCCTCTATTAGCGACCTTCCCTCTCATTCTCTGTCTCACTGTCTCTTTCTGTTATATGTATACGGGTGAATGAAGGTGTGTGCGTGCGAGTATCGAGATTCGAGCAGCAAACATTATTATTCGTGGCCAGCTGTTTTTCCTAAAAAGGTTTTTTTTATTCATATGTATTTCTGTAGTGCTTATTATGACTGCAATTTTCTTTCTTCCTACCTGACGGTTTTTTTTGGGCCAGTTACAGTACGCAGAACAACCCACCAAAGTTTCATCACAATCAGAACAATGATTTAGAAACACATATAGGACAAACATAATAAACATTATTTTTTATTTATATTGCAGATAGGTCGCGTGCGTGTCCATAAAGGAAACATCCACATAAAATTAATAACGTATACCGAAAAAATCACAATAGAACAACTGTAACGATACAATACACACACATTACAATACCTAGTACATATTTATATTTAAATAAACCTCAACAATAGAACCACAACGTTGCGTGAACCTCCATAACAGTTATAATAACGCAAGGATTTTTAACGTTATTTACTCAAACGTTTTAACATTAAAGCTCAAGTTTTTGATCCTTAATGATACAATAGAGGTACACTAACACGCCATAAACTCATTTGCTGGCGACTCCCTAATCTTGGCTTCCAGTGTATTTAGTTTCACATTTATGAACAACGCTGGCATGGAACTCGCTTCGTACATAATTATTAATATGGGCTTAGAGCTGTAATGAACCACAAAGCTCGCGGCCCATATAATATCCTGTACTGTTTTGATTGCCAGCATGTGTAATTTGGAACTGGTAACTACGCATTACAATGACAATCATGGTTTTGATAATGATGATCTATTTTGTGTTAACTTGACACTTTCGAGTTTGAGTTTTCTGTGTACAGTCCTACTATTAATAATACTATAAATGGGGAAGTTTGTAAGGATGTATGGGTAATGTTTGTTACTCTTTCACGCTTAAATGGCTGAATAGATCTGGGTGAAATTTGGCACAGAGATAGATCGTAGTGTGAATTAATGCTTTGAATACTTTTTATCCCGGAAAAATGTACGGTTCCCGTTGAGTAATATATCTAATTTGACGCGGACGGAAAAGTATTTAATTAGTAATAGATTTAGCTTTGTTGTCCTTGTTAAACAAACCATTAGGTTGTCTATATATAAAATTGATTGAAGTAAGTACTTGTCTTTCAATTAATTAACACTGTAGTGAGTTTTGATAAAGCACTTTGTCAAAACAGTGCCTAATAAAATTACTTTTATAAGACAGTCATGATTACGTTCTTTGTACTAATATTGTATAAGTAATAAGTAAAATATATAACACACCGTTCCTCTTTGATAGGCCGTTATAACCATTTTATTATAATTATTCATAATAGTTTTATTATGTGGACCTAATATTTGGTTAAATAAAAATCAACATCAAAGATAAAAATAACGTGTGTTTATGCCTTAATATTTATTCCACATCACTTCTAATGTAAGTAGAAATAAGGGTTAAAATATAAGTACTTTATGTGCTGTCAAGATGTTTGCAAACCTAAAGCCATTGAAGAAAACATCGTGAGAAAACCTGCACATAAAAATAATATAGTCTGAAATCGACAATCCGCCTTGAGCAAGCGTGGTGATCAATGCTCGTGCCTTCTCTGTATGAGAAAACAGCTTATCCCTGCAGTGAGCAAATAATAAATAGGCTAGTATTTTTTTTTTTAATAATTACCTACTGTCTTCGGCCCGCGACTTCGTCCACGTTAATATTAATATTCTATCCCTCGGTAACAGTACATTTTCCGGGATTAAAAGTAGCCTACATATATACTATTCCAGACTACAATCTATCTTTGATCCATTTAGCCGTTCTGGCTTGATTAAGTAACAAACATCCATCCAAATTGTAATCGTCTTATACTTATTCATGTCTTATCGTCTCACATGCGAAGTATAAATCTTATCTCATCGTCTGAACCGGTTCGACCAAAAATCGATCATGTGCCTAAACTTTGGCTTGAAACAAATTTGCAAGCGTTAGCATGTGCACGGAAGCTCTCGGCACGGTTACATGCTGGGGGCTGAGCAGAAGGAACCCATTTATAGCAGCCAGATAGCTGATAGTTTCCAATCCGAATGCAACTGTCTGTGTTTCATTTAGAATTTGAAATAACTAATCAAATTCAAAATTTGATATCAAATTGTATTAGTATTTTGCTGTAAGCACAACCCGATTGTATCGGCTGTCATTCTAGATTGTTAAGGGACACGTTAAGAGTAGTCAGAAGCCCGATAACCAGTCTAAACAACCAAAACCAGTCCCGTTAACCAGAGGTAACTCTGACAACCAGTCTTACCAAGAGATAGTCAGTCGCTCCATTTAAAACACTGTTATATATTTAGCTGCATCCGATTAGGCTGGAAGCCGACCCCAACATAGTTGGGGAAAGGGCGGGAAGGTAATGATCCTGCCAAGAATTACATCCTTTTGGGAGACATTCTAGAAACTTTGTCGATGATCAACCGTGATGATGGAATAAAGACATGGCTTCTTATCGCTGTATTGTCTTAACATTTTTAAAGAAACTAAAGACTGATTTAATAAAATTATAAATATTTTTGAAACAGTAGAAGATAAATATTTAACTTTTCACCTTCGAAAATTAAACTCAACTGTCAAAGACATAACAAAACAGTTTAGTTTTTACCTAAAAGTTTTTTTACCGCGCGTAATTTTTTATTATAAAATTAAAAGAAAGAGGATCAACATTAAAAGCATTTCAGTCGACATCATTTATCTAATAATGCCGTAGAGACTATATAACAAAAGTTTGCAGCTACTACGCTATGCGTTCAACTTTGTCGAGACTTCATTTCTATGCCACTGAATGCCATATTCGTGGCAACTAGGTGTTATAAATGAGCTCATTTTTCAGGCGGGAGACTTTTTATGGATATTGTTTTGCTTAATAATATTTTCAAGTGCTACTGTGATATTATGCAAGCAATCTTAGAACTCGTTTCTTTGATGCAAAAGCGCAAATAGAGCTATTTTAGAATGATGTAAATAATAGATTTTTTAAACACGCTGCGAGAAACTTCTATATATTACAGGAGTCTTCGGTATGGGTTATAATGTTTTTATACGAAAATATGAATGTAATAATAGCTGTATTTTTTAGATAATTTAATGGTACTGTTATGGGGTAGTAAGTGCTCCATTAAATAAACATTATTTCTTCTCAAATATTCTGTTCCTTTTTGTACGATATTATTCATTGTCACGATTATATTAGCAGTACATAGGGATGTTGAAACCAATCAACGTAATTATTCATGGTATAATTAATGGTGATTGAGTGGGCTACTAAGGGGAGGGTAGGTGTGTCCTGCGATACCCATGGGTCCATTTCCCATAGGGTACCGTACTCAAAAGCGATGAGAGATAATTATTAACACTCGTGTTGTACACCGGTGACGTATGGTTATACTTTAATATTAACCAAAGCAGCAATAGTTTAAATGAAATAGGTATACCTACTCTATTTTGAAAATGTTTGTTGCAAAAATTTGGTCGAATAGTTACATGCTACATGTGCATAATTTACACTATTATTATAAACCTGAAGAGGTTTTTTGTTTCTTTGTTTATACGGGTTTAACCTCTGAAACTTTCAATGGAATCGAAAAAATATTTTTGTATAATTATGATACCTGGGTATCATAATTATACAAAAATATTTTTGAGAAAGTGATAATGAAGGAGAAAGAAAGAAGAGAAATTTTACACGCTATACAACACATCGGAGCGGAACAGTAACCTAAGCCGGAACAAAACACGGGCGAAAAAAACCACGCGAGCGAAGTCACAGGCAGAAAGTAGTTTTCAAGAAAATTATCCAATAACTCGATAAATCCACATCAGTGCACAAAAAAGGGGCCCTTGAAAACATTCTAACATCAACATTCAGCGAACTTAATCAAATATTTGTTATCGAGAAACTGCTAGCAATTCTTGTGAACTGGAAGTGGAGTTTTTTTTTTACCCCTTTTACTTGTGAGGGACCGCGCGCGTTATTGTATTTCGTCCATGTTTCTATAAAAAAAAAACCTTCAACCAACAAGTTATGGTTGAAAGTAACTTCTGAGACGAGTATTTTTATTTTCCTTTTTAAGAAATTTGCGAATGTTGTGTTGTTCCCTCGGGTATTCTGTGAACTTTCTTGTTTCGATGCCTTTTCAGCGATATATTGGTATGCTGTTGTTTTATTTACAGGTCGATTCTTTTGCTAGTATGTGTACGAAGTACATCCTGTATCGGTTTGTGATCGAAGCAGAATTGTTTTTTCGAAATGAGAAAATTGTAGAACAACCAACATTTATTTTTTATTATTCAACAACTACGCAACAGATTTTAATGCAGTTTCCAGCAGTAGATAGGGAGGTAGAGTAAGAGAGCAAGAGGAAAGTCTATACGTATAGAATATTACACTACGATCAACGGAAGCAGAGCAGTAACCCAAGAAACAACTGAATGCGGGTGAGACCACGGCGCATATACTCGTAGCTAGTCTAATAATATAAAATAGTAGTACCTTTATTATGGATCGATCTGCTTTTTTGCTTTTTTTTTTTGCTTTTTTGCTTTTCATCTAGGACACGGAGAAAAATTCTTACAAATTAAACCCTAAAACGAAAAAACGCTAAAATAAAAGCTAGTGTCATTACTGTTTAATTTTGGTAGTTCTTACATAAAATTATACTAGCAGTAGGTAAATTTATCTATCTTTACCTACCTACCAACATTGGGGTCATGAATTATTCACTACCAACTGTAATTTCTCTTTCTGTAAGTGCCACTACATCAAAATTCTCTTCGACTCAAACGTTTTCCGAGTCTAAAATTGAACCCTCTTGTACTTAATTAGTGTGCACTCATTAACAGGTACTTACAATCTTCGTTACAGCCAATAAATTCTTACCACGATAGAGTTATAATAATATCAGTGGTTCGTATGGCTAGTTAACCTTTGAGAAAGTATTTTAATATCACTCAAGCAAAAACTTATTTAACATTCAAGTAAAAAAAAAAATACTAGCTGATGCCCGCAGGTTCGCTCGCGTGGACATAAGTGTAAGTTAAGAAATTAAGTATTCAATGCCATGTACTGAAAATCCTCCAAGCAGGTTGAATGGTTGCAAAGGTGACTGTTAAAAGTTACGATACTGGGTTTTTCATTACATTTTAATTAGGATATGTCTGGTCTAGATCAAGACCGTAAATATGCAACTTGTATATTTAATGTATTGGTTCATGTCTTAGCTTGCCAATAACTAAACAATACTATGTATATAAACAATACTATTTTGTTTAACGTAATCAATCACTGGTCCGATTACACAAATTCTTTTATTGACAGAGAAAGCTTCACTACTAGCGAGTATCATGGTATGGTCTATGGCAAACTTGAGTTCCACTCAAACTTGTCGGAGTGAGAAGCTAATTGAATAATAAAGGCATATAATCGTATTGACTTTTGGACCAGAAAAGCAAGCAAATTACGTGGGTGTGCCTCGGGCACAGCTTCATAAATTAATAAAAAAGAATTAGGTATATATTTTCCGAACTGATTCTGACCACAGCAGCGGCTAATCTTAATGCAGACTAGTCAAGTACGCTGGAGATATTATAGTGCACAAGTATGTGCGCACACAGGTGCGCTCCCTCTTCCCTAACTTCCTAAATAAGCCCCTAAATTGGACGTAGTTTGAGGGTTGGATCCTTTTTGCGTAACTACGTCCAATTAATAAGCTACGTATCAAACACATAATATCTAACGTTACCTACCTGAAACCTGTTCTAATTGTAACAAACTATTAATTTCGAAGCTCGGTGTAAGATAATGAACGAAGTACTCTTAGAAAGCAATAATGTCTGTAAACTCTAAGTTGTATCGAGTTCACTGAGAACTCTTGTTGTATTTACACAACAATTCACTGAGACTTAGCGAGGGCACTAACTAAGCAACGTTTAGACGAAATAATACCTTTTGTGACTCGCCTACAAATCTCAATTCGAAATTAGGATTTTGAAGAAGCATTGATGTTTTATTTGGATGGTGTTATTTTGTTGATTTCTTTAAAAAAATGTTCCTAGTTGGTTTCGAAATATTTTTTTATTTTATTTTAATAAATAAGACGCAATTTAATGCGGTTGAAAAAAAACCTGGCGGTCGAAGTGGCGGGTAGAAACGGTGGATATTGCTCGGCTTCGGTGGGTCGTAGCGTGATAGTATATAGCCTATATAATTCTTATTGTTTTTTTTTCCATCCCGAGTGGTAGTTCCAGAGATTAGCACATTAACCAAACAAATAAAATAACTCTTCAGTTTTATTGTCAGATCACGCAGTTTTTAGAAAACGATAATTGAAGTCCTTATATCTGCTTATACCTTAGTACATTTGTCGTAAGGAATGAATAGTGACACGAGATAGAATAGATTACATATTTATTTGCCAGAAGCATAATTTATTTACTAAGGCGTTATTAATTTAGCGTAGTGGCACATATCTCACCGTTTTAACTATATGCAATTTACAAATTACAGAAAAGAAGAAAAAAGTCATAATTTTATCATTCTGTCGAAAAAAAATCACTGAACCAATGCACCTACTTATAGGCACACATGCGTATAATTGTATTATGCGCATAAAATATATACAGAGTATCGAACAGGACCCACGCCGCACGCACATCGAATTCAGATCAAGCAAACCCCTCCTGATGGAGATTTGATGTCATCTGTAGCCGACTGCCCATGCACATTTTATTGTATTTTTTTTCCTTTATTTTTACAGCAGTTTTTGTGACGTCTTATTAAATTTATTTTAAGGATAAAGTGTGAGTAGAATATCGTTATTTATTTGTCAGTCGCAATGTTTTGTTTTCAGTAATCGGTTTATAAATTCTAATCATTTGTTTTCCATGAAAACAGAGTTAGATAAAAAATGTAATTGGACGTTGAAAGACGTGGTTGTAAAACAGACAAAGCGAAATATTGTTACCAAATAAAAATATGCAAACAGAAAGTTTCAAATCTTATTACTTGTCTGAAATCGTATTGTAATAAGGTCTACAAAATTCATGGAAAAAGTAGCCAAGCTAGGATTTGTTTTTAACCCAATAAACATTAAAAATGCGTCAAGGGAGGCTCATGCAAAGTGAATAAACGAGCTGTTTCACTCATTGTGGTCCATTCGCAACTGCGCCGCCGTGCTCGCACCTAATTACTAAATAGCTTAATGGATGGAACGGCCTCATTAGACCGGAGTGGAGTGGCGTTTAGAAAGACATTCTGCAGCCATTGGAAGCGAATATAAGGCCGCACATTCGCAAAGTTGCTTCATCGGGAAATTACGCTTTGAAGCAGGTTTTTTACGCGAGGTATGAACACGTGTGGTATACGACCGTCAGCAGCTTTTGTGAATCGGTGTTGGTGTATTTTGACGTAGTTTTTGAGGCGCTTTCGTTTGAAATATGCGAGAAAATGTTTTTGTTGAAAAGAAGAATAGAATCACAGTTTTCTTTTAAAAATAATAAATAAAAAATAAATAACCTATCCTACTTATATTATGAATACGAAAGACTGTGGGGATGGATAAATGGATGTTTGTTACTCTTTCGCGCTGAAGGATCTGGATGAAATTTGGCACTAAGATGGATTGTAGTGTAGAATAACTGTAGGATCTGTCTGATCTGTAGTATCTGTAGAATAATAAATTAAATTTAACGTGGACGAAATCGCGTAAACAGTTTATGAATGTAACTAAGAAGTTTTATTATGTAGTTTAAACTTCGAACTACAGTATTCATACGTCACGATCTTCATCTATAAAAACAAAAAATATGTTACGCTAACTTTGCTCTAAGAATTTTTTATTGGTACTTTTTTGCGGAGTCAACTCCCAACACAAGATTTGTGTCCACTGCATACGGGAACTTTGGTACACCCAGCTAGATTTATGAGGCCGAAATTTCAGTTACAATGGATGGTGGTGAGACTATTTTGCTCTCAACTCGAATGCATGCTGTTTTCTGGGGTATGCAAAATTCTGTAGCGTATTTGGACGGAAAAATCACTGAGACTTATGCTTGTTTTTCGTTGTTTTTAGTTCTTCATTATTGTGTTGTGTTGGTTTTTGTAATTGGGTAGTAGATATATCATTTAACAATAATTGCAACACATAACTTCTCTACAAAAGCACTTTATTTTAGACATGAAAACCCGACGAATGGCGAACTGTGGGTGTACATTGGTACACCTCTGCCTAACCCTTCAGGGAATACAGGCGTGATGGTATATTTTTTTTATATGAAAACCCGATGATTTTAAACTACAAAATTGCTAATCAATAAATAGGTAGAATTGTGATGACAAAAAGTGACGTCATGGTATAATATTGTCATACAAAATCTATGGGGCAATTGAGTATTGACAGCTCATAAAAAGTACGTCAATTGATTTGTGAATTTATTGTTGAATCTACTCAATTCTCAGTTAAGTTTTGCATTTGTTTCTTTTTTCTCCACATTCAAAAACTTTAACCTACCAATCAAAATCAGTTCTGCCAAAACAATTTCTTTTAAATTTAGAAAACAATCTTACACAAAACTTTTTGGCATTCTCTTTTTCTTATAGGCCACGAATCAATGTCATCAAAAGTTTGCCAACAAAATCAACTTGCTCATTTGCTTATTGTCCCCTAATTTTCAAACACAAGCAAACTCGGATGTCAACTTTGTTCCGAAATGTAAATTATAAATCTATTATCCAAATTCCCAAGTGTCCGTTTGTTGGGAGCTTCTTCAAGAATGATAACGAAGTGTCGATACGAAATTTGTCCAAACTTTCTGTTTCTTGTTTTGTCCAGATTTGAATATCTTAACGAGACAAAGCAAATAGACACAAAGTCTCTAAATAAACAATTATTTTTAATGTTGTCAATTTTTCGTTTGAAGGAGCATCTGTACTCGTGTGTTATTTTAATTAGCTTAAGGAGAGTAGGAGGAAAATTAATTTAGAATTTTCTCCGTATGATCTTTTGTTTTGTCATTCTTTTATTAAAATTGAGTGTTTGTTAAAATTTATTTTTCTTTAAAAACATAACATATCATCACGCCTGTCTTCCACAAAGGGTTAGGCAGAGGTGTACCAATTTACACCAACAGTTTGCCGGTATGTTTAGGTCCCATGTAACAGGAGGCGGTACTGAGAATTTCATAGAAAAATCCAATAACAGTTTTTGCTCGACCTGGGAATCGAACCCAAGACCTGTAGCGTAGCAGTCGCGTTGAGGAGTACTAGGTTAACGCCGCACTTTTTAAAAAAGAAGGAAATATTACCAAATTTCAAAAAGTCATATCTTGTTCTAAACACATTTAGGAGAAAATAAATTGAGTTATCTACGGTGTTACGTAACAACTATTAACCCAAATAGTGTAGTTACCTAAGTAGCAACTAAATGGATGTTTCAAGTATCGAAATAATTTACTTAACTACCTACGCTTGTCTGGCATCTTCAAGGTAACCTAAGAAATTAATCAACATTAACGTATGTACTTAATAATCTTAAAATAATTGAGTGTCGAAATTGATAATGGAATATTACAAACTATTAATGTTATTTACTATTAAGCAGGCACTTACTAAGAATGTAGGTACACACCTAATTAAAAAAAATTGGTCATCAAACAAACATCTACCATTAATTTATTGAATAATAATGTTTTCTCCGATTCCGATTGTGAATCCTAATGCAGACTAGCTAAGTACACAGGAGCTATTACAGTGCACAAATGTGTGTGCAAACACAGATGCACTCTCTCTTCCCTAACTCTCATAGTCCGATGGGACAGCAATCCGACCCAACCGGGGAGAGATCAGGCGCAGCACCAACAGCTTCAAGCGCTATCCAAGGCACGGGGGTGTCACAGTACTAACTTCCAAACTCTGGGCTGTTACTGAAAAAAATCTATTGGAAAAACCCAATAACACTTTTTGCCCGACCCGGGAATCAAACTCAAGACCCCACGCTCAATAGTCGTGCTTTCCACCGCCACCACGAGACCAACGGGGAGTTAAATAATAAACTAAATACGTAAAAAACTCACATAAAATGAATGTTAGGTATTGGAATTTCTATTCAACATAAGAATCAATGTATCATGCCAAAAGCAACCTAATATTCATTCATACGAACCAACTACGAGGACAAATAAATGCGTCTCTTCACCGCTTATTGAAAGATCTTTTTGTACTAAATATAAAAGCAAATCATTGAATTGAAGAAGCATTCATTATTTCTACGTAGTCTACAATACTTATTGTAAGTACATCACAAAAGGACTCGAATAATATTTGGTTTCGGTTGTTTGTAATGAATTTACTTCTTGGTAAATTTTATGTGAATTCCAAAGACCTGTTTTGTCAAACTATTTATTTTTAGCAAAACCTCATACCTCATATTAAGCAGCTCTTTCATGTAAACGCGATAATTTTATTGGTACACTACAGTACACTATACACTTTATCGACTTGGGAATAAAACTTAGAATATTCTCTTCGTTTCATTCTAAAATTTAACCCATTAATTAGGATTTGGTGTGATAGATATATATTTATTGTGGGTGTACGTTGGTACACCTCTGCCTAACCCTTCGGGAAAACAGGCGAGATGGTATGTTATGTCATATATTTATTACATTGACAGTACCTACTTAGTATTTTCTTAAAAAAAAAAAAAATTACGTGAGTCGAGTATCCATTATAATAATAGTTCTCAAGTTATGCTAACAAATCTTCTGCGACTTAAAATGATGAGGCCTATTTAGTGGCAAAATTATAAAATGATTTGCTAAAGTTTCAAGCTGGAGTCAATTTAAAAGGAGTTTATTATATTCTAATAAGACTCGAATTTCTCATGCCAAGTAATCTCTTAAAACTTCAGATAGATCAATTCAAAAAGTTGAAAGTCGCACGCAGAGACGTGTGAAGTGTGAATATGATATTCTTTCTCGTAAAGTTGAATTACTTAATTCTCTTGAAAGTATTATAATGAGGTGTACGTTTTATGATCTATCAGAATTTTACTTAGATTTAAATAATAATTTGATATTTCAAAACTGAGATGTATTCACTCAATTTCAGAAGACATCATGAAAAAGTCATTATTTTCTCAACAGACTATTCAAAAACTGTTTTGTTTCACACTCGCCCCATTTTCATTTTGTAGTTGTAGGAAATAGCACTTTAACAGATTACAGCTGTTAGTTGCAGGGATTTTAATATATAGAACATTCTGATGCTACTTATTCATAAATGTAAAGATCGACTGGCTGGTTGGAAATTGAACCCTTGGCGATACCCGATTTAGCTGTTGAGCTAAATCGGGTATCGCCAAGGGTTCAATTTCCAACCAGCCAGTCGATCTTTAAACTTCTTATGAGAGGTAACGAAAAATACTTGAAGTGATTCATCATCACCATAAGCGAAGAACAACTGCTGGCATAGGCTAGGAGCAAAGATGCCACAATGGTTCTGTCTAAAACTCCCACTAATTCCTATCTATTACTAATTGTCTCGATAGCCTAGTGGTCATAAGGGCAACTGCTACGCTAGAGGACTAGGCTTGAGTTTAATTTTCAGGTCGGGCAAAGAGTTTTTAGGATTTAAATTTAAAAAAAGAAAATGAAATTCTCAGCAGCAGTTCGGAGTTAGGATTTGTGCCCGGTTAGTGGCAATAGGCTCGCCCTTATAACATGGTACCTAAACATAGCGGCGAACTGTGAGTGTACATTGGTACGGCTCTGCCTAACACCTCGGGGAATAATGGTAATGATGGTATGTATGCAATTTCTACCAAAACGAATACCCTTGTTTTTATGTAATCAAGAAACTTTCATAAAAAATCAAATAAATTCGAAATACCGTCTCCAGAAATTATTGATCTCAATTTCGAGTGAACTTTCAAGAGACCAGTTAAACAGCTATCGCGGTGGAGCAGTTTTGTATATTGACATCAAAGAGGGCTTGCGTCAACCGTTTGTTATGCAAATAGAAGACGGTAGTTAGGGCTGAAGGGTTAGCCACTTAGTTTGAAGATATTCTTGCAAGCAATCCTCAAAGAGCAGGGATTTTCTTTGTAATATTTGTTTGAGTATTGAGATTTTTGAGTTAGATTGTTGATTGTTTGGAAGATACTGTAGTGATTTCTAAATTGTAAATTGAACACGCCTTGAGTAAGTGTTGTGGTCAATGATCGTCATAAGAGGCCTTTCCCGTGCAGTGGAACATTAATAGGCTGGTATTATTATATTATCCTTTATTGATTAAATTAACATACAAATTACAAATTTTAATAGTAATATAAAAATATATCATTATTATTATATTTTTATTTATAACCTACATGTACTAATGAGTAATGAACTCATGTAATAATGAGCTTAATAGAGGCTTACAAGTTACTAAAGAAAAACATGTGAATAATTAGGGACATGAAGGCGAAAACAAAACACGATCATACAAAGCAGAGACTGTTCTATATTTCTATTGTAAAATAATAAAACTGAGGAGGTTTATGTTTGTTTGTTCAAATTCAACCTCTGAAACTACGAGTCTGATAAGGAAAAATCTTCTTGAGTATAATAACTAAATTCATAACGAAATTACGCTACAGCCCACGGGAGCAGAGCAGTAACAAAGGACGTAGCTAACGCGAGTAAAAAAACCACGCAGACGAAGTCGCGGGCAGAAGCTACTTTATCATTAAAAAATGAAGGCACTGACATTATAATCCCTACAAAAGCAGAGTGCAATATTCTGCTAACAATAAATATCAATTCTCCAAGCAAGGGCATTGAGACGAAAATTGTTTTAAAGAACAACGCTCATTCATTTGGCAAGGAAGTGATATTTAAATTTAAATTGACTAATATATCAGTTAAATTGGAAGCTTTACACTACTTCACGGAGTCCAGATCTTTGTTTGTTTGATACTAGATGTCCCCACTAGTCCGCATGAGTCAAAGCCAGATAATATTATTAAATTAAGTGGTTAACGATAGCGAGATAAGCAGAGAGTCGTCGCATTGACGCATTTGACCATGTAGTATCTTAGAAAAAAGTGGTTTGAGTAAACTACAATATCGGTTATATGGTTACGGTGGGTCGGCATGGATATACGTAATATAATATATTCTACTAATTTTGCCCGCGTAAATATCGGTTATCGCGGTGGCAGATGCAGGTCTTACGATGTTTTGCGGATCAGAAAGCAGTCTATACAAGCTGTTGATTTGCATCCTTGTCAAATTTTAGGAGCTTTACATAAAAAAATAGAAGTAATCAAATATAATTACGATACCTGGCCAATATCTAATAAATACTTGTTTTTTTAGTTGCAACTATCAAATAACAGTATTCCAGAATACTCCTCTTGCAATATTCAGAATCGCCCGGTTGCGTATGCGGTAGGCAGAGTTGTCGCGCGGCTATATCAATGTGTACATAGCGCCTAAACCCCTATGGCGCGATGGCTAGCTCGAATATGAAAATCACGTCAAAAAAAAAAAAACCATTTATTTTATTATTGATTCGTGTTAAGAATCACGAGCATAGTTAACTCCGTGAATTTGACGAGGATGCAAATCAACGCCTTGTATATGAAGCAGTAATTTTTCATCATATTCGACTACGTGATTTAGTCTTGAAAGCGTAACAGACCCACAGACAAACAGAATTACTTTCGCATTTATAATAATTAGTATGGATCACTGTGCCAAGTTTAATTTAAATATCTCCAATAGCTTTTTAATGGGCATCAGGACACTTTCGCTAAAAACATTCCCACGACTGTACACTTGCGCGAATACCTTTTTGTGAAGGGCACTTGCACGAATAGAGACTTACGCGAAATATATTTTTACAAAGGATATTGGGCAAAAATTGTGAAATGAGATTCCATACAGACCGAACATCACGTCTGTTTTCTCCGTTTTCTCAGAAGGGAATAATGAATACTGTACAAATTCAATACACCCATTTAGAACCTGTTACTTTATCTAGTAGATAATATTCAAAATGTATAAAGGCTAGTTGAATTTCGTAAATTTTAATACCATGGAGCCATTTATTTATTTAATAAAAATTGTGTGTTGGACACAATGAGCGTGGTGGTTACGAGCTTTGTCATGCTCATTTAATTGTTCTGCTAGTGGTGGTGCGTGGTTGGATCATTCGATTCCCTTCATGATGGTTGAACTAATTGGTGCTGATACACGCGTCATGTTCGTGAACGGGCGCTGTCAGTTGGGATTGGTCATCTCTTAACAGGCTTACTTCTTTATTATTATTATTTCTATTGTTTTTTTTTTAATTCACCTTCATTCTTTTGCACATATAGAAGCAACCAGAATCATTGTAACCAGGATTTTGTAAGAGACAATTTAAAAAAAAGTGTCCATGGAGTATTTTGTTCGTTCTTCTTCATAAAGACCTACGTTTTGGAACCAGCAACTATCTTCAATATTCTGTATGGGTAACTTCTTGACAATTCAAAAGTTCCTGTAAATGGTCTAGACTTAGAAGTTTGTAAGCGCATTTTTTTTACCCATAAATAAGACACTATTGTATTTTTCTCAAACAGACAGAAAATGATATGATTGTAATAATGTCTAAGGGTGTTTATTAATGGTTATTTATGTACTTAGTCTTATTAAATATTTGTAGGCTTGTTAATGGACGTTATTTATTGAGTCTGGCGTTGAATAGAGTAGTTTTTTCATTTGTTTTGTGCGCCGAAATGAATTTCAACTGTGTAGTCGGGCAGTTACAATGTTTACTGTGGTACATTGTCATTGCTGTTTTATTTACCTACTGGTACGCGAACTAGCAACTATGTAGGTAAATAAAGAGCAATATGTACTTCACTAACGTTACATAACGAAACACCAGCGATAAAAAATGTTTGTTATGGATTCGCCATCTTTTAAACTAATATATTATTATTATTAAGAAGAGATTATTTTTTTTGTTTGGGTTTCTTTAAGGTTTATTGAGAAGAAAAAAAAAACCCCTTTGAACAGTTTTAACTAAGCTTTAGTGGTTTTGGGAGATGATTATAGGCAGTTTAGTTTTTTTTTTCGAGACTACATTTTTAGGATAATATCCTAAAAGTGAAGACCGAAAAAAAAAAACTCATGCTCATGCTTTTTTTCATGATATTATCATGAAAAAAAAAGCAACAGAATAAGTAAAAAATAAAATCTGATGTCAGGTAATAATATCCCACTACATGTTTAAAAAACCTTTTTTGTAGTTATAATGTAGGTATCAAATTATTTCCAAAAACAAAGTTTGTACATCACGAGGATTTAAGAGATACAATTTACCCTATACGATATGTAATTTGGATATACGGCCAAGGATAATGTCAAATAAGAAAATACGTAACATAAACTAATTAATTCAGGTCCACCGGTGTGCGGAGGTGCACGTGTTTAGGTTGTTACGATGCAGGAAGTACACCGTTTTCCTACATAATATGAGTACGTGAATTTTAACTTCATGAGCATTTTTTTCTGACTTCCACTTTTTCGAAGTCACCGGTTGGAAGTAGTTAGAAATATTTTGTACTTGGATTTTGACTTTGTTCGCGTGAAAGTTGATTTTAAATACCCATATGGAAACGTAAATTTTTCCGGGATAAAAAGGAGCCTATGTGCTATTCTATACGATAATCTATATCTGTTCCAAACATCCAGATTTAGCCTTTTAACCATGAAAATGTAACAAACATTCATTCATCCAAACTTTAGCATTTATAATAGTAGTAAAATGACGAACGGTGACAGAAAATCGAACAAGAATTTTTTTCCATCCGAATTTTAAAGAATTTTTCACAAAAAGCTTTAGTTACATTATAACGAACACCGAACATGAACTAAAACACATTAGCACAACTTTACTCCAAGTAACTCGTCTACTTCAAATAAAGTGCTACTCAACCAAAAATGCAAAACGCACTCACACACGCACACTCGCTTTTCAAACTCCAGGTGCTTTAATTAAAACACCACACTCACACACTCACAAACTTGCCATATCTCGTACACACGTACGCACTCGTCACCACTTTCTATGAGCCACAGAAGTTTCCTTTGTCGACGTGGAGTTACAATTTGCGGAGTAAACAATTGTATATGAAGACAGCTTAAATTTCATAGGACGGAATAGGAGGCCATCGAGGTAATAGGGTTGTTTTGGCCCGTTTTACAGACGAAAACCTCACTCGAGATCACGTAACGTTTTCATAGCACTGGAAAATTCCAAATATATTACCTGCGACCGTTGCATTGTTAAGAATAGGAGTGGGGTGGAGACGATGTTGAGTGGTTTTTGTTTTATTTGTTTTTTATTTTTATCTTTGTGTGTTCTAGAGTAGGTTTTTGTGATAATACGTTTAAGTTTTTGGGTTAACCTTGTGTATAAAAATGCTTTTTGTAGACCAATACTGTGTTCATTTTTTTTACGTATTAGTGGATACTTTAAGCCTATATATGTATTAGGGTGTCCCTTATATGGGTGAAAAAAATTTTTTTTTAGATATCGAAATGCATACCTTCTATTTCTTTTTAGACTACCCAGACTTACTTTAATACAAAATTTCATCTTCCTACGTCAACGTTAACCCGTGCCGACAGAACTCTGAAGATTTTGAAAATTTATGTTTAAACCCTTCAGATACATCACAGATAAATCAATTGAAATATTATTTTTTTATGAAATATTTATTAAAAGAATATAAAATTACAGATCAGGCAGAACTTTTCTTTTAAGGTTCTCTTTTTTACAGTCTAGATACAGATTTATATACTCTTGAACACAGCGTAACACACGCTGATGCTTCGGAACGGATGAAAATTGAAGAATCTATTTTTTTTTACAAAAACAAAGAGAAGCAGGGCTTCTCAGGTGTTTAGCGGGTGTAGGCAAAACGTTAGCCGAAAAAGAAGAAAGGGAAAGACAAAGTAAATGAAATGAAGAGAAAAAATTATGTGAGCAAATGAGTTTAGGAGGTTTAACGTCATCTGTTACTACGCAAGATTCTATTCAAACGCAAGGACATCACGATCAACTTACCAGCTCTGGTGGAAGTCTTAAGGAACCCTTGGCATCCACCTCTAAATTGGTAAGTTCTGAAGCTACTAAAAAAGAGGAAGGAAATACTTTATCACGCCTAAGTTAGTTGCAGCTTTGGATAGATGTTAATTAGGCATAAGGGATTCTGTCTATATACTTAAGGCAGTAGTAGAAGCACTAGATCTTTACTGTGATGATTTTCCGATAAACAAATCGTCAAATATAAAACTGTTGACAAATTGATCTCCAAAGCAGCCCTGAGCAAGTTTAGTCAACATCTTTGGTACTTGTTAGAAGAAATTGCCGTTTTAAAAGTTTCATATTCGACGATTTGTTTATCGGAAAATAATCACAGTTAAGATCTAGTACTTCTACTACAGCCTGAAGTATATAGACAGAATACTTTATGTTTTATTAACATCTATCTGAAGCTGCAACTAACTTAGGCGTGATAAAATCTTTCCTTCCTCTTTTTTAGTAGCTTCAGGACTTACCAATTGAGAGGTGGTTGCCAAGGCTTCCTTCAGAGCAGGTAAGTTGATCGTGATGTCCTTGCGTTTGAGTAGAATCTTGCGTAGTAACAGATGACGATAAACCTCCGAAACACATTTGCTCACATCATTTATCTCTTCATTTCATTTACTTTGTCTTTCCCTTTCTTCTTTTTCGGCTAACGTTTTGCCTACACCCGCTAAACACGGGGACGCCCTGCTTCTCCTTTTTTTTGTAAAAATATTTAGATTCTTTAATTTTCATCGGTTCCAAAGAATCAGCGTGTGCTATATGAAATAAATTATCTAAATTGTTTTTAAAGTACTTCTCACAGCGCTTGTAAATATTTTGTATTTTTTTTTCATCTCCCTCCTGGCATGTTGATGATCCACAAGTATTTTTACACAGTTAGGTATAGCTCTGGTAGGGATTCTAGCTATTTCCCAAAATATAATACACTCCCGAATAACGACATTAGCGTTTTCACTAACAGTCATTTAACTTAGCGCATGTTAAAAAAAATACTGAAAGAACTTGACGATTAGACGGTAACTTTGCGCCTGTTATTTGATAATTTACGTCATAAACTAAGAAAACACATTTTTGATTTCTTCTTAATTTCTCTGCCATCTTTTAAATGTAAAACAATACGTGTTAATCGCGGGAATAATTGAGAACAAATAACAAATGCCGTGAATACGCACCGTTACTGCCGCGCAAATGTATGAAACATGATTCGATGCAACTCGGCACGGGTTATCGTACTCCAAATAAGGTAAAAATTTATTTCCGAGTGTTTTAGAGGCAAATGAACAAAACTAAGACCTATGCGTTAGAAATTTAAAACTTTGAAAAATAAGGGACACCCTAATATGTATTTTGTAGTAATAAAGCCATTTTTGATTATTTTTATAGGCTTTACTTAATAGGCTTGCCCCCTATTACGTAACATGGGACCTAAAACATACCGATAAACTGTACAGGCGTGGTGGTATGGTAAGTGTTTACTTTATTTTTGTGTCAATTAAAAAATGAAATGATAATATAAATTAAGAAAAATACTTACTAGATGATGCAATTTGCCAACCCCTGCTTGTAGTAAAAATACGAGAACAACAAAAAACACGAAACCAAAAAATAACAAAATACAGTCACGGACTCAACAGTTCCACAATAAGCTTATTAAGTACAATCGCATCCACAGCGGCATAAGGCCGCGCAAGACGAGCGCACGTGTGCCGCCGCGGAATTTCCTCGTTGCATTTACCTCTGATGACGCGTCCCACCATTACCTACGGGACCGTCCCCGCAATTTTATATTTCGCTGCAATATCCCGCTGGTTGTCACACAGCTTGATAGATTATCTTGTACAGCGATATTTTATAGATTAAAAGTGTAAAACGGGTGGTGGTTTCAACGTTCGTGGTGTCTGCTTTTGGTTGCTATTTTGTTTGTGGTGTGTATTTTAGCGGAGTTTTTTGGTAAAGGAATAATTTTTAGTTAAACGATACCTATGTTATAGGATCTCATTGATCAATAAGAAAACATAGCAATTAATTATTTGTTTTTTTTTTATTTGACTATAAGGTACACTCATGTTGATAAAGGTACATGTTGAAAAACTGTTTAATGATATAGATCATTATCAAAATGAATACATAATGCATACGTAAAGTAAGTAATAATAAAATAATAAATAATCTACAGTATTTTGGTTAATTCAAAGTAGTTTCAAAACGCACACTTCCCAAAGGATATTAAAATGCAAAGCAAGTCAGACACCGAGATACAAAAAAAAAAAAACAAGAAAAAACGTAAAACAATACAGCTACAGACACGCTTTCCAATCCAGTTTACGGCTTAAAATGATATACAGAACTCTTTTGCGTTCCCGCCGCTGCGTTCCCCAATCTGAAGCGGCCATAACTCACTCATTCCCCACGCTCTGTGTTTTATCAAATTTACACGTTTCAAAAATCCAATCGTGTAGTGTTGAACGAAAAATGTCACGGCAAAATAGGACTTCATAATACAGGAGCCCGACCAATATGCTGACGTTACTGCGGGGAACACTTGAAACTCGATTTTCACCGTTCCGGTGGAGTGGTGAAATTTGTAAGTAGCCTGGATTGGTTTTATACAGACTAACCTTGGTTAGTGATGATTTTTGGAAAATGGTTTGGTTGTTTTTGAGATGTGTAAAAAATGTGTATGATTCCGGCCACGGCGACTAGTCTTAATGCAGACTAGCCTTGAACGCAGGAGATTTTATAGTGCACAAGTGTGTGCGCAAACACAGGTGCCGTCCATCTTCCCTAACTCTCATAGTCTGATCGCACAAAATGTACTATAATATTGTGAGGAAACCTTGACTTAATTACTACTTGTATTTAATATAACTCTGCAAGCGCCAATCCGTCTTGAGCAAGCTTGGTGATCAATGCTCGTACTTTCTTATAGTAGGCCTTTGCAGTGCAGTGGGACAATAAAAGGCTGGTATTATTATTGCTCACTGCCAAAACTCATGACCGATTGCTTTGTAACACAAAACTAAGTTTGCTGTACTTGCGAGAAGATATATACCATCACGCCTGTATTCCCCGAAGGGTTAGGCAGAGGTGTACACCCACAGTTCGCGGGTATATTTAGGTCCCATGTAATAGGTGGCGAACTTATTGCCATTATCCGGGCACAAATCCAAACTCCGAGCTGCTACTGAGAATTTCATAGAAAAACCCAATAACACTTTTTGCTCGACCTGGGAGTCGAACCCAGGACCTCTAGCGTAGCACCACTTAGGACCACTAGGCCAACGAGGCAGTTCAGTTCAGTTGCGAGAAGATGTACATTTTTATACCTAAAATACAAAAGCAGGTATTGGATTAAAAACTTCTTACAAGAAAAGTGTCTAGAGTAATTTTAGAAATAAAATTAATGACGAACAAGTTTAAAATTGTTCTATAATGATTCCAAAGTTTTGCTAGAACGTTTTCTAACTCAGTTTGTGAACGAAATAGTTTTATTCGTTTTCTTATTTTATTTTGAGTAAGCTTTCTGAGCGAGTCAGTAAATCTACAATTAATAAAGTTTTACAAATTAAAACTATTTTTCTAAAATAGATTAGGGTTTATTCCTTAGGCATGAAACAAAGACCAATAAAAAATATTTTAATCTTTTAGAAGTTAGATACTGCAGAGCACCTCTACAATTTTCTTTGAAAATGTCATGTCATACCTATTTCTGCCACAAAGCAGCGGTTCTGTGCTCCTGTTTGAAGGATGTGGGTGCGGCTGTAATACACGCCCATGACAGATTTCAACTTTGGGTGACGCATCTGCAAAGCCTCTGCTATTGCAGATGCATGCAGTGGCAATCACTTAACACCAGATGGGCCATGACTTGATTACTACTCAAAAATAGCGTAAAATCAACCGGTGACCGCTTTCAAGACATGTAGGTATTCTGAAATCACTGATGGAATCCTCAAAAGCCCACGACAAACTTGATGTTAAGTGGTCACCGCTACCTTTAGACATCTGCAATACCAGAGGAATCGCAAATGCGTTATCATCCCAGAGATAAAGTTGAAATGACTCATGTGCCTGTACCCCAGCACCTATACCGTTCAAACCTGAACAGTGCAACGCTGCTTCGCGGCAGAAATAGGTATGGTGGTAGTACTACCCTGGACAAGCTCTTTCACAAAGAGCTGTACTTAAGGTACTATTCACAGTAATACGTGCTTGTCCTTCCTTCGTAATACAAACAGGATAATATCTTGAAAGGGCCTCAGTGCTTACGTAAACATTTTATCGGAAGAAACTCTGAGATCGCTTCGCCTTTCGCGCCCACTGCAATGCCACCTGCAGCGTGCAACGTGACAAGAAACGAAGTGGACGTGTTCACACGTTTATATAAATTGTCACGCTACAGTAAAGCCTCAGTAAGTACCTGTATACCTATTTCTATTAGAACCATTTCTAGGCTTAAAAAAAGACATTGCCGCGCATTAGGAATTTCTACAATATTGTAGGTAAGTTTACAAATATACTCATGTATACATAAACAACAAATCCCGGTACAATAACATACAATTAGGTCATACATTTTTTTTTCCCTTTAGGGAATCTAGCAGGAAACACGCAGCGCAGCAACCAGTCCCTCAACTACTGCGCCAACCTTGTCGTCGGACCTACCTATATATTTTTTAAAAATAAAACATTTCAATCTTAGAGTGCCGCATGACACCGCATAGGTACATAAACGTGTATATAAACACAAGCTTCTCGTTCTATATAACCATTATAAACCTTTCCTGAAGCAAACTTGCAAGAAATTCGTTTTTCACCGAAATATTCAGACGTTCAAAGTGTAAATGAAAGATTTTTCAGGTACATATAAAAAACCAACATCATACAAAGTTAACAAAAACATTGTCAACGTTGCCTCTTGTATATCACGCGTAACACAAAAGTAACATTGTAAATTAACACCAAACAAAAAGGCTCCAATAAATTAATTTTACTTTTTCACCCAACATTTTTCCACGAAAGCAATCGGGATTTTTTTCACCTTATTTATAGAGAGATCGCTTCCCGCTGTGCTACAGCAGTCATAGTTGTGCAACACCATAAATATCCCCTCCGGAAACATGACACACAATTGTATTGTGGACAAAAATAAACAGCGATTCGACGAAATGCCTTCCATCGATATTGTAGGAACACTTCTGAACACAAGTACTTATCGCGTGAGCTTTGTGTGTGTATGTCAATGACATTATATTTATTTGTGTCAGTGATTGTACTAGCGACAAAAGAATGTCCACTTTCAATACTGTCATTAGCCATGTTATCTCTACAATTATGTTTTGGTTAGTTGCTTATATCAATGTACTTATAAACGTTGTCTAAAGTTAAGACACGTTTAAACGTCAAACAAGTTTTAATCATCACTTAACTTTAAGCTGACTTTATACATCTCATCTGTTTACTAAATTTCATTTATTAATGAAAATTCTTCAATGCTAGGTCTAAAAAACATACACATAAAATAAGTACAGATAATTCAAAACATTTATGCACTTTTTAAGATCCGAATGTATGCAATGCTCGAAATTCAGACTGATGGTATTCGGATCGAGGGTGTGTTTAAAGGCACTATGCACTGTTAATTATTTTCTTCGAATCCGATGCAGTATATTCTAAGGGCATGTTCTTACTCGGTGCGACAAGGAGCGCGAGTCGCGCGGTCACCGCTCTCTCTTCAGAGGGTTACTTATAATTCGTACTTTATGTCTCCCGTCATAACGCACATTATTCTTAATGATCAAACATGTTGCCATGATCGGAGCCCCATTAGAAGCCGCGGTGCACAAAGGTCGCGATCGCGCTGTGTCCTGACTACCTGTGATTGATTATTAAGAATATTTATGTAAAGACAAGGCATAAAGTATTAGCCCTTAAGTCTCTGAAGAGAGAGTGGTAAGAGCAACACATGAACGCATGCCATATAAATGCAACCTCACGGAAAAGTCTACGCGTATGCTACGGTGTAGCATCACTGCTACGTAAGCTACACTGACGTAGCAACTCAAAATAACGAACACATTTTTGTTCATGTCTAAAACATTGATAATACAACAAACTCCCCACAAACATCTAAAGTAAGACCCACATAATAACACACGTCACGCCTTTCTTTAATCAAGTTACATATTACCGAACAATCACTTCACACAGACATGTCTCGATGACTAGTAATAGGCGTCGTGTGGGGCGGACAGGCCCACCGTTGGGACACGAACGTGCCTTCTATCCCATTGATTGCATTTATTCTATGACGGGGGCCCATCTAGGGGCGAAGCTTCGCTGGGCATAATGACGTGCCCCGGGCGAACAGTGCGATCAGAAATTCCCTTGTTAATAGATTTCTGAGAGTCGATTCATGTCAATTATAGTTGGACGTTCGAAGCCTGGGCTTAGTAGAAAATCAATTCGGGTATTGTTCTTTTTGATGCGTATTTTTTTTTTGTCTGGGATAATCTTAGTGGAACCGAATTAGGTTTAATAATAGGTATTAAGTAATCCTTCGATACCAAAGATATTTATTTTAGAAAACTTTCTAGTAATATTACTGGATATGAAAAGTAATATTAATAAATGTATTATCTTACTTTATTTATTTTAAAGTAAGTGCTCTCTAAACTTTAGCAATAAGAATATTTGTTAATATTTTCAAAAGTTTTAGTTTGATGTATTAGGTACTTACAAAATTACTTAAGGGATTATAATACGGTCAAATGCCATAAAAGTATTTAGGATAGATGAGAGACAAATGTGAGTCGAAGTTGAAATGAACAAACTTTTTATTTAATGATTAATGTACGATACATACAGCCTTTAAAAAAGATAACATGGAATAATAAAAATAATTACCATCTACAATAAATGTACCCAAAAGACTGGAGGCATTGCCACGTTGGATGGTAACGTTAAGCCTCTGGCCAAGGTAAAAGGCCCTTGGGTCACGAGAAGTGTCAACCAACCGTTCAGACAATACAGTAAGTTGAAAAATAGACACAAAATGTTCATATTGATCCAGAATACTCCTAAATATTCATGAATAATCAAGATAAGAGTATTACAGGAGATATTAATAGGTTAAGTACCCCTTCCACACGGCTTTATTTAATACCAGTTAGATATACCCGGTTAATTAGTTTTCTGGTAGGTAATTTGTGTTAAATGAGGTTGAAAATTTTGGTACCTACCTACTAATTATACTTGGCAGCCATCTGGCCTTCGATATTACTAGAATATTAATATGAAAAGGAGTTTATAGTAAGACGGTACACAGGTATTACGTTTTACTGTTTTATTAAATATTGATTTTGTCATACTGGGCTTGTAAATTATAGCCTGTTTATATTTAAAAAAGCCTTATAGAACATGTTTGAGAGAAATCTGTTTAAATAATTTATTTTTTATACTTCTTTTGTGATCACAGAGACATCTACTTCTTATATTTAAATACTTTTTTCAATATGTAAGTGAACTGAAATACTCTCCTGAGAAATAAAGTGTCTTTAAATCCATTTTTTTATGAGTCGCGCAAAATGAGTTATTTTCATATAACTCATGTCATCACGAGAACATTATTTAGATGTTATTCGCTAAAAAAAATTAAAAAATGTTGCAATACTAATTACGATCCTATTCTTTCATTTCATTGTTGTTTTAAAAACATAATCCTTACTTTGATGTCGTTGTTTTACCAAGAAGAAAATAAGTCTCGTTGAAAAACGGTTTTTTATGTCGTGTTCAACAGATACACATGTAATTATAGATGTCTAAAATATGGGAGTACAGAACTCGAGCAATGGTACTGGTTTTTTTTTATAAGGAAATTCTTAGTAGCAGCTCGTAATTAGGAAGATTGTTGTGTGACACACACATTTGATCCCATCGTGTTGGTTTATCGCCTTTTCAGGCTATGAAAGTAAAAGAAGAGGGAATGCACCTGTAATTTCTGTACACACTAGTACATACACTAAAAGTGACAGTTTTTTTTAACCCCCGACGCAAAAAGAGGGGTGTTATAAGTTTGACGTGTCTGTCTGTCTGTCTGTCGGTCTGTCTGTCTGTCTGTCTGTCTGTGGCATCATAACTGCCGAACGGATGAAGCGATTTCAATTTAGTTTTTTTTGTAATAAAGGTGACCTATGTACGAGTGTTCTTAGACATGTTTGATGAAAATCGGTTGAGCCGTTTAAAAGTTGTGGGGGTGAAAGTAGGGAAGAAAAACCGAATGTCTGTAAATATACTCGAGTGGGGTCTCAAAATTAACAAAATCGACATTATAATAAATAGGTAAGTACCTATAAAAAGTATAAAATAAAAAATTAAATTAAATATTTAAAAAACCCCCAACACAAAAACCTAAGTTCCCTTTAAAAAGTAAAAAAATAACAAAAAAAATACGTCACGTTGGGGGACCGATGTTGCATTTAGGATACGATCGTCCCGAGCGGTCCCCCAACGTGACGTATTTTTTTTGTTATTTTTTTACTTTTTAAAGGGAACGTAGGTTTTTGTGTTGGGGGTTTTTTAAATTTTTACCAATTCTTGACAGATTTCTTTGTCGGTGAGAAGAAATCTGTCAAAAATCGGGCCGATAATTGGTCAGAAAATCAGTCGTGTGCGGAGACGCTAATAATCGCCAATGTAATTGGTTAGTCTCTATTGAAATTGGCCTCCGTAACCAAAAATTCGATCGGTAGAATATATTTCAGCAAAATATTTCCAGCCCTCTCAAGAAACTCTACAACGCGCAGTATCTTTATTTAAGCTCTGTATTTTCTCATATAGTTTTACACACGCTTCTTAACAAGCCAAGTTTATGATATACATCTTATAAGTTCGTACCCTCGAGATTTTTAAGTTCTTCCAAACTTAAAACTCTAGGTCATTCTGTATCTTGAGTTCCCGCGGGTACTAACTTACCTAAGCGGTCGGGTTAAAAAGTACCCCATGTCTTTTTTCTTTTCTTCTCCGTAGCACTTTCAGTTACTCCGTCGAGACGTGGGGGAATAAGGGTTCTTGTGCAAGTTCTTTTGTCAGGGGAATTATATTCGATTGTCAATTTTCTTTCATTTGCAGCGACAGTGATACAAGTTTTGAAGGAAATTAGTTTGCATGGCTTGACTTTTGCGAAGGAGATATGGAGCTATGCAGTTATCCTTATTTGGTACTGGTTAATGATGACACCGGTTTTTATAAAATAAATATAATTTCACGATCTGTCCGTTTGTTTGTTCGGGCTAATCTCTGAAACGGCAAGACCAATTTTGACAGAACTTTCACTGATAGTTAGCTGATGGTGTAAGAAGTAACTTTGTTTTAGAAAATAAATTAGGATTTCTCGCAACAAACGCCTAGTGATTAACGATATTCATGTAAACGAGGTCGCGGGTAGTAGCTAGTATCTAAATAAAAGTTTTTCATGTAGATATAACCGCTAAATCGTTAAAAAAAATCTTTAAAACTGACACATCTGGGCCGAGATACAAACTGTATACAAACAAATAATAATATAAATAAAATGTTCAAAACAAGATGTAAGTGTCCTATTCAAACATCACAACAATAAGTAATTAAAAACAAAACATCATCAAAACATAAAAGCACCCACTCATCGAAAACAAAACACGACGTTCATCAACCTAAACCAGTTCCCTTAAAACGCAAGCTCTTTACAAATAATTAACTAACCAATAAAAGCGTTTCACATAACAAAGCGAGTAGCACTCGATACAGCACCCAAAAACCTCTTATTTTGAAAACGCCAATAAACGGACAACCATTGCTGGGTTTTATTTTATTTACTTCTCGAACAGCTTAAGTGGACGTGTAAAATGTGGGAAATGCCAAATGGTATTGTTGGTGGTAAATGTGATTTGCTGCAAATAAATGCTATCTATGGATGTCTCAATAAAGGTCATGCAGTACTTTATTATAGTCTCTATTTTATGCAATACATACTTACGTACTTAGACTAAGCCAATCAAAGTGTTAGAAACAAATTTCATAATTAAATTCGATTATGAAAGTAACTCATGAATACGTAGTTTCCTATACTTACAAATAAAGGGAAATAAAATTAACAAAATAATAGCGTTTTTTTTTTTAAAGAAAACAATTTTTATTTTTTTTATGTCTGTCTGTTGGTACCGGCTTGTCTCCGAAACGGCTAAACCAATTTTGACGTGAATTTAACTCGCCGATAGCTAGTGTTATATGGAGTAATTTAGGTTAATTTTAATGGAGAAAATAGTTAGAGATTTGCGTGATAAAAATCAAAACCCTCTAGTAATCTATAAATATAAGCAACAAACCAGCAAAACGTTATACATAATAATTCCCTTTATAGTTCCTAGCCCATTATTCGCCTTAGTATCCATTGTATGTAATCCTGATGATCGAACTGGAAGCCGCAGTCCGGTGATATTCCGTATGACCGAGCAGAGAGGATTGTGCATGACATAATGCGTCCTCTAAAACGTTCGCTGGATTTGAAAGCATTAACTCCTAATACAGATTGAACTAATATCTGCTAATTTGGATCGGAGTTTAATTGTGTGCTGATCTGTGTTGGAACAGGGGAAGAGGAATAATGGTCGGATAGATGTTAGGAGAGACTTTTTTTAGAGATGGGAAATCATCAAATGACCCCCCCCCCCCCCGCCCTAGTGTCAGACTTTTACTGACTAAAAACCATCTAAGTTCCTTCATGTGCCCTTTGAGTTCCGGGGGCGCGGTATCTCTTTCGAACAACCCGCAGCCCCGGCAGGCACTGGCCCTTACTGGCCCCTTCTGAGTGCTGAATGTTAGGAGGGATAGGGTCATTAAAAGGGGAGGTCAGGATGAACTTTTTTACTACGTTGCGACATTTTTCAGTTTTGGAAAAGGAGGATTATTTGACACTTAGCTTGTGCCCGTGATTTGGTTCGCGTGAATGTCGGTTGTTATCCTAATTCTTTTTCTAAAATTAAAGAAGCTTAGATCTATAATATTAGCTATCTGTCAGTTAAAGTCCGGTCAAAACTGGCCCAGGCGTTTCGGAGATAACCAAAAAGAAAGACATACTTACAGCCAAACGAAAAAATAAAAATTAAGTTTTTGTGTTTATAGTACCTATGTATTTATTCTAACCATTCATATTTACTTATTTTGTAAAAAAAACTGTGTAATGGTGTAGGCTACTAGCCAGCGAAAACAAAGTCAATTGTGCACGATAAACTGTATAATATAGCTAAAACTTATATAAAATACAATATTAACAAAACTATGGGACCGTCGACAATAAAACAAAACCCCATCTCATATGTCCTCTTGACGGATGCGCGCGCCGCATGCGGGAACACGCATGCGCGGCTCGCGCTTTACCAGTCCAACCGCGTATGTGTGTTATAGTCTCCCCCTCTAACCCTAACGAACGTCCTCGTGTTTGGGTTAGTTTCTACGAGGTTTCCCTCTCTTATGCTTCTCCTGTACTGGAGCTTGGATGCGACAAACGAAGGGAGTCAGTATCGAGGCAGCAATCCATCTGGTTTCCCGGTGTTTGCCTTATATCGCTGACAAGGCTCACAATTCTTTACACATTGCGTAACGTAGGAACGCATTCCTGGCCAGTAATACTTACCGACCGAGCGTTGCAGCGTACGTTGCGCGCCCATGTGACCAGCAGTGGGTGCATCATGGTTTTCGGCCAATAATTTAGCGCGTTCTTGTTCTGGGACCACCAGTCTGGCGTCGCCGTGCTCTTCGTTCTCAGGACAATATCTATACAATACGCCTTCGGAAAGCACGTATCCTTTGGTTGCCTATGCCCTCCCCCTAGAGGGATCGTCGGGTTCCAGATCCTCGATAATCTTACCGACCTCCTGGTCCTTCGTTTGATTCTCGGGCATGTCCTTCAGACTGCGAGAATTTAAGGTTTCTGTGTCTTCCTTACTTGAACGTTATGAACAGCGAAATCTGTAGGCGGTCCAGCCGAAGCAAATAGAGCGACTCTGCTCTTCAAGGACTCGTTGAGTGCGGCTCTGTGCTCCGGTGATAAGCTCGTACCTTCATCGTAGCGCAGCGATACATCGCAAACCGCTGCGTGCATCGCGGCCGCGCTCAGATACGAAGACCTTAGCTCGTTCACATTCACCTTATTCTCGCGCAATAACCTCGCGTAGTATCCTGTACGCAGGCTTTTTCACGACGTAGGCGGCGCGCAAGCGCGCGAGCGCGTCCGGCCATGAGCCGACGCCGGCTCGGGCGCCGCGCCACCACCGCTGCGTCGCCGATCAGCAACATGGAGTGGCCGCGTAACGTGTGCTCGTTGGACACGTCAGCGCACTCCTTCTAAACTTACTTCGACTGCGTCGATGAACGCCTCCAGTGCCTCGTGGTCGCGTAACCGCCCGTCGTACCTTGCAGTGAACTTTATAAGTGACCGCCAGAGGTAGCGGGCGCGTTCGTCGTTAACAGCTGCTCGGTGCCGAACGCTGCGGCGGGCGCGCCGTTGCGGGCCCCGCCGAGCGCGCGGTCGAGGGCGGCACCCCCCCGGGTGCGCATCTCCTCGTCCGGGTCAACTGCACCGCGTGCACGGGTGGTAGCGGCGCCGTTACAGGAGCTCGTCTCCACCTCGGAGTCGTCATCCGTGTCGGAGTAACCGTCGCTTCCTTGCGGTCGATCGCTGGTCGTGTTGCCCGAATGATTTGTGGCATCATAACGTTATGTTTTCACTGATTTGTATCAACTACACTTTCACGGATTCGTTTTTCAGTTTTTTTTTAGAAAAAACATGGCCGCGAGTTGGGCGCCACTGTAATGGTGTAGGTTACTAGCCAGCGAAAACAAAGTCAATTGTGCACGATAAACTGTATAATATAGCTAAAACTTATATAAAATACAATATTAACAAAACTATGGGACCGTCGACAATAAAACAAAACCCCATCTCATATGTCCTCTTGACGGATGCGCGCGCCGCATGCGGGAACACGCATGCGCGGCTCGCGCTTTACCAGTCCAACCGCGTATGTGTGTTATAACTGTTATTTTGGCGGTGTAAACAGATATTTTAATCTTAATAATTTGTAATTTGTACTTAAAAAATCTCTTTAAAATAAAACCACCCACGAAAATGATTTCTAAGAATGTTACGAATCTATTTATTTTAAGTGCTTAAGTATATTGGTAAAAGCGTCTTTAGATTTACTTAATACTACCATTATTACATTATCGAGCAAAAAGTATTTAAAAAAATATTTAACGCTCTTAGAAATCCGCCTATCAAGATTTCCCAACTTAATAAGTAAAAAGAAAATTTCTCACGAAAATAAACACTTAATGTTAGGAGGTACATAAAAAATCCATTCCACTTTGCCAAGTTCAGAGAAGTTAAATTTAAAATCAACTGCCAACATCCCTCCAGTGAAATCAAATTATTTTTGCCACCGTGAAAAATGGGAAAACATTTTTTTCTTCTTTTGATCTAAGAAAACATTGCTTCCAATATTTTGGGTAAACATCAATTTGGAGTAATGACCTGTTCGGCGGATAATGTTGTCTAATGATTTAAATAATGTTCCAAATTCAAATAAAATCGGTTGGGTCGTGTTTGGGTCTCATTAGTAACAGTTTAGCAACACAAAGGTTTGGTTCACAATGAACTCGGCACGCTATAGCATGATGGAAGATCTTATTATGAGAACTTTAATTATATTGGGTAACAGCTTTTCTAAGGACTATTATTATATATCGGGAACGTGATTTCAAGGATAATGGAAACGTCGATTTAACGTAGGTTAAGCAAGTAAGCTTTCTATAGTTGAACTTCTGAAATAGTCCAAGATCCCAGAGTCAATAGACTGACATCATTTTAGTATGGCTGAATTTGTACAGACAGAGAAATATGTCTAGCTTTAACACTGGGCCCATTTTCAGGTACCCTACTCACTTACCTTTCAGTCTGACGGTTGCTTACAGAATATGTTTTACAGAATGATATTAAAACAGACATGATTATCGGACATCTGAAATTCAGACGCTTGAAAGACATATAAAAATCAATCATCACAAACATAACTGAATGAGGTATTTTTTATAACTAATGCCTGCAAAAGGGGCCAGCATTGAAGCTAACCCGTACTTATACCTTCTATAAGAATTTATTTGACGTTCTATTAAAAAAAATTAGGCATGCTAAAGTAACATAGAAGACGACACTAGTAGCTCAGTCTGTAGTTAGAAATGACTATCTAAATTCCATACATAACTCCGTAACCCTCGGAGTAATAAAGCTTGATGTTATGTAGTGTGTAATTGCTGCAACATCAATCTGCCCATCGCAGTTTGATGCTGGACATGTGGCCTTAAACAAAGTTGCGTCACACAATGCTCTGCGGTATTATTCTGTAAAATGTACCTCGATGAATTTCAAGTCTTAGCATAAGGTGAGGTGAGAACTCACCTCGAACTTACTTTACTTAAATTCACCGAGAGAGATTTTTTACAGAATTGACCGATTGTTTAAAGCCTTTCACGTCTGTCTATTATATATATTTTGTATTATTTTTAAAATGTATTTAATAATTTTTTTTGTATTTACTGATGAGTCTGGTTCACTGATGGGAGGTCCTGTTTATGGTATGGTGTTGCCTAGTAACTAGGTTGTGGGGCACAGATAGGCAGTCGCTCCATGTAAAACACACACACAACATCTGGTTAGACTGGAAGCCGACCCCAACATAGTTGTGGAAAAGGCTAGGCAGATATTATATACGTTTCAAAAACAGATTTTCTAGGAAATTGTAGAAACATGTCCTTATTTTATTAACATTTTAGGAGTAAGCAAAATTATAATGTGACCTACATACGATAATTATATTATTTTAACGGGGTAAAATAAGTATAATAATTTCTTCATAAAGTTCAACAGTCAAGCCGTGTTTAAAAGCTTTTAATGTAAATAAAACACAAAGGTAGTGTTTTCATGTATTTCTTTTAATGGTGTGATTACATGAAACTACTTTATTCCACTGGAATGTATATTAAATTCAAAACGATAAGCCACACATTGCTACAAGAGGTGTCAGCCATTGGAAGGGGCCACTAAGGGCCAAATGCCTGCCGGGGCTGCGGGTTGTTCGAAAGAGATACCGCGCCCCCGGAACGCAAAGGGCACATGAAGGAACATAGATGGTTTTTAGTCAGTAAAAGTCTGACACTCCCTCCCGCCCCGCCCAGGACGGGGGGGGTCATTTGATGATTTTACCATCAATAAAAAAAAAAACTCATTGCTACAGTGACCAACAACATTAGTCTTCAAAGAACCTACACAGTAAAAGACCAATCTTTCCGAATGCCAAAATTTTATAAAAATCAATCTCAATATTCCAAAGTTTATCACTGAACGCGGCTTAAAACACACTAAACGTCGCTTCAAAGTAACTTCTTTAATAAGATTCACGTTATCGAAACTCTAGACGAGATTAGTTACGTGTTGACGCATAAGCTGTGAAAGATTTTCTACATATTTCTCAAGTCTATAAAAATCTAGGTTTGTGGCTGAACATGGAAATAAAAATTGAAGACACAATAAAAACAATAAAGACTCGTGTTGTGCGTTGAATAGGAATCTTATTGTAATATTTGATGTTCGTGTTACAATTTGGTGAAAAATTGTTATGACAACGTGATCTTGCAAACAAATGGGTCACCGTATGGCGGTTTTTGTATACTTTGTTGCTGTTTAGTCTTAGTTACAAGTATAGTAGATGATTGAAAATTTATGTTTTTATTTGATGTTGGACTTAGGTGATTCATTACTCATTAGGTTTGTGCTTAATCGTGCTTGCCTCAAGAACTATAAAAAAATAAAAATACTCGAATTAATAAAATTGAATTTATCGTTACCTAATATTATAAAGAGGTGAGATTTTTTTTGTTTGTTTGTAACGAATAGGGTTTAAAACTACTGGAACGAGTGTAAATATTTTTTCACCAATAGATAGCTACATTATCCCTAAGTAACATATGCTATGTAACATCACGCTACAACCCACGGGAGCGGAGTATTAACCAAAAACGTAACTAATGGCGGATGAAATAAACTATGCGAGCGAAATCGCGGCCAGTTCGCTAGTATCCAATAAATATGAATCAACGACAGCCTAAGAGTTGTTCAAGTAATATAAGAGTTGTGCAGACATGAAAATTAAAATACCAAATTCAAAGCAATAAAATCGAATATAAATTCGAAACCCAAGAATTGAAAGCTCACATGACTATTCAACTCAAAACGGGCCAATCGGAGCGCAAAATGTTCTTGCAAACAGGATTTTGTTGAACACCGATTGGTGGATTTCCAGTAGACCTAACATTTTAAAAACGCATTGAGAAAATGTAAAGTGGCGTGATATAGTTTAGATTGTGCCCTAGATTTGCGTTCTTCAACGCAGTCGGTAGCCATTTTAGTTTTCAGGTCGTTGCAACTGCGCGTGGTTATATTTGCATGCTCATAATAAAGTAATAAAATGTTTTTTGCGTGGCTGAGAGCTCATTTCATAGAGCTAGTCTTGAAGGAGTTAAGGCTGTATGGGTAGCGTTTGTTTTATGTTTTGTAGCTGGGTTTTAGAGTCCAGATGTTTTTGTTTGGCTGTGATGCGGGAACGAATTACTATTTTGTGTAATTAGATAGAATATGTTTCGTAATCATGATCCGTTTATTAATTCAATAAAAGCATTACTTTAATTATAATACCTTTAATACCGTTACCCCACCATTACCATTATTTAATTACATTTATTTATTTACCTTTGTTTTGAGTACCGTGTGAATTAAAGAGTCGTACTTACTTGTTGTGTTCACAGGCCTGTTGGTCTAGTGGTTAGCGGCCCTGACTGCTAAGCCGGAGGCCGTGGGTTCGATTCCCACCCAGGACAAACTTTGTGTGATGAGCATGATTGTTTGTTCTGTGTCTGGGTATGATTTATCTATAATATGTATGTATTTATAAATTATATAAGTATGTATATCAGTTGTCTGGTTACCATAACACAAGCTCTGCTTAGCTTGGGATCAGATAGCCGTGTGTGAGTTGTCCCAAGATATTTATTTTATTTATTTGTGCAAAGTACCAAACATACAGAATAAGTTTTTAACCAGTGCGTAAATTTTTTTTGGTAGTTCAGTGTCAGTAATAGAAAACATTTCCGTGTTTAGTTAAAAAAAAAAATTAAAAAAAATTTCATCCTTATCCGAGTTTGAAATAAGCAAAAAATCCAGGACATAATCTATTCGCCACACTATCAATGAAAACTCGCGGCCGCCGCCGCCGCCCGGGCGCATGGCTGGGGTGAGGGGGTGGGGAATGCGCTAGCGCCGAGTGACAATGAAATATGGTTTTTAAGTAAACATGTTTCGTAAGCGATAACTTTTTTTTTTTAGTACTAAGACATATCAAAATAAAATATACGTGTTTAATAAAACGTGTTGAAGTTTATTATGGCAAAATTTACGCACTGGTTAAAAAAATTTCCTGTATATACTTAGGTATACTTACTATACTTAGGTACCAAAAAATTTAGAGAAATTAACATAAATTATGTATTGCTCTAGATTAATTATATAAGCCAAGTCCATCATAATAATTTTTAAAAGCTAAAACATCCCGGCATTACCAGAGCACTCCTATTACGTTTCGAAATCCATTAAACCCTATTCACAACTGAATTTATTCCCATTCAAGTTTCATACGGACTCTTAACCATAATGAATGGCCTGTTAGCTCGCTTGCAAATCTTATGGCTATTGCAAATACCTATGGATAAGCATAGTATCGTAATATTCTCCAGCCCGTTTTCGGTCACGGCGGCTAATATCAATAGAGACTAGCCAAGTACGCAGGTGATATTATAAGTGTACAAGTGTGTGCGCAGATATAGGTGCATTCACTCTTCCCTAACTTTCATAGTCCGATGGGACGGCAATCCGACACAACCGGGGCGAAATCAGACGCAGTACCAACAGCAATACATGCTTGCCGAGACACGGGGTTGTCACACTACCAACTTTCAAATCCTGAGCTACTATTGAGAAATTCGTAATGGAAAACCCAATAACACTTTTAGCCTGACCTGGGAATCGAACCCAGGATCTGACGCTCAGCAGTCGCGCTTGCGGTCATGAGACCAACAAGGAAGACTATAATCATTATAGTACCCACAGTATATGCTATGCACTATTTGCCTTTTTGTGTACCTAAAACGACAAATAATCATAGCATTATAATTTATATACTAATTATCTTTAATCTACGACTTTAACTTCAGAATTAAACTAAAGTCCAAAATGATATTAAGGGAACAAAAAAAATAAATAAAAATGATGTGTTAAACTAGATCAAATATCTAATTTGTGTTCCAATTTTTAATAATTTTTTCAGCCGTTTATGTGTAAAAGTGAGTAACAAACATTTGTATCTATCCATCCGATTATTAATACTGAATCCATCGTAAAAAAATTATTTACGATGTCCTACCCCTAATATAAACAAATTTATTTTAAAATACTCCAAACAAGGTCGGTTTTTTTTTTTTTTTATATATACTCCAAACAAGGTCGTCGAAACACTCTTGTTGCCCGTTTTCGAAACAATATCAAATTAACAACCGCTTAAAAATGTCCCTCTCAAATAAAAACTCTCGTACATTTTGAGAGTGCAATCCATCCAACCTCTCAAAGTGACAGATGGAATCAGTTATCCGACGCATACAGTCCGCATGCACTCGTGTTATAATAAAAGAGTTAAGGTGTGAATACACGGGCAAGTCAACTTGTCCTAGTCTAGGCAATTTACGACAGTGTAACGTGTAGGGATTATTTCTAGATATACGGGTATTATACGGTATTCAGTAAACTTAACTTAAGAAAAGCTATTTGTGCATTATTCATAAAAATATAATATTGTCATTGAAGGCACAAGTATGTGCGCAAACACAGGTGCACTCCCTCTTCCCTCACTCTCGTACTCCGATTCCGATGGCACGGCAATCCGACACGACTGGGGAGCGATTAGTCGCAGCACCAACGGCTTTTCGTGCTTTCCGAGACACGGTGGTGTCACACTACCCTCTTCCAAACTCCGTGCTGCTACTGAGGAATTTTTGTTATTTTTTGTCCGACCTGGGAATGGAAACTAGGTCCTCACGCTCTAAAATTGCACGGGGCAGTATCAATACAGAATAAAGCCCTTTCATTTGATATGCCCACGACCATAGTTGGAAGAAAAAAAATATTATTTTACATCTTCGTGAGCCCTAGAGGGCGCCACATGGAATTTATTGCAACATAACGTAGCCTATAACCAGCGGACAATTTAGACGCTTCTAATGACACTGACATTTGTCAATTTATGTTAGATGGTTTAGAAGCTATGTGGGAATAGATGAACATCCATACATACATATATACATACATACCGGTCAACCTTATAACCCTCCTTTTGCTTCGCCATAGTCTGGTAATCAAAAAACTAACCTTAAGTTCTCCCCCAGCAACTTTTTGTTAAGTAAAATTGCCCGTGTAAGCACATCTTTATGAACAAAAGCGTCACCGACGACATTCCGAGATATTCATTATTCAGTGCCGCACATATTTACCGTTTCTTTGTCTCGGTATGCTAACGCTTGTTTCATGTGTAACTTTGAACGTATGTTTGTTGCGTATACAGTTATACAGGGTGTTTAGCAGCACGTTGAACATACGAAAATGGTGGATAGGTGGGGTCATCTTCTACTTACTCAGCCCTAATTTATTTCGCCTTGGCCTCACGATATTTTTTTAAATATTTTTTTTTTTGCTTTCTTGTAGTTTCACCACTTTCTTAACTTTAAAGTATAATTTTTATAAAAAAAATATTAATTTATATGGCCCTGGCCCCGTCGACATTCAAACAAATATTTTTTTTTGCTTTCTGCTAATTTCACCACTTTCTTAGCTTTAAAGTGTATAATAATAATATGCAGTGTGCCAGGGCCAAACAAATTAGGGCCGCGTAAGTAGCAGATGACCCCACCTATCCACCATTTTCGTATGTTCAACATTTTGCCAAACATCCTGTATATGTGCAAATACATATGGGAATGACGCTTATGATTGCTAAGGGAAAATGGGTCTTATTGTAAAGAAAATATGCGCTTGGGCTACAGACGGTGGAAGATATTTAGTAGTCGTAATAAAGTATGTTAATGTAATGTTACCATTAGCGTTTTAGTACTTAGGTGTGTTGGTTTATTAAGGTACTTTTCACTAGTCTTTATTCGTTTGTCAAATTCTAGCATTATCCCGCGACTTCGTCTGCGTTATTTACGGTTATCGCAGACGCAGTCGAATAAGCCGTGGAATAAAAAGTAGCATACGTCCTTTCTTGGGGTTTCTCAAAATCGGTTCAGTGGTTTAGTAGTAAAAGCATAACAGACAGACAAATTAACAACTTTCGCAGTATAATATTAGTACGGATTGTTAAAGTTATTCGTTACAGTTAAGTTTTCTTTAGTTTTAAACTTTTTAGTTTTTTTTTGTCCGTTACTTTCTGCTGCTATTTTCTGTACTCCGTATTAAAGGGAATGCACTGGTCTTAGTAATATAGTTTAATACTAGCTTGAACGCCAAGAATGTCATATAAGTATGTCTCAATGAAATGCCAATAAAGATTTTTTCAATATTTTTATGCTGTGTGTGCAGAATACCAATTTTTTATTGGAAATGTTTGAAATCTAGTCGCCATCACATCTCAGCGACATACAATGTAAGAAAATTAGACGCATTTTTGACAAAAAGAAAATAAGATGGGGTCGTGACCGTTCTTAAAAATTTAGTAGAAATCCCCCAGAGTACGTTAAGTAACCCATTTCACTTGAAAACCTTTTAATATTGATCAAAAGCAAATCAGTAAATCAACAATCAAACAACAAAGTAAAACAATCAACTATTTCAATCAATCATTCTTATTTCTGTAAATAAGTTATGATTTATTTGTTTGAATCATGATTAATTTCATATCCAATTAGAGATATTTTTGATGAATGTGTAAAGATATTTCATTGAAGCCATTTCACACGTTTGACGCCAGTGGCAAGTGCTAGTTAAAATAAAATAAACACGCATCGGCTCATGAATTATCGCTGAACATTTAAAATTAATTACTGCAAAATACTGTAGCATTATTTTACAACATGTAGTGTAAAAGTGATTAATTTATTACTCCATACTTTAATTTGAATCGCCTCTTCGCCATGATTTATTGGGAGTTAAACAAGCTTGAAATAATAATTCTTATGGTGGGTCCACACGATACAGACTTAACACAGACTTCTATTGAATTTTGTCTGTACAACAAATCAGTACAGACAACTGTCGGTGTACCAGAAAAGTCGGAAGTGTGCGTACATGTCTGTGCGATTGTCGGAGCATAACTCATGATTATTGAATTTACGAAAATCGAAGTCTGAACTGATGAAAAGTCTGCACAGACATTTGGTAAAGACCTCTGAGTAAAAATGTTTACTCAGACTTTATAGTCTGTGCAGATATCTGTACATACAAAAGTCTGTATCGTGTGGACCCACCATTAGTCACGCAAGTTACATATTAAATTCGAATTACAGACCATCCGTTCATTCAAGTCCAAACAACAGTTTAAAACAATTTATAATTGATTGAATTCAATTCGGTTATGTTAGACAAGGCGCTACGGATTGTCGATGTAGTCATTCGTACGCTGGTCTCGTAGCACCTCGTAGATCCTCGTAGCCGCTCGTAGCCGACACGCGTCACGGGCGCGCTCGAACGTCAGTTCTGTCGCCTCGGGCATTCCTAGTACCCCTTTGTGTAAATGTCGAATTTATTTTACTTGAATTGTTAATCGATAAGTTGAATAAATGTGTTCTGCAGTAATAGGGATAATTGAAAATGTACGTGTTCTGAATATACAGGAGAGGGGTGATATGTTTCTTGGCGATTTAAATGCGATCAAAGGTTTAGCAAGCCGTTTGACATAAAACGAATACATTTTTATTTCCGTACATTTGCTTTTTAATTTTTATTCAGTCATACAAAAGCAATAATTGATTTGGCCCTCGATAGTTGAATGATATGATACTTGATTTGAAAAAAGAAATGTTCCGTTTTATCCCGTGTTACCATTATTGATTATTATGTTAATCACAGCAACCAATCAAATTGCTTGACGGCATCAAATCTGAAACCATTTAGAAACTTAGTGATGCTCTCGTCAATGAAAATCATCGATGCTCATTTTTCTGTTCCTCATATTTATATTCATTTATTTGCATACCATAATGTCAATAAAGGTGTTACAATAGGCTTAAATCTAAGGTACAATTATACAACACGAGTAATAAGGATATATTACAATTAAATTCAAATTAAACGTTACAATTAAATTATAGCTTTACAATATAACAAATCTTATTCAGTTTTTTTTTATATTAATTTATATT